>JAILYA010000004.1:1211250-2422500 GCA_021437795.1 Rhodamnia rubescens
CTTGCAAACCTCATATACCGAGAAATACACAGCGTGGGCAGGCCCGGCACCGAGCCCCATGGCGCCGATGCCACGGTACAGACCCGACGGGCCATCCGACTTCAGTATCGACCGGAAGGCCTGGCCGAGGCCCACCGATTTGATAGGGCAAGAGCCCATCGCCTGCATGTGGGTCTTCAACGTGTCCACGGGGAACATGGCCATGTGCTCGACCGAGCCGGCGATCGACCCCGCGATCATGAACTGCCAGAAGCGGAGGCCGTCGTGAGCAGGGACCACAACCTCCGGGTGAAAGTCGGGGGCTGCGGAACCGGGCGGAAATCCCGGTTCTGAAACTTAGGGGTGGCGTCCGTAGCGGCCATGTGGGGGGAAGGCGCGAATCTAGAATTGGGTCTCTACCCGACCCGAGTGACTACAACTATGGGGCGTCGACTCAGACCGGGACCGAAACGAATCGAGGATCAACGACTGCTCTCTACACTGCGACTACAAGGATTTCTATCACCATGAAAGCAACTGCAGCAAAGCACAGCTATTGATGAGAGCAACCGCACCTTCACCGGTAGAGCGGAGAAACGGCCACCAGCGACAGACGCCGGACACCGTCCGCTCGCCGCGTCGCGCGATCGTACAAAGATCCGATGATGCTCGGAAGATTTTTGATTCGGTGGGGACAGGGATTGGGATTGCGCAATTAGGGTTCCAAGAGTTTTGGGGGAGGTTTTATGCTTGGTTTCCTCTCTTCCTATTTTTTTTTTTTATTTCTTTTTCGGCTCATCTGGTCCTAAAGTCAATCGGCGACCGCTTCTTGTTACCCCAGAATCAATCCACCGTCCGTCGTCTCCGCTTTTCAGGATAACTAGTCAATGGCACGTGCAATGCACGCGCACGTATCATAAATGGAAAATATACATCCGGGAGATCGACATAAATAAAGAGAAAAATATTGCACAATTTGAAGTTTTGTTAACAAACATGAAAGAGACCATAAATAAATATGTGTGTGTGTGTTGTAGAATGATTTGTAAGATAAATCAGAATCTTTAATAAATATTTATTTTTACTCTAAGGGCTTAATCGTCTATAAAAAAAATCATCAATTTTAGGTCTAGCCCCAAATGCCGCGAGAATTATTTTGTCTCGAAAAATCACTTATTTTAACTCTACCCCAAATTTTCCATAATTTTTTTTTCCTAAAAAAAAAAAAATACAAACTTTGATTTTGATCTCAAATCTGCTTCCATTAATCCAGTTGACGACGGTTGTTTAACGCGACATTTCCACATCGGTAACAAATCCACGTTAGCAAGGTGACATGGAAAACTATCTCGAAAGAAATTATTTGATGATTGGATTATATAGAGGGCTAACGTAATTTGATTTATGGCTAGAGGTAAAGATGATGTTTTCTTTTTAGACAAAAAATAAATAAATAAAGCTCGGGAGAGATTTGAGATGGAATTATTATTCTTTTGGACCCAAAAAAAAATCAATCATAATTTGGACTGTACTTACAGTTGGAGATTTGTTTAAGATAGAAATCGGCACGCATGTGTAAAATATGAAAAATTTCTAATAGAGAAATGGAACTATGTGATTTGAGTTATTTCGAGGTGTAAATTTAATTATAACGGGATGCGGAAAGTTACTTATTAATAAACAATTTCTCCACATTTTTTTTTGTCTTTTTTCTATTTTTGTGAGAATATCCAACTCAACCGCGAGTAAGATGTCATTAAGAATTTAAAAGATGAAGGATTAGCTCTGCTAAGTTTCCCCATTTAAGGCATAGAATCGAGCAGGGAAAAGTATCGGAAAAGTCTTACACCTATTGCATTTGTATCAATTTAGTTTTAAATTTTTTATTAGATGCCAATTTAATCCTAAATATTTTATATTTATGACAATTCAGTGTAAACATTTTGTATTTGTGACAATTCAGTTTTAAATATTTTGTATTAGTGCCAATTGAGTCAATCCGATCAATTTTGATCGAAAATCACTAATCGAACTGAACGTGGATTGTTCTATGTGGCACAATTGCACCGACATATATATTTTTATGATATTTTAATATTATTTCATATATTTTTATATTATTTTAAATATTTTTTTATTTCTTTCCTTCTTTTTTCTTTCATTCCTTTTTTTTTTTTTAGGGTCGGTTAGGATCACCGGCAAACCCTTACCGGCCCCAAGGCGAGGGCTAGCGACCCTCACCGGCCAATGGGCGAGGGCTCGTGGGCCCTGTCGTGGTAGGCAAGGGCCGCGACGCCCTCACCAAATCTAGCCGAGGCTAGGGCCACAACGGCCTCACTTGGGGCGGAGCGAGGTTGTGATGCCCCTAGCCCAACCGCAAGCGAGGGCATCGCAACCCTTGGCCGAACTTGATGAGTGCCGCGACGCCCTCACCCGGGATTGGCGACCCTTGTTGGCCCCCTAATATAAAAACAAAACAAAGATAGTGCAAGAAAAAAGAAAAACCCAAATAATATATTTAAAAATATTAAAATTATCCACATCGGTATTAGTCGTGCCATGTAAGACAACCGATGTCCATGTTAGCGATTTTAGATAAAAATTGGCCGAATTGATTCAATTGACACAAATACAAAAGATTTATGACTCAATTAACATAAATGCAAAAAATTTAGAACTGAATTGATATCAAGAAAAGATTTATGATCGAATCGGCATCAGTGCAAAAGGTTTGTGATTGAATTGACATCAATAAAATATTTAGGACCGAATTGACACCAATGCAATAGGTTTATGAATTTTTTGACACTTTTCTCGAATCGAGCACTTGATCACTCGTGTTGTGCATGCAAACCAAATTCCTTTTGACATCTAGATAGTAAACTAACACCGCCACCACACGAAGGGAATGCGGCTATCGCGCGGCCTCGCCGTGACCTCGCCCATCTTAGAGCTCGAAAATGAGAGAAAACTTCCTATGGAGCGATATAACACAAAATTTCCGAGCCGACTCATCTTGTAGTCTTTCTCACATTCCTAAATAGTTTCATTTTTTTTTTAATATATCTCGATTTTGAGTCTGCCCAATTAAACCCGGGCCGGAGTTAATAGTGTGGAAGGAAGTCCGAACATGATTGAAGCGGAAAGTCAAGCAAGAAGGAATGATTGGTCCTGTGTAATGTTCATGTGTTGTCTCTTTATTTATTTGAGAAGGAGTAGGTGATTTAGTGGCGTCCCATCTACCGGTGTTGGATTGGATCATTTATGGCTTACACCTTGGTGCGCATCCTCTTGTAAATTACGGGTTGGGATGGGAGGCGCTTGAGCCGAAAAATCTTAAATCCTTCCCGTGAAAATTAGGAGATATTTCGCGAATATTTCTTTTTAAAGATAAAGGCTAATTAAAGATTATTTGGTGCAATTACGAACGAGTAAATATTAATATTGTTCACGTGACTTTAAGTATTTATGATTATTGTATCGTTCGATCTATATTGTAATCATGCCTGTTTATAAGTCCATCTGTCCCCGCGCCTGTATCCATGCCAAAGATTGCAGCAGACTTATCACCATTTCTAGGAGAGTCAAACCATAATTGGAACGTGAATTTTTTTTTTTTTTTGGTTTTTTGTTTGGGTCAGAACAACCAATTCCATTTTTTTTTTTTTTTGTTGGGTTTTTTGTTTCAGGGTACAAGAACAACCCAATTCCATCCCAACAGAGGCAATTGTGAATGGCTTTCCCAGACATATCAACTGGGAAGATTAGTTTCTTCAACAACATGGGAAGTGAGGGAAAATTCCAAATAACGATCCGAAGTGAAGCCGTTTTAAAAAAAAAAAAAGTCTAAAATGAACATTATATCATGTAAGGACGTGAAGTGACTAGCTTAGTCTCAAATAAAGGCATGAGTAAACACATGCATCTCACATGTGATGACACCGACGACTCGACAATCAGGCCAAGCTAGATTTTAGAGGGGATGCAAAACCAGGCAGCGGCATGCGAGATGCAATGTCGGTGTCATCAGCTGTTCTTGCAGTGTCTGCTGTTTTTTCTTGTGGTCCTGATTGTCCGGAGGATCAAAAACGCCGATGTGGTTGAGCAGTGGGAGCTTGAAATCAGTCCCCAGCGATTCTCCTACCAAGAACTCAAGCGAGCCACCAATGGGTTCAAGGAGAAAGAGCTTCTCGGGCAAGGCGGGTTCGGCAAAGTGTACTAGGGGACCTTGTCGAGCTCCAAGATCCAGGTTGCAGTGAAGCGGGTCTTGCACGAGTTGAACCAGGGCCTCCGAGAATTCATGTCGGAGATTGCGAGCATTGGGCGGTTCCGCCACCAGAACTTGGTCCAGCTCCAGGGCTGGTGTCGGAAGAGGGGCGATCTTCTGCTGGTGTACGAGTACATGACGAATGGGAGCTTGGACAGGTTCCTGCTCGACGAGCCTAAGGTTACTCTGTTCTGGAAACAGGGCTAGTGAAGGGCGTTGCTTCAGGGCTCCTTTATTTGCACGAGGGGTATGAGCAAGTGGTCATTCACAGGGATGTGAAGGCAAGCAATGTGTTGCTGGATGAGGAATTGAACGGGAGGCTCAGCGACTTCGGGCTCGCGAGGCTATAAGATCACGGGTCAAACCCGGGCACGAAGGTGTTGGAGGGAATGACTTGGGGGAATAAACGAAGAAGAAGATGCAAGAGAAAAACGAAAAGAAAAAAGCAAAAAAGAAAGAAAATACAAAAATCCGAAAAAATGCCACCATCATGCCTTTAGAAACTGGCATGTGAGATGCACATGCTCACTTAGGCCCTTATCCGAGACTAACTGGTCACTCGATGCCCTTATTTGATATATCATCCACTCTGGACCCTTTTTTTAAAAAATGGCTTCACTTCGAGCCTTTATTTGAAATTTTCCATGGGAAGTGACTAAAGAAAGCGAAATCCGAGGCCAACATCAGCAGAAACGATGCCGCCAGAATACTTCTTCGAATCCCTCTGCCGACTGCTCAAGAAAGGAGATCGTCAGCCATACTGAGAGTCAGGCAGAGAAAGAAGACGACCCAGCAGTTCTTCGAATGCAGCTTCCATCTTGGTGAAAACAGCCTCCACCAATTCAGAGAAACGTTGAGCCCCGTACTCGCCCGGGAAGGAGCAAGCTCGGGACTGTTGCAAAGAATACAAGCCGAGCCAACAGTGATGAAGAAGGCGAGGGTGATGTTGGGAGTTCTGGAAACATGAATGCTGCGGAAGTTCATCATGGGGTTGATGTGGCCTCTTCCAGGAAAGAACATTGCCCCCAGGTTGATGGTGCTGGCGGTGGTGGCCACCGTGGGGCTGGTGAGCGGTGCTCTGAAGTCCATTGTTATAGTGAATTTGTTGGGTGCTGGTGGCGACGGATAAGACACTGTCCTCCGACTTTGATCGGTAATCAGAGTACCACGTGATTACACTTGTATACGATCAATAATAGCTCGATTAGGTAATCAAAGTGTAGTGAACCATACGTGGTACATGAGTTGCCTAATGCCCATCAGTGCACAGAGTATTCGAAAGCACTTTTTCATTCAGAAGGATCATTTCGACCAATGTGGTGAGTTGGCTCATCGATGACTCCTATTGATGCAAAATGACTGAGGTTGTGTACGACCCCTTCCGCTCCCCCAGTTGCGATTGTCCCCGGAACACAGCTTGAGAGTTCTTCCGTCGGGAAGACATTCCATTCAGGTAACCGGCATGCTATTAATAGTTGGGTCTGCTATGTGTGGAGGATTGGTTGTCTGTCCACAAAATCTAGCCTATCAATTTAACTGCAGAAACATCACTGATCAACTAATACAATAAACCTTTCTGAACCATCATTGCCATAGGAAATGTCCCTGATGAAGGCATTGATGTTGGTCTCGGTCGATCCATCTTTTCTGATCGCTCGCCGACATACCTCCTGGAGATGCTTGGCTTGTCTCCTGATCTCTCTGCTTTCGTTGTCTTCCAAATCCATGAACTTCCGCATGAACCCCGTGATATCCGTGCCCACCCTCCATCCTACCTTCCAGTCCACGACGACTACTGATGCATTAAGGCCTTGATCCATACCTATAGGAAATGCGAGCATAGGAACTCCCGAGAAAACAGCTTCCAAAATGGAATTCCATCCGCAATGCGTCCAAAACCCGCCAACCGATGAATGTGACAGCACCCTCAACTGGTCGCACCATGGCACGACTATTCCTCTATCGCCGCAAGACTCTCTCAACCTTGAGGTTTCCTCGCGCGCCACCCACATGAAACGAATGCCGCTGTCGCGCAAAACACCCTGCGATCTCATTTATCTTAGAGCTGGAGACCGAGACAAAGCTTCCGAGGGAGATGTAAAGGACGGAATAGCTCGGCTGACAGTCCAACCACTTTAAGTAATCGGCATCATTCAAACAAGAGTCATCTGCAAGTCGAGAGACAGGGATGGCCGGACCGATTGTGTAGACTGGGAACGACAAGCTAGCTTTAACAGCATTAACAGCTGGATAATCCACCTCATACACAGTCGCCAGCAAGAGATACTTAGCCTCACGCATGATCTTAAATGCATCAAGGAAGCCTTGTAGGACTGGACTATACCTCCCAGAATGGATCAATTCTGCTAAGCGTGTCGGAGGAAGTCCAGGAATGTAATCGACCCACTCGTCCCCTCTTTCTGTAAAAAAACAAAGACAAAGCAGAGGACATCAATCAGACCCAATCTTCGTGAACATCAGCAGCCGCTTTTACTAGTTTCTTCGAAGTACTGGCATTCAGACACGGCTGGCAAACTCTGTGTCTCTACTTAAGCAGTCATCTCTACACAGGAATTCCAATTTTCAACTGAACTGAAAGCATTTCAAGCTTGAGATCTTTATTGGTTGGTCATCTTGTCCGTCAATACACTTAAAACTGTAATCTGGAAAATGTTGGATGCTGGAGAAGCTGCAGAACATGCGTTCTGTGATCTGAATAGCCAATTGAAAAGTTTGAGGCTCATTATTCTGATTTAGCCTAATAGATTAAGCCAATCACAGGTCAAGAAACATAATTAGTCATCCAGAGTCCTGAACTGGCCCTAAACTGTTCTGTCCTTTTAGGCCTACCGAGGATTGTACAACGTGAGACTAAGCTTACCAGATAAATCGACTGGGAAGTGACCGTAGTGTTCGAGAAGATGGAAGTGATGGAAGACAGAGAAAACCCTGGCCGCCATCGGCCAAAACGATGCCACCGGAATATTCCTCCGGTTCCCTGCGGGGACGGCCCATTTCAGAAAAGTGTCGGCCAGGATGAGAGTTGGCGCAGGCCGGAGCCGATCCAGCAGCTCCTCTACTGGGTCTCCCATCTTCGTGAAAACAGCGTCGGCGAATTCCGGGTAGTGCTGAGCCCGGACCAGCTCCGAGGGGAGCACGTTTGGGATGGCGGCGAAGGATATGTTGGCGGGCTTCGGGTCGGAACCGATGAAGCCGAGCCACTCCTCCGTCACGACAACGGTGATGGTCATGTCCGGGACTCTGGAGGACAGGATCTTGCAGAAGTTCATCATGGGGTTGATGTGGCCTCGTCCCGGGTACGGCATCGCCAACATGTGGTGGCCGCCGGCGGCTGCCGTGACGGAGGTCGATGGCAACAGAGCTTCCATTTTCTTGAAGCTGCAACGGGCGTCCAGCCAGTGGATGATTCTTGGAGTTCAATCAAGGTTGTTGAACTCGGTGAGTTGACTCATCGATCAGCGAGTGGGGAAGGTACAAGTGTACAACGATGGAGCTGGTGTACGCCCTTTTCCTTCCCCACTTCCGTTGTCGTTTCCTCGTCAAGTGCGATGCAGAGTCCCGTCTTATTCTGTTTTCACTTATGGCTGTCAACGGGTCGGGTCCATTCGTGTTCCAACGATACCCGACCCAAAATGTTAATCGGGTTTTGTCGGCACATGTTTCGGATTTTTATTTTTTATTTTTTTGAAAAAAATAACTTTTTACGAAACCTCATCTTACAACACAAACAAGATGGAAAATTTCATATGGATTTAGTTGTTGGATGGTATATGAGGGCAATTAAACTCACCGCTTGCTTAATAAATCGAAAAGTAAACGTTGAAAATTAAAGTACATAACATTAAGTGCTGCAATTTTCTAATCTGAAAATGAAAATAAGTAATTATTTGACAATAGACGAAGCATGTTACACTTAAAAGTAAACCTTGAAAATTAAAGTACATAACATTAAGAGCTGTAATTTTTTAATCTGAAAATGAAAATAATTTAGTGTTGTTGTATCGTTTGACAATATAATTAGTTATATTTTAGTTCCTATATTGAATGTTTTAGCAGCTAAACAATTAAATAAGTCATTCCTTACTAACTTAAATCAACCAATTAAGTTCGACTAAAAAAAAACAACCAATTAAGTTGTGCGTGAATTTTCTAGATTTTTCGATTTATGCTTAATCTTAACATCAATTTTCCTTTGATAACAAAAAAATAAGTGTATTTTAAGCTTTTCATTTACTGAATTAATTTTTTAAATTTGCCGATTTATACCCGAATCGAAACATAGCCAGACCTAAAATATTGATAATATCCAGAATGTTAAGTGATTACTCGACTTGAAGACGACCCGAATCGAAAATACTTGAAGATGACCCGAACCGAAAATACGAAAATTTCAAGTCATTTTGTCTTTCGGTTCGGGTGTATAGTTTAGAGTTTTGACAACTTGGATGAATTGCAACCTGCGTAATGTAGTGTGTATGCAATAAATTAAAATTTGAAAGATCAAGTAAAATCATCTTTTTTCGAGAGATTAGAATCGCCATATAATAAAAGAAATGGTTTTCATTTATACAAAAAGAAACACTATTTTATAGGCCTAATACCCCAAAAAACCTTCAACTTTCACATTTGTGATAATTATATTCAAAAGTTTTTTTTTGTCTCATAAAAAACATTCAATTTTTATTTTTTTCCAATTCTACCCGTTTAATACCCCAAAAAACCCTAAATTTTAGTATTTGTTCCAATTATATCCAAAACCTTTTTTTATCTCATAAAAAACTCCACAACTTTTACTTTTATCACAACTCTACCATTGTCAATCTTTCATTCATAATCACCGTTAATTAATATTATATGTCTCGAATTTTCTCACCGAACTTACTAATGAATTATCGAAATTTTAAAATAGTTCTGTTTTAGGGACGACGATATTTCGGATAATTCATCCAAATATCTTCAATATCTAATCCGTTTTTGGGCTATTGAGTGCTTAAAAAAATACGAAACGTTCCATCTTTAATGATAATGTATCTTTGATAATATATAAGGGAAACAAACAATAGAAGAGAAGTTTGCAGTGTTTTCATGTTAGGAGGCGTAGTTCATTAATGACATGAAAATGTCACGTAAGATTAACTAATGATAATTATAGATGGAAGACACCAACGGTGGTAGAATTGGGATAAAAGCAAAAGTTGAAGGCTTGTTATGAGACAAAAAAAAGTTTTGGATATAATATGGGACATACATTAAAGTTGAGGTTTTTTTGGTATTAGATTAATAAAATTAAGACAAAAATAAAAGTTTGCGATAAGAATTGGGACAAAAGTAAAAATTGAAGATTTTTTATGAGTAAAACAAAAAGTTCTAGATACCATTATCACAAATGCTAAAGTTGGAGTTTTTTTTGGGTATTGAGCCCTATTTTATAATTAAAAATCAATGCAAGGAAGATTCTTGTGTGATAGAAAATTCGCAAATTTTCATGCTGTAAATATTTGAAGGACATATAGCACTATCGATTGACCTTATTTGTCCATGGAAATAAAATCTATAAAGTAAGTCATTAAGGGTATTCAAGGGTTAAAAGAACGATTGCGATACGTTAAAAGTAAGAGGTTATGTTTATTTGATACAATCGTATAGATATATGGGCAGGGTGCAATAGTAGATAAGCCAACTTTTGAAGGCAGCATCAAAGGAGCCTTGTAGAGTTATAGAGCGCTCGACTAAATAGAGCAAACACGGGAGTTGGAGGGAGCGAGCAAATCCAACTTAGTAGATTCTTTCAAGGCGCTCGCACACCGAACTTCTAAACCCACGTAACGAAACTCTCCAAGTGGAGGAAGTCGAGAGCATCGTCCACGAATCAACGAAGTAATCCTGAAAATAAGAAGATAGATAAACAGGGAAGCAAAGAGAGAACCAAGTGGCAAGCATTTTTTTTTTTTTTTGCTTTTCATCTTTTTAATATTTAAATTTCTAATTTTGATTTTTTTAAAAAGTTTTTTAAACAAATTAATTTTTTTTGAATTTCACGTTTTTCAATTTTGAATTTTTTTTAGAATTTTTAAAAATTTTTAGAATTTTTTATTTTTTAATTCCCCTTTTTTTAAAATTTTAACTTTTTTTTAAAAAATTTTAAGCTTACATAATTTAATTAAATTTTTTTTTTTTAAAAAAATTTAGTTTTTTTATGCAAATTTTTAAATCTGATTTTAATAATTTTAATTTTTGTAAAGTTGAGAAGTCCACATAGACTTAATTTTTTTAAAATAATGCTATTTTATATTAAAATTTTAATTATAAATGTCACGTATTAGTTTTGGCCGGAATGTCTCGTCGGAGCCACTTAAGTGTTCATTTTTCTCTAATTTGGCACTTAAGTGATCCGGCGAAAAATTTTTGGCAACAAAATGAGCGACATATACAACTTTTGGTACTTCGAATATTCTTCTCCCTATACTAAAGTATTTATTTTTCCTTTAGTCCCACTTATTAATGTTTATTTCATTATTTCAAAAGCATCAATTATTGCAATAATTGTGCCAATACTTCTTTAAGAGTTTACCAACGGCTTAAAGGAAATCATCAACTCGTTTCAACATTACCGAAATTTCTACTAATTCATATTCATTTGTCGAGATTAAGATACTAAAATTTCATACAACTATGAATTGCTTTCAGTTTAAAAAAAAAACTATAAATCGCTTATGGATCTACTAAAACCTATACGGAAATTTTCAATTCTTTTTTGGCGACCGTAAAAAACACACTCGTAGCCAACTCAATTAAATGTTTGAAAATTATAACCTAGTTGATAAATTAGAATAATCCAATAGATATTGGTAAGTAACTCTGATTAGAGTTTGCAATTTCGTGTAACACTAATAACATTATCACCTTGGCAATCTGCGAAAAGAAATGATGGTAAGTTTAATAATTAAACCATTATGAAACTTTTAAAGTGATGGGAAGATGTTAATGTGTGACAGAACCAAACAAGTTGCCAATCAACTTTTTTACCAACACTTTCCCGAACTTACCATTACGGAAAATTGACAGAGAACAATAACCCGAGCTATGTTCGACAAGAGATTGAACTACTAATTACTGTCCTGAATTTTCGCTGCATCGTGCATAATAATGTCCCTAATGAAGGCACCGATATTAGCCCTGGATGAACCGTCTAATCCGATCACGTGACTGCATAACTCTCGAAGTTGTTCGACCCTCCTCCTCAACTCTCTGCTCTCGCCGTGGCTCGAATCCATGAACTTGCGCACTAGCCCCGCAATGTCACCCTCGCCCAACCTCCACCCTACCTTCCATTCATCCACGACAAACTTGCAATTGAGACCTTGGTCCATGGCTATCGGATACGCCAAGAATGGAAGCCCTGCATAGACACCCTCCTGGATTGAGTTCCACCCGCAATGGGTCCAGAACCCTCCGATCGATGGATGTGTCAATACCCTCAATTGGTCGCACCACGGCACCACCATCCCCATGTCGCCATCGGGCAACAGTTCTTTCAGCCTAGAAACCTCCTCGTGTGCCACCCACAAGAACCGGACCCTACTGTCGCACAATCCGGCCGCGATCTCATCCATTTTGGAGCTCGAGACGGAAAGGAAGCTGCCTAGGGACACGTACAAAACAGAGCGGCCCGGCTGGCAGTCCAGCCAATTTATGATGTAACTCAAGTGGCCGGGCGAGCGAGGATTGTCTTCGAGCTCAAAGTAAGGGATAGATGGACCGATGGTGTAGATAGGAAACGACAGGCTCGGCTTCAGAGCATCGACTGTCTGAGATTCGATCTCGTGCTTGACGGACCCAGTTGAAAATTTGGCGATAACTCTGCAATATCTTGTCATCAACCAAGCCCGTAAAATGCATGCGAACGGAATCCATCTGTTCGTCCTCTTTTTGTGACCAAAAAGACAATATCTTAGGAAATAATTTGAAAATGGACATCGGATTTTGGGATTTGTGTGCATTAAAATGGCAAGAACAGTAGCAAATCGATGAGATGAGGTTCTGTTAGGAATGCTGAGGTGTGATTCATACTACCCAACGACAAAGAAAAGCATATGAATTATATTCAAAGTACACGGTTCTTACTCATGTGGCTAAAGAAGTGATTCGGATGAGAAGATTGTGTGATCTTGATTTTACACAAGGAGGAGTGAAGATTGAGTGTGATAAGCATAGTGCTGTATTATTGGCTAAAAATCCTGGTTTTCATGCAAGAACAAACATATTGACATTCAATATTACTTCGTCCGAGAGAAAGCAGAACAAAAGTTGTGGTGCTGCAAAAAGTTGACACACGAATGAATACTGCAAACTTTTTTATCAAGACAATAAGTGTAGAAAAATATGAAAGGTGTATAAATCGAGTTGGGTCTAAAGAAGAGTGAGAAATATTCATCGAAAAAGAGAATGTTTGAAGGGATTTATCGAAAACCGAATCAGACGATCACACAGAGAATCAAAAAGAATTGAAAGACGCACGAGATTACCCAGTGTTCACCCCAAGATTAGGGCTACGTCCCGCAAAGAGATTTCACTATATTTTTCGGTTACATACCAATTACTCGTATATTACAATGACAAAACCGAATGAAATATATATGCCCCAAAACGGGCTAAAAACCTAAAACCTCTTAATTCCAACCATACGGCGCACTTAAATAAAAGCCCAAACCCGTAGAGGAACCCCGTCGGGAGGCGCCGCCCGAACCCCCGCCCATGACCGGCGGCCCGGGACACCCCAGTGTGGGCGCGCCCCGAACCCCCGCATCCCGCGCGCAGGGTCACATGTCGTTGGGTAACACTTCGGTTTCCCTAAGCTTACGTGGGCGCACCGGTGTGAGAAACAAGGGTCCTCAAGTATTCGCCAACTCCAACAATGTTGACAAAATGTGCGAGGTACTAACTATAGTAAAATCATTTGCTTGACGTAATCTTAATTTATGAAATGAACTAAAATAAAATATCATATTTCATTTTATATTTTATTTTGATTTGATTATGCGTCGAATCGTAATAAGAAGACACTATAGATTTATTAGTGCTTACTTGTTAGGAAGACACGATAGATTCATCGTATGATGGGAAAGACTCGGAAATTTTGACTAGTTCCAAATGATGGTCGACCCGACAAATTGTCCGGTGAATGCCGATTCTGCGCAAGAAGTTGGGAGCGGAACACGGAGGAGAAATTTAAGTTTCCATGAACCAAACAAAGCCTTAGATTACTGAATATAGTAGAATCCATCAAATTTGATGGGAGATTAATGCGAATTCCATGATGCATCGATTGGGGAAATTGTCAAAAAATATCCTCAACCTATTGTACGATAGTCAATTCGATCACAAACCTTTCAATTGTGTCAATTTTGTCATAAACCTTTTAACTATTTTTTAATTATCTCCAAAAATCATCGTGTGACAATATAGTTAGCGTCGGCTGTCCTATATTGCATGGTTGGTGATGGCATAGATAATTTTTGTAATTATTTTTATATAATGATTTTTTTCCCATTTCTTTTCTTTTCATTTTTTTTTTGTCTTTTTCCATCTACATGCCATTATTGGGCCTCTTGGTGGCGGGCGAAGGTTGCCGCCCATAGAAAAGGGCTGCCATTGCGGGCTTCGGGCATGGGCAGCCCCACCGACCATTGATTAGGCCCAACAATGGACGGGAGAAGGAAAAAAAAAAAAACAGAAATAAAAAAGAAAAAAATAATGTTTGACACTAAATTTTGGCTAATTCATTTAAAGAAAAAAAATTATATAGAAATTAAAGGCTAGTCTTAATCTCTAACAAAAATATTTAATTTATTTCTATATAGTTTGCATTTAGAGTAGTTTTAATTTCAGTATTCATACCTTACGGTTTGCATTTAATTCGGGCAGACGGCGGGTGGATTTATTGAGGGGTCGGAGCGAGTGAGCACTTGGAAAAGGAGTTTAACCCAAAACCCCACTTCACAGCGGAATCCTTAAGATAATGGATTATCAATTAACGGAATTGGAGAAAAGGATTCGAGTTTGATATAACAATATATTTGGCTCGATTGGCTAAAGATCTTCACGCGTCCGCGTCTTGCGGCGAAAAGGCAAAAAAGAAGGGAGCACCATAAATCGGATTGCAATTTGATTTCTTTCTACCAAACCCAGGCCTACTCGCCTATAAAAGAGACCCACGATTCACAATTCTAGAGAGGACACAGCCAAAATGAAAAAGAAGAAGAAGTAGCAATGAGAATCTACGGGAGAGAAGGTGGGAGTAGACGTGACCAAATGGAATCGGGGCCCGAAACCGGCTAGTTGACCGGGCCCACGGTTCCGACCCATTTTTTTTAAATGGGGGCCCGGGCCCCAACGGCTCTTTGGGCTGTTGCAAGTTGCAACGGCCCAAAGAGCCGTTCAAATTTGCAGCTGCCAAATGGCCATTGCTTCAACCAAAAAAATTATTATTTTTAATGTTAAATAACCCTCTCCTTCTCTATAAATATTTATCCTCTTTCTTTCATTTTTCTCACAAATCATCTCAACAATTTTCTCAAATTCTCTCAATCCCGCCTCAATTTTCTCAAAAAGAGCAAGTGGAAGCGAAATCTTTGGAAATACCAAGATGGCGATGGGAGATTCCGAACATTCTATTCCTGGATATGATCCTTGTGAGTATACATATTGGAAGACGACGACGATAATATCAACATTGTTCCCATTCCGAACGTCGAGCATGTCCCAACACAAGAAAGTCTTTATCCTCCTACCGGTGTCGAAGAAACGTCGACGGCAAATGAGCCGGAACGGAAGGGCCGAGACAATACATCCGACTTGTGAGTGCACTTCGACAAGGTATATGATGAAAGCGAAAGTAAGTATAATATAAATTGTAAATATTGTTCGCAAACATACAAATTTACCAAAGGAGACGGTTACGGAACATTCCGTTGGCATCTCGACGAAAAAACATCCAACGCAAGTGGGGATCGACACTAGATAACAACAAATTTCCTGGTACGTCAATCTTAAGACTCATCTTTTATTCCGTTATACCGATACACTTTACAAACAAACATTAGCTGAATATGTTGCCCTTGATCATGCTCCGTTTACTACTCGATGAAAATTTTAATTTAAATATTTGATAAATATTGCGTTGGTTCCTCAAGCACAAACTATTCCGAAAAGTACTTTTAAACGCAAACTTTTGCATTTTATAAAAAATTAAAAAAAATTAGCAAATTTTTTTTGAATTCAATGGACGTGTGCATTTAGGTAGCAATATTCGGAGTGATCCTTGACAAATTCATTCTTATATGGGTGTTACGTGTCATTGGATAAGTAACGATTGGATATTTTTGATATATTATAACTGCCTATTTTGAATGTTTTTAGAGCTTTGCAAATTTTATAGATTAGAAAACCGGTTCAAATTAAGGGGTGATTCCCTACTGACAACGTGCCGTGAGATTTGTCTGGCATAGGGATCGAGATATCTAATCTTAATCATTAGATTTGATTCGTCGATGCAATCCGTTGTCTAATTTGAATTGAGAAATATTTTCAAAAGATCATGCATTATATGTGGATGTGTTTTGATTTGTTGCCCAAAATTTAAAAAAATATCAAAAATATTTAGAAGATAAAGTTTCTTTCAAACTTTGTCTATTCAGTCTCATTGGTTTGGGACAATAAATCAAGCAAATTTGAAATCAATCCATGAATCGGTAAAAATTGCATCATTATTTGATTTAAAACATGAAAATAAAGGGGTAAAAGATTTTCTAAAAATTCTGGGATTTAATGAAAATTAATTTCGAATATTTTAAGATAATCTTTAATCAACTCATGTCAGATTTTCATCAATTTTTAATTTTGAAAAATCATTCAAAAATACCAAAAATATCTCATTCATATAGATTGCATATAGTTTAGAACATTCCATTCATATTAGATTTGATTTTTTTTAATTTTACATATGCACGTCATATAGGCCTTGTCGCATAATCGTTATGTCATTTTCATGCCGCATTGATTAGCCATGTCGTATAGTTTTGGCATGTCATTAAAGTTTGTCATATCATGTAGTTTGGCATGTGATTTTATCATATTATTTATTGCATGTCGTATTATTCATCATGTTATTAGCTTGACATGTTATTGATGCCATGTCACATTTGTACGTCATTTAGAATAATGTTTCTCGGCCATCGTAGCCGAGCGAATGGGCCACCATGGCCGAGCGGCTCGGCATGGCTCATGCATCGACAGCTTGGCCGTTCGGCATGGCTTATGCATCAATCCCTTGGCCGTTACTCACGATTCATGGATCGCTCGGCCGCTCAACATGATTCGTGTATTGATAGCTTGGCCATTCGGCATGACTCATGCTTTGATCGCTCGGTCATTCGGCATGGCTCACAAATCGATTGCCCGGCCATTAGCATGGCTCATGCATCGGTCGCTCGGCCGTGAAGGACGGCATTGCGCCCCAATGCCTCTAATCATTGGCTTTACCAGATAGAACTCCCTTTTGAGCTCCAACTATCCCGGAGGGAACCAGCTACTAGACAATTCGATTGGTCTTTCGCCCTTATACCTAAGTCTCGACGAACGATTTGCACGTCGGTATCGCTACGGGCCTCCACCAAAGTTTCCTCCGACTTCGCCCCGCTCGGGCGTGTTCACCATCTTTTGAATTTCTTCACTTTGACATTTAGAGCACTTTGGGCGAAATCACATTGCGTGAGCATCCGTAGGGACCATCGCAATGCTTTGTTTTAATTAAACAATCGGATTCCCCTTGTCCATACCAGTTTGAGTTGACTATTCGACGCTCGAGGAAGGCCCCCGAAGGAGCCGTTCTCAATCCGTCCCTCGGCCGGCACGCGGCGACCCGCCGCTCGCCGCGAGAGCGGCTTGAGCGATCCATTGACATCCGACGAGTTCGGGATTGAGACCCCCGTGCCCAATCCTCGGAGCCGCACGCGCCTCGGTATCTGCGTGCTCCAAGCACGGCTAGTGGGCTCCCTATTCGACCGGTCTTGAAACATGGACCAAGGAGTCGACATGTGTGAGAGTCAATGGATGGAAAACCCATAAGGCGTAAGGAAGCTAATTGGTGGGATCCCTTGTGGGTGCAACATCAACCGACCTTGATCTTTCGAGAAGGACTTTAGATTACTAGACTAGTTTAGCCGAATATCACATGCCATTTAGATTAAATTCATGTCATTTTTGCATAACATGTAGGTCAGAATTCATGTGGTTTTGCATGTCATTAAGATTCAAAAATTTTTAAAAAATTCATCACGCATTCATGTTATATCGGAATAGTCGTCACTTATCATGTCATTAGAATAATTGTGTTTTTAGAATACAATTATATTCATGCATTGCATTCATTTAAATAAAAAAATCCAAAAAATAATTATACCTTTGGAACTTTAAATGAGAATCCTTGAAAGTTGTCAACTCATGTAATTTTTACGAAATGAGTACTAGAAGGGCATTAATAGAAATATTAGTGTAACCAAGTCCTCAAACTTATTTCTCTCAATACTTTATTTAGGCTTCTCATCAAGACTTCTAATCAACCTACCTAGGCGATTAGTGGCAGCTCCAAAATTAAATTCATGATAATCAAAGACGCAATAATAGTGCAAACATCGGCAAGCCTCCGTCACGCGACGGAGCCAGAGAGGTTGAGCGAGTGGTCGTTAGTTCCTACATGCCGTGGCAGATGAAATTGGCAAGTGGCTAGTGAAGAGATGGTAGCAATAATTCAACACCAATCACCAAAATTTCCACCTATGGTTTGCTTGTTCTAGATGGTCAACAATGCTATTTAATAAGCTTGGCAGGGGTACTTCCGAGCACATTTAGATCATCGCATCTCACTGAATCCATCGGATAAAAACCTAAGATTCATCAAACTGCATAGAGTCCGTACTAACTATCACAGACCGAGAGTTTATCTAGCGTTTTCACGATCCATGAGGCCTTAGGAAGTGATTTCCAATTCAGCCTACTCACACACTCGCACTCACTCCGGTTGTCTTGAACCAAACCAAACACATACGCACAATGTCACATGACCAAGAGAGAGTGGAGGGAGTCTGAGTTTGTATTGATTTCTAGATGATTTACAAGTGAGAGGAGGGTCGCTATTTTATACACATAAGGGGCAATTCGTGGGTGACTCTTGGTTTGCCTATGTTCATCCTATTTTATTCGTCTGTAGTGCTTTGGCTTGCACCAAACTCTTCATGCATCATGATTTGCATGGAACCTTTTCCCGTGGATGAATTTGGACATCCCATCAGCTCAAGGGTCGCATCCTTTCGTCTACTAAGCCTTCTTGGATTATGCTTGGCCGGGTTGGGTTGGTTCGGGCCGCCCATTGTCATTCTCGCTTAATCAATGGATCGATCCGCCCTGGCTTGTCACGACCTATCCGGGTTGGAGGATTTGTTGGGCGGCAATATATGCTTGTTGGTGAAGGTCAGAATAAATTCAATGTCGATCACCAAATTTTCCACATGTGCTTTGCTTGTTGTAGATGGTCAGCCTGTGTCTCGTCTAATTAGACTTGTCAAAATAAATCTAAAATCCATTAAATAACCCACAAACATTTAAATAGGTCATGACCGGAAAAATAAATCTAAAAAATAAAGAGGTCAAGATAAGTGAGTTATAAATAGGTCCATTATGAATTCATTTATAGCCTACTTAAGACAACACATTTAATAGGCCTCTACCTTTTCATTGCTAGGTGGGCTTAACCCATTCAAGAGACCCAACAATTAACATGATTTTTTATAATTTTTCATTTTTTTATTTATAATTAAATATTTTTATTATTTATTATTTTTCTTTCTTTCCTTTTTTTTTTTTCGATGAAGTCTAACTGGGCTTCCCGCCCTTGCCATATTTGCGTGAGGGCTTGACCCTCACGCGATGGCTCGCAAGAGTAGATTGCCAAAAAAAAAAAAGGAAAGAAAAAAAAAAAATATAATAAAATTATTTAAAAATTAATTAAAAATAAAAAATTATTTTTATTTGTATCGCATGAAATTGTTGTAGTAATATAATTATTATAGATATAAAGAATATTTCTTAGATTTGGATAAATATAAAAGTGTATTAGCAATATAGGTCGAATCGAGTATAGGTCAAGAAATTTACATTACGAATAAATTGGTCATAAACATGTTAATGTGTTAATTTAGGTCGGACCATTTATGACCCTGAAAACCTCGACTTGACCCCACCCGTTTGACAACTCTACGTCTAGTCCATTGAATTAAACATGAGATTCATCAAACTGCATGGAATCCGTACTTGGTTTTGCTCTCTAACACAGTATTTTTCACCTGAGAATAATTATGTCGGGCCAAAAGTTCTACTCATGATCATCAAAGAAACTTCATTAATCTCGCGGGGTTTAAGTTACCAACTCCTTTATCAAATTACTGGCTCTTATTATAATCTGTCATCAACATTTATTTAGTTGCTTTCAATTACTAATTGTTCCTATGATTAACCAACAATTATTTTTCCAAAGCCTTATAAATCTTACCATCTTACTAACTTTAGAAGGTTACTAATAGTTATATGAAAGTATTTAACCTTCCTTTAGTCCACTTACTAATTTCAATTTCATAAATTCAGAAGCACCAATTGTTGCGCTAATTGCACCAATTCTTCTTTAAGAGTTTACCAACGGGGTCAAAGGAAATAATCATCAGCTCTTTTCAACATTACCGAAATTTCCACTGACTCATATTCATTTGTCGAGATTAAGATAACAAAATTTCATATAACTATGAGTTACGTATGGATCTACTAAAATCTGTACGGAAACTTTTAATTCTTTTTTGGCGACTTTAATTCGCTCGTAGCCAGCTCAACTAAATGTTTGTAAATTATAACCTAGTTCATAAATTAGAACAATCCAATAGATATTGGTAAGTAACTCTGATTAGTGCTTGTAATTTCGTACAACACTAATGACATTTATCACCTTGGTAATCTGCGAAAGAAATGTTGGTAAGTTTAATAATTAAACCATCGTGAAACTTTTATTTGAACTGATAGAAAGATGCTAATTTGTGACAGAACCAAACAAGTTGCCAATCAACTTTTTGACCAACACTTTCCCGATCTTACCGGTACCGAAAATTGACAGAGAACAATAACCCTGGCTGTGTTCAGCGAGAGATTGAACTACTAATTACGGTCCTGAATTTTCGCTGCATCGCGGCGATATGTCCCTAATGAAGGCCCTGATATTAGTCTCGGTCGAACCGTCCAACCCAATCGCGTGGCTGCATAACTCTCGAAGCTGGTTGACCCTCCTCCTCAGCTCTCTGCTCTCGCCATCGCCGGAATCCATGAACTTGCGCACTAGCCCCGCGATGTCGCCCTCGCTCTTGCCCACCCTCCACCCGACCTTCCAATCGTCCACAACGAGCTTGCAATTGAGACCTTGGTCCATGGCTACCGGGTACGCCAAGAATGGAATCCCCGCATAGACACCCTCTTGGATCGAGTTCCACCCGCAGTGGGTCCAGAACCCGCCGACCGATGGATGTGTCAATGCCCTCAACTGCTCGCACCATGGCACCACAATCCCCATCTTGCCGTCAGGCAACAGTTCTTTCAGCCTAGAAACATCCTCGCGCGCCACCCACAAGAACCGGACATCACTGTCGCGCAGCCCCGCCACAATCTCGTCCATTTTGGAGCTCGAGACCGAAAGGAAGCTGCCTAGGGACAGGTATAAAACAGAGCGGGCCGGCTGGCAGTCCAGCCAATCTATTATGTAACTCAAGTCGCTGGTCGAGCGAGCATTGTCTTCGAGCAGGAAGTAAGGGATGGATGGACCGATGGTGTAGATAGGAAACGACAGGCTCAGCTTCAGAGCGTCAACCGTCTGAGATTCGATCTCGTACACAGAAGAAAGCAACAAGTACTGTGCTCGACTGACCCAGTTGAAAACTTGGAGGAGACTCTGCTTAACCTTTTCATCAACCAAGTCCGTCAAATGCATTTGAACGGAATCCACCGTTTCGTCCGCTTTTTTGTGGCAGAAAAGACATTATCTTTAGTAAATAATCTGAAAATGGACATCTGATTTTGGGATTTATGTGCATCAAACCGCAAGAACAGCAGCAAAGTGATATGCGGTTTTGTTAGGAAGACACTAGAGATTTATTAGTGCTTACTTGTTAGGAAGACCCCAATAGATTTATCGTGTGATAGGAACGGCTCAGAAATTTTGACTAGTTTCAAAACGATGGCTGACCTGCCAAATCCCGTCGTAAACGGCCGCTCTGCTCAAGAAGTTGGGAGGGGTGCAAGCGGGAGAAATTTGAGGCCGCAGTAGTCCAAAACAAGGCCACCGGAATGTTCCTCTGGTTCCCGATGCGGACCGCCCAGGACAGGAATGTGTCGGCCACAATGAGGGTTGGCGGAGGGCGGAGCCGGTCGAGCAGCTCCTCGAACGGGGTTTCCATCTTCGTGAAGACGGCCTCGACGAACACGGAGAAGTGCTGAGCACGGACCCTCTCGGACGGGAGCACGTTCGGGATGGTGGCGAAGGATATGTTGCTCGGATTCTGGTCGGAGCTGATGAGGCCGAGCCACTCCTCGGTGAGGACGAAGGTGATGGCGACGTGCGGGGCCTGGGAGGCTAGGATCTTACACAGGTTCATCACCGGGTTGATATGGCCTCGTGCGGGATACGGCATCGCCACCACGTGGCAGGTTGACGCTCGGCCGTCCATTTGAGCGACCAGGCCGTGGGCGATGACGGTGGCTGGTGGCGGAGTGAGAGACGCGGAGCGATCAAAGTACGGGGCAAATGCCCATCATTGAGGGGCGAATATATTGACAAGACAAGGTGAGTTAACGTCACGCCTGACCAAATGAATTTGTCCGATCGAGGCAAAGCAAAGAGATGGAGCGGAGCACGTCTTTCGTGGTCACTGGTGTGCCACGGTTGGTGAACTCATGATGGTGACACCCAGGACCAGGAGAAATTCAACGTGGGTCCCCAAAATTTTTCACGTCTGGTTTGGCTGCCCGAGATGGTCAATACTGGTGTTCAATGAGCTTCACTGATGGGATACATGGATTATTTCGCAAAAAATATAATATTTTTAAAAAGTATTTTTGGTCAAAGTTGAAAAATGTCAATTTTTTTTTATATTTGGCCAAGACCTAAAAATAAATTTGAAAATATTTTTCATTGTTTGTTAAGGAAAATCTCATTTAACTTTATGCATCATCGTTTGGTTGAAAATTATTGAGGTGGATTCGATTGTCCTATGTATCCGACCAACACTAACATGAAAGTTTTTGTGATCTTTTAAAAAAAGTTTTCGAATTTTTTTCATAATTTTTTAATGTATTATTTTTTGTTGTTCTTTCTTCATCTCGCCAGTCACTTGTCATGGCAATCATCCACAAGCGAGATCGAGCTCGCCCGTGGCCAACGAGGCTCGGCCTCGCTTAAGGATAGCGAGGCTCAAGCCGGCCGAAATCTTGCAAGGTCAAGCATCGCCCGACTTGGGCGAGCTCGTCCCTTGTCTATTCCCATCGGCGATTGGTAGACGAAATAAAGAAAATAAGCATAAAACATAATTTATAAAATTTGAAGATAAGAAGAAAATAAACTCATAATTAAAAAGAAAAAGAAGGTAAATGAGTGCATGGAGGAAAGAGGATGGAAAATGATTTCCTCTTTTCAAAAAGAATAAATTATATTTCCCAACTTTTGAATGTATTTTTTCCATTGGTAGACTATTTTTTCCTGGACTAATTTATTTTCTATAAACCAAAGGCCGAAATATGCAGAGAACTTTTTTGTGAAAGTCAATTTTCGTGAAACAAATGGAGCCTCAATTCACCGAATCTAGTTTTGATGGGAGATTAATGCAAATTTCATGATGCATCGAGTGAGAAAATTGTCAAAAAAATAACCTCAACATATTGTACGGTAGACATTTTAGTCATAATGTGCTATTTTAATCTTAAACATTTTGATAATTTATCAATTTAATCCTAAACTTTTTAACTATTTGTCAATTTTCACTAAAAATCACCGACGTGACAGTTTAGTTAGCATCGTCCGTCTTACGTAGCACGGTTGGCGTTGACGTAAATAATTTTTTAAATTTTTTTAAATTTATGATTTTTTTCATTTTTTCCTTTTCACCTTTCATTTTTCCTTTTTCCTTTTTCCTTTTTCTCTTTACCGGACCTCAGTCAAGGGATGCCATTAGGAGCCTCAGGCAAGGGCAGCCCCATTAGCAAAAGGAAAAAGAAAAAAATAAATAAAATAAAAAGAAAAGAATAAATAAAATAAAATATTCAAAAAATAAATTTTTGAATTTTTGAATAATTTTCCTCCATCGACCCCGTGTTTGCTTTCCTCTCCAACATTCGTTGTGTAAAAATAATTCTGTGGGGAAAAATTCAATTCGTGATAATCAAAGACGCAGTAGCAGCACAAACAATGGTCGAAAGCGACAACCGACAAGCCTCTATCATGCGAAGGAGGGGCAGGTGTTGAGCAAGTGATCATTGGTTCCGGCGGACCGCGGCGGATGAAATTGGCAAGTGGCTAGTACAAATACGAGAGCGATAATTCAACGTCACCAAAAATTCCACGTGTGGTTTGCTTGTTCTAGATGGTCGATAATGCTTTGTTTAATAAGCTTGGCAGGGGTACTTCCAAGTACATTTAGATCATCTCATCTCACCAAATTCATCGGTTAAAAACCTAAGTGTGACATCCTGAAAATTCGATGTACGTAAGATAAATGAATTCGATAGATTTTGACCATAAATTTCGATCGATTGATAATATTGAATTTTCGAGGATTAAGGGACAATCGTTGGACGTTGATTTATTGAACCGAGAAGGGTATTGGGTAACCTTAAGACATTGGACAAAGGAAATCAAAGCGGGATAATTGAGTCGTCAAATCAAAGCTCCGAGATAATTCGCGCCCGAGCCTAATCCTGGCCGAACCTTAGAAATGAATTTGCCATTTTGCCCTTAAAGGTGAATTTACTATTTTTCCCTTTTGCTTTGAAATTACCATTCTACCCCTTTGCAAAATTATCATTTTACCCTTGATGCAAATTACCAAAGCACCATCAATCATTTATGCCAAATGACTAACATATCCTTGTTTGTGAAATTACCAAATTGCCCCTGAATATTATTCATATATGACGAAAACATTAATCGAGATTTGACCCGTGAGCCACACCCCCATTATTTCTCTCTCTTTTCTCTCCTCTTTCCCTCTCTATTTTCTCACGTTCAAAGACCCCCTCCCCTCTCTTCCTCCATTTTTTCTCACCTCCAAGTTCCAACCTCCTCCTCCATCCGCCTTCGTCGCCGGGTCGTCCCTCACCACCGGTCGTTGCCACGCCGTCCTTCATTGCCGCATGGAACTACCATTGGCCGAGAGGAGCCGAACCGCCGCCATGCTACCTAAAATCCCCCATGCCCGAAGCCCGTCTTCTAGGTTTTTTGTACGCGCCCGAGAAAAAATTGCTCGTTTGAGCTCGTCCGGAGGACGAATCGAGCTCCGTTTTACGCTACACGACCGTAAGATCAAGGGATATTTGGATATGAGGGCTAATTGTCCAAAAAGTTGATGAAATTTCGTGGATCCGAGCTGAACAAAGGCTGGTCGGTGGATGCCCGGTTCGTTCGCCGTCGATTTAAGTTCCGTCGTTCATTGTTCGTTGCTTTGCGTCGTCGCGGTTTGTTGTCGCCAAGCCACGTGCCACCCCCGAGCTCAAGCTACGACCGCCATGCCGAGCTGAGAGGCCACCCAAAATCCCCCACGCCCGAAGCCCATCTTCTAGGTTTTTTGCACGCGCCCGAGAAAAAATCGCTCGTTTGAGCTCATCCGGAAGGCGAATCGAGCTCCGCTTTCTCCTACATGACCATAAGATCAAGAGATATTTGGATATGAAAGCTGATTGTCCAGAAAGTTGATGAAATTTCATGGATCTGAGCTGGACAAAGGCTGGTCGGTAGAGGCTCGGTTCGTTCGGCGTTGATTCAAATTCAATCGTTCGTTGTGATCATTATTTCCTGTTATGAGCCTTGATTTGTGGGTGGTTGAATACCCTGTTGAGTGTTGTCTAATGTGTAAACCAAAGTGGGGTAAGCTTGCATGTAATTGTTGGTTGACAATCGAGTTGCACCTAACCATGTGGTAGCTAGATCGTGGCGATAGTCGCACGATATTATCTATTATTGGCAATTGACTTGTATGTTTAGGTCGCCCTAAGTGAATCGGCGCCATACTCGAACTTAGGCGTTGACTCACGGGAGATTTTATATCTCACCCATTATTGTTAACTATTTTTTGGTCCTTAGCTATGGAGTAGCGAAGTGGAGGATGTGGACGTTGGTCTCTTTTTGGAATAGCTTGGGTAGTGTTAATCCCGACCCTAAACCGACATCTTTTGTGTGGTTAGGTAGTGGTCCCGAGGTAGAGCTTATGTATATCTATATATATACCTCTTAGGGTTAACGGTAAATAAATAAAATAATCTTTTGCGGATGTTGATTGACTTGATTGTCTCTTGTTCTATTCCTACTATTTTTAATATTTGTCGGGGGAAATAGAACATTCCGCATGCGCTTAATAAAAAGATACAATGAATGGGTCGGTGACGCCTCCTAGAACCTCACAACTTAACGGCCCGAGAAAGGTTGCATCGATGGGTGTGGCACTAAGATTCCTCAAACCGCATGGAGTCCGTACTTGGGTTTCCTCTCTAACACAATGCTTTTCACTTGAAAACTCTCGGGAAAATTAATAAAAAAAATTCATAAACATATTGTAATTGTGTCAATTCGGTCATAAATTTTTTTTGCCGATTCAATTTTAAAATTTTTGTAATTGTGTCATTTCGGTCCATCCGGCTAATTTTGGGTGGTCGACGCCTACGTGGACGCCCAATCGGCCTGCGACCCAATATTTTAATATTTTTTGAATTTTCATAATTTTTTTACAAATTTTCTTTTCTTCTTTCTTTCTTTTTCTTTTTGCCTTTTTTTTTTCTCGTCCCCCTCCCCTCCCTAACTCCAACGGGTCGACGACCGATGACTAGCCAGAGATGAGGCCGGAAAGGCCGAGCCTCGCCCGGCCATGGCGGGGGTCGACCTCGCGATCATTGTTGAGGTCCGGCGACCGGCTGGAGGTAACGACAAGAGAGGGAGGGGGAAAAAAAAGGAAAGAAAAAAGAAAATAAAATAAAGAAAAGAAAAAATTATGAAAATTCAAAAAATATTAAAATATTGGATCGTCGGCTAGCCCTAGCGTCCATGTCCGCTGGCCGGCCAAAATTCGTCGGATGGTGAAATGGCACAATTACAAAAGGTTTAGGATTGAATTGACAAAAAAAAAGTTTAAGATTGAATTGGCATAAATGCAATAGGTTCGGGACTTTTTTGGTAATTTTCTCGAAAACTCTATGGGGGCAAAAGTTCTATCCATGATTATCAGAGAAACTTCATTAGGACAGATACGGGTAGAAAGGTCGCAACTGGCAAGCCTCTATCATGTGTGTTGGAATTGCACTTTCCCTGCGCCTTTTTGCAGCCGAGCATTTGGATCAGTCGAGAGATCCTGAATCACGGGTACTCGAGAGTCCCCGGGTTCTTGCATTTAGCACGTTGATTTCCTGGAGATGTCTGAGTGAAGCCAACCCGCCTCTCAGGACCGCTCAACCATAGACAGGCTCGTTGAAACTCGCTTGCCCTCTTCCTGATTTCCTTCCTAGTGTTCAAGTCCATGGTCCTATGGACAGGCTCAGTAATGGCTTGTTTTGACACCAATTCTTATATATTGTCTTCTTCGCTTACCGACCAATCTTCCGGTCTCACTCGACCTGCTCACTGTTGGGAACTTGATCCAATAAAATTGGGAAGACGAGCATCATAATGCCTGCGAAGATAGCTTGCAAAGTGGAGTTCTGACCTGAGTGCCTGACCGCAGAGTGGTTCAGTACCTTCAACTGATCACACCAGGGGCACCACCAGGCCCCCTATCGCCGCAAACACCTTCTTTGACCCAAGTGCCGGAGTCCCCGCTCACCCACAAGAACTGAACTCTCCAATTGCGCATCCTTGCCGCAAGCTCCTCCATTTGGTCGATCGACACCGATAAGAAACTCCCCGGAGAAATGTACAGGACGGAAGCTTCCGGTTGAGAGTCTAGCCACGCGGACTAATCGAGACGTTCTTTTTTAGATGCCAATAGGGAAACATAAATTTACCCAACTTACTAACGTGTTAAATTCATTAAATCTTACACGAAATCACAAACTCTTCTTTAGTCCACGCCGCATCTCTATTTAGATTGTTGCAAATGTACTTATGGTTTCTTTAAGTTAATGACATGTATTTGCTGATTTTTTTTTTTTGTTCGAAAGATGATATATTGAATTCAAAAGTATTTAAACATCAAAGCCTGTTATCTGAGTATCAAGACAAGGTAGATCCAAAGGTATTGAGGAGGGTGGGTGACCCAATTAGAAGGAAGACTACTTAATCTATGGACTTTACAAAGCCAATCCACAACTTAGTTAAACTCCCTTGGACGCTATGCAAGAGAAATGGGCTTAGATTGGCCCAAAATTCGGCAGGCCTCCAAGATAACAACACCCACTTCCCATGAATATGGAATCGCGCTGATCACTGAGTTTTAACAACACTAAGGACATGTTTGACAATGATTATAATTTTCTGATTCTGCTCTTTGAAACAAAAAAGGATGAGAAACATGTTTGGTAACGTAAATAATTCTGATTTTGATTCTATTTTCGGGAATAGTTTTGGAGCAAAAACAAGAATAAAAAAAAATGATTTTGAAAAAATAGAATCACTTTTGAGAATAATAGAAAAGACACAAAAGTCTAAATTTTTTTTAAAAAAGATTAAGTCCATGTGGACTTTTGAAATTTTAAAAAAATTGTTTAAATTTAAAAAATTTTAAAAATTTTAAAAGGAGGGAAATTAAAAAAATAAAAAAATAAAAATAAAAAGGGGGAAATTAAAAAATTTAATAAAAACTTTTAAAAATATTTAAAAAGTTAAAAAATTTAAAAAATTTAAAAAGAGAATTCTCACCACCTGGCAATTCTCGGGAACGGAAATTTTTGTAGTTACCAAAAATATTTTTATTTCTAAAATAAAAAAATTTTGTGCCGTTATCAAACACATTCTAATTCTCTAAAAATCATTCGGAGAACAAAATCAATAAATATAATTCTAATCAAAATAATTTTTTTTCGGATTAGAATCATTGTCAAATAGACCCTAAGCAGTCAAACTCGAATTGAACTACTTCAATTTTCAAAGATTCAAGGAGCGAGAGGGAAGCCTGTATAGCTAGGGGTTTCCACTTGCAAAGCTAATGCCACTTGGACCCGAGCTCGTCACTTCCGCCGCCATCGCTCCCGATGCATCACAAACGATGTAGGTAAAGGAACCTATGTTTAAACCTTCGACGAAAGAGTTGTTGAAATTTTCCTTTAAAGATTGTTCCTTTGGCGGGATCTAGTAATTTTAAGAGCGAATTCAGCCAAAGTTGGTCACTTTAACAGGAGGTCCAGTCAAGCAATAAAAAAGCTAAAAACATTAAAAAATGAAAAATGCAAAACTAAATTAGATCTAAAAATTAGAGAGAGAGAGAGAGAGAGAGAGAGAGAGAGAGATTGTTGGCGGCAAGGATGGGGATGGCCGGCGGGGGTCGCCAAGCCCCGGCCAAGGGTTGGCAACCCCTACCGACCGTAGGTGAGAGCTTGATTTGGGTGAGTCCATGACCCTCACCTAGATTTGGCGAGGGTAGGCGGCCACCTGGCCGGGGCTCGGCGACCTGCCGCCGCCATCCTTGACCCTCGCCGCCCACAATGCCTCTCTTCTTTTTAATTTTTTAATTTTTCTTTTTAATTTTTTATCTTATTTTTTAAATTTGAAAAACACAAACTTATTTTAGATTGAAAACCACAAATTGGTTCCCGGTCACCAAAAAAAAAAAAACTTAGTTAGATTAAGTTTTACAATAATCTAATTAATCCATACTTTGGAATTTTTATGTGGAAAAATTTTACAATTTTTTTAGAAATAAAATATACAAAACCTAATTAGATTAAAAAATAAAAAAGAAGACATATATTTAAATAAAAAAATGAGAGAGGCATTACAGGCGGCGAGGGCTATGCAAGCCCTCAATGCCGCTGCCCCGCCAACCTGGGCGAGGCCGTACAATTCCTCTCTTCCATTTTTTTATTTAATTTTTTAGCTTATTTTCATATTCAATTTAAGTGTTTAAAATTCTTTAGCTTATTTTTAAGTGTTTCAATCCACGTGGACTTAATTATTTTTAAATTCTAACTTTAAAATTCCACGTGGAATGAAGTTAAAAAAAAATTGCCGCTTGAGACAAAAACAATTATTTATAAATGCCACATAATCTATTTGTCTGAAATTTCTACGATTTGGCACTTAAGTGATCGTTTTATTTACAATTTGGCACTTAGGTGAAGTGAGCGCCGTACACACATTTTGGCATTTCGATGTCCTTTTGCTGATATTTAACACAGGGAATAGCAGAATTGTTGTTCTTACTTAAATCGTTAGAAAACTTACTGTCGTATGTTAAAATCCATTGGCATTTGAAATTTGCTTTGATTTATATGAAATACACAAATGGTGTATGAATATTACCATAGAGACCAATGGATACGTTCTAGTCTAGAAACTTATGTATCATTAACCAAACAGAATTTATTCTATTTAATAAGTTACAAACAACATTAAGAAATTACTTTTCACTGTCGAGTTTTTAACTTCGTGGAGGTTGGAAATGATAGACCGGACTAAAGCATTCTTTCGCCAAAATCATGAGGCAAAGCAATATTAAACGGTGTCATACTCGTATAGTAACCTTTAACCCTCGCAAATTTGACAGCAAACAATTACCCTGGCCATGTTCAACAAGAGATTGAACTATTGAAGTACTAACTACTGTCCTGAATTTTTGCTGCATCTTGCGAAATGTCCCTAATGAAGGCACTGATATTAGTCCTGGATGATTAGGCCATTCCAATCGCGTGGCGGCACAACTCTCGAAGCTGTTTGACCCTCCTCCTCAGTTTTCTGCTCTCGCCATCGCCCGAATCCATGAACTTTTTCACTAGCCCTGAGATGTCGTCCTTGTCCTCGTCCTTGCCCTCGCCCACCCTCCACCTGACCTTCCAATCGTCCATGTTGAGCTTGCAATTGAGACCTTGGTCCTTGCCTAACAGGTACGCTAAGAATGGAAGGCCCGCATTGACACCCCTTGGATCGAGTTCCACCCACAGTGGGTCCAGAACCCTCCGATCGATGGATGCGTCAATACCCTCAATTGTAGAGACTGTTTCCTATAACCAAACTTACTACATGAACTAGTACCTTTTCTAGTACCAGCACGGGAAACCTCGTACGTGAAACTAGTTCCTATTACCGGGCTAAAGCCCAACTAAATGCACCCCGAGGTCCTGCCGAGGAACTGGGGGACCTTCTCGAGCATAGGATAGGCAACTGAGAGATAGAGCTAGCCTATTCGTTATGGGGAATCAATGCTCCGGGCCGAATAAAGCTTAACGGCAGTCTTTCTCTCGTAAAGCCAAAGAAGCCCCAAGACAAGGCACCACAATCCCCATGCCCCCGTCAGGCAACAGTACCTTTCAGCCTAGAAGCCTCGTCTCACACCGTCCACAAGAAGCGGGCATTAGTGTCGCGCAACCCCACCGCGATCTCATCCATTCTGGAGCTCGAGACTGAGAGGCAGCTGCCTAGGGACAGGTATAGAACAGAGCTGCGCGGCTGGCAGTCCAGCCAGTTTATTACGTAATTGGAGTCGCTGTTCGAGCGAGGATTGTCTTCAAGCTCGAAGTAAGGGATGGATGGACCGATGGTGTAGACAGGAAACGACAGGCTCGGCTTCAGAGCGTCGACCGTCTGGGATTCGATCTCGTCCACAGAAGAAAGCAACAGGCACTGTGTTCTACGGACGCAGTCGAACATTGGGCGGATTCTCTGCATGAACTTTTCATCTACCAAGTTCGTCAAATGCATTGGAGGAATCCCAGGAACGAAATCCACCTCTTCGTCCCCTTTTTTTGTGACAAAAAAAAAAGAGACAATATCTTAGTAAAGAATGTTGAAATTGGACATCGACTTTTGGAATTTATGGGCATCAAAACAGAAAAATGATGGCTGACCTGACGAATTCTGTGGTAGACGGCCATTCTGCTCAATAAGTCGGGAGTGGCACAGTAAGGAGAAATTTGAGGCCGCGGTAGTCCAAAACGAGGCCACCGGAATGTTCCTCCGGTTCCCAACGAGGGCCGCCCAGGGCATGAGCGTGTTGGCCACAATGAGGGTCGGCGGAGGGCGGAGCCGGTCGAGCACCTCCTCGAAGGGGGCTTCCATCTTAGCGGTGACAGCCTCCGCGAACTCGGAGGAGCGCTGAGCACGGACCCTCTCGGACGGGAGCACGTTGGGGATGGCGGCGAAGGATATGTTGCTCGGCCTCGGGTCGGAGCGGACGAGGGCGAGCCACTCCTCTGTGAGGACGAAGGTGATGGCGAAGTGCGGGGCTCGGGAGGCTAGGATCTTGCACAGGCTCATCACGGGGTTGATGTGGCCACGTCCAGGATACGGCATCGCCACCACGTGCCGGGTCAACGCCAGGCTGTCCATCCGATAGACCAGGCTGCAGGGCAGTGAGGTTGGTGGCCGGCGGCGGAGTGAGAGACGGGAGCGATCAAAATTATAGGGCAAATGCCGAGCATTGAGGGGGAAAATATTCGGAGAAGGTAGGTGATCAACGTCACGCCTTACCAAATGAATTTGTCCGATCGTCTCAAAACAGAGATATGGAGTGGAACACGTCTCTTGTGATGTGTGATGCTTCTTCAACTCATCACGGTGGCCCGACACCCGGCAAAAATCCAACGTGAGTCCCCCAAAATTTCCTTGTTTGGTTGGCTTGTTCGATATGGTCAATAATGGTAAAATGTCGTTTCCACTCGTGTCAGCTATGACTGATATCCTGTTCCTAGCTCGAAGTCGGGCCAAATTTGGTGGTTGAATCCAACAAATTTTACGCGAGATTATGGACGAACAGTCCTTTATGCATCGAGTAAAATATTATCTAACAAAGCCCTACATCTATGGTATGGTAGTCAATTTAGTCGTTTCGATTAATTTTAACAGAAAATCGTTGACGTGGCGGTATAATTAGTATTGATCGTCCTACATGGTATGATAGCGTTGACGTTAATAATTTTTACAACTTTTTTTTTTTTTTTCTTTTTGCCCTTTTTCCTTCTACTGGCTGAAAAGGCAAGAAAAGGCAAAAACAAATCATAAAATTAAAAAAACAATTACAAAATTTGTCAATATTAGCGTCGGCCGAAAAGGCAAGAAAAGGAAAAAAAATCATAAAATTACAAAAATTGCAAAATTAATCAACGTCGCGCCGACCGTATCAAATAGGACGACAAACGCTGACTAAACTATTACGTCGTAATTTCCGATTAAAATTGATAAATCATTAAAAAGTTTAAAATTAAATTAGCAAATCGTCAAAAAAATTTTAAACTTAAATTAATATAATTAAAAAATTTAAGACCAAGAATAATCTCACTATATAATAAATTTATGATTTTTTAGATAATTTTTCCAGTATCGAGTCCAATGTTTGTTTTCCTCCCTAACATTTGCAGAGTCAAATGAATACTGTGGACAAAATTCAATTCATGATTGATCAAAGAAACATCAGTGGTACAAATAATGATCGAAAGCCGCAACAGGCAATCATGCGCCGGAATTGCACTTCCCTCGATTTTTTGCAGCCGAGCGCTTGGTTCAATTGAGGGACCCCGAATCGCTGGTACGCGGGAGAGTCCCCGGGTTCTTGCATTAGCACTTTATTTTCTCCGACATGTTGCCGATGAAAGCATCGACGTCGGAGTAAGACGACCCACCTTTCGCAACCGCTTCGCCGCAAGCTCGCTGGAGCTCGCTCGCTCTCTTCCTGATTTCCTTCCCATCCTCGCCGTCCAAGTCCATGAACCTGCGGACATTCTCGGCAATGACTTGTCTCGACACCAGCTCATCCCTCGTCTTCTTCACCCTCCAACCAATCTTCCAATCCTGCTCCACCTGCTTACCGTTGGGAATTTGATCCCAAAAGATCGGGAAGGCGAGCATCGGTACACCAGCGAAGACGGCTTCCAGAGTGGAGTTCTGCCCGCAGTGCGTCAAGAACCCTCCAACCGAAGGGTGGCTCAGCACCTTCAACTGATCGCACCAGGGCACCACCAGACCCCTATCGCCGCAAACCCCGTCTTCGACCCAAGTGTCGCCGGCTCGGCTCACCTGCAGGAACCGGACTCTGCTGCTCTGCACTCCGGCCACGAGCTCCTCCATTTGGTCGCTCGAGACCGATAGGAAGCTCCCCAGAGAAATGTACAGGACGGAGGCTTCTGGTTGGGAGTCTAGCCACCGAAAGTAATCGGGACGACCGATTTGAGATGCCAATGGGGAGGATGTAGTCTTGAGTTCCAAGTAAGGTACCAAAGGTCCGACAGTGTAAATCGGAAGCGAAAGCTCGGCTTTGAGAGCGTCGACGACGCGAGCTTCGAGCACATAGCAGGTGGTGAAGATGACATACTGAGCTTTCGGCACCCAAGGGAAGCATTCCAGTGCTCTACGCAAGGTTGCTCTGCCTCTATCTTCGAAGAATGTTGGAAGATCGACCAATCGGGTCGGCGGAAGTCCTGGAATGTAGTTTACGAGCTCATCTCCCCGTTCTGTTGCGGAAAACAACATCGTCACAAATGATATCCATCAATCAACTCGCAAGAGCAAGAAAGTATTGAATGAGAAGAAGGCATTTGGGAAGGACAAAAGCTTAAAATCAACCTGCCAGATCAATGGGGAAATGGTTGTTCTGAACAAGGAGATCAAAGTGATAGAACACTGAGAACACCGAGACCGACATGGTCCAGAACGATCCCACCGGGATCCTCCTCTTGTTCCCGATCCGAACCGCCCAGAAAAGGTACGTGTCGGCCAAGATGGCGGTCACCGGCCGTTCAAGACGGTCGAGGAGTTGCTCCACGGGAGCCTCCATCTTCGTCAGCACGGCCTCTATGAACATGGGGAAGTTCTCCGCGCGCACTCGCTCGGACGGTATGACATTGGGTATGGTGGCAAATCGGACGGCATCGGGCTTCGGATCGGACCCGATAAAGCCGAGCCACTCTTCCGTCACCACGAAAGTGATGAGAACGTCGGGGGTCGTCGACGCGAGGAGCTTGCAGAAGTTCATCATGGGGTTTACATGCCCTCTCCCCGGATACGGAATTGCCATCACGTGCACCGCCCTCGCCGCCCCGGCCTGCCACCGCGAGAGATCCATCGACTCAATACGGTTCGAGAAACTGCGCGGAGAGCAAGGAATCGTGGAGTGGAGAGATCCAACACCAAGGTTAAGTTTGAGTCAGCGGGAGAACACGAATTGCGTCATCGCTTACGCAGATGTGTGTTGGGTGCGGTCAATGGCTGTTCCGTACCCATTTATCTGATTAACACTTTTGAAATACAGCGACAACAAAATCTTGTTTCCAACTCCATCCACCAGACGTTGTTTGTGGGCCGGGCACAGCGACCCATATCCATGCTCGATCGTCATAACCTTCGGAAGACTCGTCAGCAAAAATAGAAAAAGGGCAAAACGGTAACTCAAATATGAATATTTTATATGGTATTTATTTTAATATCAATATCTTTTTTTCTATAATAAGAATCAATTTTTTTTAAAAAAATAATTATTTAAGTGTCAATTTCTGATGTAGTAGCGAAATTTTTTGTCGTTGACATTAAAGTGATCATTTTTCTCCGATTTGACACTAAAATGATCGTTTTTTGAATTAAATATTTTTTTTATTATTTAAAAATGATTATTTAAGTGGAGTGAGGTTGTCGAATTTCTTGCCGTTAGCATTAAAGTGATTGTTTTTTTTTTCGATTTGGTACTTAAGTGACCTAAAAAAATATTGGCATTCAAAATGAATGTCATAGGCAAATATTTAGCACTTGAAGAAGTGTTCTTATGCCGTGGAAAAAGATAGGGCCAAGGAATGGACACCCAAAGAAGAAGGGAAAGGGAATAGGGAAAAAAGAAAAAGAAAAAAAGGGAAAGCAAGCAAAAGGGTAACGCCTTTGAAAAATTAAAAAAAAAATATATTATTAATTAAGTGAAGATTAAATTAATAACCAAAGATGACTTCGTTTCACTGTGCTCGATGAGAATACAAGCCCTCTGTTTATTTATGAGTTATGTCATAAATTTCGAAGTCGTGTGAATTTTGAACTGAGGAGTCCGATTTTGAAGTGTGAATTTTGAACATAGGACCCGATTTTGAAGTTGTCAAGCAGTTGGAATTTTATGAACAATGATAGTTTATGAAAGTTCGGAGCGGTTAGGTTTGAGGAAAATCAATTTGGAGCGGGAAATATTGGTCTCCTTATCAGTAAGCGTTGTATCGTGAGCATGATTAACCATTGAGCGATAGATCCGTCATTTCTCTCATGGCGGCATCAAGAAGTCAAATTTATTTCGAAAGAACTAGCATTGCAAAACGAAAGGAACATCCAAAAGTTATCTACGCTTAGAGCCAAAGGTGAAGATTCCATCCCTCGCAGAACTGATAGCGAACAATAATTTCAGCTATGTTCAACAAGAGATTGAAGTACTAATTAATGTCCTGAATGTTCGCTGCAACGCTCGAAATGTCCCTAACAAAGGCGCAGATATTAGTCTTGGACGATCCGCCCGGTCTGATCGCGTGGCGGCATAACTCCCGAAGGCCTTCTGCCCTCCTCTTCAGTTCTCTGCTTTCACCGTCGTCTCTATCCATGAACTTGCGAACTAGCCCGCCAATGTCGCCCTCGCCGACCCTCCACCCGACCTTCCATTGGTCCACAACGAGCCTGCAATTGTGACCTTGGTCGAAGGCTATTGGGTACGCCAGGAACGGAAGCCCTGCGTAGATGCCCTCCTGGATTGAGTTCCACCCGCAGTGGGTCCAGAACCCCCCAACGGAGGGATGCGACAATGCCCTCAACTGGTCGCACCACGGCACCACAATCCCCATGTCGCCGTGGGGCAACAGCTCCTTCAGCCTAGAAGCCTCATTGCTCATCACCCACAAGAACCGGACATTACAGTCCCGCAATCCCGCCGCGATCTCATCCATTTTGGAGCTAGAGACCGAAAGGAAGCTTCCTAGAGACAGGTACAAAACAGAGCTGCCCGGCTGCCGATCCAGCCACTTTGTAATGTAATTCGAGTCGCTGTTCGAGCGTGGATTGTCTTCGACCGCAAAATACGGGATGGATGGACCAACGGTGTAGATAGGAAACGACAGGCTTGGTTTCAGAGCGTCGACCGTCTGAGATTCAATCTCGTACACAGAAGAAAGCAACAAGAACCGTGCCCTACGGACCCAGTTGAACATGGGGCGGAGCCTCCGCATCATCTGTTCGCTCCTGCCACGAACCAAGTCCTTCAAGCGTGTCGGAGGAATCCCGGGAATGCAATCCACCATTTCTTCGGCTTTTTCTGCAACAATAAGACAATTTCTTGGCAAGAAAAATGAGAAAATGGATATTGATTTTGGATTTATGGGCATTAAAGCTGTGACATGTCCGGTCTTATATCGAGTTTCACAGTTTCGTCCCGAACCGCACATCTACGAGGAGGTCCCATACGGTATCATAATGTGACGTCCTTGATTAATTCGTTCCAGGTATTGTTCGCTTTGACTCGTCCTATACTATACTGCGTCTCATAGTTTTGTCCTTTTAACATACGGGCAAACACTTTGAAAAGCAAAGCCTGTCGTTACGTCAAAAACACTTTCCATAGGCCATGCATGCTCCACTCTGTTCGCTATGCTATTCAGTACATTCATGCTCCCTTTCGTCATCCTTCAAGTTTGCCAAGAGCCACCCTTTGTCCAAACTCTCTAGCCTCGACAATTACTTCCCGCCCTCTTCGGATCGAGTCAGTACAAAAACAGCAAGAACAGCAGCAAGATGATTTGTGATTTTGTGTGCAGAAATAGCATGGTCCAGACTTTGGTTATGTACTTATTAACAAGACCCAAAATATTCACTATGTGATAGGCAAGGATTGGCAATTTGACTAGTTTTGATTTCGAAACGAACTTAAGGCGATGGCTGACCTGACAAATCCTGTGGTAAATAGCCATTCTGCTCAAGAAGTTGTAAGTGGTAGAAGAAGGAGAAGCTGGACGCAGCAACAGGCCAAAACAAGGCCACCGGAATGTTCCTCCGGTTCCCGATGCCGACAGCCCAGATCAGGAACGCATCGGCCATGATGAGGGTCGGCGGAGGGCGGAGCCGGTGGAGCAACTCCTCGAACGGCGCTTCCATCTTGGTGAAGACGGCCTCGACAAACTCCGAGAAGTGCTGAGCCCGGACCCGCTCAGATGGGAGCACGTTCGGGATGGTGGCGAAGGATATGTTGCTCGGTTTCTGGTCGGAGCCGATGAGGCCGAGCCACTCCTCGGTGAGGACGAAGGTGACGGCGACTTGCGGGGCTTGGGAGGCTAGGATCTTGCACAGGTTCATCATGGGGTTGATGTGGCCTCGTCCGGGATAAGGCATCGCCACCACGTGGCGGGTCGGTGCGTGGCTGTCCATTTGACCGGCTAGGCGGCGAACGTTTGAGTGCGTGGCCGTTCGTTCCGACGGGCCGCCGGCGGATCAAATTGGGTAGTGGCCGACCGGTGCGATGAATTACAGGGCGATTTCAGAACGGGGAGGGGAAATCATTTGAGCGGTGAGTGATGACGTACGACGTCCGATGAAGTCATGCCTTACCAAATGAGTTGGCCTGCTCGAGGCAAAATATAAAAGATATGGAGCGGAACGTGCATGCCACTTCAACTCATGATGGCGACGCCCATCAATAATTCAACGTGGGTCCCCAATAATCTCTTTTTTGGTCAAAGATCAAGGAGATATATTTTTTTGGTCAAAGATGAAGAAAACATTATTAGTGGAATAACAACACCAATGTTCAAAATTTTTAATTTAATGTGTAACGCGATTTTCAAATTTTTAACTTATTCAATATGACCATTTTATTTTAGTCCAATATGCACCGCCGTCTATTAACTTTTTAATTTACTTAGTGTGGTCTATGAATTTTTGATAAATGTTAGGCTAGTATCTAAACTATACGAAAATACAAATATTATCCTTTCATTAATTTAAGTCGGAGACAACATTTAACATCTTCGTATAGTCTAGGTATTAGTTGGAACATGTGCCAAAATTTTATAAATAAAAAATTGAGGGATAACGTTGCACATTAAGTTAAAATTCCAAGGATCATATTAAATAAATTAAAAGTTCGGATATCGCGTTATACATCGATCGGATCATAGTTCAAGGACGACTTAGTGTCGATTTCCCTTATTAGTGCCAATGCTGGTTCAAAGCCGCAACCAGAAAGCCTATTTTACATGCTGGAATTGCACTTTCCGCGCGGCTTTTTGCAATCCTGAAGCGAACTACTCATTGCTGTCTTGCCCCAGTTGTCTCCACTTCGAGGAGGCGACTGGACCGGAGTGCACATGGATCGATCGAGAGATTCTGAATTGCGGGTTATCGAGAGTCCATGGGTCCTTGCATTGGCACGTTATTTTCTTCGAGATGTCGCCGATGAAGGCATCGATGTCCACTTCCTGGTTTCATTTCCATCCTCACTGTCCAAGGACATTCTCCTGAATGGCTTTTCTTGACATCAATTTGTTCCTTTTTCTTCTTCAACCTCCGATCAATCTTCCTGTGCTGCTCGACCTGCTGCTTTCTGTTGGGAATTTGATCCCAAAGGATTGGGATGGCGAGCATCGGGACGCCGGCGAAGATAGCTTTCACGATTGAGTTCAACCCGCAATGCCTCCAGAGCCCTCCTCCGGCCTAAGACTGGTTCCGCACCTCATGCCGATCGCACCGGGGCACCACACGATCCCTATCGTTGCAAACACCGTTGTCCTTGTTATAATGGGGCCCAAACTCAGCCCACTTAACGAGCTCTCAAGTTCTGCAGGGGCCTTGAAGAAACAAGAAGAGAAAAACCAGAAGAAGAAAAAAAAAAAAATACAGGAGACATGGCCGAGAGATAAGAAGAAAAGAGAAAGACAGCCAGTTCAGAAAACAAAAACAAAGGAGGAGGAAAGAAGAGAAAGGGAATTCACAGACAAGTCGGATTGATTCCGTTTCGCAGCGTTCGGTTAGATTTGAGCCTTGTTCATCTAATCCGAAGAGTTTTCGGCATTAAGTTATAAATTCGGACACATGCGCATTATGAGTTTCTAGGTCCAATTTATGAGTTGTTAGGCTGTGAAGTTACGTGGAAATGATAGTTTAAGGCGTTGTGGAGCAAAACCGATTCCGAGTTATCGATTGGTGGGAATGAATTTTTAAAGCGCGCATTACTATCCGATTCTGAATTTCTTTTTTGGCAACGATTTTCGCTCAGTCCTTGGTCGTCTTTTGAATAGGTGAAGCTTGGGATCGTTTAGTACTTCGAAAGGGCTATCTTTTGACAGCATGCGGGAGCTCGATAACGAGATATTTAGCATGAGAAAGTTTGTCGCGAGTGAGATCATTCGTCCCGCAAGTGGTTGTTTTCGCGTTGGTGATTATTCATCACAATTGGCCGTTTTTAAGGTCTTTTGTTGACTCGTACTGAACATTTGAGTCTTAATTAAGGTGGATGTTTACCATGGGATCTGTCGTTTCACGGAAAATGATGATTTGAAAAATACTTCTTTTAAACCGATCGCTTATATCGCTTGAAATAATTAGCCAATAAAAATATTTTTACTACCGATAATGATTTATTTTTCCGTGAAACAATTTAGTTTTGAAATCGCTTCTCGTCTAGTTGATCATATTTCGAGTTCGGTGGCTTGAGATAACTTTGTGATTTGGTTTAGACTTTCCCAGGTGAATAGTGTTTTATTTCCTGTTCCAATTTTTAAACTCAGAATTCACGTTGATCTGAATTTATGGCTCAACTCCGAAATTTCTTCCAATCAGATGAACAAAAGCTTGAATCTTACCAAGGGCCGCGAAACAGGGTTCATCTAACTTCTCGGGATGTCCAAGGCGTGTGCGTACACATGAATTCGCCTTTCTCTTCTTTCGGGAAAGTATATGTTCCAGATAACTGTCTATCAGATGTATAGATAAGAGAGATATATTTTCTTGGTTATGTGCGAGACCGTGTCTTTTCAGGCAGGAGGACAGCCCTATCATTTCTCATGTTCTCGTAGGAATTGGGGTGTGACAGTCCTGGCTCACCCACAAGAACCGAACTCCGTTGTTGCGCACTCCCCGCCGACCCCAAGCGCATCTATCTGGTCACGCGCGACTGATAGGAAACTCCCTGGGAAATGTACGGGATGGAGGCTTATGGTTGAGAGTCTAGCCAGCTGAAGTAATGGGGGACAAGCATTTTGAGATGCGGTTAGTGAAGAGTAAGTTTTTGAGTTCCAAGGGATGGGGAAATCGTTGATTTCCTGCGCGAAAGCAAAGAGAACAGCAAAAGGAGAAAGGGCATTCGGGAAGAAAAGCTAAGTTCAGCATATGATGATGGATCTCCTTTTGATCATTGCGGTTGCCAGCCGCTCGCAGGTAAAGAAGTTGCTCTACCCGACGGCGGCAGACTTGCTCTACCCAATAGTGGCAGACTTGCCCAAAAGTGATGAGAATACCGGGTGTCGATCACGGTTTTTATGGCCTCTTCCTGGGTATGGATCGTGACTGCAAAGGTCCATCGACCCGACAATGCAAGCTAAAACAGAGGGAAGAGAATTCAACGGTAGAGAGAAGTGAGGGAAGAGAGTTCGACGGCGGGCGTAAGGGGAAGAGATGCGAACAGTTTTGAGAGCAAAGTGGCAAAGTGAGGGGCCATCGAGAGTGAAATGTTTTGCTCCTGTTCCGTCGAGAGAGAAGAGCAAACTTCGCAGTCATGCAGGCAGAAGTGATAAAAGACAGAGAACAGGTTTTTGTTTATAAAGGGCAAAACTGAAATTATGTTGAACGAATGAGGGTAAATTGGGCAAGTTTTGATATTTTCGTTAAATAGTGGCCTTACAGTTTTTGAGGAGCTTTGGAGATGCAATTGCATCTGTCCAAAGTCCTCCAAAAAAACAAACCAAATGCTATTTATATTATAGCCAATCCCCCACAACCGTTTAGGTGTTCAAGCACCTGGTCCCAGTGAATGCTAAACCAAACCAAGGTGAGCCTAGTGAGTTCAGAGAAGATAAAAATGGATGCAATTATCTCAAAATAGTAAGCTGAATTGCATCATCGCATATTCAAACTGTGGCTAACTGGGTGGAAGGTGCTGTCATTCAGTGTTCCCTACTCATTTATCTGTTTGAACTTTCGAGATAGGGACACAATTTTATCCACCAGACGTTGTGGTTTCAAGTAATTCATGCCCCAGTTGTGGTCCTGGCATAGTAATCAACCATAATAATTTTCTGGAAGACTCAAAAGCAAACATCTTAAAAGGACATTGCTATTCAAGTAATGCAGTGCTGATGATCCGCCCTTCAGGACCACATTTCGGTTTATCTCTTGAAGTTCCTTCGCTCTCCTCCTCATTGCTTTGGCTTTCCTCGTCCTCCTGATCCATGAACCGCCGGACGAGCCCACCAATTTCTTTGCAAACTCAGCTTCAATACCTTCCTCCACCATTACACAGCAGTGAGCTCCGTCATGTTCTTCATAAGAAAAACGATCCTCGTCCTCGTGTTTCGGCAAGTCCCAGTAAAGCGAACTGAGCTCTTCCATATGCTTATATGTGGAATTCCCTGTCTTCTTTAGTGCTTAGAAGTCCTTCAGCATCATCAATGGAATCATTCTCCGGGCAACGTCAACTTGTAGTTCCTCCTCCATTTGGCTTCTTGTGAAAAGACTTTAATGCATTCAAACTGTGTGTTGAAGTATGTGAAGCTTGCTATTTGAGTGAACATCAGAGAGAGAAGAAACTCGTTGACGATTTTTCAGGAGAACCTCATCACTTTCATTGGTTTTTGCGGTTTGGGACCACCTAAGGACTTGAAGTAATTGTGATACAGAGATCTAAATGGTCCAATTAACTTTACCATCCTCCACAAGATTAAGACAGAGTGCAGAGAAACTCTTAAAGAAGAAACACTCCATTTTCTTTCTGTTGAACACAAGTATAGCAATGAAGGCTACCCTTTTCCACACAATTATGACACAGTACATAGAAAGTTCTAAAAAAGGAACAGTCCAATTGGAAATAAGCTACAGAAATGAAAAATGTCTTTCTGTTCTGGTAACCAGCAATGGACAACACAAAATATGGATGACAGTTTTCACGATGTCAAACGTTAATTATGTTCCCTGATAAATGTTCACCCTGTACATATCGATGTCCCGGCAACACTAATGTAGTTCCTTTCACGGGGCAATAAGCAATTTTACATGTCTAACGTGAAAAACAGCGTCGAATCTGAAAGAGGGTCAATAATTACTATAAATTAGATCAGGAGGTACTTTCAACTTAGTGGAGTAGTCTAGGCCGGTGTCCGTGTTCATGTCCATGTCAACATCAGATAATATCAAGTTTTTCGAAAGATTGAAGGCCATTGGGGGAACTCAATACGAGGTCCAATGACAGTAGATATTTTCAGTTCTTGTTATCTCTTGTGCAATGATTCAACAGGAAAGGAAAGAAAAAGAAAACGAGGAATTACAACATTTCTCTGCTCTACACTAACATAGTTCAGCCAAAGTAGGCATGAGTCCTGTACCAGAGGATACCTGGTGGATCAATGAGCAGTGAACCTGCCTCTACATTAACTCCCCCTTCCTAGAGCTCATAAAATTATGTAAGGAAAACAAAACCCATCGAAATAGATGTAAAAAGAGAGCTCATCAACAGAAGTTGAGGCAAGACAAGAATCGACGAATGTGAAGTCTGTAGTCCAACAGCGAACCTGCAAGTATCGGTAGATGGATCGACGGTAGTGATCAATCCTAATCCTCTAAAATAACAGCTGTCCGATCTTTGATCATGCTGCTGGTAGTAGCTATTGAATGCATAGGACACATTGCGAGGCCAACCGATGTTATAACAAGATCCACCAGGAGAGACTGCAGTACAATCAGCAACAGAACAAGCATCTAAAACACTAGCAGTCGCATTGGACAAGTCAGCGTCATTGTTCACAACACACCATCGGGAAGAAAGGTACTTGACGTTCTGTGCATTCCACAATTTTCTGGAACCCTGGCCTAAATCAATGTGGTACTTTGCCTGGCCATCAAAAGTAAACACGCCCCAGTGTCTCTCGAAATTTCCAGCAGACGTGCTTCGTTGGTCTTCATCTAAAAGGCTTAAAATGTACACTTCCGAAGGGGGTTCTGAGGCCTAAGCGGCGTCCCTGTTTTACTGTGGATGTGGTTTATAAGACCTTTCATGAATTCCTCGGCAATGACTGAGGTAGCATTAGCTGCTCCATCTGTCGGCCAACCAATCTGAGCTACAACAATTTCCATCTGAGGGAAACCAGCATTATACAATGCCGTTATTAGGGTATCATAGCTCAAGTCGAAGCTGTTTTTGTATATTCTGTGGCTGTCATTATGAGTCCGCGCAGTTCCTTTGAAGAGAGCAAAGTCGAGGGAAATATTCTTGCTCTGGTGGAGGCTGAGGAACGGCGATATTGACACGAAGAAGGGCAATCGATGTTCACTCAAAAAAGTTAGCACTTGAATCATGGTTTTGTTGATATCAGGCCTGAAATGTCCTTCAGAGGGGAGGTTTGACTCAGACTGAAATGCATCAAAACTGCATGGAACGACAACTTTCACCTTGCTTCCTAAGTTTGCTTTGGTTAAAGCTGCTTGGATTTGGGTGGCTGCTCCTAGGACAAATGGATAGAACTGATCTCCATGACCCGAGAGAAATGGCTCATCCCCCCACAGCAATGTACCTGTCCACTATCTGGTCAACAATGATTATGAGGATGAACAGAAAGGCATATACCATTATATCTATGTAGCTTTTTGAAACAACTAACAATCTAGTGGAACAATTAATTTTGCAAGTTAAGTTGACAGTGTCACACCCTTATGCTGCATGAAGGCCACAAACAAAGAAAGAAACAAATTATGTTCCCAATGCATCCCAAAAACTCCCTCTCACTCTTTTTCTTTTAAAATCAGAAATCTCCTGCACTCTGACCAATAAAAAAACAGCTCCCTGGAAAATTACTTGGAGAAACCATCCATAGATTCCAACCTCAATACACTGAGCAACCCAAATGGAAATCCTTGTATCTAAAGGTAATTACAAGAGCAAAACAACTGCTTCATTAACAAGTTTTCCAAGAAATTGATTGTCATGACTGATTGGCTCAGCTGCTCAACAATAACATAGTTTATAGCATTTGTTGAACTCGGCCTAGCAGTATTTACCACCGTGTGTTGCCACAAAATGTGGACAATTACAAGCATTAATTAAAAAAGTGATTTTCTCTACATAGCAATTACTTTCCTTCCTATGTTGCAACTCACTCATTCAATTAGACATCGTCACAGCGCATTCAAAGTTATTGGCTTCAATAGAGGCAAACACTGTCAACAGCATGAGAAGGTAACCCGCTCTCGAGCTTCATATCCATCCTTTGAGGAACATTTACTTTCTTGCAAGAGTACTCTTTTTTTTTTGGGGGGAATCCAGGCTTGAACGTCATGCATTCTTTGGGCTCATGCTCTTTCAAAAGTATGTTTGTACTACTTTTGATACATAATAGAGTGTCTTGTCATGTTCGGATGAATGTCTAGCCCCACCGTGGAGCAATATGACACTTAACATTTTTCAGCAAAATCAATTCACAGCCATGTAAATGGGCCTATGTTGGCTATTTAATAATACATAAAGCATTTTGGTCAATTGAGATCGAAACTCCAATATCTCAAATAGCTGACATAAGTGTTTAACCGACTTCAAAACCATGGAGGCTTCCCACATTGGTCAGGCAAGAAAAGATTTTCAATGTTTCCCTACTCTGTTGTCAAGTCCTTGAAGCTAATCTAGGACATTATTCCATAATGCAAATGCCTTTATAGGATTGTCCAGCCGTCCAAACAAAACAATCTCAACAGACATTCATATCCATCTTGCAGCACAACAGGAAAGTCATGTTCATTAGAAAGATACATAGCACCTTCATTATTTCAGATATTACTACTTTAGACGAATGATTTAGCAAATAGTGGTTTTTCATGGCCCCTCGAGAAAAATCCACCGTGCCTGATAAATTTTGCCGTACCACCTATGCAAAATGCCATACCTCACAACACTCAAAACTCCATAAGTTTTGTACGAACACCAGCATTTGTTCTTTTGTGATCCAATGGTCACCGATAGATCCTACCCTTTAGTAAATTGTTTTTATTTGCCAGACGTTCATCCCATTCCTAGGCATATTAGATAGCATCTCGACCACGCATTTGCCTTTCATTGACACAAGAAAAAAAAACAATCTTTATCTCGTGTCAATGACCCCAAACAGAAAAGCTTCCCTTTTTAGGTATGTCCTCTTGGATGTCTATACTATATTGTACGAAATGGAAGGATACTAATGTACCCAACGGAGAGAAGTGTGAAGTATGAGAAAAGCTTATGCATTATTCCAACACACAACTAACAGCAGCAGCAGCAGCAGAATCTGAGCAAACTGAAACATTAGACACAGCATACAAGTAAGTACAGAACAGAATCGAAGCTCGTACTCGATCCGAACATGGGGGCCTCCGGCGGGGAAGTAGCGAGTGACATTGTCGTGGACCCAGGTCTCGGCCGCTTTCTTGGAGGAGTTCAAGGTCCGGAGCATGAGGTTGGGAATGCCGACGGTGACGGCGATGCCGGAGCCGGAAAGCGACCGGAGGACATCAGGATCGGCGTCGGAGAGCTTGACGCGGGAGACGTTGTTGGACTTGAGAAGCTCCACCACTTTGGGCGGCGGCAGGGGATGGGACGACGCCGTCCCCAGTTGACGCCGATGGCCCCGGCCCGGGACCACCCGGCGATCCCTACAAGCGATGCGATCGCGTGAAGATGGAAATGAAGGAGAAGCAGATGAGGGATGCTCGGAGGCATCAGTAGGACGGAGTGAGGTTCTTGAAATGGCGGTAGCTCCGGTGCGAGAAAGAGAGCTCAAGAGAGAGAGAGAGGGTCCAGTGTGCCTGGTTACTTTATTCGATTTGGGGGAATTTATGTTTGAACCATGAGTGACGTGTCAAGATTGTCATAAACATTGACTAAAACTGGTTTTTTTATAGGTGCTCCTTCAAAATTGGGCGCAACTCCCTGAAGGTTAATATCACGATAAATATTAAATTAGTATATCTATAATAAATTTATCATCAATTATTTTTTTGATCACAAAAAATACCATACTAGTACATCTAAAATAAATTTACCCAAACTATTTTTTTTATCATCAAAAACTCCAAATTGGTACATTTACGATAAATTCACCTCAAACAAATTATTTTGACCACTAAAAACCCTAAATTAAGACATATGTGATAAATTTACCCTTTGTTAATTTTCGTTAAATTGGATTAATACCACAAAAAACTTCAAATTGATACAATAGAAGGTCCCCAAAAGTGTATGTTCGGCAATTCTTTGCGCATCATCCAACTCAACAATTTCACGATAAAATTTAATGAAAACTAACGGCATGTGAATTAGTCATAGGTGTACCAATTTGGAATAAATTTTTTGAAGGTGTACCAATTTAGAATTTTTAGTGGTCAAAAAATAATTTGAGACAAATTTATCACGGGTGTACTAATTTGGGATGTTTCGTGATATTAACCCTTCCCTAAAAAATCTCTAACTTTACATTAAATACTTTTTTTGACAAAAAAAACCTCCTACTTTAGATCCAATCCCAAATTGTCTGGAACTTTTTCTTATCTAAAAAAAAATTCCAAACTTTAGGTCCAGTCTCGCATCTACTACGAACTTTTTTTGTTCGAAAAAAATCACAATCTCTTAATTTATTCTCAAATCTACCCTGTGGTCCCATCCCAGCTTAACGTGGCATTTCTACGTAGATAAAAAAAAAAACCCATATCAACAAGTAATGAGCCGATAGGTGCGGACTAACACAAAATTTTTGACGTGGATAACAACTCCACTCCAATAAAAATTGTTGAAATTATCCAAAATAAAACTATTCTAGGATATGAAAAATAGGGAAGACGAATAGTGATTTTTGGACATAGGGCTAATGGGGGCAATTTTGATACTTAGAGTATACATTGGATAATTTTCTCTTCGACAAAAAAAAGTTCAAGGTAGATTTGGGACTGGACCTAAAATTTAGGAATTTTTCTACCACAAAAAAAAATTAGGAGCAGATTTGAGACTAAATCTAAAGTTTGAGCTTTTTTCCGATATAAAAAAAAAGTTTGGCATAGATTTGATATTTGACCTAAAGTTTGAGATTTTTTTCAGCGAATTAGGCTTCAAAATAGTATGAAAGTCTAATCAATTTCTTAGAAAAAGAAATATTGAATACATCTTGAAGTGAAAGTGTATCTTAAGTTCGCCCGAAAATATGATGATCGCTAAATAAAATATAACCCGGCTTATATAATTTTTTATTTATGATGTGTTACGTTATATTTTACACAAGGATCGTTTCGCGAAAAGGCTTTTGATGTATCTAATATTACTCTTCTGTCACGTTGGTTGAGTGCAAAAAAACATGTAATGGTGTCGAGATATTGATTTATGTACCCATGTAAATATGTTTGAGTATAGTTTGAAGTATAAAGATCAATGTGCAGCTAACAAAGACTATTCCAATACTTCAAACGGGAGGATCGGCTCTCGGTTTCAATGAACGGAAAAAGGACCAGATGATCTCGAGGTCGGTCCGGTTCGATTCTCGGGCCGTCCAATAATTGGACATGTTGCATTTTTTTTGTGATTTGTCGTTAAATTTTTTTCGTTACCAACATATTTACCGGACTAGCTCTCGTTAATTGCACCGCGTTGTCGATAAACTTGAAAATCATACAAAACATTCAAAACATCTTAAGTTTAGGTTTAGATTTACATTTAGGAGATTTATCGTTAAAAAAAAATACATTATTCGATCGGGTCCCTTGGAACCGGGAAACGGATCGACCGTAATCAATTCTAATTTTATTGAAGCGGGAACCGGATTGAAGTTTTCAAGAATCGAATCCACCCGGCCGGTTCGGTCCGGTCCGGCGATTCTCGATTCGATCGGTTCATTATGCTCATACATACCCTCCACATCTTTTAGCTCAAAGATTTGCAGTCAAATGCCTTACCCACTTGCAGATTCAATGTTGCATTAAATTGATGTAGAAAGCAGAGAGTGGAGCTGAGGCTGTTAGAGTTGAGAATCTGACGAAGATAGAGAAGCAGAAACATATCCTTGATGCTTTGATGGGTGATGACGCGTGATGACGATCACTGTTCTTAAGGTATTATTTGCCTTCACTGTTGTCGTTGTCAGGTTTAGAACAAATATACCTCCAGGATATACACCAAAGTCGCAGAGAAATGAGTTCAACAATCATTCAACCTCTCTTGGAAATTTCACTTTGAATGCGTTGTGTGTGTTTGAAAGAGAAAAGACGTAAAGAATTATATATATGTGAAGTTGTGAACAGTTGTGATCAATATCAATAACATGCGTTTTGGTGTCCATTCAAAGTAACTTCCTTTCAAAACTGTCAGTAACCTCTCTTTCGAAACGAAGAGTACCTCTTTTCATTGAAAAGTCACATCTTTATGATAACAAACTATTTTAACAAGAGGCAATAACAGAGCAACCTGCTTGCTTGCGCAGGAGAAGGCAGGCGGTCACTCTTGCAATTCCTTAAAAATGCCGAGGAAAGCAGATTGATATGGCCTGCTGAAGAAGGTGCTGCTGTCCCTGTGCATGGTTTGGATGACTAGAGATGAAAGTGGATGGAGAACAGTTCACATTTGTAGATAGGTGGTTGCTGTGTTTGACTCAGGGAAAAGAAACTTGGGAAGGAGCAGAAGCAGCGGTCATCAACAAAGATCGCATTTTTTTATAGCAGGCATATCTGGAAAGCTGGTTGCTCCGTCATTTTCAGGAATTGTATGGCCAACCCTAATGAGCTTTTAAAGAACACCCAGATATTCTGACCACAAAAAAAAAAAGAACACCCAGATAGCTTGGAAGGAGATCATCAGACTGCAGGACAAGAGAGCGTACCTCAGACAAATGAAAGTAACCAATCCGAGGCGGAAGGAATGGAGTGGCAAAAGCCGACCGAAGGGGTTATCGAGCTAAACTGTAATGGAGCTGTTGATGCAGAATCCTGGCAGGCTGGAACTCGTGTGGATAGTTAGGAATGAGAGGGGGATTGATTGATGGAGCTGGAAGACTCTCTCCACGCAAATGAAAGCAGAAATGGCTGAAAGGTTGGCGATACAGGATGTACTTCAAAGCTGGCAAAAGGAGGAAGGTTGGCCGGGCATCATTGTAGACAGCCTGATTTCCCTGAATGTTTTCGACAGATTGAAGAAGGGAGAGCCAAAGAGCGGGAAAGCTGTGGACTTGGCAGCTGGCGGGCACGAGTTATTGCCCAAGAAATGATGGGTATTAGCAAGTGTTGGATGGGATTTAGGCAGACGCGGCGCTAACGAATTGGCTAAGTTGTCCTGACCTCTCGGGTGGAAACAGCCCTGCCTTCTTCCCTCGTCACTTTTGCTGAACGATGCTTAAATTATCCTCTCCACCATTTTTTCGCGATGAAATTAATAAATTCTTGGTTAAAAAGGATTGAAATTTAACGTCTTGAAACACTTGATAAGGATGTTTAATTAGGAAATACTCAAATTCTACGAGATTGATTGATATCACATGGACACGATGACGGTCGGATTGATCGATCAAGATAACGGAAATGGTGGGATTTTCTTAGTTCGATTGCTTAGGGCCTACATGATAACACTTCCATTTCTCATTTTCTCGCCATAAGTCAATTTGACAGAGAAATCCACTTGGTAAAAACACTTTTGAAGTAAAAAATCATTTGGTAAAAAAATTTGATTTCTAATAGGATTTTTCACTTTTGATAAGATTTTTTACTTTTAATAAGATTTTTTGCCAATTTTGAGAAGTAAAAAATTTTAACTTCTTGACTTTGGAATCACTTTTTGGACCATACCCGCCTCCGCCGATCACCGTAGCCGCCTACCACGCCCGCCCACCGCCGCCGCCGACCACCGACCACCACTCGATCGCCGACACCGCGATCCTCCGCCGCTTGCCCGCCAATCGTAGACTATCGCCGCTTATCGACCACCGCCGAAGATTTTGTTAATAATATTTTAAAAGTAAAAATTTTCAACCGTTAGTAAATGAATTTCTCTCGATCGAAGTCGATTTGAAATAAAAGTAGAAAAATTAACTTTTACTTTTAAAAAGAAGTTAAAAAATTAATTTCTAATCAGAAATTGATTTCTCGTAAAGAATAGTTATCGTGCACGCCCTTGACAATTTGCCGTGACATTTTCATACGCGGTTCGGTTGGATCCGCTATTTAATTAATGAAATTGATTTCTGAGATGCGGCACGCGAGTTTCCCGCTTGAAAGAGAGAGAGAGAGAAAAAAGTCGTGGGGCCGTGAGCTCCTGGAATGGTAGAAAGCCAAGTCGCCAATTCCTGCGCAGAAGCGAAAAATGCTTCTTCTTGTTGGCCATGGGAGTGTCCTCCAGACCCCATCCTCGAAGACCCTCCAACCTCCTCCCTTCCCTCGTCGCCCTCTCCCTCTTCTCCCTCTCCGTCCTCCTCCTCTACAAGGTCTCTCTCTCTCTCTCTCTCTCTCTCTCTCTCTCTCTCATGGGATTTGCATCGACGCATGCTTGTGGGTTCCTGCGGTCATGTTGTCGTGGCACTTGATTCGGAATCTGGGTTCTTTTGCCTCTGTCTGCATAGCATAGGCACTCCCTAGTCTCTTTCCGCTGTTTTGCTTCCTTCTTTCTCTGTCTTGAATTCACTGGGGCGTTTCGTCGGACCAGGTGGATGACTTTGCATCGCGGACGAAGACGGTCGCCGGCCACAACTTGGACCCCACTCCCTGGCACCTGTTCCCTCCGAAGACGTTCGATGAGGAAACCCGGTATGCTCGCGCCTCCAAGATCATCCGGTGCTCTTACCTTACCTGCCCCTATGCTGCTACCGAGTCGATCCAGGGACGGGATCAGTCGCGATCCCGGTCCGCCCAAGCCTGCCCGGAATTCTTCGCCTGGATTCGCCGTGATCTCCAGCCCTGGGTGCGGACTGGGATATCCTCAGCTCATTTGATGGAAGCAAAGAGGTTCACGGCGTTTCGCGTGGTCATTTTCGAGGGAAAGCTATATGTGGATTTCTATTATGCTTGTGTGCAGAGCCGGGCGATGTTCACGATATGGGGACTGCTGCAGCTTCTCAGGAGGTATCCTGGGATGGTGCCTGATGTTGATTTGATGTTTGATTGCATGGACAAGCCCAGTATTAACAGGACTGAGCATGCCTCGATGCCTTTGCCGTTGTTTCGCTATTGCACCACCCCAGAACATTTCGATATTCCATTTCCAGATTGGTCCTTCTGGGGATGGTAAGAATCAACTGGAGCTTTCAAAGTCTTAGTCTTTCCAATCAAATCTGGGCGCCTGCTCTTTCTTACTCGGCAAGAGTAGTGTTATGTTACATGTTTTTTTCGGAGCTAATATGCAGTTTATTCTTGTTGTTTTTTCCACTGTCTGTTTTAGTTTTCATTAATGATCTCTAGGGTCAAGTTGGAATTCGTTCGATTCCTGTGCCTGGCTTAACTTTGTTGTGGTATGATCTATTGGCACCATAAGAAACCCCCGCAACTGCTGACAAGTCGAAATATACAGGAAGCTCTGTCTGCCTGAGTCCCAAATGCATTCAAGTATGCCTGTTCAGGTGGACTGTTGCCTGATTTGCATGTAATTACTTTTACAGGCCTGAGACAAACTTAAAGCCTTGGGAAGAGGAGTTTAGGGACATTAAACAAGGCTCTCAAGCTCTCAATTGGTCAAAGAAGTTCCCCGTGCTTACTGGAAAGGAAACCCTGATGTGGACTCTCCGGTGCGAATGGAGTTACTGAAATGCAATCATTCCAGGAGGTGGAAGGCACAAGTGATGCGTCAGGTGAGTCCAAAGAGCTGCATGGACTTCCTTGTCGTTCAAAACTCCTATGCAGTTGTGAAGTCATGGCTTTGTTTGTGAATTTCACTTTATCGAATGCCTAGTAGGATTGGGCAGAAGAAGCAAGAGCTGGGTACGAGCAGTCGAAACTATCAAACCAGTGCAACCATCGGTGAGTTTCTATGACATGCTGTAGATTGCTGAAAAGAGGAATATATGCGCTCTGTTATCACACAATCTTACCTTCCTGCTTTTTATCTAATTCAAGTTTAAGTGGTCGGCAACCAAATGTAGTATTTCATACACTGGTCGAGTAAGAATTTCTGCTTCCCATTCGAAATTATGATGTCTTCTGGTATTAAGTAATGTAACACAAAGGAAAGTTTCTACATCTACATGTGAAACTTTTGAGAGCACAAGAAGTTTCTCATTGTTGGACAACTGCTATTACTTCTGTGTAATTGATGATCACCTTAAATTGAAAATATTCATCCACAACCTATTTTAGTCTCTGAGTCATGTCTTTGTACTCTCACAGGTACAAAATATATGCTGAAGGTTATGCTTGGTCTGTGAGCTTGAAGTACATAATATCATGTGGTTCTCTTGCCCTAATCATATCACCTAAGTACGAAGACTTTTTCAGCCGGGGTCTGTTTCCCGTGAGGAACTATTGGCCCATCTCTTCTACTAATTTATGTCCTTCCATCAAATATGCTGTAAACTGGGGAAATGCAAACCCGTCAGAGGTATGAGTTCCTACTTTGACTCGCTTATTTTTCTCAAACTGATCTTTGTTTTTCTGCAACTATTGATCACAGTGAGTAAACCTTTTCACGCACTGTGTGAGTTTATGCTTCGATCAAGGACTTCAAAAAGATATCTGTTAACATTGTGCCAGGAGTGGTTTAGTCAATTCTAAATTTTTAATGTTTCTGAAGTATATCATAGTTGGGTGATCCCACACACCAATTCACCAGCCTAAGACCTCGATTGAGAATATCGATCATGAAGTCATGGACTTCTTTTCTTTGCCATACGCTGATCATGGACTTGATAGGGGGAGATTGGCCTTATCTGATGCAATTCACTTCAATTGCACTAGTATCAGTAATGATGATGCCGCGTAGCATTAAAAGAAGTTCTGTTCAGCTGCTCATTATGAAGTGGAGTCGACCTCCACACCTAAATCTAAGATGTAGCCAGAAGTGTACTGTCTTGATTTACGAAATTTTCCTCATGCCTTCCTACGATGGGTATTAACCTTTTTCATCCCATTCTTTTTGGTCAAGAAAATGTGCAGAAGTTGCTGTTTCTTGTCCTCATGCTGCTGCGGGGAGCTCATGTGTTTTCCCATCACATTTTTTGCTTTAGTAGCATGCCTTTTCTGTTCATCAAACTTCTTTTCTTGTGAAACTTCATGGTTCAATCTTTTGAGACTGGTTTTGTGATTGCATACGGTCTCCACTTCTATGAGAAGTATGAAATTCAAGGGGCTATGAGACAATGAACCACCTAAGTATATATATCAAGCTAATGAGAAAGAAAGAAAGAAGGAGAAAGGTTACGGAATTTTATCCTAATGATGCATCTTGAGACATCATGAGGCTTTCATATTTGCTCCTTTCTTTCAAATCTTGAAATTCAGGCTGAGGCAATTGGAAAAAGAGGACAAGATTTCATGGAAGATTTGAGCATGGACAGGGTCTATGATTACATGTATCATCTCATTATGGAGTACTCAAGGCTGCAGCGTTTCAAGCCAATCCCCTCTCCTTCTGCCCGGGAAGTTTGCGCAGAATCCTTGCTTTGTTTTGCCGACCCTAAGCAGAGGCAATTTCTGGAAAGGTCAACTGCTTTTGCTTCTGAGGGAGGACCATGCACCTTTGAGGCTGCCCATGGTATTGCAGTCACAAACTGGGTTAAGCAGAAAGAGAAAGCAATACAAGATGTGAGAAAGAAGGAAATGTTAAATACAGAGGCACAGTCAGATTAGGAGAACTTCTTCTTCTTCCTCTTCCTCTTCCTCTTCTTCTTCTTCTTTGCAGACAAACCGATTTGTATTATTCTCATGGTGATATGGATTGCATGGATGAATATGTATTCATAGCGCATAGATTCATCAAAAGCTAGTCATTCATGTTGTAAGACACTTGCATCGACAATGCGTTGTCCATGGAATGCCATTATCCCCAATTCTTCTGTTGATGTTCATTGTCATTTTTGGACTTCAGCAAATACGGGTGACACTAGACAGCCTTGGCTCTCGCAGAGGAGATGCTTTCGGAGGAAGGAGAGACTTGTGAAGCTGGAGCATCCAGCTTGCATATGGCGGATACAACTTTCTTCCCAAGTTTGTGATTGAAGTGCTGTGTAAGCCGAACCTTGCACTAGATAATGGATGTGGATAAATCGAACAGGATTTAAGACAACAAAAACTGTGCACGTCGGACCTTACAGAACATGTCAACACCAGATTTGATAAAAACGATCATAAGTTGACACATCTTGCTAACATAATCCCGATCATAACCCGTGAGAACTTGACTTTGTGAATTGCGGCAAACCGAACTGCAAGTCCACATCATGCCATGGCACTCGACTCCGGCAGCTCAGTGAAGATGTGCTCGACTCCGGCGCTCACAGTTGCCTGGAAACTTGACCGTGACTTCAGTCATTGATGACGCAATTGAAGATGAGTCTTACATCACATGACATTGGCAATAGAGGATGTGGAGGTTTCAACGTACCAGAATTGGGAATTTATGCTGAAGACAATTTCTAGACTTGCAATGGACTGGAAAATAGACTCGGAGTAAAACAAAGCTGACTCGAAACCTTTATATCTTTTAAATCTTCTACCCCTTCTTTTGGATTAGCAAGAAGACACAAAAGAAAATAACGTAAGACCAAAGCAGATGTCTGGCAATCCTAACTTGTGCTCTGATGTAACCAAATCTCTCTTCTCCCAATCTGCTATATCGTCAGTTTTATATCTCTCTCGTTGTACATTCAATCTAATATTTTTGTTAGTGTCTCTCATGCTTTGTATATAGAGCCTGTGTATCGATGGAAAACAATCCGAGTGTTTTCTCTCTTCCTCTCTCTTGGAGATCCTAAGACATTTACTTGGTGTCAGAGCCACCAAGAAAGGGACCCAAACCATACCTATAATTTCCTCATTTATGACCTCCCGCTAATTGCCGCATGATATCCATGTATATACTTCAACAAAGGCGATTCCATGGTCGGGCCATTTGGTTCTGCAACAGTGATGGCAAATTAACAGACCAGAGTTGCGTGCGTATCGCTGAAAATTTCATGACAATGATAACAACTTTCAATGGAAACCCTTTTTGATTTGTCTGGTGGTTGAGGAAAAGTAGTTTTTGTTTCTTGCCAGAAGGGAAAGGTTCTTTTTGTTTTTTTCCCCCTTCCCTCAATCTAATAGTATTGTTTTCAGTCCATGGAAAACGGTTGCCGCGGATCAATTGCTATTCCGTTATCCAAACCCCGGAAAGTCAGACCAACCTATTGCAATTGCAGGAAGCAGACAGTAGTAGCCCAAAGGGTCATTGGCCAAGCAACAACGTGAGGTTTAGTTTCAGTTAAGGTTTCAAATGCATCTAATAGTAGAAAGTGATGTCGATGCCTGTTGCCTTCACTTATAAGCCTCGAAATGTAATGGGAATTCCATATCGTGCATCTGGAATATGGCTTTCTCTTTGTGTTGGACCACCTCTCTCCCCCACAATCCCACTTTTCACTTAAAGAATGTCTCAAGCAAATGTTTTGCCCTGAACTCGGGGAATCACTTTGTTTCCTAGAGTTCCATTATACTGTCAGGTGTTGGGTATTTGGATTCTTGTGGTTTGTTTTTGCTTCCCATCAATGGAAAGGAACATATTGATACTTTGCTTGGACAGCATTTTGCTGAGCAAGATATAAAGGTTCTCGTGCGAGCACACTATGGCTTCTCTTCTCTCGGGGATAAGGGGGACTTCATTTGATCTGCAATGCGGTCGTGGTCACAGGCAGGAATGTCGAGAGACGCGAGACAGCTCCGTTTCAAGATCTTCCTTTGTTTTGGAAGAAAGTTCCATTTCAGGGAGGTTAGACCTCCTAGTGATGTCCAGCAACTGTTTGAGCAGTACTCCGAAAATGGTACGATGACCGCCGATCACTTGCGTAGATTTCTGGTTGATTACCAAATGGAGAAGGATGCGACCAGAGAGGATGCAAGCTCAATCTTACACAGCCTTAGGCATCATATCATGTATAGGAAGGATTTGAATCTCGACCACTTCTTCCGGTATCTCCTCAGTGATCATAACCCTCCGGTCGCGCCATCACTTGAGGTAATCATAGTCATTATATATACATTTTATCTTCAGCTTCACCAAACATTGAGAGATACTGGGGTGGCCTCTGACCGCTCAATTTCCCTTTTCAAGTTTGAACTTGGTTCGAGCCGTGTATCTTGGCTAAAGCATTGGACTGGCCTTTTCACATCGATTTTCCCTCGTCCTGAGAACGCAAGTGTTGTTCCTTTGTATTTCAGGTGCGCCATGATATGAATGCTCCCCTTGCTCATTACTATATGTATACAGGCCACAACTCCTACTTAACTGGGAATCAGCTAAGCAGCGACAGCAGCTTTGAGCCGATTGTGAAAGCTCTAAAGAAGGGTGTAAGAGTAATCGAATTGGATCTGTGGCCGAATTCCAGAGGAGACAAAGTAAAAGTCTGTCATGGAGGGTACACCCGATTAACTCAGAGTATTGTTGTTCTTTCCTTTATCTTCTTCTCTAACCATCCGTAGACCGTCTCCCGAAATTCTCGTTGAGAACTTTTTGCCACCTCCCTAATCTACTGATGTTTGACAAATTCTAATGTGTATCAATTGTTACGGGCGTCAGTATTTTCATTCCAAGGTTCGCCATTACATAGTAAATAATTGGACATATATTCTGATGTGCTGCTGAAGAGATATCTGTTGGCAAGTATCTAGTAATCAGTAATAATTTGAAATTCGAATTCCTTCTTAGTTCTCAGTGCAAATTTGTTCCTGTATCTTTGACAAGTAATAGTTTCTGTTGTAGCATGATCTAGTAATAGTAATATCATGTTGTTTCACCATCCACAATCCGAATGGCCTCCCCATAGTTGCAAATTTGCTCCTGCTGACTGCGCATTTACAATATTTCAGTTGCCTGGTCCAAAAATCTGTGTATCTTAAACTGGATTCAGGCAAGAAATTTAACTAACTTGTCAATTGTCATAACATGATTCTCTTTTTTCCTTATAAGTATGCATATATTATATAGACATGTAGCATCTGATTTATTTGTGTCATATACAGTACATTGACTTCTCCGGTTGATCTCAACAAATGTCTACATGCCACCACGGAGCATGCTTTTACCAAATCCAAATTCCCCGTCGTGATGACATTTGAAGACCATCTAACTCCACGTCTTCAAGCTAAGGTGGCCAAGGTACTTTAGGAAAGGGAAAGTACACTATCTGATCTTTTCTTTTTTACCCTGTTGAATGTATATTCACCGGGCTACTTTGCTCCAGATGGTCACGAAGACGTTCCAATCGAAACTGCATCGACCTGATCCGGACCAGCCAGCAGAGTTCCCATCACCAGAATCACTGAAGGGGAAGATCCTGATTTCAACAAAACCTCCGAAAGAGTACCTTGAAAGTCAGACGAGCATCGAAGAAGAAGACAACACCGTGCAGGTGAAACAAAATCTGCAATACTTATGTCTTGTAGTGAACTTTTGCACCTAGAATGAATTAAGAGGTCTAATTACTATTTACTAGTCCGAGGAACATTCAGACAATGAAGAATACAACCGAGATGATGAAGAGAAGAATGCAATCCCCGAGTACAAGCATCTCATTGCCATCCACGCCGGAAAGCCAAAGGGCAGACTCGTGAATTGTCTAAGGATTGATATGAATAAAGTTCGACGCCTTAGCTTGAGCGAACAAGAGCTTGAGCAGATATCAAGGACGCATGGACAAGATATTGTCAGGTAACTCTTAAGCCCTAGAACTAAAGATTGCAACAGGGTTAAGCCTAAGGTCCTTTCTTGCCCACAACTATATACACACTGCAGTCTTATAAGATGGTCGACCCTGTTATACTTGTGGCGGCAACATCTAATGCTTTTGCTCTAGGTTCACTCAGAGGAATCTGTTGAGGATATACCCTAAGGGTACTCGTGTCAACTCGTCCAATTACAATCCTCTGCTCGGGTGGATGCACGGAGCTCAAATGGTCGCCTTTAACATGCAGGTTTTTTTAGCATGACCCGACTTGATTGGAGTCATCGTTGATGTTTCTAATTCTCTATCCATCCACTGTTGCTGCTGGATGTGTATATGTGCTCATTGTGCTCTTTTCGTGTAGCCTGGTCGTAAATGCCGATCTGGAAGTGCTTGTTGGAACTAGTTTAGCGCATCTGTCTTTGACATCGCCTCATCTAATCTATTCAATTTTTCTTTTTCATTGAAGGGATACGGAAAGTACCTTTGGATTATGGAAGGAATGTTCAGAGGCAACGGTCAGTGCGGTTACGTTAAAAAACCGGATTTTCTATTGGATCCTGACCATATTTTCGATCCTAGCAAGCATCTGCAAGTTAAGAAGACCTTGAAGGTGTGCGGATACTATTGCACAAAATGGTATTTTCCACATTTGCACTAACAAACTCTCATATCTAGAAAAGCTCATGCCTGTGGTTGAAAAAATAGGTGATGGTGTACCTGGGAGAAGGGTGGCATTTAGATTTTAAACACACTCATTTCGATCAATTCTCCCCTCCTGATTTCTTCGTGAGGGTAAGTAGAACTGAGATTCGATTTGTTCTTAGAGTTGCAGCTAGCGGCCAATGCTTCGTTGTTACCGGGGCATGCTTACTCTATTTAACTTGTGGATATGCATTGTTAGGTTGGAATTGCAGGAGTTCCAGCTGATAGAGTCATTATGGAGACTAAAGCCATTGAGGATGACTGGACCCCAGTATGGAACGAGGAGTTCGAGTTCCCGCTCACGGTTCCCGAGCTGGCCATCCTCAGGATCGAGGTCCTAGAGTACGACACGACCGGACACCATGACTTTGGCGGTCAGACATGCTTGCCAGTGTCGGAGCTGAGAGAAGGGATCCGAGCAGTTCCTTTGCACAGCCGTAAGGGGGACAAATACCGATCTGTGAAGCTGCTTATGCGGTTCGAATTCCTCGAACCTTCTTCTGAACTGGAATATGACAGCTGATCAGATGTTTCCACTTTCCCATGTCTGGAAAAGTCAGTGATTCTTCTCACTAGCTGCCCCTTGTTTTCACACTAGCACATGTACATCGCACTTCCAATGAAAGCAGGATCCCCACTCTGCTGCTACAGGCTCTCTGCACTTTGCTTTTCTCAGCTATCTCACTTGCGATATCTTACTGGGTAGACTTGGTTTAATAGATAACGCACAGGATCAGGATCCATGCTTGATCTCATTAAAAAAAAAACAATTTCACAAACAGCTCCCGCGTCGTGATTGGCCCGGTCTATCGTGCTCATGTCCAATAGCTTTTTCTCACTGACGTTCTCTAATCTACGCTCTGCGCCTGACCAGAAGGCATCGATGTCGCCCGTGCTTCGGCCAAGCCCATAGCGAGCCTAGGACAGCATTCTCAAGTTTACATTTCCCAAGTCCACCTGACTTAGCCTTTCTTTCCACCTCTTGAGCCGGGTCCAATGGCCCCGCGCGTATGATCGGGGGCCCTCTCCGGCTCATCCGGACAGTCAGGTCCATTGCCAGGTCTACGCGCAAAACGGTAAAAGCACCCGTCACCGTCCTCGCCCACCGACGACCCATCAAGTGACATAGTCCAACCGACCGAGTCCCCAATCAAAGGTCATTCCAGAGGTGGCCCATATGCAATTCTGACACATCGCTCCGTGGAGAATTCAGTGAAGCGGTGTCCCTGGAAGACTTGCAGCTTCCGATCCATTTCGTTCGTCAGCGTCAGAGACACGAAGATTCTTGCTCGGCTAAGCACTGACATCACATCCTTGTTTCTCGTCCGTCGCCTTCATGTCCATCAATCCCGCCCTTAAACTTCTCGGCAATTCATCAAAGATGGCTTCAACCTGCTTTTGCTGTGTTCAAATTTGACATGGAGACGAATGTGTGTTTAGTGATGAGCTTCTTCCGTCAGCAGGGAAAAGGAATCTCGCTTGACTTATGACTCGCAAGTATTTCCATCGACTTTCCTCAATGATGGTCATTTGTAGAGAGGGTTTCACTGTTTTGAGTGAGGCTAATTTCTTTCTTTAGTGGGAAGGCGCGGCTCGGGCCTACTTTCACGCACCTCGATGGGGTTTATCTTCCCGGGTGGCGATCTTGATGCCGAACTTCCCCACGTCCGCTTAGTGCATTCGCGATTTTACTCCTCCTAGCACTCCCTATAAGACTTGAACCCAGGACCACGAAGAGAGAAGCAAAGATATAAATCAAGACTCAAGAGAACGTTCCTCCAATTATGCCTTCAATTGATAAGGCACAAATTATGAACACTACTAAATAGGGGTGTGCAACGGGACGGGATTTGCCCATCGGATTTGACCACTCAAAAAAACAAGTCCGGAACCGATTCCTGTTCAAACCGATCCAGGTACAGGCTCTAAATTTTGAGAACTAGTTGGAACTGGTCCGGTTTCCTGAAGATCCACCTGAGAACCGAACCGGTTTTGGTATCGGTGTTTAGCGGCTATTAGGAAAAAAAAAAACAAAACCTAGTATCGCTCGCCTCATCTTCTCTATTTTGTGTGGATTGTAATTTCTATTGCTCATATTAGGGATTGTTACTTTTGATGAATAATGAGTTTTATTATTCAATCTTTTATTTTGAATCGTTTCATTGCTACTCATATTAAATTGTTGAGAAAAATGAAATTTTAAAAAAAAAAAAAAAAAAAGGTTCTCGGGTAGATACTAAAATTAGACAAAAAAAAAACAGGATAAATTTCAAAATAAGTTTAGGTTTCAAAGACTGGAAGTCGATTATAACATGTTAGATTTGTGATTCTAAGTCTGGAGGGTACTCATTCGGGCCACTCTACCCTTTTATACAATCCTTTGACGTTCTATTCCAAGCCGCGACGTTTGTCTCCCGGAATCCTCCAAAGTCGACGGGCCCGAGCGCACGGCCCCTTCAGGCTGGGGTCTCTCCGGAGAGAGCCATTTTCCTCGTAGTGCTCTCGACGAACGGCTCGAGATTTATACACTTTCCGATCCGACGGCTCGTCATCCCTGCCAACGAGGCGCAGGATTCGCTCCGTTATAATCGATTTCACGAAACTGTTAATAATTGTTTGGAGGAAGTCGTTTTGATTGGACCACAAAAACAACACCTAAATTCCGCAGACAAGGACTGCGCGACAAAGACATTCTAGAAACCATCGAAATCCCCTCCCCCCCCCCCCTCTCTCTCTCTCTCTCGCTCTCTCGCGTCGATGAATTCAACGATGGCCTTGTTCCGCACATCATGCGAAGGATTGTCCTGTTTGTTTACATCGCTGATCAGCGATTGGGAAAGTCTATTGTATACCTCAATTGAACTGATGCGTCCCGTTTCAATGCATGACAGGGACGTTCATTGGAACAGGCCAAGTTCCGTAGCATAGAGTAATCCGACCCGATTAAATCTAAAGTGTTGCCGGAGGGATCGGCGATTCCCGGAGATCGAAATCGATTATCATCAGATGCGCACCCATGCGGCCATTTTGCCGGGACAAAATGGTATTACCCAAATTCGAATCTTGCAGAATGGATGGCATGAGTTATCGATATAAACAGATCGTACGAGCTGCTCATCTCAGGCTCGCGATCCCAAGATTTTCGGCCACGGAACATTTGTTAGCCTATTTTGCCGACAGGCTAATACTTAAGAGTAAATAGATTAGTGTTAAGCATAGCGTGACGGTTTTTTTTTTTTTCGAGTGTGTTGCCCCGAACCCCGGATACAAACTGGTTTTCTCCATTAGCATTTTTTTCCCATAGTTTAATTAAGTATTAATCTCATTTGATTGACTCTTTATTTGAGTTTTATGGATATTAAGGGCGCGCATAACAACAGTTCTATTTTTTTATCTTTTTTATTTTTCTGTTCTAGGAAATAGGCATAAAATATAAACCCGTTTGGTAAAGTAATTCGTTTTCTATTTTAGGGATAAATTTTTTACCCGGAAATAGGTTTGAAACGAGAAATGAGAAGTATAGATTTTCCATTTCCGGAGCAAAACATAAATAAGACTTTTTCTCGTTGCTCACTCTTTCTCTCTTGCGTGCGGTTTCCCTCTCTCTCACTTTCTTGATGCCGTCGGTCGCCTGTCTCCGGTCCTCGATCGCGATTCACGGAGATCGAAATCGATTATGATCGGATGAGCACCCATGCGGCCCTTTGCGGGACAAAATGGTATTACCCAAATTCGAATCTTGCGGAATGGACGGCATGAGCTATCAATATAAACGGATCGTACGAGTTGCTCATCTCGATAACGATCCGGCATTTTCGGCCACGGAACATTTGTTAGCCTGTTTTGCTAACGACTAATACTTAAGAGTAAATAGATTAGTGTTAAACATGGCGCGACGGTTTTTTTTTCGAGTTTTCAAGTTTGTTGCCCCTGAACCCCGGATACAAACTGGTTTTCTCCATTAGACTTTTTTTTTCCTGTAGTTTAATTAAGTATTAATCTTATTTGATTGACTCTTAGCTTGAGTTTTCCGGATATTAAGGACGCGCATAACAACAGTTCTATTTTCTTATCTTTTTATTTTTCTGTTCTAGGAAATAGGCATAGAATATAAATCCGTTTGGTAAAATAATTCGTTTTTCTATTTTAGGGACAAATTTTTTACCCGTAAATAGATTTGAAACATAAATGAGAAGTAGAAATTTTTCATTTCGGAACATAACATAAATAAGACTTTTTCTCATTACTTACTCCTTCTCTCTTGCGTGCGGTTTTCCTCTCTCTCACTTTCGTGACGCTGTCGCCGCTTTGCCTCGGTCCCCAACCGCCGTTCGTCGTTCGTCCATCACCGGTCTCCGATCCCCGGCGGTCATTTCCTCACCACCGTTCGTCAATCGCCGATCTCTAGTCCCCGGTCACCGCTCCCCGATCCCCTATTGCCGTTCATCCTCCGTCGTTCGCCCTCCGCGGTTCGCCAATTGCCGGTCGCCCGCCACTATTCGCCCACCGTCGATCTCCAGCGGCCATCCATCCATTGCCCAACCGTAGAAATCTTATGTTATTATCAAACGAATTTCTGTTCCAAAAATAGAAATTTTGTATCGTTATTAAACGCATGTCTTAGCCCAAAAACTCGTATAGAGAATACAAATAGAAATCTTTTTCTTGCTAAAAATAGGGCATGAAAAGAGAGCGGTCGTCATTCGCACCCCAAGAACTCTTGAAAAAACATAAGGCCAGAACGGTGAAAGCACAAATTCGTGTATTTACTTCTTAGTCGTTTTAATGTCGCGCTATTTTGACCTTTCAATTGAGTTTTTTCTCCATTAAATTTATCAAAAAAAAAAATATAGTGCGGTCAAACTGCACTTATAAATAAATAAAATTTAATAAATAATCTCATAAAGGAAATTAATTTTTATCGGACTTTTTAGACGTAAGAACACCACTTTTATTTCTAAATCAAGTGTACTCGACTTCTTCACAATTGGATAATGTTAGCTCTTGCAATGATAAAATGACAAATCCGTCCTTGGCGATCGATCCGGGCTCTAGCTCGCGTCTTACTAAATCGTGGAAACATGAAGGTAAATTCATGGATTGGATTTTACCTTCTTGAGATTAATTTCTAGCCATAAAAAGAAAAATCTACATATTATGAATCAAAGAATTAGCAAGGATGTTGACACTGGTATTCGGTGCATTCGATTAGTACGGATATTCTGTATTCATGAAATTTCCAATAAAAGATCTGCATGTCACCCCTTCAGAATTAGATTATTATAAATTTTTGTCTCCATTTTAGATTCAGTTTATTTCGCGAAAAATAAGTGATATATAAAATGTTTTCTAAAACTGATCATTCATATCGTTAGAAATATTTTGTCTAAATATAGGTATTTATATCTAAATTTTTCATTCCTTATAAATAAATTTTTCATTCATTTATTTTGTAAAAATACAATAGATCTTTTTTAAGAAAAGAAAAATTCGAATCGTTCATTTTCCTTGAAACGAATGGAGTCTTATATAAAACTTATGCTTTGTCTTGCATCATCATCGCTATTGTCATCATTCTAACCAATTCCATCGGGAGTTTCTAAATTGAAAATGATGGCACATCATGTAATGGTGTTTGAATATTTAGAAGGGTTACTACGACGAAAAATTTCTAAATTGATACGCTCATGATAAATTTACTCCTAAGTTATTTTTTTTTATCACAAAAAATCTTAAATTGGTAAATCCTTGGCTAATTTACTCCAAACTTTTTTTTTACCATAATAAATCTTCAATTACTACACATATGACAAATTTACCCCAAGCTATTTTTTTTATTACCAAAAATTTTAAACCGATATGTCTATGACATATTCACCCAAAACTAAATTTTTTGATTACCAAAAACCCCAAGCTGGTGTACATGTGACAAATTACCCTTCATTAATTTTCGTTAAATCGAGTTAATATCACGAAAAACCCCAATCTCACACATTTGTGACAAAACAGAGGGTAAAAAACCCAAATCGGTACACTTATCACTGCCATGTGTCGTCCAACTCAACAATTTAATGGTAAAACTTAATGAATGAAAAATTAACGAATGGTAAATTTATCACAAGTGTAGTTGAGTAGTAAATTATTTTTTCGGGAGTAAATTTGTTATAGATGTACTAGTTTGAGATTTTTGGTAGTCAAAAAAAATAGGTTTTGGTAACTTTGTCACATATGTACTAGTCTTGAATTTTTTTGTGGTTCAAAATATAATTTGGGGTAAATTTGTTACGATGTATTAGTTTGAATTTTTTGTGGTATTAACCCTATTTAGAACTTTATAGCATCATTTTTGTTATTTATATAATAACACATGGAACTAATTTTTCGTGTAGCAAAAACTAATAGGTGAATGTTCAAAACTATTTAAAAGGTTGGCTCCATATGACCATATGAATTTGAACAGATTTGATGGTCCATTCCAATTTTATTGTACAATACAAACTCATCGTTGTTTCGCGAAAAATGAATAATTTGAAAAATATTTTCTTAAAAATGATCGCTTGCATTCATTATAGAAATGAATGAACGAGAAATATTTTCGCTGCCCACAAGCATGTTTGGACATACATGTCGATGATGAAGATATTTTTCATTAATTAATTATTTGACTCGATACAATTGATCATTTTTTAGGAAAATATTTTTCAAATTATTTATTTTCACGAAACAAATAGAGCTTAATTCTTTATATTTAGCATGCATTGTTGAGTGGCTAATTCTATGAATATACTCCGTAACTTATTTAATAAGAATAGCTAATTTTATGTCTCTAAGAGATAACAGACAATGACGCAAATCCTAAGAGATGATAAGTATGGATGCGTACCATTTTAACCAGGACCGTCTAAATATAGAAAACTTCTCCATGCAAAATTTATATGTATTGGCTAACTACCAAACTAAATGAAAAAAATGACTCTAGCTCATCCTTATTTATATAGAATAGATGTCAAATTTAGAGTCGAGTGGCATACTAATTAAAATCATTAGTTTCGGAGCCATTTACTTGATGACCCGACATTACCAAAATTTAAAGAATCGAGAATCGGACCGAATCGTCCATAGGAACCAGTCCGGTTCCAGGTTCCATGGTTAATGGTTAAAAAAAAATGTGAAAGCAAGATTGCTATTGCATTCTCGATTCGTAAGAACCATACTTGGGAATCAAAGAATCGGATCGAGAACCTTTTTATGTTACATGTTTTAAACTATTTATTGTTCATTTTATCTTACATGTTCATCTTTTGTGGATTGTTGCTATTGAGTATTGACAAATTGAGATTTTCGTTGTTGCATCTACTTTTATTTTGCTTAACGGAAAAAAAAAAAAAGGGCGAATCGATTAACAAGGTAGGATGCAGGTTTCAGTGTATGCGGGATAAGTTTAGGGTTCCAAAAAATAGGGATCGGTCCCGACATGATTGATTTCAAGTGAAATTTGGACCGATCTTGGAACCGCTCGCCCCTACTCTTACAAGTGTAAGTAGATAATTAAAAATTTATGCCAGAACATAACATAAAGAGAAGTGATTATAGCAGTCCTCCGTTGTGAGATTAACAGCCTTGCCTAAATAATAAATAATTAAAAATTATTGTAGGGGGCCGCAACACTCATTGGTCAAAGACTGAAGGCCACTTCAAGAACACAGCCCCCAATGAGAAACGCCTGTTATTGAGATAAAGAAGGAAGCACCGTCAACCTAGCCTTGCTCGTCGAGGGGTTCGACCAATCATATCCGTTTAGATCTCGTTTTCATAACATCGTTGACGGTGCAACTACGTCCACGTCATCCGCAATACGCCAAAACGCGTATGGCGTGACTCGAACCCCCGGCTAAGGAAAAAAGAACTGTGGGAAAAATTATGTTCGTTCGATTTATAAACAATTTAAGTCTAAGGTCGACTCCATCGTTGATCAGGTGGATCTCGCAACAAACTGGCAACCTAAATAGCAATGATGCCGATACACGACACGTGGCATTACATATCGACACGTCATTTTTATAAAAATAAAGAATTTCAATATATTAGGACATATTGTATACCATCTTTATTATTTTTTTATTTAAATTAATTTGATTCAAATTCACAAATTAATAAATAAGCGGTGAGTTTTTTTTTCTTCTTTTTTTGTTCTGTTAAGGATTCACGGTTAATTTTTTTTTGTTGGCCGAGTATATTAATTTTGGGGTGTCTAAGTATATGACTTAAGTATATATATAATTATGATAAATTCACATTTTAATTCTTAATGTGCTGAAAATATTTAAAATTAATCATGTGCGTGTCGGAACAACATGTCCATATCTTTGGACTCAAGTGTCGTTGCCGTGGCCACCTATTGGCAACGTGTAGGTCGCGCGTCGGTCAAGTGTCGGTGGCTGACACTCGTTTGATATTTACGCTGAGGCAAGAATGTCCGTGTTTCCTAGGCGAGAACATATTTAACATTACATGATCGGCTAAATGATCGTGTTACTGGAGTCTGGGGTGACCCCATATGACGGAGCCGATGGAGCAACGTCTCAAAGGAAAACGGAGAGGGATAATAGCCGTTGGATTATGTGAATCTCGGGTCCATATGATTGAGCGGCTCAGATGACTCGGTAGTCTCGGTGAGCTCACAAGCATCCGGTAATATGTGCGGTGGATAAAATACTGTTCTCTTGTTATGGGGAGAGAGAATCTTTTAATGTGACCGAACAGCCCCGCTGGGGTTCTACACAGAATCCGACACGTGGACTTCCACTATTCGGTGAGGATTGGATATTATGGAAGCCCCCAATATATATTCCAATTTTTTTTTGTGGCCTTTTTGGCTCGAAATATTCCAAGTTCATTTGGACGAAATTTCGCATTTGAGTTTCATTTCATTTTCGTGTACGAGAGAGGGAAAGCCAAAAAGGAGCCATTTACCAGAGAGAGAGAGAGAGAGAGAGGAGCTTCGTTCATCATCCATAAGGCTGGCTTTTTTTGACTCGGCGATGGAAGAGAAAAGTCGATCACTTTCTCTGTCTTTTCTCTCTCTTTCTCTCTCTAGGAAAGGGTTGTGGAGTTTTAAAGCTTAGGAATCAGAGTTTGCCTTTCGTTTCGTTTCGACTGCGCTTGCTGCTCTGCCTCGTTCCTGGTGTTCCGAGGTCAGTTCTCTACCCCCGCCCGGCTCGTTCGAACGAGTCCTGGGTCGCATGTTCTGTTCTTGTTCTTGTTCTTGTGCGATCTTTATTCTCTGTGGGTGCTTTTTGAAGCTGAGCGCATCTTTGTGCGGTTTGATTGTTGCCCAGGTTCTTTTTTCTTGTTTTTTTTCTTGTTGTTGTTGTTGTTGTTCTCGAGTTCGGGTGCGATTGTTTTGTTGCTCGTCTTTGTCGATGATATCAAGAAAAGAACTTGGACTTCTGCCCTGATTGTAAGTTTGCGTGTGGGCGACTATGTTCATGATGGGTTTGTGCGACTTGGACTTTTGAGACGTTCACCGTATCTGGCTATATGTGCTTCAGCTTTGCAACTCTTTGATGATGATCCTTTTTCCGTGTATTTTGATGGGATGGTTTCTCGTAGCTCTTGAAAGATTTTCTTTTTCAATCTTGACGGCCTGATTAATACTTTTGGATGCAAAATGTAATAGGGAGTGTTTCTAGGTGCTGAATTCCCATGTGTAGCGGTTCCAAAGGGAAACCAACTCCGGGAAGCTCCGTGAGGGAGAGTGAATTCGAGAAGCAGAGGATGTCGTCCCTTCAGTTTTCTGTCCTGCTCGAGTTATCTGCTGCAGATGATCTGACAAACTTAAAGAGAGCAGTCGAGGAAGACGGCCACGATGTCAATGAGTCGAGCTTGTGGTATGGTAGGAGGATTGGTTCGAAGAAGATTGGGCTCGAAGAGAGAACTCCCCTCATGATTGCCGCAATGTTCGGCAGCATGTCCGTGCTGGATTATATTGTCAAGTCTGGCCAGGCCGATGTCAACAAGGCGTGTGGTTCGGATGGTGCTACCGCACTTCACTGTGCTGCAGCTGGTGGCTCGGTACGATCTGCTGAGGTGGTCAAGCTGTTGCTCAGTTCTTCGGCGAATGCTAACTCCGTTGATGCTAATGGGAAACGAGCCGGAGACTTGATTCCTGAGGTCTCTGGTTTGCCCTTCAATTCTAGAAGGAAGGGTTTGGATGTCAGGTTGACTGGAGGTGGGACTGGTGAGTTTGTTGAGGAAACTTATATTTTGCCCGAGAATCTGGGTAGTCAGATTGAAGGAAACGAACAAAAAGAGAGTCCAACGGCCCGGGCTTCCAAGGATGGTTCTGAAAAGAAAGAGTATCCCGTTGACCTTTCTCTTCCGGACATCAACAATGGAATATATAGCACAGATGAGTTCAGGATGTATTCTTTCAAAGTGAAGCCTTGCTCGAGAGCTTACTCTCATGACTGGACTGAGTGTCCGTTTGTTCACCCTGGGGAGAATGCAAGACGGCGTGACCCTCGAAAATATCACTACAGCTGTGTGCCTTGCCCTGAGTTCCGCAAGGGGTCGTGCAGGCATGGGGACAACTGCGAATATGCTCATGGTATATTCGAGTGCTGGCTTCACCCAGCTCAATATCGCACCCGTCTCTGTAAGGATGAGGTTGGATGCACCAGGAAAGTCTGTTTCTTTGCCCACAAACCTGAAGAGCTTCGTCCATTATATGCATCCACTGGTTCGGCGCTTCCTTCTCCGAGATCATTTTCGCCTGTTGCTGCTTCTCTAGACATGGGATCAGTAAGCCCCCTTTCTCTCGGTTCTTCAGTCTGGATGCCGCCAACTTCTACGCCACCTATGACTCCATCTGGGGCCTCTTCTCCTCTTGGTGGATCGATGTGGAAAAGCCAAATTAATAGCACTCCGCCTGGCTTGCAGCTTCCTGGTAGCAGGTTGAGAAGTGCATTGAGTGCTAGAGACATGGATTTAGACGTTGACTTGATCGGTCTAGAAAATAATCATCGTTTGCAGCAGCAGTTGCTTGAACACTTTTCTGATCTGTCCTCACCTTGTGGTTGGAACAATTCCTTGTCTACCACGTCGGCTTTCCCTGAATATTCAGGTGATATGAATGGAGAAATAAGTAGATTAGGCGGAGTAAAGCCGAATAATCTTGAGGACGGTTTCAGGTCATTTGACTCAACCCTCTTGCCTCAGTTACAAGGGCTGTCACTTGATGGCGCAGTATCCCAGCTGCAATCTCCTACTGGAATGAAGATTCGGCAGAACATGACCCAGCAGCTCTACTCGAGCTATACCGACAAGCTTTCCTCCTCCCCTAGGACATTACCATCATTTGGAACTGATCCTTCCAGAGCTTCAGCAGCAGCCACTCTGAGTTCCAGGTCATTGGCGTTCGCAAAAAGGAGCCACAGCTTCATTGAGCGGAGCACAGTGAATTCTCAGTCTGGATATTCGTCAAGCGTGGTTTCTCCGACTGCAAGGATGCCTTCCCATAATGACTGGGGCTCGCCGGATGGCAAACTAGACTGGGGCATTCAGGGGGAGGAGCTGAACAAGCTGAGGAAATCTGCATCGTTCGGGCTCAGGAGCAGCGGCAACCGCTTCCCTGCGTCTGCAGATTCTGCCACAGCAACTTTAGGGGAACCGGACGGGTCTTGGATTCAGTCCTTGGTCAAGGAATCCCCGTCGCAAAACCCGGCAATTTTGGAGAGAGAAGAGGGGGAGCAGAGCAGCAGCAGCAGCAGCAGCAGCTGCTGCAGTATCATCTCAGTTCTGGAGGTACTGAGCTGCTTCCAGCTTTGGTGGAGCAGTTATACGTGGATCAGGAACAGATGGTGGCTTGAGATCAACATTAGCTTCTTACCTAACCATTTCTAGTCATTTCGTTATTGCTTTAATTTGTTATTTCTGAGTCAGGTATCAATGTCTAGGAGCCGATGGAACCGGGAAATTATATCTAGAGGGAAGATGGGAAGGAAAGAGCAGGATGGAAGGTTTCTGCTCGGTCCGAGAGTTCTCATAGTTTACAGCATTTCTCATATTTTTCCCTCCCAGTGTTCTTGATTTGGTCCTCGTCATGTTTTCAGGATGAGGCTTACGAACTCCGTAATCTTGTCTTTGCTAAAAGAATCAGAGCTGCACCTGCAGAAGGTTGCGATACTACCGCCTGTTAATGATAATAATAAGTCAGACATTCAGTACCAAGTTCCATGTCTTAATTTCTTGGGCAGAAGTGGTGCTTCATTTCAGGTTCTCATGGTATTGATTTTACTTTTGCACTGCCCAGGTGCAGAAACTTGCTTTATTACCAATATCAAGCTTCAACTTCAAGCTTGCTTTGAAATATACAGAGGAGGATAGTTGGAATGATGAATGATCAGAGTCCAATGTATCCTTATCTGATGTTTGCCCACCTTATCACTTTTCCTTATTGTGAAGTGGTTTTCATGCTTTTGCATGGTTGGAAAAGTAAAAGCATCTCTAAAAGGGCTTGAGAAAGGGTAAATAAAATTAGGCATGATTTCATTAAAAAAAAAAGGTCAAAACTTTATGTCGAATTTCAATTTCCTTTCAAATTTTCTAGTCCCTTATCTGTTCACACGTCTAAAAATCATCATTAATTTACTCAAATTATCGATGTTAGAAGTGGCTAGAAATTCATTACTAGAACTTACATTTTCATGGATATTCGTTTCTTGTAAGGAATAATAACAATTTCCTAAGTTAGAATTTTTTTTTTTAATGCAGAGTTAAGACTGAACCGAAAGGTAGAGGTTGCTTAAAGAAGTGGCCCGATGAAACTAGGAGCGACCATTTGGAGATTTTATGGGAGAAAGGGCAAGAGGGGTGAGACGATCCCTCGGATGGCTTTTGAACTTAAACCACCAAAAGTTGCCAAAAGCTCTTGACACCTTTTTTCTCCCTCTGCCTTTTAACCAATGTGGCCAGGGGTTGCCAACTGGCGGTGATTGGACCGCCACGATCCGGCTGCAAGGCCCGCCGCCGCATCTTTTCTTAAAATTAGAAAAGAAAAAACAAGTGAAAAGATTTCAAACATTTTCAAATGACTTTTCGTTTTCAAATGTTACATAATATATGAAGAAGTATAAAAACACTCGTTCAATCAAAACACGAATGGCATACAAGTATGTTTTCGAATAATTTGAAAAAGAGATAAAACGCACAAGTGCCTTGATAAAAATTGTGTGCAAGTTACACCCCAATGATGATCTACTAAAGACGGGGCTTTCGACGCGGCGTCTCTTGCCATGACTCCTGACGATAAAGTTTTGTTCTTGTCCTCTTCCTCAAGTTGACCACATTCGGCTAGAACTAGAAGTGATTCTTCCAATAGCTAATCATGCTCGCAAATAGCAATTTTTCCTCTTTTTTTTTTTGCATTAAAGCTGCACATGTTGGCTGCGTTTGATTGGACTTTCGAGGGAAGGCTTTGAGAAAATGCAAATAATTTTTGGTTAAAGGAGTTTTCGAAATGCAAACTGTATTTGTTAAATTATAATTTAAAAGTTCATTGTAAAGCATCTTTTGATAAAATAGTGTTTGGACAAATTATTTTTTGCAAAGGACGTTTCGTATTTTTCATTAAAAAGATAATAAAAAAAAAACTCAAACACTTCATCGGAGCCCTTCACTAGAGCCCAAGAAGGGCTCGGGTTGATGCGAAACCTAGTTCGGGGAAAAAGTATAAAAAAAAGTCATAAACGTATTGCATTGATATCAATTAAGTCCTAGACCTTTTAATTGTTTCAATTTAGTCATAAATATTTTTTGCGTTGGTACTCGATTGAGTCTATCAGCAAATTTTTGTGGGAGACATGTTTTGATAATGCTTTAACAATATCTAAATTTTTATAATTATTTTGGTTTCTTCCTCTTTTTTTTTTTTTTTGTTTTTTATTGCTGTGTTTTTCTACAAGGGCTGCCGATTGACCCTCGTCGTCCCTCTCTATGCCCGGCGAGGGCGTGGCGGCATTTGCCCGATGCCCTCGTTGTAGCCGGGGAAAGCCTAATGAGGGTCGCAATGCCTTCGCAGGCCAAAGCAAGGGCGTGTAGCCCCTTGCCCGGATCCGACGAGGGCCATGACGACGAGATCCGCCTAGAGTTGAAACCAATAGGCGTCCGGTATATGGCATTGCACTTGAAGAGCTTCCCCGGGCTCTAGACATTTCTACTTCATGTTTTGCTCGGTGCCTCCTCGGGTCGCTTGTCCCCTTTGATGATTCGGTGGGTAATTTCGAGCCGGATATCTTGCAGACGGCCTTCTTGATGCCATTGGCGTCCATCTCGAGTAAAAAAATCCTACAAACATTGGACGTTCATTTCCACCTTTACATGATGAATAAATTGAGTTGGGATGATCGAAAAGTTTTAGAATTCGTTTAAATCATTATGATGAAAAAGATATGAATGAAATTGAAAAACAATTTTAAAGGGTTTTGCTGAAAAATGAGAGGTGGAGGGACCTATTTGTAGGGGGAGGAAAGGGGAATATAGGGATAAGTGCACCGAAAGTCCTAAAATCCGTAATGGAAGTGCAAATGAGTCCTTTTTTTTTTTTCAAAATAATTCAATCGAGACCCAAAATTGGTCATGAACGTGCATTCTAATTTTAAAATTTTCAAAAATTACAATAAAGTCTTTAAACTTATCACGAAAATGCAATCAAGTTTTAAAATTTTAAAAAATTACAACCAATGAAAGGACTTGTTTGGACCAATATGACAAATTTTAAGATTTGATTGCACTTTTTAAAAGTTTTATGACTCAAATGCATTTTCTTAGCAAGACTTAATTGCACTTTTTGAAAGTTTTAGAATTTAATTAAATTTTCGTGACAAATTTTGGTACTTCGGGGATATATATTGCTTATCTCCCTGACAGCCGGCTTGCGTTCGGGCTTCAATTGTCATCGATCCTGGGCCCAGTAGGGCTAACGACAATGCCTGGATCAATGCTTGGCCCCAAAAAGTTCAGTTCATTTGGCCCATTCCATATGACCAAACAAATTGTACTCCAGCTCCAAGGCCCAATCCTTGAAAAACAATAACCGACCAAGGCCGGTTGCCAGTACATTGAAAAAAACTGTTCAAAGAGAACAAAGCTCCTTGATACTACAGTTCACCACTTGGAAATGATGTGGAACCAATATCCCTCCCTGTACTAAACGCAAAAACCAGGTAAATGACGGTGCATAATTGAATCAACATACCATTCCGAGAAATATGTCATCTTACTAATCTGCATTGAGTGAAAAACACGCAAATCTGCGCCTATCGCGAGAGAACTACACACATGACATTTTGAGCATTATTGTTTCATAGAACACCACACATTGTTGTGCATCCAGCCTCTTGCTACTGTCACCAATATCCTAAAGTGAAGGACCAAAGAAGCATCAACGCCAGTATGAGTCTCAGTTAATGAATCCAAAGCGTTGGAACCTGATGGCTATATTCGGCTTATGTCGCGACCAGAAACGAAAGTCGTGAACCAGTTTACGGCGACGTAGAATCTGTTCCTCCAGCTTACGACGCGAGTGAGATACGCAGAGCGCCAGATAATCCAACTGGTGAATCCTGCCAGTGACAATCCTTTTGCCTCCTGCGCAATAAAGGTTTAAAAAAAAAAAAAAGAACTCTAAATTAGTCTGCCCATTGACCTGTTTGATTACCAGTATAAGTTCAATCAAAGCTGATTAGGTCACCTTGCTCTGCCTTAGGTCCACTAGAGCTTTAAATCTCCCGATGGTGGCCATGCTTCCGAGATGCCTATAGACAAAGGGATCTCCTAAAGCGATTTCTTTGGCGCTGTTTGCTCGCCCTCCTCCGGCTTTAGCTACACTGTTTAGTAACTCTGCTAAATACTTGCCTTGTCTCTCCGCGACCTGCTCATGCAGAAAATCATGCATCAAATGGCAAGGACTATCTTACCAACAATAATGAATTAAGCAGCTGATACTCTCTGACCTCTTGACTGTAGAACTGCAAATAAGCGGGGAAATTGCTACTTTGCCCCTTTAAGTTTTTAGGATATTGGCACACTGCACTATACATTCCTTATATTCTTTAACTGGTGTCGGACTTTGTAGTTTCTACCTCAAAACTTTGAATAAGGTCTTGTTGTCTACGGTTCTTTTCCTAATTTTTACTTTCCTTATAAAACTTTGCAGATGGAAACAAATGTTTTAAGCTTTAAGAAGTCGTGATGAGAAAAAATCAAATTGTGAGAGCCACGGGATTTGAGAAAAGAAAATATTCAAAAGTAGAAGTTACTAGTGTCATTTTTTAGGGGTACAAAATCCAAAACCCCCAAAAATTTCAGGGTCTACAGGGACATCTAAAATGCAAAGTGCAATACTTGAAATTTTAGCATGAAATGCTACAACATTTCAGCTCTAGAGTGAAATGAGCAACAACTACAAAACAGGTCATTTTCTGGTAAGGATTGCAGATCATCATCGTTGGAAAGAGTTAGATATAACCAACGTAGAATGCTGCAGGAAAAAGGAAGCTCACAAATAATTTTCTCAGCAGTAAACAGATATAGTGACTCTGAAGAACTGATCGTTTCCTAAGCAGATCAATAAAGAATGCCGGCTTACCAATATACTGAGTTGAACAAGCAAATTTTAACACCGCCAACGAACGCCTAACAGCACAAAAGGACAGAAACCAACCATCTTGACAAATCTTACCAATCTTTAGGTGTGATAAATAAACACACGTTATTGAGATCTAAAAGCTAAGGATGCCCACCTGGGCCAAAGCTGGAAGGACTGGCTTGCCAGTACTTTCCAAGAACCCACTGCAATCACCAATTGCAAATATATCCTGAACAGAAGGAACTCGAAGCCACTCATCAACACCAATCCTGTAATATGTAAAATCAGACGGAGAGCATCCATTTACACGTGCAGCACACAGTTCCCATGTCATCAAACAGAAGAGGAAGACTTAAGATAAAGACAGGAAAATAATATCCAGAGAACACCAAAACTGCAGCAAAGGAATTTACATGAATGGAACCCAAAAGAAAACAATTTATATGGAAACACTGGGAGGACTCTAAGCAAACATCCAGACCGATGCTCAATAAAGAGCATGGAGGGTAAAGAAGACATCCGTCAGGTTGATAATTAGGATGCAACACTTCCCCAAAAATGTCATAAACTCCAAGATTAAGTTTGTTTGAAAATTTTAAGTTCTGTTCAGATTGCCACAGACAAGGAAAACTTGCCCAGCCCCCATTCCCTTTGCTCATTTCGTAATTAGTAGATACCCTATAGCCTTCTAGCTTTAAATGCCAGTTACTTCGCAGAGAATTAGCTGATTGTTGGCATCAAAAGCACATCATACAATTAAGATCAGAGTGTAAAGGGGAACAAAATGTCCGTGAAGACCTGGACAACATACATAAGCCTGAAGTTCTTTCTATTCATAGTAGTGTTGTATTTTCATCATTTATCATCCTTCCTTTTAGCATCTCAAACGAACAAACTCATGACTCTCTTTTAGAATAACATTAAAACCAAAATTCATTGAATCTTAAGAATTTCACCAGAAGCTACCCATCTGAAATTAGAGAGATCGCATCGCAGTTTTATTATTCTCAACTAAAACGCAAAACAATATTTCTAAGAGAAGTGGAATCATGAGTTTACCTCCCTCCTGGGGATTTTGGAAGTTGCAGAGACCTCACAAAAGGTGAGGGACCAACACCAGTAGACCACACCAACAGCCCATAAGGAACCTCCGAGCCATCACTGAGAATTATCTTGTGAGATTTGACATCCTTCACAACACCTCGGACCAAACGCACTCCAGACTGCAAATACGAGAATAAATAGACGAAAAAGGTAATGATTGATTTGCCTCAATGAATGCTTTTAGGAATAGAAATTCTTTCCAGGAAGGTTTCTCTTTCAATTTTATGACACACTGACTCCTTCAGCTGAAGCACCAACTGAAAAAATAGTCTTTCAACACGAACATGGCAAGACAAGATAATCAAGATGTTGCAGTGTCTTCTCGCATGGCTAATAAATTCTCTGTATTGGATAGCATCACCCACCTTCGTCAGCTGCTTTGTAGCATACTGCCGAAGACGATCATCAAAGGAAGATAATATCTCATTTGCCTGTAATAATGACTTGGAAATTAGCTTTGGGCGAAGCTGAAATGCATTATAATCCAATACTCGTGTAAGTAATTTACTATGGGAAAAACCTCTATCAGGGTAACATGGATGTAGTCTTTAACGTGTGCATATCTTTGACGGACATCTTTCATAATGAAATCACTCAGTTCACCACTAAACTCTACACCTGTCGGACCCCCTCCAACAACTACACAATGTAGGAGCCTGCGCTTTTCTTCCTCTGAAATGCCTGTACCATACATGATAAACTGAAACTAAAACCATATGGGGAAAACAGCGTGGCTCGACTAAATATCAAATAAGATATGAAAAGGAAAAGACAGCAACAGCCTCGTAATGATGTGAGACCAACTGTAATGGCATACCAGGCACATCAGAGAGCATCAGGTTCAGGAGCAGCTTCCTGCGGATTTCTTGTGCATGGTGCACTTCACGTAGAAATATTGCGTTATCATTCACGCCGTGGATTCCAAAAGTCGAGGCCTCTGCTCCTAACGCTACAACCAACTTGTCATAAGCAATTTTAAACTTCCAAGGCTCTAAACTGTTGCTTCCATCAGTTACGGTCTCGCAATGCACCTTCAACGTCCAAAGAAGCACTAACATTAAGAGTTCACTAACTAGTGTTGATTCCATTCTGATCATGGAATAAGGTTTCAAAGGAAAAAAAAATCATCTTTTCTGAAAGTGAAGCACTAAAACAGTAACAGAAAAGGACGATTGGAAAGTTCCAATGCATTTCACATGTCCATTAAATGAAATGGGAGCTGCTTCTACCCGTGAAATCAGTTCATTAAAAATAACAGCTCAGTAAAAACTTAGGATAAAAGTGACGTACATCTGAAGCTTCTATGCACAGAGAAATCAGACCACAAGACAACTCAAAGATCCAAAGAATCCAACATAAAAACCTCTAAAAAGAAGCCAACTCGTAATTTTTGCAATGAGATTATTGATTTCCTTCCACTCCCAATTTTACTCAATGCCAGTGCAAAATGAAAACTGCAGCCCAATCACCGCATCAATTTCATGGCCCAATCGGTAATAGCAACTAATCAAAGTGAGTTTGATCTGCCAAATAAAGCCACATCTGATCACTATCGTCGGGAAACTTCTTCTCTATTTGTTGTGCAATGGAATTTAACATTAGAGAAATAGGAATATGATCATGAATGCTGATGTCCAGCACGACGGGTGACACCTAACAGCTCAATGATTTGTCTCAATTTGTGGCAACTAAAGAAGGAACCCCAAGTCCTAAGCTAGGGTAAGCTGTTTCCAGTGCCCGTAGAGGATACTCCTGATGGTAAACCCATAGTAAAAACGGTCATCTTTACAAAAATGCTAACTGTAGCAAATAGTGGACAAAATGAACATGCTTGGAACAGATTTACCAACAGGGGATCAAGGCCCGGTCATCTTTAGACACGGGGAAATAAATTTACCACGCTTTAATCATTTACCTGCACAAAAAGCAATAGACACATCCAAAAGCAAATTCCACCACAATTCATGCAAAACCTCAGTGACATGCCAAATTAGAACGATCACAGTGGCCAACATATGGACCTACACTGAATCATACCATGACGTAGATGAATCGAGCTCGCATAAATTTTCGCAGCAACCAACATACTTTAACCCCTCTAAGTCAGCGTTTCTTAAGGATTTTGTCTACGACCCTCAAAAGCAAAGTCCACGAGCACTACTGCCAACAAGAATCTGGTGTTGCAATCGAGTGAAAGAGCGATGATTTCACACAAAGAACAAACTTTACCAAGTGACTGTCAGGATCCACCCCGGTACACTTGGCGAGGAAGAAATAGGACCCCGGCGCCGAGGAGATGGCGGGCTGGATCCGCCCAATGGGCTCGGCGACGGACCGGAACTCCAGAGTCCCCACGCACGTCGACGCCAGGAGCGGCGTGAACACCATGTGGTTCCTCGGCGACACGCACACGACGTCGTAGGCCTTGGTGTCCAGGCCCTTCATCAGCCGGCAGCCCGCCCAGCCCGAGCCCAGTACGACCACCCTCGGCTTATCGTCGCGCCCCGTTGGGGCCAGGCCCGATCGCTCCCACACCGCCGCCTCCGCCGGTCCGGCGGCGAAGCTGAGGTGCGAGAGGGGCGTGAAGAAGTGGGTTGGTTTGGTGGGTCGTACGGAGCTCTTGATTTTGGAGACCTGAATGAAGCTTCTGAACCAAGCCATTATTTGAGTCTCTAATCTTCCGCTTCCGCTACCGCTACCTCATCGAACTCCCAGTGAGTCGATTCAGGGATTAAAGACTGAAAACGGGATTGCTTTGGCAAAATGAGACGTCGCCCCCGAAATTCTCGGAGAGCAAGAACGATGAACGCACGTGCTCCCGCTTCTTTCCTTCTTTCCTTTTTCGTTCGCATGGAAATCTTCGGATGGGTCGAGTGTGGTGTGTACTGTCTCACAGAGAGAGAGAGATCTTGAAGCGTACGTGGCGAGAAGATACTTTCTACAAGTGGGCCAGTGGCAGGCATAGTCGAAACGTAGGGTCGGCGTCCTTAAGCAGCCTCGGCGTGCTACCGATCTCTCGAACGTGACAATCTTTGTTTGGACCGTATGGATTGTTTGATTAAGGATGTAATGTTAGTCCCGTTCTGGAGCATCGGACTCATCAGTGACAGAGTCTGAAACTTGTGCTCCCCAATAGTTAACAAAGGAAAAACGAGCAGCGTATGATCTCCTGTAGCTACTAAACAGAATTATGCTTAGAAAATAGCAGACCAATTTTTTCCACAGTCACTCCACAGAATTCCTGAATGCTATGACTAATTCAGAGACCAAAACAGAAAGTATCATCTCCTTCAAGAACAATATCCATCACATGCTTCTCAATTACATGTCTGACAAGTTAGCCTAAACAGGATTGCAGAGAGCTGATATCATGACATTGAAGCTGGTATCTCAGCAATATCACGGGTTCACATCAATCCCAGAACCATCACCGTTTCTTGAAACCATACTTCTTGCGTTCGTAGAAGAGATCGGTTTTTGCGCTTCCTAGATTGACGATTTTCGGACACCCATCCCTGTCCTTCTCCTGTTGCGTGCACTCTTTGCAGTAGTAAGCATCGGAGATTCCCACTCCCCCACAGATGACGCAGCGGCCCTGGAAAGAACCGTAGTTGCACTCGTCGCACACACGTACCAGCGTGCATGGACGGACATAGGAATCGCAGACGACACACTTCCCATCACATTTCTCGCAGAGTCGTCCAATGGCAATTCCCGGCTGTTTCCTGCACATGATCAAATCAGGATGATGCTTGGCCATGTTCTCTGCAACAAGCCTCTAGCTGCAAATCACGGACGATGGGAAGCTGCAGATATCATAGCCATGCAAAGTTATACTTCCTCATCATTGAACATATAAAATCAGTATTCAGTACTCACTTGAGTCAGAAAAAAGGGTACAATATCAAAGATTTCACTTAAAAATGAACAGGCTATCAAAGGAAAGGATAAATTTGATCATCTCACAATTTACAGTCAACATATACAAAAGTCAAGATCCAGTTCAAACCGAAAAAAATTAGCCAGTTGAACCAGATAAACACCTACTTTGGCTTACTAGCAATTGTATAGCGTACTAAACCAGACCAGAGGCCAAATCAGTCTAATTTACCAGATCCAGCTGAAATAATGCGACACTTAACATACTAAGGTTTTGCTTCAACTTCTAGATCTTGATGTGGGCAGAATAAGCACTAAGAGGAGAAGAAATCCCACGAAGTTTCAAGACGTAGTCATCAAAATGATGGGAAAAGCTATCTGAATCATTTTGTTTTCCCCATATAGCTTTTGGTAATCAGAAGAGAGGCCGACTCTTGTTGGTTTAGTGGCCATCAACTCTTTTGCAAAAGGTGAGAATGCCAGATAGAAACTAGGTGAAACAACATATGCAAACAACCCTAGACAACAAAAATGAGGTTCCTTCATATTTTTGCAATGCATATCGTCAAAGAACGCATCATCGAAATGAAATTAACTGAATCTTTGGTTATATGGAAGCAACTGTTCACCCACAACCCTCCATCCTCCCATAAGAAAAGGAAAGACAAAGCCACAATGCTGGCAACAAGTTGTAGTTACCAAATGTAAATTCATCAAAACATGTGAAATGAGACTAATAGATATGCAACGATAAATTGATTTGACATTAAAGACACAGATCATAGAGACCAAATAAATGCAAAACTGGGCCGGGACCATCCTTGCCCCATGCCCCCTGTCTAACTTTTGTTACGACCTGAATACGGCATTGTAGAGGGGATTGATTCATCCATAAAGATTAAAGGCAAGTAAAATGCAAGAAATGATTTGCCACAGAAAAGACAAACTGTGTATGGAGTGTTTTAAGTCCCCAAGCTCTAGAAATCAAACAAGAAAAATCTCCAAACCTATAACAAAAATAGGAAGATGTGACACATGCAGCTCTCCCTTCTAATGGTTCAACTTTCTCTGCACTTAGTCCTGAAGGGCAAACTGCTCCATATCCAAAAAGAGGTTATTATAACTCACAGCAAGAGCTGTAGAAAGACAAGGTGAGAAATGCAAGCAGAATGAGGAAAAGAGGGATGGACCAGAACAGCAGTAGAAAAACGAAAGGAGTTAAAAAACAATTTGGGAGAGAGACCCATCTCACCTACCGATATCTTTTTCCAATGAAGAGCAGTTGTTATCTTGTGAAGCAGATTAATCTTATGAGTAATGGCGAAAAATGCAAGAATTTTGAGCTCAAAGAACCCAAACCTAGACATTACAACTATATCTATTCATTTTTTGGGACATTGTCCTATAACCATTAATGAGAAATTTCTTATTAATACACAGCAGAGGTGGCTAAAACCTATTCCCGCCCGCTCGCACAGTAGATATAGCTCTTTGCTCATCCTAATCCCAAAAACAAGACAATTTGAATACCACCCAGGCATTGAAGCAGGTGATTGTCAGTTCCTCCTGGGACAGAAATATGGGCATACTCAAATTATTTGTAAATAACCCGATAACAAGCAGAAAGAGTATGGATTACTCAACAGACACAGTCCAACAAAAGTTACAGAGCTAGAACATGCTTAATATGATTGCTCGTCATAAATTCTATCAACTTTACTCACGTTTGACTAAGAATTATTTCCGGACATTATGGTACCATAAAGCTCAAGGAAGGTTTCAGACCTCTAGAACGAGCAAATACACAAATTCGCACCATGTCACGATCCATTTCACCAACTATAGTTATATTTTACCAACAATCTGAGTCACTGCAAACTACACTAACTGGAGTAGTAAAGCACCATATACCTAACATTGCAAACTAAGCACAAGTCTTCTTGGGGAGGATGTCGATAAAAAGCTAAATAGAGCAGTGGCAATACTATCCTAGGTAATAAAAGCATAGAACCCAATTGTCCAATTTCCAAATCAAGCCCTTCGCATGTGGCGTGCTTTGAAAGCTTCGCAACTCAAAAAACCAACATAATGGGGATGTGGAAGGATTAGCCCAGTCCCACATCTGAAAAAACAAACGACATAAAGGGAAAACAAAGATTCAAGTTACTACTCAGCAAATGTCCCCAAAAGGGATATCTAAAGTTGGTGACGGAAAGACACAATAATACGCTTGCAACTTTCCGTCCTAAAACAAAAATTTTTTTTTTTTTTTTTATTTTTAAAAAAAAAAACCCTAACATCTCAATGAAACTGAAAGCACACCCTTTGGCTTTTAACCCAAAATGGAAGAAATCCCAAGTCACTAGCATCAAGGTAGCTCATTGTTTCAGGGTATTATTTGCAGCGGCCTTACCACATGAAAATCAGAGATATCTACCATCATGCACTCAATTGCCTTATATTACGGTCACTTAGGCTCAACAAATCCCATCAGACCACCCAAAACTCAGCACAGCCTAAATGAATCAAATCAGGTGCAGACGACGAAATACTGGGTTGGGAGCCTAGACCGCAAAGCTATGTCAAAAGGGCACTCTGGAATACAGCCGAAAGGCAGCCCATGTTCTTGGACTCATTCTTAAATCCTGCCCATGTTCTTGGAAACAACATAATGAATCTTATAACTCCATCGACCAAAGAAAGGATCTCTCAGGACAATAGTCAGGCCATCCTCTTCCCAAGGGGAAAAAGATAAAATAAGTTCGAACTCGGACAAATGACACAGTGGTTTCCAATTTAACAGATATAATACAGTGCAAGTAAGAGAGAACAAGCATGAGAACCCACCCAGGAAGCAAACCACCCGAAAACGAGAGGAGAACTCACCGAAACCGTAGAACAAGATGCGTCTATTTTGCTACATGCTCGATTAAGCAAACCATGGGTGATTAAACAGACAGACCCAACGGCAAAACTACAAGCGCAAGAAGTACCTCTCTCCAAGGCTAATATGTACGCACAGGAGGGTAAAGACCGCCGTAAGCGGTGTCGCCGGCGGTGTGACGGTTTCAGCAGGGACCTTTCTCTGGAAGCACCGACCTGGAAATGGGACGTTTACGGCACTCACTCACGTCAGCCGCCAGACATTTATAGGCGCCTCGGAACAGAGTTGAACGAATCCCGACGGTCCACAAAGGTTTTTGCACTTTTTACCTGCTGAAAGGGTACCCCGTATATTTCGCCATTTAAAAAAAAAATTAAATAAGGACCCGAAATATTTTTATTCTCTCAAACAAAAGTTAAAGTAATATAACAATTTTAAATAAAGGCTTAAAGTGACCATATAGTATTAAAAAAAGGTCTCACCTCAAGGGCATTTTCGTCATTTAATTTTTTGATTTTTTTCCTTTTTTCTAATTTTTTTAAAAAAATTTAAAAAGTAAAAAAAAACACATCCCCTCTCGCCTTTGTGGCCGCCACCCCACTAGTCTTTAACTTTTTTTAAAAATATATATAGAAAAAAAAGAAATTTTTAAAAAATAAATAATAATATTTTGATCAAATCTTTTTTTAAATAAATTTCGATCTCTCATTTGAAATAAGGTTTATTTAAATGCGATTCTTAAAAAAATAAGAACACTTCAAGCTTTATTTAAAATTGGGATACTTCAAGTCCTCTAAAAAAAGTTAATATTTGAGAAAATGAATGCATTCGGACCCTTGTTTGAAAATTTTCCTTTTTCTTATTATTTCTCTTTTCCACCAAATTAAAAAAGTCATTGTGATTTAAGAGAGAGACATATATGCAAATGCTATTACACCCAAAAGTAATTTACAGGCTGCATCTTCTCATTCGTTATAGAAACGGCAAGAAGCATCCGGCTTTTTCTCTTGAAAGGTTTCGTGATGAAGTCCTAACATGTATTTGGTAAACTACCACGTATTCAAATTGGAATTTTATCAATTAACCCATTGATAATATTCTTATTTTTTTGGTCGGACATTGATAATATTCATTATTTAATATTTCTACATGAAGCTGAAACTTTCATTATCTAATTTCATCTAGGGGGAGTTTTTCCCACACGTACTATTCGAAATTAATTGGCCAAATCACCTCTTTCGATAACTCGAATTAACACTCGACCAATCTTTATCATATTATCTAGACTCCGTCGAACCACCACCCTCTCTATAGTCTTTGGACCGGAGCTAGGTTGTGGAATCGAGGGTTGCGCGAGCATGATTATAAACTCTTTTTTTTATATAGACAATTAAGGATTATTCATAAATTTTCATTTAGGAAATATGCGCCGAACTATAGGACTATGTTATATATTATAGAAAATTGTAGGTATTATGAGCTGAATCGAAGTCAAATTGTGTGAACTGTTGCAAAATCTAAAAAATGAATAATAATTTGAAAGAAATAAATAAAAAAAAGTAAAGGTATCTTTCAAGAATGCACAAAAAAATCGTTTCGTGTAACGATGATAATGCCTTTTCGTGTAACGTGTGATTATATATTTATAGAAGATATGTGCGCAATTACATCTTGGGCCGCAAGATTTGACGTGTCATCCAGTGACTCGCCAAACCATGCGAGCTTTCGTACCCGTGCCCGCATGGGATCAGAATACTTTCGAGTAACGTTATTTTAGCCGGAGAACGTGGCGAAAGAATATCGCGACGCCTGATCCCGCAAATCGGTCGAGCCAATCCTGGCCGTCCGTTAGGTGGGCCCGGGATGCGAACGGCGGGGGTTCACCCTAGGCCTCGGCAACGCATGGGGGTCCAGGTCTACCCCTTGTGCGAGCGAGGGGGAGAAAAACAGACTGATACTGAGAGGAAGAGAGACTTTGGTCGCTGACGCTTCCGGGTCGTCTTGCTTTTCTGGCTGCGTCGCTCGGTGAATTCTCACGATCGTCGTCGTTATTTCTCGCTCAGTAGATAGAAGAAATGGCCGGCAACGTCGACGGAGAGGGATCGAGTGGCAGGAGGAAGAGCAGTACGATGAAATGCAAAGCGAAGCTTATTGTTGGTGAGAAAGTGGAGGTAATGTCTGGCCCCTCTGTGTTTTTTTTGTGTGTGTGTGTGTTTGCGTTTGCTTTTCGCTATGTACCTCGTTTCATTTTGGTGTCCTTTTGGTCGTTCACGTTGAATGGAGCAAATGGTCGCGTCTCGCTTTACGTTAGTGGACCTAGACATCGGGCCGGGGCTCTGCGCTCTTTCTTTCTGTGTGGACGATGCCGGGCCCTTGTTGTTTGTCGGTCTGTCGTTGGTGATTATCAATCTTGGTGTCACGGAGTGAGTGTTTTGGTAGATATGGGTGTTTGGTAATGGCCACATTATTCCGGTAAGTTGCCTGTCTACACTACCGTCGTCCGCATTTTGAGTCTCAGCTGGGACAAAAGGGGGAAAAAAAAAGATCCCACCTTTGGGCCGTAAAACCGAGTTTACTCGTGTTCCGTTACATGCAAGGGCGATTTTGGGCTCTTTATCTTTTTCCTTGAATGGGAACCGGAAGGATAGAGCTAGCAGTCTGATTATTTATGCAGGGTTGTGTTAGAATTCTCCTTTTCTCGACTGCCCATGTGCAAAAAAACGAGACTCATCTGAGTTTCTACAGTATTTCTCTTCATAATGATGATGTTTATGTGGTATATGCAGGTAAGGAGCGACGACGACGGTTTCCAAGGCTCGTGGCACTCTGGAGTTGTCATTTCTTGTGGCATTAGAATGCGGTGCGTCAAATATGATCACATTCTCGTTGACGATGGCTCCGATAAACTCGTGGACCATGTACGTGTATCACCTGCCATAGATGGATTAGTCTCTTGCATAGTTGACCAGCATAATTATCATGGTTCTATGAGGCCAGTGCCACCTATCTACGTAACTGGTCCGTATGACTTCTCATATGGATTGTGTGTGGATGCATTCCACATGGACGCTTGGTGGGAAGGAGTGATTTTTGACCATAATGTTGGTGCAGAGAAGAGAAATGTTTTCTTTCCGGAATTGGGTGATCAAATGTTGACTCAACTTGCTAATATTAGAGTTACTCAAGATTGGGATGAGATTACAGAGAAATGGCACAGTCGAGGGACCTGGTTGTTTCTTGACTTAATTTGGGTGTATGAGCAGGAGTGGCCTATTCCTGTTTCCTTGAAGCAGATATGGTATGATTTACGGGAAAAAGAAGCCTTTCAAAGGAGTGAGTGGACATCTAGGGATAAGGCCTTGTGGGAGAAGCTGGTGTTGGAAACTATCAATGAAAACCTTGCAATTGCTTCAGTTGATCTTATTCCCTTTTAGACTTTCCAAGATCGAGAGACTCAATGGAAGAAAGTTGTACGCTGTTGGAGTTACCTGAACTGTCTTCTAAAGTAAATCACAGTGGCATAGCAGCTTGGGATGAGCCTCACGCTACAGTGCCTTTAGATGGGATGCAAAGCGTGGACAGGACCTATTGCAGTGAAAAGTCGACGAGCTCTGAATATTGTGTTGTGGATGGTGTTTTGAAACTTTCCAGACCTAGTGATGTGGGATATGAATGCCCCTTTTCAAATTGCACTGTCGCACAGCCTGTTGAACATATGCATGATATGGATGCAGATGCTTTTAAGATAAAAAATGGGTTGTCTCGTACAAAAGGTGCTGTTTTGTCCAATATGACCTGCCAAACTCCACAGGCTTCACGAATTTCAGATGAAAATTTTCAACACAGTTCGTCAGTCACCTTTCAAGGACACTCTGAGGCAAATGAGAAAGCCACAGATTCAACTGGACGGAAATGTGAAACCTCTTGGCAGCTTGTTGGCCGTGACATGACTTCACAAACTCAATGCTGTCCGGATGCTATTACGAAGTATGCATCTAATATAAGCAGGAATGATCAAAATTCTGTAAAGGCAGATGTACGAGAGCACCTGTCATTACTAGGCTGGAAAATTGAATTCTTGAGGGGCCCAGGTATAAGTATACCTCTCCCGATGGGAAGTGCTATTACTCACTTATAGAAGTCTGCCAAGACCTAAGGAAAGTCAACGGGAGAATACGTATTCAAATATCCTCAGGCAATAACAAGAGCTTGGTGGCTTCAGGTGATAATCTTCTCTCGCCGTCAACTTTTGACAGTTGCGACATCAGTACTGATTGTGGTCCCAATCCTTCAAAAAGCTGTGGCACCATTAAGTATTGGCGTGCTTAATGTGAGATCAATATGTAGTCCTCGAGCTGTTGTGCCCACTAACAAGCCTATATCTGATCAGACTTTCTGTACAGAACATAAGGCACCAAGAGGCGTGAAAATTGATGCAAAAAGCTATGTCTTGGCTGTAAGAAAGGAGCTAAAAGATGTCGATGAGAGAGGAAAGCCCAAAATGAGATGCAATTTATCCAGGAAACGGAGTCATGATTCACTTGTTATTGCACTTCCTTATTTTGGCAACAATGAATTGTCGGCAGCTGGTGGGGGTGAAATAAAACGCTGGGGTGATAAGCGGCTAAGAAAGACGAGGATGGATCGTTCCCATTGTAGAGAATCTCAATTGATTGAAAGTCAAAGGGCAGATTGCTCAACTGCTATAGGTGGATTCAGCTGCAACACAAATTCGAGAGAGGCAAAGCATAAACCCACTGATACTGCCAGGTCGAGAAGTATGGCATCCCGAGCTTTGGTCAAAATTCGAGGTAGGGGAGCTGATTGTCCAAATCGCATTCGGAGATCAAGCAAAACGATTCAGCAGGTTGTCCCAAGTCCATCGTGCTTACATCCGCGGAATATACTGTCTTGGTTGGCAGATAATGATAGAGTTCTGTCCAGAAGAAAAGTATGTTACAGAAGGGGAAAAAATCGCAGTACTTTGGCTGAAGGACGAGTAATTCGTGGAGGGATCAAGTGCAGTTGTTGCAAAAAGGCGTTCACTTTACGTGGATTTGCCTATCATGCTGGCCGAAATGACCAAAGAATAGCTTCCTGCATATTTTTGGAAGATGGCAGGTCGCTGTTGGACTGCCAGAAGCAGATATTAAGTGATAGAAGAATGAGTAGATTCACAATCGAGCAACACGATAAGACCAAAAGAAAATGGAAGAATGGCAAAAATGACTGCATATGCTCAGTTTGTCATTATGGAGGCGAGTTAATTTTGTGTGATCAGTGTCCCTCCTCATTCCATCAGATTTGCCTTGGCTTGAAGGTAGGTAATTTATTTGATTAATATAAGAATAGTGAGGTTATCTATTCATTATTTGTTTATTTGTTTTTGCCCATTCTCTTTCTTTACTCATAGTATTTGTTGCATTAAACTTTTTTATTTGCTGTTCGCAATAGGAAGTTCCTCAAGGTAACTGGTTTTGCCCATCATGCTGTTGTGCTATTTGCTGCCAAAGCAAACTCAAAGAAGATGCTATGCAGCATGTGGACGATGAGAATGCTTTAAAGTGCAACCAGTGTGAGCGTAAATGTGAGATATTCATATATTTGATATGTAGATAAGGCCCGCAATTAGAACACATGCATATAAATTGACAAGAACACACTTAAAGTGCTTCTCGGCTATGCATTTACGTACTTCTGAACTCGCAGTTTGTTTCTTTCCAGATCACTTAGGGTGCCCGAGGAAAAAAGGAGCAACTAACTTGGAATCTCATTCCAAAAGGACTGGTATTGCAGCAAGAACTGCAAAATGGTACTCTGAAACTCATCACTTCTCTTCTGATGTCTATATTATACCTAAGCTAGTTAGTGCTGATTATTTCGATTTTATCACGACTTGGAAGTGCTATAATGCAATTATAGATACTTTGAACCCTTTGACTCGAGTTGCCTGCTATTCATAACATACGCATGTTCGGCGGTACCAGATTTTTCCTAGTCTCGCTAATCCACCCTGGCGTCCGTCTCCTCTTTCCATCTAATTTGGGCTGTTTATTGTTATCTTTTTCTGGTTGGATGCGAAATCAAGTAAAGAGATGATCTTTTTTAGCAGTAAGTTTTTCATGTTTAAAGCTCTGTTTATCTAGATCCTAGTAGTCTGTCTTTTTGTTGTATCTTTATTTACAGTCATACCTATTACCGTTCTTTCTGAAATTGAGAATTACCTTGGTACATTAAATGTTTGAATGGCAAGCTTTTGTTTGTATGGAATGTCTATCATCTCTAAGTTGCGATCTGATTAAGCAATTTCTTAAAGTCTTTATGATCATAATTGTTGTCTACGGTTGCATATCTTCTGAATCAAACACTCTTCATAATGAAGCTTAGTATCTTCAAACAGAAATCAATAGAAAGGCCTGTGGAGTTTTGAATTAGCAAGTAGGTGTTACTCAAGTTTTGACATTGCGTGGACTATAAAAGGGCCGTACCTAGGCCGCATGAAATCCAACACCTTTTTGTCTTTAGGGAAAATACTGAAAACATACCTCACCATTGTCTCAATGACCACTTACATACCTTTAGTTTTGCAAATGTCATGAACATACCTTTAAGCAAAATTCCACTTGGAAAAGACCAAATTGCCTTTCCTTGCAAACTCTGTTGCTTAGGGTTTTGGTGGTTTGGTTTTTTGTTGGTTGTGAGTATTTTCGGTGGGTGTGAGAATTTAGGATTTGGCTTTGGGCATTTTTGGAAAGAAAATGATATTTTCGTAAATAGGAACATGAGGATAATAGATTTAAATGTGCAAAGTGGTTTCCAAAGGTAACATTCATGTGTGTGTTTGGTTTTTTCAAAAGTAGAGGTATGGAAGTGGTCAATGGGTGAAAGGTGTGGTATGTTTTTGATACTTACCCCCATTCCGAAAGGATGAAAGCCAACTTGGTTTAATCGCTTTATATTTCATCCTTACTTCAAGGTGCCAAAAACATGTTCAATTGCGGGATGGATTCTTAGCTATAGCATCTACCGAATATGGAATTACTTTTGCAGATCTTTCTTGGGCTTAATAAACTCTTGGGGAAGCCGATTCAAGTGGGCATGGGGAATTTGACATGGACCTTATCAAGGTCTATTAATACCGATTACATTGATGTTGGTGATCGTCATATTGAGTCGGTGATAGAAACTAACTGCAAGCTGAATGTTGCCATTGATGTGATGCACGAATGTTTCGAGCCCGTAAAGGAGCCTTATGCCAAGAGGGATCTCATTGAGGATATTATCTTTAGTAGAGGGTGGGAAATTTTGATTTTCATTAAATATGAATAGTTCTTTTTGCGTACATTTATTATAGTGTTACCATTTTCGCTATAGTTTGATTTATTCACTCTTTGGCGTTGTCATTGTGCTAAGATACTGTGCATTCTTCTTAGCATAAGCAAGAAATGTTTTACTATCATCTCATAAAGAAACTACACACAACTCCATTTTCTTGAGTTGCCACTTCAACCTATACCTATGAATAAGACTGTTAAAGGAGGGCAACCGATGTCCAGTTTTAAGGTTTCAAGCTTAAGTGTCCCATTTAATACCATCATTTGCTAGACATACAGCCACGTTGCTTGTGATTATGCTTACATCACATGCATAAACAGCTTATCTAGCAGTTTTCTAGCACTTAGCGAGGGCAAAAGTTTCGAGAGGATTGGCATTTGTTGTATCTTTTAACTACTCGGTGAAAAGTTCTTTCCCGATTGAGTGACCGTGGCTATTCCAAATTGTTCGTTTGCCTTGATTCCTTCTTGTATCTGCATGCAAAAGTTGCATGTAGGAAATATTTCACCGTGTGAACTGCTCCCCGATGCCGAAGTCTTTGATGATGGTAATGTTCTTGAAGGTGCTGTTTCACGAGCTATTTTCTTTGATTCTAGGATAAGGAAGCTGAATCGAAACTTAGATGAACTTTCTTCCACTTATATGTTTTGTAATCTTTGTATGTCACTAATAGCCTTCCTTTGGAGTGTGGATATACTTTCAAAACTAACTCTTGCCCAATTTGAAAAGAGAGAAAGTTATAGAGAGACAAATTTGAGAACTTAACTCTAGACTTTAGCACTCATGGATAACCAAAAAATCATGCATGACACTGTTACTTTGCATTCAAATGAAAATTGTTCTTATGTTTATGTAAAATACCAAGCAATGTTGCTTAATGATCCCATTGTCTTGTGACCTTGCGGATCGAGCTTAAACGTCCGAACTTCGGGGGATTCTATACGGTATTATTGGAGAAAAATGATGAGTTGATCTCAGTGGCTTGTGTTAGGTAATGAGTTAGAAATTTGGGCTTTATACACTTGTTTTGGTTTATATGGTATTGGAACTTTTCGAGTTTTCATTTCAAAATTTGCTGTTAGATCACCCCGTTATTACTCTTGTATCTTGACTTCTAGAACTTAATTTTCTATGCTCAAGGGTGTTTGGGGACAAGGTGGCGAAGTACCCCTAGTAGGGACCGGTCTCGGTTCCGTCGTCGTGGAATGTGTCGCATCTTGATGAATGAGCTTGAAAAGGTAACTCTTCCGAATTATGGGCATTTGCGCCCGATAGAACATTTAAATAATATACCACGCCTTCATCTAAGAGCTTAAGTTGTTAGAATAGTTGGTAGTGGTCCCACAAAATCTCACATGGTATTAAAGTTTGAGGTCATGAGTTCAAATTTTTCTATACCCCATTTGTCTCTCCAATTAAATATGTTCACACTTAGTATTTAGGCAAAAAGACCGGACTAAGCGTTAGGGAAAGTGATAGAATATTTAAATAATATACCTTACCTTGCCTTCATCTAAGAGTTTAAGCTTTTAAACAGGTTGGTAGTAGTCTCACAACGCCATACATACATGTGAGTGTGGCGTGCATTGTGCTTCCCTTCTTCTCCCCCCCAAAAAAAAAAAAATTCGTTTTGGCACTTTATTCTCTTGTCATGTGAGGGCTAGGCTTGGCGCATCGGTAACATTACTCGTGAGCTTAAGGTCACGGGCATAACCCCCATGGGAATAGCTTCTTTGCAAGAGAGTGGGGAAAGCCTCAGGTGGACCTCACCCAACCATTGCATGGTGGGTACCTCGTGCACGGAGATGCTTCCTCCCCAACCTTGAACTCTCCGGTTATCCATACTCGCCGGTGAAGCATGATCTTTGGGTCATACAGACTTGATAATCAATTGGGTTGGCGGGCTATTGAGCTTGCCTCCACAGTCGATCCCAATACTCGCTCAAAACACTTTGTTTGGACTTCCTATTCGAATACTCATGTAGCCACTAAAAGCTCTAAAAAGTAGGTTCTAGTTCCGGAGGTTTGAGGCGTTAAACCCGGTTTACACCGGAGTATAAAATCATGCAATGCAACCGTGGAAGAAAATTATTTTGATAGAATGTGCATTCTTTGACGTGTAAGTGGACATTGTTTAATTTGCGATTGTTGGAAAGTCTTGTTTGGTTGTAAGGGTAGAATAGTATATGGATTAATGTTATATATATATGTGTGTGTAACCCTACTATGCTTATTTTTGAATAATAGAAAATTATTATCTCTTCTACGTGGTATTAGAGCCAACCCTAAACCCTAGATAGTCACTCACCGTTAACCGTCGGCTTCCACCGAAGCTGCCGGATCTCGTTAGAAACCCTAGGTCCGACGTTGCCTAGGTCGGCGAAGCCTGCACCTGATGTCGCCTAGGTGGGGAAGCCCGGACTTGACACCACCTAGACCGGCGAGCCTAGATGCAGGGTCGTTCGACGTTGCCTTAGGCCCCGGCGAGCCCCACCCCGACGTTGCCGCGACGTTGCTCAGGCTGGTGAGCCCAGCTCCAGTGGTCCTCTTGTCCTCTAGTCCCTTCTAGTTAACTGTTATGTTCTATTTTTGATGTGCTGCTCTGTTTCATGACTGCAATTGGGTTGATTTTCTACTGGTGTGGCTGCTGGGATTGAGGATTCTAGGAGACGAGCTAGTGATTGCTATTCTTGCGGTTGTTATGCCAACTTGTGAATTTTTTTTATGTAAGATGACCTTCAAACATGATGTCCGATTGGGTCCACTTGGAGTGGCTGCTGTTATTTCATACGGGATTGAATGTGCTGATTTTATGGCGATCGGTGTGTTTATGATTGGATTAGATGCTGGGTTCGGAAGTTATGATGGTGAATTTTGGAATTTGCAGACTTGTTAGACCTGGTATTGGTCATTTTGTTGAAGGTGATATTGGGAATGAAGTTGTGAACTACCGTTGGTATTTGGATTGAACCCTATTTTCCGTTCGGGAAATTATAGCGTGGTTGATTGACTTATCGGTTTTAAGTCTCGATTCATCGTGACATTCATTCTGTTTTTTGGCTTATCAAATTCCTTTGTGACATTCATTCTGTTTTTTGGCTTATCAAATTCCTTAATTCATCGATGGCTTTCGGGTCGACTTACGGGTCCCTTTTTGGTCATCTTCAATTGACCTCTGTGAACTGGATGGCACTAATTATCCGTCCTAGTCTACGCGGTTGAGGTCTATCTTATTGCTACCAAACAACTTGACTTTCTTATGTCTATGGCACTCTCGAAAAAGTCAAAGCTGCTAAGTGGACCGCAGAAGATGCTATGATTTGAACCCTTCTTTGAAATAGCATGGATTCTAAGGTTAGTCCTCACTTTATTCAAGTGTAAGTCCGCTAAGGCGGCTTCGGGAGAAATGTGCGTTGATCTATTTTGGACAGAATAATATGACGCTGGTATATGACACTTGGGAAGCATTATTTGATATTTAGCGTGGAGATCAATTTTTATCCGATCATTATGCTCAATGCACGACTTTGCCAAGCGATTGGATACTTATCTTCTTCCGCTCGATGATCCAAATGTTTTGGCCAATTCCAAGAGGATTTGCGGGTAATATTATATCTAAAGTCATTGGGGCTCGAGTATTTATCTCTTTGGCAACATATTACGTCACATAGCTCTCTTCCTATAGTGGATGAAGTCTTCTCTCAAGCTCTCCGTTTTACGATCACCGAGAAAATTTCATCCATGCCAATTTTTGGAGACGAGCGCTATGCTTTTCCATGGTCTTGGTGGACGTGGAAATCGAGATCGTGGGCATGGAAAAAAAAGATTCTTGAATCCCTTTTACGCTCATGGCACGTCGAGGTATTGCAGAAGAAAAAACTACAAAATCCGATTCAATTTATCGTAATTGATTAGTTAACATGTTGGTTAACCGTTATCTAATTGTTAGTTAACATGTTGTTAACCGTACTCAAACACGGAAAAAATCATTGGCTTATCAAATTATCTATCGAGCCATGAAAAAGATTCAACAAAAGATAGAAACAAATCCACTATCCGTTTTACGTTAAGCAATACGTGGAGTAACTCGATATAGCAGAAAAAGCAAGACGTGTAGACGGATCGACTCATCAAGTTCCCATTGAAATAGGATCCACACAAGGAAAAGCACTTGCCATTCGTTGGTTATTGTTCATAGTGGTGGCCATGGGGGCCACAATGGAGGGTTAGTACTCGTGGTGCAATTAGTTTTGGGAATGGTCATAGTCCACGCTATTGCCATCATTGTCAAAAGAGCTGGACATACGAAAGCTTATTGCTATACTCTTAACAAACATCTTTTTTGTTCACCCAAAGCTCAAACCAACTCTTTTTGCCTATGCGAAGTGGAGAATCCTGCTTGGTTCACGACTCTTTGCCAGCGATTGGATACTTATCTTTTTGCCTCGGATGATCCAAATGTTTTGGCCAAACGCCAAGAGGATTTGCGGGTAATATTATATTTAAAGTCATTAGGGCTCGAGTATTCATCTCTTTGGCAACATATTACGTCACATAGCTCTCTTCTTATAGTGAATGAAGTCTTCTCTCGGGCTCTCCGTTCTACGGTCACCGAGAAAATTTCATCCATGCCAATTTTTGGAGACGAGCGCTATGCTTTTCCATAGTCTGGTGGACGTGGAAGTCGAAGTCGGGTTGCGACGTCGTGGGCATGGGTTTTGTTCATGGTGGTGGCCGTGGGGGCCGTGATGGGCTTGTGGTGCAATTAGTTTTGGGAATGGTCGTAGTTCACGCTATTGCCATCATTGTTAAAGAATAGGACATATATAAGCTTATTACTATACTCTTCACCCGTGAGCTCAAATCAACTCTTGTTGCCTATGCGAAGTGGAGAATCCCGTTGTTCCTCCCACACCGACTCCACCGAGTTTGACTACCGCACAAAATACAAGCGACTCCGTTACATTGACACGTGCGGAATATGATACATTGGTTCGTTACGAACAGATGGCAAGATCTTCAGTTCCCTCATCATTACTTTGGCACAAACCTCCAAAGGTAGTTCATCTTGTTTATTTTCTAGGACGTTCGACTCCTCGGTCGGAGACTGGAGCTACCAATCACATGACTGGTAATTCGATCTACCTGTCTTCATTTCATTCTCGTCTCCTTTATTGTCAAACTCGATTACTTAGCAAATTGCTCCCAATCTCAAGTTACTGGTATGGGAGTTGCTCATTTGAGTCCCTCTCTTTATCATCGTCCTTCACTTATCCAAATCTCCCTATAGCCGATTTCTATTTGCTCATTAACCAAACAATTGAATTGTTCTATAACTTTTTCTCGCATCTTGTTGTGTCTTTTAGGATATGAGAACCGAACGGATGATCGGTGGGGGACATGAATCAAATGGCCTTTACTATCTTGACAAGGTGTTAGCTGCCGTAGTGTGAAGCATACATCCATACCGATCTATATCGGATACATTTTTGTGTTGGTCACCCGCCACCAAACATACTTTGGCGTCTATTTCCTAAGTTCGAGTCCGTGAGTTCTTTCAGTGTGAGGCATGTCAATTTGGTAAACATCATAGAGCGTCATTTTCTTCGTGTATTCATAGTCGTGTGGCTAGTCCATTTGAGGCCAGTTCATTCCGGTGTATGGGGTCCATGTCGTGTCTTTGATGTCTCTGGATTAATATTTTGTTACATTCGTGGTGATTTTTTCCAAATGACTTGATTATTCTTAATAAAGGACCGTACGGAGATTTTTCATTGTTTTCGATTATTCTACTTTGAAGTGTTGAATCAATATAATATCTTTGTCAAATATTTACGGTCGATAATGCTAGAGAATATCTTGCTACAACTTCTAGTTTCCAGCAATTCCTTGATTCTCATGGTATTATTCATCGGACTTCCTGTTCATACACCCCATAACAAAATGGTGTTGTTGAACGTAAAAAATCGTCATCTTCTTGATGTTGCCATTGTCTCATATTTCACATGAATTTGCCTAAAAACTTTTGGGGTCATGCTGTTCTTATGGCGTGTTATTTAATTAATAGGCTTCCAACTTCTTTTCTTCATGGGGAGACATCATTCTCTACTTTACATCCACATTGTCCCATCTTTTCTTTGCCTCTTCGTGTCTTTGGGTATGTCTATTTCGTATATTCTCTCTCTCCAGGTCTTGATAAGTTGGATCCTCGTGCTGAAGAATGTATCTTTGTGGGGTGCTTTCGGACTCGAAGGGATGCAAATGTTATAGCCCTACTTGCCGCCATATGTTTGTGTCCGTAGATGTGACGTTTGAAGACTAGTCATATTTTACTTCTTCGACAATTCCCACGACGTCTAATGATGGTGATGCTTGTGCCATGCCAACACTTTCACTTTCTTCACTTCCTCTAGCTACATCCATAGGGCGTCGGTTTCTAGTCACCTATCAACGAACAAGATCTTGTCCCTACTATGACAAGTCACAGTCCTTCCACCGTAACTTGATTCATCTGTTCCTCCATCAATTACAGCACTAGCCTCGATCCCGATCTGCCCATTGCTTCTAGAAAAGGTACATGCTTGTGTTCGCGTCTTGTTGACCATTATGCTCCATATTCCTGGTCTTTCTTGTTGCGTTTGAACACGTCATCTGATTTCTAATTTTTGTCATATAATCGTTTATCTCCTACCTTCTTTGCCTTTGTCGTTGTTTTTTTTTTTTCGTGCCTAGCGGTGTTCTGGAGGCTCTTGCTCATCCGAGGATGGCGTTGTACCATGAATAAATGTAGGCGCTCAATGAGAACCCAACTTGGCAACTTACTTCTTTACCCACAGTGAGAAATTGTGGGTTTTCATTGGGTTTTCACTATTAAAGTTTACCCGGATGGTACTCTTGACCTCTCTTAAGGCACGATTAGTTGTGAAGGGGTATATTCAAACTTATGGTGTTGACTATGATGACACCTTCTCCCCAATGGCCTAAATCCCATTTGTTTGTGTATTTATTTCATTGGTCTGTGTGATTTGGCTGGTCTCTTCATGAGTTGGATTTTAAAAATGCCCTTTTACATGGTGATCTCGGCGAAGGAGGTCTACTTGGAGCAACCACCTGGGTTTGTTGCTCAGGGGGAGAATATGGTAGGTTGTTTACACAAGGCTTTATATGGACTTAAACAATCTCCTTGTGCTTGGTTTAGTAGATTTAGTGACGCAGTTCTTAAATTTGGATTAAAGCGAAAGTGTGAGGTAGACCATTTAGTTTTCAGCTGTGTTTCTTCGCTAGTTGTATCCTTCTAGTGGAATATGTGGATGATATCATTATTATTGGCAATGATTTAGATGGCATTCGAAACTTATGCAAATTTCTGCATATAGAATTCAACACTAAAGATTTAGGATGTCTTCGATACTTTCTTGGTATTGAAGTAGCCTATTCAAATGCTACTATCACTTTATCACAACGGAAATATGTACTTGACATTTTTGGTGAGATTGGATTTCTGAGCGACAAAGTCAATCCCTATGGATCCCATTGTAAAACTTGATGCGAGAACATGGAGAATTACTACATGATCCAACAAAATATCGGAGATTAGTTGATAAGTTATACTATCTTACCGTCACAAGACCCGATATATCATTTGTTGGTGTAGTAAGCCATTCATGGGTTCTCCTTGTTGACTATTCATTGGGACGCTTATGCTTTGTGACAACGTGTAGGAACTTGTTTACAAACAAGCGTGAGAGGAAATCTCCAAAATTCAATATCAAATATTCCTGTCTGCCTCAAGTATAATAAAACGCCTTTTGTATGAGGCGTGAGGCGTTAAACCCTAACCCTACTAGGATTCTAAACATCAAATCCAAAATTACAAAATTGCCATTAATAATAAAATAAATAGTAAAAAATTGAAAAATCCACCTAAACGACCCCGAATTGCCAAAACCCATGATTAATCACGGTCGAAGGCGGTGAGTATTGATTAGAACGCCGTTCGCTTTAACCGACCAAATTTGAGCCCGTTTCGACGACTTTTCGAGTCCGCTCCTTGGTGCATCATCCTCCCCTTCGACTTCCGTTTGGATTTCTAACCATCCTCAATCGCTCCAAAAACGCATTGCTAATGCTTTCCACATCATTCTTCTCCACTTGAGAAAAACTCGCCCTCGAGTTAGAATTAGAATTGGGATACAAAGGCTCGGTGGACTCGTGAAATGTGAAAATCAGCTACATTGAAAGTGTTGAAAATGCCCATGCTACGTGGAAGGTCTATAACGTAAGCATTATCGTTGATCTTCCTCTTCAGTTGTGAAGGGTCCGTACTTCTTTGCAGAAAACTTATGGAAACCGCTATCGTTGTACTACCGAAGTTCAAAGATGAATCAAGTACCTTCCACAAAGTTAGCCAAAAATGCCCTAAAAATTTGTTTGTCCCCTATCCGATTAATAGACTTAGAGACGCCACGCAAGCGAACCACCTTAAAAATAATAATGCCACACTTATTGCATCGATCTTCTACAAGGGATGAAGTGCGCCATACGGGAAAATCTATCAACCACAACAAAAAAGAATCCACGCCTCTTTACATCGCGTGGCAAACAAGCACAAAATCCATGGACAGATCTTCCCATATATTTTCGAGGGACAGGTAAAGGCATATCTACACCCGTATTTTGCTCAGGGAAGCACTTTTGCAGCAGTTTTTGCACCCAAGGCTTAATTCACATAATGCAAATCCACGATTACCTTCTTGTAGTGATATCCGAGGAAACTCCCTATGTATGTTTCATAGTCTCCTAAGGATAGGGGGTTGCGTGGGTGGGCTATAAAAAATTAGCTACCTTTTATGAGATGAACCCTATTGATATTTCGTTGGGCTTTTAGCGCGCTTGTGCGAAAAAGGGTCCTTGCAAGATAGGTGGGTGGAGTATGGTTTCATTCCCAGTATGCGCATGTGTTAGAAGTGAGCAGGTCCTCCTTCCAAGCAGTAAGGCCGGGGGTAGGATTACTAGGGAGTTGGAACATAGGAACCTGGGTAAATTGAGGAGTTAGGATACTTTTGCTAGAAGAAAAGTGAATATTGTGAGACTAAATGGGTTGGAGAAAAGAGCGAAGGAGGTGGAAGCTATACTAAAGAGTGTAAATGGAGTTGGGTTTTGATGATTTTAGAGATAAGGTGGTTGATGTCGGGAGATGGAATTATTTTGGTTAGTGTGGGAGAGTAATTGAATATCCTATATGTTTGATAAGAACAGTTTTGGGAAGAGTTGGAGGAGATTTTGGGGGAATACCACGGGAGGGTATTCATAGGAGGAGATTTAAATGGACTTGACAAGTAGTGGAGGTTTGGGGGGTCATGGAGGTTTTGGATGGGACTAGAAATGTGCGGACATCTATTTGCTTATGATTTGATGTTGAATCCTTGGAAAAGAGATTCTTCGAAATTGTGTTTTTTTTTGGAAGGATGTAGGTCGTTGTAGATTGCAAGTCTACCTTGGAGAATGCGTTGCTACGACATAAGTTGGTGGTTTTGGGGTTAGGTATAACAAAACAATGTTGGAATAAGTGGTGGCTAAAAGAGGAAACAAATATTTCAGGAAAGATGTTTCGGAAATGCAATATGTGATGTGGAATAAGATGTCTATTGCTCCAAAAGGGCGGGGGAGTAGAGGGCGGAATCAAAAGGAAACGGTGATGGATGATGAGGGGGCATTAAACAAAGTGTTTTTCTTTGTATTTTCTAATGAAGGAATTTGGCAAAGTTTGGATTAGCAAAAAATGCCAAAGTTTATGTCAAAAATTGGGGAGCAAAGAGGGAGAAAAAGGTATCTATAGGCTTGCAAAGATAGAGACAAGAAGTAAAGACTTGCTGTTAGATGCATCAAGGATGAAAATCAAAAACTTATAGTAAGATGCCGTCGGAAAGGTGGTTTTTTAGCTTTTTAATGGAGAGAGTGATATCTGGAGATGGATTTGGAGGACGTTTCGATGATTCAAATAGAAGGTTGGCGTAAAATTACGTTAAGGGGCTTAAAGAAGAGGTTTCGATGGTGCCCTTAGTGTGGAGATGCTTAGAGTGCACGTTGTTACTAACCTTTTAACAAGATCCCCATACTAATAAGATGCCGATGGATGAGGAAAAGTATGCCGCCTATCTATAAAATAAGGGAGATATCGAATTGTTCCAACTATGAGCATTTTTACTCATGAAGTTGTGGGAGAGTTATTGATCGTTTGAGCTAGAGATAAGATATCGTAAATCAATTTGGTTTATCGGGAAGGTCTCTTGGTATTTTCTTGTACGTATGGAGAGGTATCAGAAGAAGAAAGATCTGTATGGTGTTTATTGATCTTGAGAAGGTATGATAGGGTTCAAGCGCTATGGGCTTGAGAAGAAAAAAGTACGTTGAAAGCAGGTATGTATTGAGTTACTATAAGCTATTTCAATTTGTTGAGCTTATCTTTTTGCATAGTAACAGAGATATAGATGGGTGTATTTATTTTAGATGATTCATCGATGAGACAGGGGATTAACGCTAAATTGATTATGGAGAAACGTTGGAGTAAGGGTTTCGGTGAATCAAGTATCATAAGGTGTCAAGGCAGAGGAGATGAACCCTTTCGCGGAGGTACCCAAGAAAGATACTTTATATTTAGGATCAATATTGCAAAGGGGAGAGATTGATGAAGATGTGTAGAATCGGAGGGTTGGATGAAATGGCGTGCGATTTTTGTGTGATCGCAAAATTCCTCTTAATAAGGAAAATTTTATAGAAATTGATCTTCCTGGATGAGCATCAGGAAATATAAGAAGAAATGAGAATGCTAGGTGGATGTTGGCCATACAAGAATGGATAAGATAAGAAATGAGGATATTCGACGAAAGTTGGTGTAGTATCGGTGGCCGAAAAGATGCGAGAACATCGTTTGAGGTGGTTTGGACATATTCTTCGAAGACCCCTAAATGCTCCGGTAAGGTGTGTTATAGGGGCTACGTGAGGAAAGGGAGAGGTCGGCCGAAACTTACTTGGGGAAAAGTAGTAAGGCATGATTTGTTGGCGTGCATGGATTGGCGTCTTGTTTGTCTTATGCGGAGTGGAGGAAAGCGATTAACATTGTGGAGGGGCAAAATTCCTATGTTCCTAACTGGTTTGAATCCTACTTTGTTTTCTTTATATTATTATAGATTGTTATTGTATTTTGTTTTATTTTATAACTCTTTCTTGCTTTTTGGGTTCATCGACCGCCGACCCAACTATTTGGGTTAAAGGTGATGTTGATGTTGATTTGATGTTGTAGTGATATCCGAGGAAGGCAAAGTTGATTGCCACGCATCAAATAACCATCCAAAATATAGAATTCCTGCACGGGTTGACCAACAAAGACACGTCTCCCAAACTTGCCCAAAATCGAAATCGCCCGCGTAATGCTTTTTTTCTTTGCTCAAATCCCAAAATGTCCTGGCTCGCAGTGTAATCAACAAACCAGCTCTCTTGCTCAACGCATCTGCTACAACATTATTATGCACACCTGATTTGTGCTGTAATCTAAAAGAGAATTTTTGTAAGAATCGACACCAACGCGCATGCATATCCTTACCGATCTTCTTCTCGACTATTCAAATACTTCAAAACTTCATGATCAAAATAGAGCACGAATTCTTTACCAATCAAATAGTGCTCCCACGTCTTCAAACCCCTTACAACAAAATAAATTTTTTTGTCATAAGTGCTTTACTTCGCCTTGCTTCACTAAGTTTCTCATTGAAATAGCAAACCGGTTTGTGTTCCCGAGACAAAATAGCTTCTATACCCACTCCACTGGCATCACAATCTACCTCAAACAGCTTATCAAAATTAGGTAAGGCAAGAACAGGCGCGGTACACAACTTCTCCTTCGTAATAGTAAAAGCGCTCTCGACCTTCTCTCCCCACAAAAATCTGCCTTTCTTCATACATTTTGTAATTGGGGCTGCGATAGTACTAAAATTTTTGATAAATTGCCCGTTAAAAGTGGCTAACCCATGAAAACTTTGAACTTGCGAAACTGTTTTTTATGTGTAGCCCATTCCACTCCCGATTGCTATCCTATCACCTTCGTCTCATCCATCTCTATTCCTCAAGAATGATAATAAATCCCAAGAAAAGCAGCTTGTTAGTTAAAAAACTGCACCTCTTAAGATTTATATACAGCTTATTAGCCCGCAATGCTTGTCAACACTTCCTCAAGTGCACCAAGTGGTCCTCCTTGGTCTTGCTATAAATTAAGATGTCATCAAAATAAATTACAACGAATTTGCCAATGAAAGATTTGAGAACCTGATTCATAAGGCTCATGAAGGTGCTCGGAGCATTAGAAAGTCCGAACGACATCACCAATCACTCATATAGTCTCTCTTTTGTTTTGAAACTTGTCTTCCACTCATCTTCGAGTCGAATACGAATCTAATGATATCTATTCTTCAAATCCAGCTTCGAAAATCACTTAACCCCGTGCAACCTATCTAGCATGTCATCCAATCTTGAAATTGGAAACTTGTACCCCACGGTTATTTTATTGATGGCTCTGCTGTCTACACACATCCTCCTACTCCCATCTTTCTTAGGAGTTAGCAGAGAGCAGAACAACACATGGGCTCATACTATTCGAATGTGTCCCTTTCGCAATAGCTTCTCCACCTTCTCTTTTAGAATCTCACTCTCCTTAGAACTTACCCCGTAGTGCGGAAGATTAGGCAAACTAGCAATAGGAATTAAGTCTATATGATGTTGAATATCGCGCATAGGTGGCAACCCATCCGGAATCTCCTCGGGCATCGGCTCACTAAACTCCTTCAATAGAGGCTTAACCGATTCGGGCTGCTGCTCTACTTGTAATTCAGCCTCTGTCTCGAATGCCCGCTTCACTATTAGTGCGTGGATCTGTCCGGTCTCCTTAATTTCAGCTTCAAATTTCCTTGTAAGGGTAAAGAAATTATTCCCAAAGCACTGTTTTTCCTTGTTTTTCCAAGTGGCAGCAACGTATACTTCACTCCACCCTTCACTAGTCGAGTGGAAGGAATGCTCCTTCCAAAATGCTATGCATCTACATAATACTACCACGATCTTTCAAATAACAATTGACATACATCCATATCCACCACATCCCAATATAGCTCATCATGATATTTGCTGATGGAAAATGGAATTTTGCATCATTCGATCACCGGAATGCTTTCGCTCGACTTAATCCATCCTAACGTATAAAGGCTAGGATGTTTCTCCACCGGTATCCCCACTTCTTTATCGCCTCCTTTTTGATAATATTCTCCATGCTACCACTATTAAAGACCCCAACAAATATCTTACCTGTAATGGTACACCGAGTTCGAAATAATTGATGGTGCCGCGAATCATGTTCCTTTTTTGGGGCTAACATCATCCTCGCGCACTATGCAATTTATTCCCTCCTCTTCCTCAACTTCAAACTCTTCTTCCTCACCATCCGGTTCACAAAGCAATATTCATCTTCCTCTTCTTCTCTTTGCCATGTTTACTTGTCTTTTTTGAGGGCATTTATTAGATTGGTGCCCGGGCCGATTACACCTATAACACTTTATCGCCGCTGGTTTAGCGTAGGGATTCGGGTTCGCAGTTTTTTGTGCTTGCGTTCCCTTGTCATTCGCCCCGTTCATTGGACGTTTTCCTACCCGCCTTATCTTCCCGATTTCACTATGCGTTAAAGCGATTGTTGAAGTTCTTCTCTATTGAACTGCCCGAATTGCTACCTCTATAATTTTCGTAACCCCTTTTACCCCGTTATTACCGCATCAATTCCGCCTTCATCGCCATATTTTTCGCTTAAGATAAATTTCGCTGAACCTACACTCCAATTTTATCTCGAATGATGGGCTTTAACCCATTGAGATATCTAGCCACCTCTTTGTCCCTACGTCTCCGATGATTATTTCGCTCCGCCAATCTCATAAATTCTGCCGTGTATTCATGTACAGTTCGATTACCTTGCCGGGCAACGTTGATACTGTTGGAACATAATCTGCTTATGGTCGGGTGGAAGGAACTCCCGCTTCAACAGCCTCCTCATTCTTTGCCAAGTTCGAACTTATTCTTTTCCTTCTCGCTCTCTCCTATTCCGCAATCTCTCCCACCATGCACGCACCCCCTTCAATCTATAAGCCACTAATCGCGCCTGTTTCTCACTAGGGGTCTCCATATAGTCGAAGAATTTATTAATAGCAGCAATCAAATCCAGAAAATCTTCTATTCCCAAACCTCCATTAAAATAAGGTATATCGACTTCTAATTTAAAGTCGTTACCTTCACGATCACCATAACATCCTCTTCCATCATATCCCTCCGGGGTCTCCCATAGCGATGTGTTTGCTTCCATAGAAGCACGCTCTTCGTCAGCCAGATTGATATTCCTCTTCTTCCGAACTCTCTGAAAATATAGGATTATTTTGCTCGCGGACAGAACATGTCTATTGATAGGGTCACCATGAGCAACATCTCGCACTTGGTCTTTCGCCATGCCGCCTATTCCGGTTCACATCAACGTCGAGAGCTTCAAATCGATTTGCTAATTCACCAAATCATTCTTTGATGCGATGAAATTTGTGATCAATTCGTTGATCTAGGCATTCCATTAAAATCTTGCTCCAAACGTTGCAAGGCATCCTCCCCAAGGATCCGGCTCAAGTCTCCCGATCATCGTCACGAAGACCACCGCTATTTCCGCTAGTCGCCATAGGCTCCGATACCACTTGACGCGGCGCAAAGCCTATAGGAACTCGTTCACAAACAAGCGTGAGAGGAAATCTCCAAAATTCAATATCAAATATTCTCGTCTGTCTCAAGTATAATAAAACGCCTTTTATATGAGGCTTGAGGCATTTAACCCTAGCCCTACTAGGATTCTAAACATCAAATCCAAAATTACAAAATTGCCATTAATAATAAAATAAATAGTAAAAAATTGAAAAATTCACCTAAACGACCCCGAATTGCCAAAATCCATCATTAATCACGGCCGAAGGCGGTGAGTATTGATTAGAACGCCGTTTCGCTTCAACCGACCAAAATTTTAAACTCGTTTCAACGACTCTTCAAGTTTGCTGGTCCTAGGTGCATCATCCTTCCTTCGACTTCCGTTTGAATTTCTCGACCGTCCAATCGCTCCAAAAACGCACCGCTAATGCTCTCCAAATCACTTTGAATCTTGAATTTGAAGGGAGCACCAAGTAAAGGATTACTTGTTTAAGAATTATGATCATCTAAACACTATAGGCTTCTCTCGATGCTGATTGGGCTAGTATGTCCTATGGATAGAAGATCTACCTCAGGCTATTGTGTAATTCTTGGAGGTAATTTAATTGCGTGGAAGAGCAAGAAATAACATGTAGTTTTCTGGTCAAGTGCCATTTGAATATCGAGTGGCACATGTAACCGGTGAATTATCGTGGTTGAGGTTCTTCTTGTCGAGATTGGAATGTCACCATCAAATCCATCATTGTTATATTGTGACAATCAATTGGCCATTTATATTGCGTTGAATCCTATCTTCCATGAGCGAACCAAACACATAGAGGTTGATTGCCAAAGGGGAGATTATTCTTCAACACACAAGGATGGAAGATCAACTCGTGGATATTTTTAATAAGTTTCTACGGGAAACACAGTGAGCTTCTTATATAAAAATTTGGGATTATTTGATATCTACATTCCAACTTGAGGGAGAGTGTTGGAAAATATTGTTTGGTTGTAAGGGTAAAATAGTAATATGGGTCAATGTTATATATATGTTACCCTAATTGCTTATTTTTTAATAATAGAAAATTATTACCTCTTCTACGGGATGTATAAAAATATCTATATCCTTCACATTATCGGGAGACTATATAGCTTGTAGTTGGAAAACTTAGGGCTTGTTTTATAATCCAATTTAACGAGATTAGGTTTGTTTGGTAACCTTTGGACTCATCTAAAGATTCATTAAGGGAAAATCCACTAATGCGGAATGGGTTGATATCTACATTCCAACTTGGGAGGTGTTGGAAAGTATTGTTTGGTTGTAAGGGTAAAATAGTAATATGGGTCAATGTTATATATATGTTACCTATTGCTTATTTTTGAATAATAGAAAATTATTACCTCTTCTACCGAGATGTATAAAAAATATCTATATCCCGATTCACATTATCGGAGACTATATAGCTTGTAGTTGGAAAAATTTAGGGCTTGTTTTATAATCCAATTTAACGAGATTAGGTTTGTTTGGTAACCCTCATTGGCACTCATCTAAAAGATTCAATTAAGTGAAAAATCCACTAACTCTGGCAAGGAATGGGTTGTTTAAATTGTTCATTACAAGTAGTTGATGGTGATTGGAATCATTAAATAACTTTGTATTATTATTATTGTTATTATTATTATTATTATTATTTCAGCAAGCTTAAGATTGTCTACACTTAAAATTCAATTCTTAAATTTATAGCACTTTATCAAAGAAGTCCTTAGTGATGCGTCTTCTAGAGAAACCACGTCAAGTAGACAAGACCATATTGCAAGGTGAATTAGGAACTCCACCAACTCTTCCCTTGTCTCTAAATCCATATTCTATTGATAGTTTTTCCAACTGCTATTGGAAAAGGTAAAAGAACTTGTACGTAGTTATATATTGAAATTGACCATGTCGTTCAATTATCAAGTTGAAAGCTCATTTATAGCTAAATGCTACACTCAAGTCCATGAAATAGATTATTTACATATTTTTCTCCACGCTTGCCAAAATGCATCCCCCAACTTATTTTTATAAGATAATCCCACATCGCTTGTCTACAGAGCTTGTTTGGTTCTTGCATACATGCAGTTTCCCTTAATTTGATAATTCAAGTTTTCTATTGAACATTTTAACGTGGTATTAGAGCTAACTCCCAATTCGTCACGCCCCATTAATATTTCATTTCTGTATGGTTCTTGTCTGTCCTATTCTTCATTTATCGGTTCTACGTGCCATTCTTCATCTAATTTTCACGTGGCGAGCGTGTTAAGGTAATCTAACCTCGCTTGTCTGTGGGATACATGTATATACAATCTACCTTAATGACTTGAGATTTTGGATTAGGTATCCTAAAAATTCTTTCGAGGTTTTAGTGGCTTCTAGGTTAGTTAGCTATAAAGAATGCTTTCCTGGATGGAGATGAGGAGAAATACACATGGAGCAATTACTTGCTTTTGTTGCTTTGGGGAGTAGAGAGCTTAGTTTGTTGACTAAAGAAGTGTACTAGACAATCTTCTTGAGCATGGTTTGGGTGGCTTTAGTGAAGTGGTGGTTAACTTTGTCCTTTGGAGATGCTATGTTGATCATCCAATTCGATTGACAAATAGATGTCAATGCAATCCCTTTGTGTTGTTAAATAATGGGATAGAAGAGGTTAATTGGAAAGTTGAATTACATGATGGCTGCAAGGAGAGGGCATGCTTTTGCCATGAGTGTGGCTATCGATTTCTAGCCACGGTAGACCTATTCATTGGGATCGGATGGACTTATTTGGAGATACTTGGAAGGTCTTTGTAGGGCATGGTTTACTATTATGAACATCTTGGTACATCCTCTAATGCTGATATCTTATAAAAGGTTAACCACCGGATCTTGTGTATTTGTTTGGGACTACTACACATTGTGGAAAAGCGAGTTGCAAACTTGTTGTTACAAGGTCAACTGTTGGTTTAGAGTATGAAGCCACGACAAATGCCACTTGCGAGTTATTCCCTTGAAGCACGTGATGAAGAAGTGCGATCAATTAGATTTTTGGATCACCTGGCAGATTTATTCATAAAGTTCCGGGGTTCTAGAATTTCTTATTCGTGACAAGAAATGCTCATACGTCCTTATGTAGCATCATCCCTGCATTTAAATAGGGTTGGAGGTCACATTTGTGTTTAAGCCGATTTGTCTACTCTCTGTTTCTTCTTTCTTCTACCTACACTTCCATTAAATCATTAAATAGTGTGAGTGTAAGCCTCACAGTCTATTTCTTCTTTTTTGGGTCGATACGCCTATTCAATGCCTGTACAATTTGATTCCATTGTTAACCCCTAATGTGAAACTCGCTTTATCACATCTCTCTCTCCCTAGACAGTTTAGTTTGAAAAAGTGTTAATTTGCCTTGGCATTGTGAACTATTATTTAACAAGGTGAAGTGGGAACCGAAGCAATCTTTTATTCACCGTTCCATCTTCTCTAAATCTCCCGTCCTCCATCCCGAGGTGATACCGTATTGCACCCGGACATTCTTACACAGCACTTACTCTACAAAGTAAGTGACCGGGAAGCCTATTGTGATAAACATTAGAGTTTTACATCATGATCTCTTTCGAAAGGATTGAAGCAGAGGGCAATTCAAGCGGTCATATGAAGTGGTGGATATCTTTGTTAATCCCTAAATAGGGGTAGTTGTTATGCCGCTATACTTTGAACTATATCATTGTAAGCACTCAACTTTGGACTTTGCTGCAATGTTTTCCACTCTCACTTTGCTGTCAGAGAAAGAGCACAAGCATAAACTTGATGTGGATGTCCTACAGGTATTCTTTCAAGTGTTTGGATTGCATCTCAAATACCTAGATCGAGTTGAACTTGAGTAGGTTGAATTTGGGCTACCAAGATCGAATTTCAACACGTGTGTGGGACAAGCCGTGAAAAATTACTGCGCTTGGGATGAGTTTGTGTTTAGAGGGGCAGGGGTGGGGGTGCCTAAATTTGTCCGTTTGCTTTTCCATGACTAACATGAGAGTACTCCAAAGCAACATCAAAATGGAATTTGTTTTTTCTTTTCAGCTTTTTCATTAGGATAATTGGATTTCACACCCCTTGATGCATAAAAAGCCATCGCATTTAGAAAGCATACTTACCTCCTGTCAACTAAAGGTGTTCTACCCCTTCGTCCATCACGTGTACGTATTGGTTAAAACCTCTTATGTGGTATTAAAGCCTCCTTACCAATTTTTTCTAAAATTTCTAATCTTGAGATGTTCGGGGAGGAGAGTAAGTGCACAATTTGAAAACATTTAGGACCTACCTGCATTTTTATCAAGACCTTGAGCAAGTACAATCAATTTACCCTTATCATTAATAACTAGTGGGAGAATGCGTTGCTACGCAACATAAGTTGGTGGTTTTGGAGGTTAGGTATAACAAAGCACGAATCAGAGGTTCCGAGAATAAGATGGTGGAAGCTAAAAGAGGAAAAACAAATAGATTTCAAGGAAAGAATGTTTTTACGGAGGACGAGGTTAATGTGATGTGGAACAAGATGTCTAATTGCATCCAAAAAGTGGCAAGAGGGGTACTAGGGAAAGTAAAGGGAACGGACATCAAGCAAAGGAAACTTGGTGGTGGAATGATGAGGTGGCGGCGATTAAACAGAAGAAGGAGTGTTTTCATAGTTTGCATATTTGTCCTAATGAAGAGAATTTGGCAAAGTTTCGATTAGCAGGGAAAAATGCCAAGAAGGCGTGCGGGGGATTGAGGCAAGGTTTTTCGACATGTACAAAAATTGGGGAGCAAAGAGGGAGAAAAAGGTATCTATAGGCTTGCAAAGATAAGAGACAAGAAAAGTATGACACATGTTAGATGCATCAAGGATGAAAATCAAAAACTTATAGTAAGAGATGCCGACGTCGAGGAAAGGTGGATGAGCTATTTTGCAAGCTTTTTAATGGAGAGAGTGATATCATGGAGATGGATTTGGAGGGCGTTTCGATGATTCAAATAGAAGGTTTGTGCGTAAAATTAGAGCGCACGAAGTTAAGGAGGCATTAAAGAAGATGAAGGCTGGTAAGGCCTTGGGACCGATGGTGTCCCTATTGAAGTGTGGAGATGCTTAGGAGTTGTGGCAATACGTTGGTATTAACCTTTTTAACAAGATCCTCCATACTAATAAGATGCCGATGGATGGAGGAAAAATATGCTTGTGCCTATCTATAAGAATAAGGGAGATATCCGAATTGTTCCAACTATAGAGGCATTAAGCATGAGCCATACTATGAAGTTGTGGGAGAGAGTTATTGAGCATCGTTTGGGACTAGAGACTAAGATATCTCAAATCAATTTGGATTTATGCCGGGAAGGTCTACCGTGGAGGCTATTTTCTTGATCTGACGTGATGGAGAGGTATCAAGAAAAGAAGAAAGATCTACATATGGTGTTTATTGATCTTGAGAAGGCGTATGATAGGGTTCCAAGACGGTCTTATGGTGGGTGCTTGAGAAGAAAAAAGTACCGTCAAAGTATGTAGAGGCATTCAAGGATATGTATGATGGAGTTACTACATGTGTGAAGGCTTGTAATGGAACATCAAGCTATTTCCCAATCACAATGGGCTTACACCAAGGCTCGGCTTTGAGTCCTTATCTTTTGCCATGGTTATGGACGAGCTAACAAGAGATATCCAGATGGGTGGTGGTGTATGCTTTTTGAGATGATATTGTGCTCATCGATGAGCAAGGGCGGGGGTTAATGCTAAATTAGAATTATGGAGATCGTTGAGTCAAGGGTTTACGTTAAGTCGGTAGGCCGAATACATGAAGTGTGAGTTCGCAAGGCAGCGGGGAGATGACCCGTCGGTTTGCTCGGACGGAGGTCCAAGAAGATACTTTATATTTAGGATCAATATTGCAAAAGGGGGAAGATTGATGAAGTGTACTAGAATCGGAGGTTGGATGAAATGGCGGTGCATCGGGATTTTTGTGTGATCGCAAAATTCCTCTTAGTTAAAAGGAAAATTCTATAGAAATGTTGATCTCGGGCGTTGGCAACATGGCATAAGATGGAAGTAGGAAATGAGAATGTTAAGGTGGTGTGGCTACAAGAATGGATAAGATAAGAAATGAGGATATTCGACGAAAAGTTGGGTAGTATCGGTGGCCGAAAAGATGAAAGAACATCTTTGAGATGGTTTGGACATTTCTTTAAGAAAGTGTGTTATAGGGGCTGATATGAGGAAAGGGAGAGGTCGGCAAACTCACTTGGGGAAAAGTAGTGCAGGATTTGTTGGCGTGGGACATGGTTGGCGTACGGTTTGTCTTGGCAGTGGAGGAAAGCGATTAACATTGTGGAGGGGCAAATTCCTATGTTCCTGCGTTTCAATCCTAGTCCTTTGTTTTCTTTATATTATTATAGTTGTTATTGTATTTTGTTTTTTTTATAACTCTTTCGGTCTTGCTTTTTGGGTTCATCGACCGTCCCAACTATTTGGGTTAAAGTTGTTGTGTTGATTAATAACTAGTGTGAAATGATAATGTACATTTTACATGGAATCACGTTTTGGGTTGACTTGTGATGAACAATGGAAGAGATGGAATCTATGCTGCAAAGTTTTCCTACTAGCTGCTGGAACAGATTAGTGGTGCTAGAATGGATTTTCCTTGGAAAGTGAGGGTTTCAACAAGTGTTCCTTAAGCAAATTGGGAACTTGTCCTTACAAGTAGATAACCTACAACAAAGAGGCAGAGTAGCGGTTGATCTGTTTCCTCTGCAAAAAGGAGGCAGAGACCGTGCGGCATCTCCTCGTTCCTTGTTCTTGGATGTGAATGGTTTGGTGGCTTATGCTAGCATTGGGTTATCTTGGGTTATGGAGGTTCCGTTGAGCAATAACTTTGGGTTTGGCAAGGAACTTATTTACAGCACTGCAAGAAAAGGACTACCTTGATCCCTCTCTTTTTTGGTTGATTTGGAAGGAGTGGACATGAGAGCTTTTGATGGAGTGTTGAAGTATTGTTTTGTAATGGGTCCTAAATGCTCTTTATATTCATGTGGTCTTTCTCCACTTATCAGCTTTTAACTTTTGGTTGGACTTTCTAACATGGTATCGTAACCAGGTGTTATCCCTTTCGCCAATGTGCGCGGTCAAAATTCCACGTAAATGTGCGTAGTCAAAATTCCACGCTGCTCTCGTAATATAGCTTGCACGTGAGAGGGGATGTTGAAGTATTGTCCCACATCGCTTAACAACGGATCCTAAATACTCTTTATATTCACGTGGCCTCTCTCCACCTATTATTTTAAGCTTTTGGATTGGACTTTCTAATGGAGAGGAATCTTACTTTTCCGGTTTTATTGAAAATCGGCTTAAAACATTTTGGTATATTGAAAACTTGATTGGATGTAAATGTCTTGGTTGATATCGTTGATGATTTATCTAAAATTCTTTCAGTTTGGTTAGTGTTTTTTAGTAGTTTTTGCATACGGGTATGGGTTGCACCCCCTTGGTGCCCTGTAATTGGTCCATTTTACCTATCAAACAAAAAAATTTATACTTGTTCGAGGTACTACGTTTATATAAATCTCACGAAAAATTGACTTGTTTTTAGACATTAAACACAAATAAGTAAAAGAACATAAGAACTTATTTGTGACTTGGAATCTTGACTTCAACATTTGCCCAAGGGTGGTAAATGTGGGCACTATTATATTTTTGGTGACTCAATGAACATGTCATATTCGACTCAACTTTTCATCAATTGCTTAGAGTATGTGATATAGCTCTAGTTGTGCTGGAGTTGTGTTGTAACTTGTGTTTATTACTACACATTCTAAAGTCACAACATTCTAAAGCTGGATGAGGCAGTTTCCTAAAAGTTGCGGTAAATTTGTACCAAATATAGCCCCTTGTTAGTTCTGCATGACTTCTGGAATAATGAGGACTTTTCCATTTTTTTTCCAATTCTTTATCCAGGACTGTTTAATGCTATTGTTCTGATTAACTTTACGTTCTCCCTTATTTTACAGAAGCTGAAGGAGTTAGCGGTAGCCAAGCTGGTTTTACCTGCTGTTCCTAGTTTGATCAACACGTGGACTACTTCATTCAGGTTTACAAAAATGACTTCTTTGGAGAGATTACAGTATCTGGATTATACTTTCCTAGACTTCCAGGATACAACCATGTGCCAAAAGCATCTGTTGGAGAGTCCATCAGCAGTCCGCCTCTTAAGAGGTATTCGTTGCGATCATTCTTCATAGGAGACCATTCGCAAACTCATATTCAGGAGTATAAAATATCTCCATATGCAGGTATGTCCCCAAAAATCCACGATGCACTGAAAGGAAGCGGTAACAAAAAAAACTTGGAACTGTCAACTACTGCCTCTGAAGTATTTCAGGCAGATCAACATGAGGAAAATGGAGCTGTGGACCACGGCCGTCGAGTGCATGTCTCTCCCTTCTCATCTCCAGGAAAAAGGTGAATTTGTAGGAGCTATATAGTTTAATAGTGCCATCCAAAGGGGAAAAAAACAGTCAAATGTAATGCTTGGTTTAGCTGATGTTAAATCAAGTCAGAGCGTGGAAAAAAACTATCTTGAATTTTGGAATCTTATATCACATGTGGAAAACGTTCTATAAAATTGGAGAAGGATGAGGAAGAATCGCATCAGATCCTCCTAATGAATATGCAGATTCAGAACATGCTTGATAGTTAATCGTCTTGGAGGAAATGCTGAGTTGTGTGCTCTGTTGAATTATTGCATATGCTTGTGGAAATCGAGTCTTGAAAGTTGGGGTTGAGTCTTGAATTTTTGCATATGCTGAGTTGTCTCCTCGGTGAAAGTTTGTGCTTTTCTATGCAACACTTGAAAGTTGGTGCTTTTCAAAATTGTCTGCGAGGAGAAAGTTGGCGTCTTTTTTTGTGAAAAACCCTAAAGTAAGGAGTGCTGTTAAAAGTGCAGTATCTAGGGCATCTGGAGATGATTTTACATGTTTGATCCTGTAATGCCAACTTTGTAGTGTCATTGAGGACGGCTAAAGATCAATGTTGCATCAGAAGCTAAAACTCAATGAAAGTTAATTTGCAGTAGTTGGGTGTTTTTGTGTATGTAAAGTCTATTCATAGGGTGCCATTCTTCTTCCGCTTCACATAGCGAGCAGCAATGCAAAAGAGATTCGATGCCTTATGAAACAAAATTGTTTTTAAAGCAATCAGCATAAAGCAATTGGCATGGTAAAAGCAATCACTTGGATGATAGAGAAATGTCGCTTGCTTAACATTGATTTGGAATATGATTTTTGGCTTGGCAAATCCTAAATGAATTTCCTACTACTAGACTTCTTCATAAGGATGTAAGTCTTACCTTTCAAAGGTAAGTTTTGGATGTAATGGTGTGCCTGATCCTAAGGATTTCCTCTTTACTTCGAGACAGGTGGATTCCACCTTGTAGCCATCATCTTCTCAAGCTGAAATTCTTATAGACACCTGGACAAACGGCTGGATACACCATTGACGTGCCCACCTTTTAACACATTCTGCTGCACAATCAGCCTAACACTTTGTTGCTTAGGGAATGTTCTCATTCATAGCATGTGGAACTCAAGCAGGACTGAACTAGAAGCTAGAATTATGGAGGGAAGCTTTGAAATTCAAGGGCTTTAGTGCTCTTCTGATTTGATAGCCATCCTTTTAAGGGTGTGACCTTTGTCATTATGTCATGCTTAAAGCTAGGAACTGCACTCATAGCTCTCTTCTGATCAGTCTTTGCTTTATGTTACCTTCAACGATCGCGAGTAGGAAATTTCTCCATTTAATTCACCTTTTCTCCTGGGTCTCTTCCTAATATGGCATGCTGCTTTTAATAGCTTTTATTGGAGGCATAACCTATTTATCTCGCTGACTGTTGTGATTTTTCACCAGTTTGGGTGCAGGCAATGCTGTTGATGTTGACAGCAGCGTTGTTTCTTCGGCTATAGAGGTATTTGCTTCTCACCAGATAAATTTAATTTCATTCTTCCACTGAGTGCCGATTTACAATATGAATTCTGGTTTGTTTCTTTCGCAGGTTAACCAGCCCACCGAACTTGGTAGTGGACCAGGCTTCGAAGGCATTACCAACAGTTCAGGCGGAAAGGACAACATCAAAGTTTTGAAGTGCTTCAAGCGGAGGAAGAAGTTCTCAGCGTGAGATCTAATCAAGTTGGGATTTAGTTTTACCATGCTTTCCAGTTTTATGGGTCTGGGAAGTTATGGAGCTTCCCTCCCTCTCTCTCTCTCCTTCAATGCAGATTTGAAGAATTCGGAGGCATTACCAATGGTGCAGCCGGAAAGGACAACGTCAAAGTTTCGAAGTGCTACAAGCAGAGGAAGAAGTTCCCAGCATGAGATCTAGTCAAGTTGGGGTTCATTTTTACCATGCTTTCCAGTTTTCTTGGTCTGGGAAGTTATGGAGCTTCTCTCTCTCTCTCTCTCTCTCTTCAATGCAGATTTGAAGGGCTTTTGTTTCTTTTCAATTTTGCCCAGATCATCTTCCAGATTTCAGCTAAGGACAATGATACTGGAAATTTTGGCCTGATAAGCATTTTGGCCTTCTGCATCATACAGTAAACTAAATATTAAACACCACGTGATCTCCTGTTTTTTTTCTAGGCAAAAGTCATGATGTTCCTTCTTTAAGATCTCATGGATTCTGAGAGTTTCACTGTCAGGAAGGTCCTGTTGGGATTGAAGTTCGGTCATGTTATGTGGGTTTCACTGCATGGATGAAGGTTGAAGATGCCTGATGTAGCAGTTAAACATATGCTCTACCATTTAAATTTGGCATAATGTTCTTGGATCATTGACTGTCTGAAATGCTTTTGGGGGAAGGTAAGAGGTTTATCATGTGCAGCCCTAGACCAGTAACATCTCCTACGCCGATTGTCCTTTTGTCTGTTTAGTGAAATGTTATAATATTTGTGATGTGCTGGGTTTCTTTTTCCCCTTTTCTTTCTTTTGCTGAATATTGCAAAATTTTAGTTAAATGTAAAAAAGAAAAGAAAATTATTATCATATGTTTTAATATATCAGGGAGGTTTTTTTTTTTTTTTTTGGGGGTCATATAGCAGGGAGATTGATTGGCCATTCATGGAAGATGAAAAATTCAAAAGTAATGTCACCTATAAAGACGCAAAAAGTATACATATTTCGAACATAATCCTGGCCCCAGCCCTATTCTGATCTGTCCTACACCTATAGTTGGTTCAGAAAGTGAGCAGGATTTACGACAGTCCACTGATTTAATTCCCACGTTGTTAGGTGCAAATTATCTGGCACGTATCGATTGCCTAGATTTTGGTATTCACTTTGTTTTGAGTCATGGGTTTGCTAAGGTATTCGACATGTCAAAAACCAAATCTACAAATATTGGTACATCGATGTTTCCAGCGGTTCAGTTCTCGCCCGTCGGACTAGGTTAATCTTTTGTGTCCGATCAAATGCAGGTTGATGGTGTCGAAATAGGAGAATTCATAGGTTAATTACCCTTTTTAAGAGAGGATTGCCTCGAGCAGCCACGAATCTGTGCTTGTGGTTTTGTCTGGAAAGGAAGAGATTTTCGTTACTAGTGAATTTGACCAAGCACTTGATTGGAATAGACTGATGGTGGACCGTGAGAAAAAACTGCAGTAGTTCTTCTTTTGGTTAGACACTGAGCACTTGAATGACCCCAGTCTTTTTGCCATACAAAGTAAAATTATTAACTTAAAACTAAAAATGCCATCTCCAAAAACAAACAAAAAAAAAAAAATTTGCTCAGAACCTTTAAACCAGAGTTACAAGAAAACGAATTAGTTCTCGCGCGACTTTACACTACACATAAACTCCTCGAACCCGGTTATTCCTAAAACCGATCCGGGTTTTACCAATTTGCTCGGTTCCAGTTCTACATTCCAAAAGCAATGGGACCAACCCTCATTGAGATCTAAAGCAAAAATTGAAGATTAGCACATGGCTGTGGCTACTGGCTGGTGCACCAAGACTAACCCAATTGCTCTTAATTGCTCATACTGATGAGGGAGGGATGTGCTTAAATCTGATGCCAACCTCTCTTGAGGCCGATACAATAAATCCCCGTTTGCTTCGCGGAAAAATATATGGTTTGGAAAATATTTTTTCTAAAAAAATAATCGCTTGAAATAATTAATCAATGAAAAATATTTACATTGTCGACAACAATTTGTATCTAAATAATTTCATGGATAACGAAAATATCTTTGATTTATTCATTTTTTGTAAGCGATATAATAATTTTTTTTTTAAAAAATATTTTTTAAAATTATTTATTTTTTGCGAAACAACGGAGCCTAAGATGAAAGTAAGGAAGGAAACGAAATAATCGGCTCGAGGGTCCATATCAACTTTCACAGGGCCACCGCCACTAAACTGTACAAATCAAACCTATTAAAAAAACTTTTTTTAAGCTCTCTCGTGAACCCCAGCTTAGCTACCTTCACATGCTCACACCTTCACCCAGAAAACCCCACAGCCCCCCACCTCTACTTGTATATATTGCTCCAACTACAAGCCACAAGTCATTACATCATAAGAGACATCCTAAAACACTCTCTCTCTCTCTCTCTCTCTGTTTCTCTCTCTGTGTCTCTCTCTATCTCTCCAGTGCAGCATTCTTCACCATGGCAAGACTTTGCTCTGGACCTGGTTCTCATGCCATCAGGCCATGCTCACTTGTGGTGATGCTATGCGTCTTTTGGCTTCATTGTCTCCCGGCTTCGTGCTTGGCTTTGCCTAGAACGAGAGCGAAGAACGCCCGGGTTGCGCATCGGAAGCCAATGCTCAGGGCCAAGCAGTACTCCAACTGCTCGCTGTATGTGGGCACATGGGTCCTGGACGACACCTACCCAATGTACCAATCCTCCCAGTGCCCCATCATCGACCCCGAGTTCAACTGCCAAGCCTTCGGCCGCCCGGACTCCGACTACCTCAAGTATAGATGGAAGCCTCTCAACTGCGAGCTTCCGAGGTAGATACCATGTGACTCTGAACTTCCCTCTTGTTTAGGCATCCGGCAAGCGACGTGAGGACTCGAATCGGCGGCTTTTGCAGGTTCAACGGGCTTGATTTCCTGGTGAGGATGAGGGGGAAGACGGTGATGTTTGTGGGAGACTCCCTGGGGAGGAACCAGTGGCAGTCTCTGGTCTGCATGATTTCCGCCGCTGCCCCCAGAACACCCATCCAGAGGATCTCCGGAGACCCTCTCTCCACCTTCAAGTTCCTCGTGAGTTCCATCACTCTTGACTTCATCCTAAAATTGCAATCTTTTTGCCAAATTTCACTATCTCCATGTTCCTTGCGGAGGAAAAAAGAAGTTTCAATAATGCAGCCTCACAAATGACAGCCACCCAATTATTGTTTCTTTAAGAACTCAACTCTATTGCTTTTGTCTATTCAAGCCACCTTTTTTTAATCTAGTGGCCCACGAGTGCTGTAATGTTAGAACTTGAGAAGGTGTCTGAGCGTCGAGTTTTAGAGGCCGTTCGATGATAAGACTTATCTTAAAAAAATTACTGCTTTGAAACGAGCACGAAGACGTTCCAGGCAGCGTTCCGGCGACCCGCTTTCGGTTTCAGAAGGCTACTTCGTCCAGATTCGACGTGCTGTAATGTTAGGAGTTGCGCCTGTTTAACCCACGCGTCGCGGGCACGGGCAGCTCGCGCGCCACTTTGCGGGGTTATACCAGTATGTTTTGCTGTCGGTAACGTGACTCCGTGAGTCCAAGTGGCGGAGCGCTTTGTACTCGTGTGGAGGAGAGGAGGGAATCTCAATCATAGAACAGAGCAGTTGGTTCTGTGGCAGGAAAAGTAGCCCTCTGCAAAACTAGGAAGTCAACGATTTTCTCTCTCTCTGTCTCTGTCCCTCTCTGTTTGTATGTGGGGGGAGGGAGAATGTTTGAGATATGTTTGAGATTACTGTACTTAACACGGGATTATGTTGCGAAAATGGCAGGAGTATGGCGTGTCGGTGTCCTTCTACAGGGCCCCCTACTTGGTGGACATCGACTCCGTCCAAGGCAAGAGAGTCCTGAAGCTGGAGGACATCTCGAGGAACGCCGACGCGTGGCGGGCCGCCGACGTCCTCTCCTTCAACACCGGCCACTGGTGGATCCACAAGGGCTCTCTCCAAGGGTAAGCGAAACACACAGCACAGCACAGCACAGCACAAATTCATATGTTTATAATCTCGACTTGTCCCGAAAAACGAAACTGTATCAAATGCGGCCTCACCTCACCGGACGGGCGATGAAGGTGGGACGTGATGGAGGCAGGAGGGAGGTACTACGAGGACATGGACAGGCTGGTGGCGCTGGGAACGGGGCTCAGGACGTGGGTCAACTGGGTGGACAACAACGTTGACGGGGCCAGGACCCGGGTCTTCTTCCAAGGCGTCTCTCCCACTCATTACAAGTAAGCAATCCTGCCCCCTCTATCTCTGCCCTAATAATTGTTCCGGGACCGGTTTGAACAGAAATCGCTTTTCGGACCTATTTTTGGAAGAATCCCATCCAATATTTGGGTAAACCCGATCCGATTCCACGTTTCTATAATTGAGGTTTGAGCAACTTGTCTGAAAGAGAAGAATCAAGAGAAGGCGGCTGCCGCTGTCACAGCTCAGCTCCAAGTGGGGGCTAGGAATTCAAATTCGATTGGTCGCCATTTGCGGCCAAACCTGGGGCCCCTTTGCTGAATCAAACAGCACTATATTGTTGTCCCTGTAGTGGGCCCAACACGAGATTAGACAAAAAAAATTAGAAAAGGAGAGACGGCGCTCGGGTCATCTCTCGCGCGTCTCCGTCCATGCGTTTTCACTTGGACGATTTTACAGACGCACTCCCTCACATCAGCCAGCTCAATTCGCAACCGACATTTAGGTTCCGTTCATTTTGAGAAAATATATATATATATATATAATATTTCTCGAGAAATTATTTTTTAAAAAAATGATAATATTTTTCGATATTCGATTTAATCTCGAAAATGAACTGAAAAACATCTTTCACCGTTCTGTATAGAAAATGGGATTTGACATTCATCCGTACACTCCTTTTCATAAGGTTTTTATTTTATATTATTTTGTTTGTTTTTAATTTTAGCAAAAATTTGAATTTTTGTTTTCATTAATCTTTTTATTTTTTACTTTTTTTCCTTTTTCCTTCATCTACGGCCGGCAACCGGTAGAGGAAGAAATAAAATAAAATAAAATAAAAAATCATAAATCAAACACTGAAAAATCCGAAATATATTTTTCTAGAAGTTATTTTTCGCGAAACGAACGAAACCTTAATGAACAAGCTAAACAAACGGAGCCTCGATGAGCGGACGGTGCGAGTTTCGCGTGCCTACTTGCAAAATGTATTTTTCGAAACCCGGTGAAATGAATTTCATTTCTACAGCTAGTAGTAAGAGGAAGTAGACTGGTAATGGAACTGTTAATTTGATCACCATTGCAAGATCCTCTACATTTTATCCTCAACACTATTTCACTTAGTATAGACAAGCCAAATGAGCATGAGCCAATGTTGTTGGCCGACCAACCATACACACATACAGCTCCACGAAACTTCTCGTAAGCCTTTGCCCGTCCCTATGAATCTGAAGTCACTCTGCAATAAATTAAACCTAATGCAATAAGCAGGTTAGCGCGATGATTCCCGCGTCGGAGGATTTCGAAATTTGAATATTCTTACCAATTATGTGTAAACTAAATTAGATAAAAAAAAACACAAGATTTTGACTTAATCGGTCGATAGGAATTAAACGGTGTTTTACGAGCCTCTAAATAGCGGGGTCTCCTCGCCCGCATCCTTGGATTGTGGAAAAACAAGAACTTAAACGCGTGCTATTTAGAAATGCCGCCTAACTTTTATTTAATTGACGACCCAACAATTGATTCAATGAAATTGCAGTCCAAGCGAGTGGAGCACGGGTTCGACGGCCGCCACCACCAAGAACTGCTACGGCGAGACGGCGCCGATGAGCAGCACCACCTACCCCGGGACTTATCCCGACCAGATGAAGGTGATAAACGCGGCGATCAAAGGCATGCGGACCCCATTAAATCTCCTCGACATTACGATGCTCTCGGCCCTCCGGAAAGACGGGCACCCATCGATCTACAGCGGGGACCTGAGCCCCGAGCAGAGGGCTAACCCCGACCGTTCTGCCGACTGTAGCCACTGGTGCTTGCCCGGCTTGCCGGACACTTGGAACCAACTGTTCTATGCTGGTTTGCTTTTCTAACTTTCATATCTTTGCTGTTAGATGTCACAAATACCACCCAAAGGGAATATGATCGTGGGTTTGAATAACAAGTTCCACTTAAGATGTGCAAAGTAGAGGGTGTCCTGTTGTAATTAGTGAAGCCAATGCTCAAGTTGGATTGTAGCTTTTGTTTAATTGTAAACATGCTTACTTTTCTTCTTTCCTGGTAACATTGATTGACAGAATGTTAAGCCACGTGGCAAACTTGCAATACAGGTGAGCATTTAAATAAGTAGATCGTACCCGAGACATTGTAACGTATTGCCAAATCACTTGGAATCCGTTGGTTTCGTACAAATTTGATATTTTGTTGAAAAGTATTTCTCCGAAAAAGGTTTTTCAGGAAAATTAGTTGGGTTAAGTTTTTGACTGAGATAGAAATCGTTTGCCGAAAAAAGATTTGAAACATTAATTGCACATACAAGTCTGAGCTTAGCACACGACCTCGATCTCGATCTGAGCCTGTGAACCCAGGTACGGCCGCCCAAAGCTCTTAGGTCTAGGCGTCGGCTTCTCAGGTCCTATCCGAGGGATGCGGTTGCGCCACCAAGTCTCCGGTCTAGGGCCATGGTTGCAATCAGTCACCGGGTCCCAAGGCCGGCCACTACACGCGTTGGTCTCGAGTCTTAGCGCATCACGTTCCCGAATCAAATATTCAGGGCCGGGGCATTGAGCCCCGACTACCTAGGGTTTGTACAGCTGCTAGCCCCAAGCTTTGCAATTCCAAGCCTGCGTCAAGGCGCCAGGGTTGCGAGAGCTGGGCTTAAGGCATGAAGGACTTCATCCCGAGCACAAATTATTTCTTATTGGTTAACACAATCGATCTACTTCTTGAAGATCCCAAGGGTTGTATTCTATCTAATCCTAGAATTCTTAGCACAAACCGTCCCAACACCACTCTCGGGAACCCAGTTGACTCTTTCCTTTTGCATCGCTCATTCACTATGTTCGACACCAACAAGCATCACTTTAAAATTTACGAGTATGAGATGGCTCGATGACAGCGATCATTTGATCTCCCGCATCGTTCGAGGGATACGGAACTCCCGGCCTGTATCATTCTCCCTCACTCATTTTCACAACGCCCTCGTTGCGGGTTCCGCCACTTCCTTGCGCCTTTTCCTACCATCAACTCTAATGGAGGCGCGCGCTCGCCCATTAGAACTATTTTTCCTCAACTTCTTTTCTTTTCTTTTTGTTTTGATGGCCATTTGGGTTTTGCGGGTCACTCCTACGAATCGGTGTGGCGCTTCTAGCTAGCTGCCTTTTTGTTCAAGAACACCGTTTTGTAGTCACTGTCTCTTTCGTAGTGTGGTGTTTTGGCCAACTGCCTTTTTTGTTTAAGCAAAGCACCATTTTTCTCCCTAATAAGCATTTTCTTTTCTCTCTTTTGTGTTAGCTAACCAATGGATGGTTTTTCCTTGTTTAAACATGGTTAAAAACCTATCTTGAGATTCGCCGAATTCGATCCAAGAACGTTTTCCATTTCAATGAGGAACTAGTTTCTTCCTTTGCCCCCATTGGCATCCTAAAAGCAAGTCGAGAGCTGCACATTGTTCGAGCCATTTAGTTTTTGTTTTTGTGTTGGCTCCGCGATTCACTCTCCGCACTTGTAGGACCGGGAAGACCACAAGTTTCCTTCAATTCACACACTTCTTGGAGGGATTCATACTTTGATACCATTATCATGGGCTCGGGGATTCCTTGGTCGTGGAATAGCTCGTGGGACACCAAGTGAGCCATTTAGGCCAGGCCGGCCCTTTTTCTCTAGTCATCCATGGAACATTCATGCGAATGTCTTTCTCATATTGTGTCATACCACGCCCAGTTTAGCTCGGCCATCTTTTGTATCAAGCGATAGCAGACTACTTTAGACACGACAACCTGGTTTCGATTTGCCATGGTCTCATCAAGAAAGCGGCATCGCCTCCCGACCGGTTTGTACACGGGAGGCCGGGACCCACCTTCGGACCTCATAAGGGATGTATTTTATCTAATTCTAAAACTCATAGGACAAACCGTCCCGACACCACTCCTAGGGACCCAGTTGACTCTTACCTTCCGCATTGCTCATTCACTATGTTTGACACCAACAATTATCACTTCAAGGTTTACGAGTGTGAGAGGGCCCGGCGACACCTGTCATTCGATCCCCCGCATCGTTCGAGGGACACGAGATTCTCGGCCCATGTCACGTGTCTACTTGTCTGTTATGCGCTTGTAGTATTGTATGGCCGACTTGTGTGAAGTAGTCTTCCGCATGAGCCGAGTATACTCCATATAATAAGAGATTAAAATAGAGTGAGTTTATAAAAGTGTATGGATGGCGCCTTGGAATGCTACATGATATGTTGTTACTTTCACAGTCACTTAAAAACCGTTATACTAGCTAAACCGATTTAAAAAATCTTACAGAATTTTCTTAATATGACACTATTTGAATTATTAATTAATGGAATGAAGCACACAATAGGATGCCATGTTAGCACTCAAGATAAATTATCTTCCTATTCGAATAAAAAATGTACTAATTTAGGTGACAATTTGATAGACAAAAATAAAGTACAATAACTGGAGAGAACAAATTGAAAAAGTACCGGGACTAACATTGCTATTATCCCTCAACTGAAAATTATTTTCACAATCAAATAACTTTAATCTTAAAGGGTTGCTCAAGTGGTAAACATCTTCGTGATCCTTGCTTAGGACTTGAGTTCGAATCACCCAAGGTTTTTAGCCGTTTGCTGAAGGAGTCTCAAGAACCCCATTGATAGATTAAAAAAGAAAGAGCAACATGCATTCTTCTTGGGAATGGATATTTGGGTGTTTGGTAACCATTCCCAAAGTGCTTTAAGGTGAAAGATGGCCAGCATTGAGCTATTGGCATTCTCATAATACTAAAGGCCTCAATTAATAAAATTTGTCAATTGCCTATTTTGCCTCCAAAATCTTATTTAAAATTCAAATTTTTAAAGTAATTTTTAAAATTCAATTTTAAGTAATTTTTAAAATTTTTTAAAAGTAAAACCCTAGATCTACTGTTCATCTTATTGAGCGATGGCGATCACCGAAGACCGACGAGGTTGTGTGACCTCACCGATGGCACTGTGTCCGGTTCGCTAGCTACTTGAACCCTTCGCCAAAGATGGTGAAGGATTTGATTTTTCTTTGAAATAAAATAAGATATATTGTGGCTAAAGCCTTTTGCAATTTTTTTTTTTTTTTGCCAAACACTACTTAACCAAAAATTATTTTTCAAAGGATTTGTTTTACCACACGCCATTTGCATTTCTTCAAATGCCCTTAGGTTAAAGGCCTTTGTATTTCCCCAAAATCCATTTTCAAAGCCAAACCAAATGCAGTCTCAAATCAATAACAGCACAATCATGTCTATCATGAACACGACGGAAAGAATAATCTTTTTGTAAATTGTGTCTAAACCGCTAATTTAAATGGGTTATACGAATCAATTTCGTGTATGATGGAGGGCGGCATGATCTTTAATCTTGACTCGCGGGTTGACACGAAATTGACCCAAAGACAATTAGGCTCTATTTGTTTTGTAAAAAAAAAGATTTAGAAAATATTTTTCAAAAGATTGTCCTTTGAATCATTTATAAAAATGAATAAACGAAAAATATTTTTATCATTCGTGAAATTATTTAGATATAAATTATTATTAATAATAAAAATTTTTTTTATTGACTAATTATTTCAAGTAATATAAATAATGATTTTTTAAAAAATTACTTTTCAGATCGTTAACTTCTCGCGAATCAAATAGAGGGACTTTTAACTTCGATCCACACCTAAGTTGTCGTTGTGTTCAAGTCGAAATCGCCATCCTCAGCTCTAGCACTCGATCGCTGCTATCCTTATATCCAAACACCCCCTTTTCTTCTACAGCGAATTGTTAAAAACCTCCTCTCAAGTTTCCACTTTCCAGTACCACCGCCACTCTCCTCTATAAAACCCTCGCCTGCCCCCTTAACCCCGTCTGTTTCTCTCTATCTCTCTGCCGATTTGATCATTTTCTCTCCCATCGGAGTTCACTGAAAACCGACCCTCAAGCAATGGCGAGCACCGAGGCCGAGCACCAGCACAAGGAGGAAGAGGAAGCACAGGCCGGCGAAGACGAGGACACCGGAGCTCAGGTCGCTCCCATCGTCAAGCTCGAGGAGGTCGCCGTCACAACCGGCGAAGAAGAAGAAGACGCCATCCTCGATCTGTACGATCTCCATTTCTATCTTGGATCCCCACGATCGTCTGGTTTCTAGGTTTTTTTATTTTATGGATCTCGAAGTTCCGAAGCTTTTCTCCGATTTCTATTTTTTTTTTGGTGTTCACGTGTCTCTGTGTGTCTACTCGCGATTTGTAGAAAATCGAAGCTGTATCGGTTCGATAAAGATGGGAGCCAATGGAAGGAGAGAGGCGCTGGGACTGTGAAGCTCTTGAAGCATAAGGAGACTGGCAAGGTCCGGCTCGTCATGCGACAATCCAAAACCCTGAAGATCTGCGCCAATCATCTAGGTATGAGGCTTTGCGTTTGATTTTCCTGGTGTAATTATGCTAGCCACATTGGATTTTTGCACAGGTCTTTTGATTGTCGTGCCCGCGTTTGTGCATTTGGCTTTTGCAGTTATTCCTACCATGACTGTTCAGGAACACTCGGGCAATGATAAATCGTGCGTTTGGCATGCGACTGATTTCGCTGATGGGGAACTAAAGGACGAGCTTTTCTGTATCAGATTCGGATCAGTTGAGAGTGAGTTTAGCTGATTCTCTAATCTTCTCTTAGATTGATGGGATTGGTGATTTTAGCTGATTTTACTAGAAGTTAAGGATGAGCTCTTCTGCATCTGATTTGGATCGATTAATAATGTGTTAAGCAGATTCACTGATCTTCTCTTAACTTGGTGACATTGATAGTTTAAGCTAATTGGTCACAGATTTGTGTGATGAAATAGCTTATCTCCATCTATTGCTGGTATTGGTGTGACCTGACTTTAGCATGCTGATTACACTGAGTTCACTGTACCACATTGCCATAGATTGTGATTACTCCTGTTGTAACGTGTCCTTTTTCCCTTCGGTAGATGGATATTTTAATGGGTTTGTGCAATGCTTAAAAGATTTGGTGACTTCCACCTATAGTACGGTATTCAGGATTAGTCAGCCACTGCTGTCCTCATTAGCAATATGATGTAATGGGCACGAAAGATTCCTATAGTTCGACTGCATCTATTCTCCTGTATTTCTGAAGCTGTTGCTTTCGCCCTTTGTGCGAACATGAATAGACTGTTCATTGCCCCTGGGTAGCATTAGTCTTTGGGAGTGAGAGGCTTACTTATTCCTTATTTAGGATCTCAAATGTGACGTTGGATTCTTGTCCTGTGTGGGCTGGATCATGTCCTCTTGTCTCTTTCTTGCATTTTTCCTTCATTGTTATCTTGGTTTGGAGTGTTTGATTTGTTTGTGTTTGTTATCCTGAGTCAGTGGGGCCATATGATGGAAGCCAATTGGGCATCTATTCATTGTAGAAGCTCATAATGTTGAGCTGAGTAACAGTGAGCACTACCCCAGTTCTTGACAAGTAGTTTATCTAACCTGACTACATGAACACTTCTCTAGTCTAAATTAGCGAGTGGAAAATGTATATGAGGCCTCTATATGCAACTATACTTCAATGACTACTATTATTCTCATAATTTCAACCTGTCATGATTCCTATTAAAAATTTATATAGGGAAACGTTTCCAAATGGATCCCACTTTGTATGATTATCTCTATATGTGGCAGCTCTAGTTTCCCCAGGCAGAAATCGAGATCAAAAGTTGTTGAGGTGGATTTGGTTATAAGTGTTCTTGAGTCACTGTTACCTAACGATTGACCTTGTATGATAGTACACATGTATACTAGTTATTCATAATTTATTCCCAATACTTGAAAATGCTGTCTGATTGTAAGCCTTATTATAGTATCTCTTCTGCTTGATTTCCAAAGTGTGCCTTATCTGCTGGTTGGTCACGGTATATTGGAAGATCAAGTGTCAGAATGACGAAAAGTTCTCTTTGCCTTGTGTTCTGATTTACATTGCAGATTGCAAAACCTTCATGGAAAAGTTCCAGGAAGTTGCTGAATCCCAAAAGAAGAACGAGGAAAACAAGGATGCTAGTGCAGCCGCTGGACTTCTTGAGAAGTTGAGTGTTGAAGAAAAGAAAACTGGAGATAAAGCTGGGGAAGAGGTGGCTGCTGCTTCTGAGGGGGAGAAAGAAACTAAATCCGATGGAAAACCTGATGCAGATAAGAAAACCGAGCCTGCTTCCTCAGCTTGAGGGGTTTCAATGTGTTCATTGCTCATTTTACATCAGCAACACGAGGAGGAAGATTTCAGACCTCTTGCGCTATCCATCAGTTGCTTATCTTCATTCTGGTGAGAATCTTGGGGTTTTCTTCGTGGGCTGGAATGCAGTTGGTCGGTCCTTTGATTTCTTGGTCTGTCGGGGATCGGATGGATTCATGTTTGCATGTTGAGGGATGTTTGTCCAGTTTGGTTGTGCCAAATGTCCTACTAGGGTTTCTTAATATTATTAATTTTCTTTTTTGTGTTGTTACAGTTGGTCGGGTCGGTCGGTCATGGTCGTCAACTAGTGCACAAAAATGCCTTTGTTCTTAGCAGAGTAATGTTGTGAGATACGAAATGATTTTGTGCAGTCAGAATTTGTCATTTTGTTAACGGTTACAGTTGTTTCACGTCAAGAGAAACGTTTTCGTGGTTGAGAAATATGGATGTTGCAATGTTGCACGTATGAATTTAATATGATCCGAAGGACTAGTATTGCCAAACTGATTGCACCATGCCACGGTCTAGGAGCATGTGGTGGCATAGTGGGGGAGTTCTTTCACCTTGATCGGCTTGATCATGAGCATAGGTTGAACGATAGGAGTGCCTGTGCCACCGCACCTCGTCTTGGAATCTGTTCATAGTGTATCCAAAAGCAAGATAGATCCTCTGTCTCACGTACTCAATGGTCCATGATGCAATAGATGATGCACGGTCCGACCGTTCCAAGGACCAACCTATGTCTTGAACTTTGCTTGGAACTGGTGACTAATGCACCTCACTTACTGTTGCTTTTACCCTACCTTGAGAGGGAAATGAGATTAGAATCTTTCTATTTTGCAACTTGCCTCAGTGGACATTCATGGCCTAAAATTGGAGTGACGTTGTCAGTTGTTTCTGCTTGCTTGTTATTTCCTCCAAGCTTCGGAATTTTCACTAAAGATTTAAAGTTCAATTTAATGTTCCCGCCAGCCTTCGCTCTTTTTTTTGTTTTTTTGAATCCGGTAGAGAGATTTTGTCTTTTTGAAGACATTTTTTTGCACAAGTTTGGGGAAAATTACTAAAAATTTTTATTGTAATTGTGTTAATTCATTTTTAAAATTTTTTTATTCAATTTTAAATTTGTTGCAATTATGTCAATTTAGTTCATTTGATGAATTTTGATCGGCCGGCAACAAATTTTTTATAATATTTTATTCATTTTTTTTTTTTTTTTTTTTTCTTCTCTTTCCCTCTTCTTTCTCCAATCAATCGCTAGAACTCGGTGATCGGCTAGAGGGACGGCTGGCAAGCCTTGCCAACCTAGATCTAGCCATGGCGAGGTTGGCTAGCTTGTCACCGGGCTAGAGGAAGAAGAGGGAAGGGGAAAAAAGAAGAAAGGAAATAAAAAAAAATATTAAAATATTATGTCGTTGGCCGGTCGGCGTTCACATCAACGTTGATCGGAACGCTGGCCAGCCAAAATTGAGACTTTTTTGGTATTTTTCCTCTAAGTAAGTTTGAAGTATCATCCTCAAAACTGTTTCTAAGCCACGGGCCCTATTTCTTTTATGTTTAGTTTGTTTCAAAACTTCAAAGGGGACCGAAACGTTCTTTACGATGATTATAGGATACTGCGCACAAATAACTATGTAAAGTCAGCCGTTTGGAAACTTTGAGCCACACATTCGTCTCGATTTCAAACTTCCGATTGATCGAGCGGGCGGGGTTTAGATTTCTATACTCACATGGGAAGAGAAGTCTTTAAGCATGACTAAGTTTTGAGAGCATATTATCTTTATCTTCAATCAAGAGATAAGGAAACAAGGGATTGAGGTAATACATGATGTCTTGTTGAAAATTATCCGAAAGGCCAGTCGAACGTATTCTAAACTCGATAAAAAAGCATAATAACAGTGTAACCCGGCCTTCAAACCTTTGTTCTTTTCTTACTTAGGTCCTAATCTCTTTGATTGATAAGATCCAAAAGGTTTATTGATCCTGGGGATGCAAATCCATAGCAGGCACCTAGAAATTTGTCACTTTTCAAACAATCAACTAAGGGCTGCGTATGAGAACTATTCTGGTTCTCGATTATGTTCCCCGAAATAAAATAAAAAAAGATGAGAACCTTGTTTGGTAACGTAAATAATTCTAATTCCGACTGCTCCCTAATCAATTGTAGAGAATCGAATCAATTTTAGAGCAAAATCAAGAAAAAAAAAAAATTTGGTTACGAAAAAAGAATCACTTTTGAGAATCACAAAACAGAATAAAGTCTCACATCTCTCACTTTTCCCTTTAAGTTCTCTTGTCACTTTTCCTTCAACCTAATAAAAATAAAATAAAATAAAAATAAAAAAATTTCTAAAAAAATTGGAAATTTTTTAAAAAATACAAAAAATTTGGAAAATCCCTAAAAATAGAAGAAGCTTAGATTAGGCTAATTTGACCTTATTTTCATAAATTTGAGCCTAAATTTCCTAGATTTTATTTTTTGCAAAAAATGTCTGAGAAGATGGGGGCATCCAACATGCGGATGATAACGTATATACTTGTAGCCGTGTTTCACAAAATGTGACATCTACACATAAAGTTGGAGCCAAACACTCACTTGGATTTAGGTCAAAAGTTACAAAATGATAGTCAATGACTTGTACTTTGTATCAAAGAGGATAATTTGATTTTTTTTCAAGTAGATAATTTAGTTATTCGGTTGCTATGTTTGTATGTATTTTGGACAACGCAACATTTAAAGAAAAAAATGAGTTCTTAATATGGCAATTGTCCCATGTTTCAATTGAACTTCAAAGTCATGTATTAAAATTTGTGTTTCATTTATGACATGCTAAAAAAAAAATGTATTTTAAATTATTTTAGTGTGCATTGAAAATTAGTCTTCAATTTATGATGGAATTTTACAAAGTACCTACATAGTTATTTGACTTAATGAAAAAAATTAGGAAAAGAAACAGTTTTTCAAAACAGAAATTTTGTGCGATTATCAACGCATTTCTATTCCAAGAACAGAAATTTTGAGCAGTTATCAAACGAGTTTCGATTCTCTAAAACTCATCCAAAAGCAAAATCGAAAAAAGACATTTTAATTAGAATCAATTTTTAGGAACAAAATGGTTACCATGTGCAGCCTTATAATCACCAACACAAGGCCGATTCTATTTCTTTTCTTAGGGTTAACTCTATTTCCCTCAACCCAGTCGCTAGCCCCTTCCCGTGAAGTTCCATTTCTGATGGCAAAGAGAGAGGTCCTTTCCCTCCCTCCCCCCTCTCTCACCCCCTCGCCCTCTCCTTATCTCTTCATTCTCAAGAATTCTTCAAGACTTTTCGTTGATCCAGTGAAAGATGCTATGAATTGCTTTGCGAAAGTATGGAGAGTTTTGTCTCAGTGAGTTCTGAAGATCAAAGCACGAGCGCCTTTGAAAAATTTGCTTCTCGAGATCTGTTTGTTCGCTTTGGCCGTAGGTGCTTGCTCTTGAAAGTCAAGTGCTCTGCAAGTCATCGAAACTCTTCTCCTACGGGCTCAACAATGCGCTTATCTAAAGTGATTTTGTGATCAACCAATATCTACCTTGCCGCTAATCTCTCTCGTCTTCTACACCGATTTGGAAAAAAATTTGGGATTCGTAAGGCCTTAGTTGTGTTTTTTCAATCTATTTGTGTTGTTATCTCTCTACGGTAATAGTGTTAGGGAGGCCGAACTTAGTCGCGCACCGCCTTTTGGCAGAGCCATAGCTATTAGAGAGGGAAATCTTGGCGTTTGCTCATCACTAAGTAATACAAGTTTCGGTGATTGGCTGTCGGTTTTTTGATGTGAAACTTTTAATACGTCTCTCAGCATGTACTACGTTGATTTACTTTTTAGATTTGCATTAGACTGTAATTCTTTGGGATCGATTTTGTCTTGAAGTTATATATCTCTTTTTCATGTAAAATGAAAATCTTCTTTTGACACAAAAAAAAGAATTTTTTTTTATAAACAACAAAAAGAGAAAAAGGAAAGGACGGTGTTGCCTTGGAGTCCAAGCTTGTGAAATTCACATCTTACACGAGTTTCATCCCCCTTTTCTCCCCTGTAGACACGATGCACAAGACTGCCCTTCCCATCTCACACCTTCGTTTCCTTTTCAGTGTCTCAACTTTCAAATCGAATCGATGCGAACATTTACTAACAAGGACTTATGGATATCAACTGAAAACATTCCTGATCGACCAAAGCTCGTGTAATTTACCCAACACCATCATAAATACAAAAGAATCAAATAATAATAAATCTTTTGTGCGAGTCAATTTAGTCCTAAACTTTAGTCTTAATCCATTTGACGATTTTCCAAAGTGTAGCCCTTTTTGGTTGGGAAACCGCCGACATGGATGTCGGCCGTCCTACGTGGCACGCGCGGCCCTAACGTGGACAAATTCTACATTTAATAATGTCCATTTAAAACATATAAAATAAGAGATAAAAAAATTGAAACATCATCAACGTCGGCGCGCCGGCCATGCCACGTCTACACCAATGATTTCCCACCAATTTTGGTCGAAAAGACTATGTTGACAAATCTTCAAAATATTCAGGATTGAATTAGCCAAATTAAAAGTTTAGGACCGAATTGAGAAATGTACGATCGATTTACGATTCTTCCTGGTAATTTCTCCTAAATACATAGCTAAGAAACATTGATGTGCCATCGTCTTAGCTTAGAAATAAATTGAGATATATCAGAACATCTAATCGATGTCGTTAAATCCTTGGCGAAAAGGGCCAACTTTCGGATACTCGTCTAGCTCCAAACTTGCCAAACCAGTCGATTTCTTGAACCCCACGTAACTGCCATGGAAAGACTGGTATGGCTTGGTCACAACTCCAACAGTCACAAATCCTTCTCCTGATCTGCCGCCTGAACCCTTCAACTGCCCTCTATACATGCAGCATCTCCTCCACCTCCTCAGCTCCTCCACAAGTTTCTCCTATCTTCCCCTCTCCCACGTACACATTCCTCTGGTGATTTTAGGACAATGGACTGCATGGTTTCTTCTCCGATGGACTCGTGCAACCCGAACGTCAATGACAACCTCGTCGGCTGCACCCCCATGAGTGGCAAGTGCTCCTCCGTCGTCCAGAGCTCCCACGCCCCCTCGGCCATGGCATCCTCTGACGCCACCCTCGGCCGCCACCTCGCCCGCCGCCTTGTCGAGATTGGCGTGGCCGACGTGTTCTCCGTGCCCGGGGACTTCAACCTCACCCTCCTCGACCACCTGATCGCCGAGCCCGGGCTCAACAACATTGGCTGCTGCAATGAGCTCAATGCCGGGTACGCCGCCGATGGCTACGCGAGGGCTCGTGGGGTCGGCGCCTGCGTCGTCACCTTCACGGTCGGCGGGCTTAGCATCCTCAATGCGATTGCCGGGGCCTACAGTGAGAACCTCCCCATTATCTGCATCGTGGGCGGGCCGAACACGAACGACTACGGCTCCAATAGGATCCTACATCACACCATCGGATTGCCGGATTTTAGCCAAGAACTGCGGTGCTTCCAGACCGTCACATGTTATCAGGTAATGAGCGAAACATCTGTTCAGATCCTCAACATTCAGCCCTATTTCTTATTTGCTGATCCTTAACGTTCAGCACAATTTCTTATGATCATGTCTTTTCATTTGGGCAAGGAGGAAGGTTTTTGTAGATCTAAACTCTGAGCAATCTCGTACCCCATTCCGGTCATCATGCTGATAACTTCTGGGGCACTGCAGAACACTAACCTTGAGATCTGTTCATTCCAATGGAGTCCTTTTGGATGATAATATAGGATTTAGTATGCATGTGTATTTCTCGTGGTGCCGGTATATGATATCGCAATCGCGCTGCAGGCAATAGTCAATAATTTGGAGAACGCGCACGAACAGATCGACCGAGCCATTTCGACAGCCCTGAAAGAGTGCAAGCCTGCGTACATAAGCATCAGCTGCAATTTGCCAGGCATTCCTCACCCAACTTTTAGCAGAGAGCCAATCCCATTTGCTCTGTCGCCGAAGTATGTTCTTGTTCTCTCTTCTATCAGCTTTCACTTCGAATCAGACTATTTCTAGTACTAATTCAATCTGTTTCCTGGGGACGTGTTGATAATTTACTAGAATGAGCAATGAGTTGGGCCTGGAGGCTGCTGTCGAGGCTACAGCCGCCTTCCTCGACAATGCAGTGAAGCCTGTCCTGATTGGTGGACCGAAGCTCCGAGTTGCGAATGCCTGCAGTGCGTTTGTCGAGTTGGCGGATGCGTGTGGCTACCCCATTGGAGTAATGCCATCCGCAAAAGGCCTTGTGCCCGAGCACCACCCTCACTTCATTGGCACGTACTGGGGGGCCATCAGCACTGCCTTCTCCGCTGAGATAGTCGAGTCCGCGGATGCCTACCTGTTTGCCGGGCCCATCTTCAATGACTACAGCTCTGTGGGCTACTCGCTCCTCCTCAAGAGGGAGAAGGCGATCATTGTGGAGCCCGATCGGGTGGTCGTTGCCAATGGCCCCGCTTTTGGTTGCATCCTGATGAAGGACTTCCTGCAGTCGCTTGCGAAGAAGCTCAAGTTCAACTCCACTGCCTATGAGAACTACCGAAGGATCTACGTTCCCGAGGGGATCCCTCTCAAATGTGACCCCGACGAGCCCTTGAGAGTGAACATTCTCTTCCAGCACATACAGAAGATGCTTTCGCAGGACACGGCCGTGATTGCTGAGACCGGAGATTCCTGGTTTAACTGTCAGAAACTCAAGTTGCCCGAAGGATGCGGGTAAGCAACATTACCAGTCTAGTGTGCCGTTGTTTGAATGATTGCTGACCCAAAAGGAACTCAAGTTGTGTTGCAGGTATGAGTTCCAAATGCAGTATGGATCAATCGGGTGGTCCGTTGGCGCTACGCTCGGATATGCACAGTCGGTGCTGGACAAGCGAGTCATTGCTTGCATCGGTGATGGGAGCTTCCAGGTTAACATGTTTCTCATACGCCGGTCATTGGAAGTTCAATAATTATTTATAAGTCCTCTTGCAAACAGCCCATATCCTTGACTGGGCATCGCTTTCTCGTTAGATCTTTAAATCCTCTCCTTAAGTTTTTGCAAAGGACTAATCGAAGGTAAACTTAAGCAATACCACTCAACCTGCAACATCTAATTCTCTGCATCTCGCAGGTGACGGCACAGGACATCTCAACTATGATACGATGTGGCCAAAAGACCATTATCTTCTTAATAAATAACGGCGGGTACACCATAGAAGTTGAAATCCATGATGGTCCATACAATGTGATCAAGAACTGGAACTACACTGGCTTGGTGGACGCCATCCACAATGGTGAAGGAAACTGCTGGACCGCGAAGGTCAGTTCGATTACAATGCCATGAAGAGTCGTTACCATTGAGGCTTACAATATTTTCAACTTGCAAATACCGGTGAAAAAAATATATGACGAACAAGTCATGGCCGTCTTTTGTGCAGGTGCATTGCGAGCGGGAGCTTGTGGATGCAATCGCAACAGCCATGGAGGAGAAGAAGGATTGCTTGTGCTTCATCGAAGTTATCGTCCACAAGGATGACACCAGCAAAGAGTTATTGGAATGGGGTTCTCGGGTGTCTGCAGCCAACAGCCGCCCGCCGAATCCGCAGTAGAATGACTGAGCTGAGATTCCAAACTTCATGAGTTTTTGCCGCTTCCTTAGTTTCATCATCTCCCCCTTTTATTTCGAACTCCTGTCGCATTAGCTTCAATGGTCAGTTCTAGTCCAAACAAGATTTAACCATTGCAATAAAAGCCGAATATTTCCTTTAATCTGTTCCATCACGTTTCATCATGCCTCGTCAAGTCGAGAACTCATTACTGTGAATTAGGTCTATGCCCTCAAGGTCCAAACTTCTGAACGAGTCGTGACGAAAATCTGCAAGCAATCCTGTAAGGAATAGAACTCAACCATATTCACTAGTCAGCAGAGACTGGTGAGATTGCAAATAGAACATGTTACATATTGGTCAGCTCTGAGAGCCATAGGGATGCTGAACATTAGGTGGCTGAATCTTGTTCAGTACCGCGCTTTGTTGGTAAAGGGTCTTCAAAAACAGGAAAAATAAGAAATAAAAGTCGGTCCAAATAGAGATTTCGTTTCATCGGTGTGTTTGGAGTCAGTTCCCATAATTATTTATAGGCCATGAGCAAAAATTTTCGAGTTCGATGGCAGCTGGATATGGATCCAAGTGCGGAGTTACTGATATTCGTCGGAAAGGAATTTGGGGAGAGTTGTTCATAAATACAACACAAACGAACCGAGAACAGCTCCTCTGTATACAAGGAGACTTCCTACTGTATAGAGGCATGGTCATATCATTCGATTATGTTCGCTAGAACACCCATCAATTACATGTTCTTAATAGATCGTCATCTGTCCTTTGTCGGTTGTTGCCGATCTTAAGTACAGAGGATTGGTTGTGACTCCAGTTCTTCACGCCTCCATACTCGGGCATCCTTCGCCTTTGGTAAGCAGATTTCAGTTCCAGGACCAGAGCGCAAATTCATACTTGGACGGACACAATAACTTACCCAAACAGTGTCGGACTCGAAATCTTTTCTGCTAGCACCAAAACACTGTTCGAATCTCACCGTGTTTGATTTGTTTCGAGGCAACTTGATATTCGTCTATGACACCCAAAGCCAACCCGAATCGCCAACACTTCGCTTAGACTACCTCTCGCTCATCAGGTCACAGGAATGGACTAATCCAGAGAAATATATCAGTATCCAGCTGGGCCAGACCCCGACCAAAGCTTCTACTTCAGGATGGACTTTCCACATTTAATCCACCGAAAAGGTAAGGCAACAACAATCTCCATGCGATGAGATTACCCGAACCCAAAGTGCCAGTAATGCAATGGAATGCCCGCGACCAAGGGCTGCCTCAGCAACTCTCCTGCAATAAATGTCTGCAACTGCCCACAGAACTGAGAATGAAATATGAACCATGCAAAGTGAGTGAAAACCAGCCAGAAAGACAAGACCTAAACATATATATAGTCTTCTTCTTTCAGACAAGTTCCCTTGGTCCTGGGGCATGTAGTGGCAAAGAGCTTTAGTGAAAGGAAAGGCAAGAGTCCGCATAAGTTTGAGTGGTTAAGAAACCTCAAGGATTGATTAGGTCACATGTCCCCACCAATCCACTTATCAGTCCTCTCACCAATACACTTCTATTATCATACGGCAAGTGGCAGGTCCATGAGGTTCCCTAGCCATTAGGGAATTCTGAAAGAAGGGCTATGAGCATCAGATCTCGGGCCTCGGGGGCCCCACAACCACGGAAAGGATGCATCAGATCGAATCATCACTGCTCTGAAAATCTAATATCTCTCTCCCGCTCCGGTCTATCCTTGTTCTGGTGTCGGGGAAATTTCGCGGACACCTTCTATACTTCGGTAAGGTTTGACAGAATCTCCCGCTTTGGAAATCTCGTCCGCCCCTCTGCCGCAAATAACTCCTGTAACTCAGTGAAATTTCAAATTCTTGTTTGCGACCTCTTGAAGATGTAGTTGAAAAAGTCACTGCAGAAGCAGAAAAAGAACTCATTTTCCTCTATTACCAGGGGTAGATGTTCATTGAAACCGCTGAAGTAAAGTTTTAAGCGGTGTCTGCAAAATTTCCCATAATGGGTAATTGCTCTAGCCGACCTACAAAGCAAAGTCCTGTCGGAAAGTACAGACGCTTGGGCTTTTCTTGGGTTTATTTGGCTTCAAAGTTCAATAATATCACTATTTTTGTCTCCACTCCTTATCGACAGATCACAATGTACTTACAGTGTTTAATCAAATTATAGCCTCTGAGCATTATGGATTGGACAGGAGTACAGATCTGATCTTCAAAGGTGACCGTGAGAGCAACGCGTCACCTTCGGAAAACCCAATGATCAAAAGCAACGTTCTTCCTATGATTACCTTAGTTACAAGAAATTTTTTTATCAAACGTGAACCAAATACAACTGGCAGAATTGTGATTTTGCAGGCTCCTACCAAAATATCTGCTAAGTCACTCTTGAGCTATAAGAGTTGCACCAACTACTAAATTGCTCTGTACTCCCTTTGTGCCCCTCAAGAATGAAAGAGCAAACAGGCAAAAGTAACAAGAGAAAGAAAATCAGTAAGATCTCATTCTGGTAGGCAGTACTAATCAGGAGCTTTTCCTTTTCCTTTAATTTTCCACTGTCAGCAATCAGCATCACTGCACTGCACTGCAAAATTTTGCTTTTTCCTCTGTTTCTCATCACATATTTTCTTCCCAATTTCCCTCCATTCTCTTGCATTGCTTCCCAGGAAAGAAATCAGTACGTGCCCATTTGCTACGATAGAGATAAATCCACATCAATTCACATGGCTCTCATTTAAAGGGCAAGAAAAACTCAGTGCCTGATTGACCCTTGTTGCCATCCTCTCCCATTCTTGATCCAACACTTGGAAAAGAGGAGGGCAATCAATCATACTCTCTCACAGTTTGTGCAGATAGGATTTTGCAATCAGTCCTGAATCATTTGTGCCTCTGGGCCAATCATAATCAGACCCCAAGCTTTAAATGTAGAGGAAACTTCCTTGCCTTTGAACAGTTGTTTCCAGGTCAATGCAAGTTCAAGAATTTTCTTTTCACAGGTAATTGGATGGAAAAAGGAACCAGCACAGTGAAAGCACAAAAGCAAAGAATTTAATGGTACACCTACCATGGCTTCCCAGGGACAACTACCTGAAAAAAAGAAAATAAACAAACCCTTTGTAGCTTTTGTGCCTGAAAGCCCAAGATCTCTCAACTCACCTAAATTGCCATGTAAAAAAACAAAGGTCAACATGCTAATCATCGTAGCCAACAAATGCTAGACTAGAGAAAGGTCTAAAACAACCTTGTCTGCAGCACTAGCCTTCGGTGGCCCGACTGCCATTGCCACCGCATTGAGGGCCATTGTCGTAAACGAGCATTGCTCCTTCAGTATTTGGTGAAACATCCCTTACTTGAGAAATAAGGCTATATATAAGGTAAGGGGGTCCTAACATGTCCAGTGTCACTGGTCCTGCCTCTTCTAAAGGTGAAGACAGACGAAGGAGAGAAAATGCCACGAGAAGGCGATGACTCGGAGATGGCCCTGCTCAGGATACAACTCGAAGCTTGTCTGGCAAGGAATGTTTCCCTGGAGAAAGAAAATCAGGAGCTGAGGCATGAAGCGGCACGCCTAAAGTCGCAGATAAGCTCCCTCAAGGCACATGACAACGAAAGGAAGTCCCTTCTCTGGAAGAAGATACAGAACTCGCTAGAGATCGAAAATGCGTCTCTGCAGAAACCAATTGCTAAGCTAGCGGAACGTGATTCGCCGGCTGAGAACTTATCTCCGAGACAGGCTTTTGCAGCTAAAAAGGATAGAGAAGAAAGGATCCCGATTCCTCCGCCGAAGCCTAATGCTAACGTTGCTTCCTTCAAGGACGAGAACGGGAAAAAGTCGCCATCGGCACCAGCACCGCCGCCGCCGCCACCACCATCAAGATCACTTTCAGGGATCCGAGCAGTTCGCCGTGTGCCAGAAGTGGTGGAGCTGTACCGTGCGCTGACGAGGAAAGATGCACGGAAGGAGAACAAATCCAACCCAACAGGAGTACCCACAGTCACATTCACTAGGAACATGATCGGAGAGATCGAGAACCGCTCTTCTTATCTCTCAGCTGTAAGTTGTAGCAGCTAATTTTTTGTGTGTAACAGTATATGACAAACACTGCCTTTGGCTCAAAACACATAGCTGTGCACAGATTAAATCCGACGTGGAGAGACAAGGGCAATTCATCAATTTCCTAATCAAGGAAGTGGAATCGGCAGCCTTCAAAGATATGACCGACGTGGAGGCATTCGTCAAGTGGCTGGATGAAGAACTATCGTCCCTGGTTGACGAGAGGGCAGTCCTGAAGCATTTCCCGTGGCCTGAAAGAAAAGCAGATGCCATGAGGGAAGCGGCTTTTAGCTATCGGGACTTGAGGAACTTAGAATCTGACGTTTCTTCGTTCCAGGACAATCCCAAGGAGCCCTTCATCCCAGCCCTGAGACGGATGCAAGCATTGCAAGACAGGCGAGCATGTATAAGAATTTATCATCTTCTCCATGTGTCCTTTGCAGAAGTTGTTTATTGATTGCACAATTCTAATTTCACATTCGCAGGTTGGAGCAAAGTATTAACAACGTGGAGCGGACGAGAGAGAGCATGAGTAAGAAATACAGAGATCTCCAGATTCCTTGGCAATGGATGCTGGACACAGGACTGATCGGTCAGGTAGGCAGCTTTTGAACAGGAAAAAACTAAGCAAAATACTGTCGCAACCCCACTTACGATGCCAAATTCAAGTGGGCTGCTAGTTCAAATCTCTGACACAATCACCTGAAAGAGCTTCCAAAGTGTTGCTACACTAAAATTGTCACTTCACTATAGTTAAGAGCACAGCTTGAGGCGCTTCTCCTGTCTCTGGCAGATGAAGCTAAGCTCGCTGAGACTGGCGAAGGAATACATGAAGAGGATAGCTAGAGAAATGCGCTCTAGCGAATGCTCGCAAGAGGACAACCTTATGCTTCAAGGGGTTCGCTTTGCATTCCGGGTGCACCAGGTAAACTAAGCACCGAAAAAACACTTTTCTTCTCTCTATGTATGGGCGTATCTAAGTTTCGACAATTCAGTTCGCAGGTGGTTTTGACGACGAAACCATAGGTGCATTTGAACTACTGAAGAAGGCTGGCTTGGGTTATCAGAAACCACAAAATATGGCCACAGACATGTAATCATGTGTTGTTGGTCAGGTCAGGACCACTATATAGGCTATTCGTATAGAAAATTTTCCCATCTTTCCGTTTTTCTATGTTTCAGAAAACAAGTAAAAGAAAACCTGCTAGGGTCACTCGATGTAGCTATTGTATGCCCTCAAACCATCTCATATCTTTTACACACTTCTGGTGAAAATCCAGACAGGAGTGAGCTTCACTGATGAAAGAACAGTTTGGATAAGTTCTGTGTCAAAATCTTCTGTTAGGACAAATATCATATGGAAGATAGGACGATTGATTGGTCTAATGTTAGCTAAGCCTCATTTTTGTTAGATCTTACATCAGAAAAGTGGTTTCACTGAGCACATTCAAACCAATCATACGACAACATGGATGAGTCAGTCACACCAATATGGCTAGTTGAATGCATATCAGTCAATCATGCTATACACAAGTAACTGTGACCGAGCTCGAGTCTATGTCACAGGGTCATTGTCCTATATCTTAAACAGAATTGGCGTGCATAATGGGTAACCGCGGACGGCAGACGAAGAGGATGCCTTGTAATTGGAATATAGAATAGATGCATCATATTTGTGGTTCCCCAATGTTAGGGAATTACAATTTCATTGCCAAAACTTTTTGAGTCATGTCCAGATTACTTAAGTCGGTGGATGACATCGGTTATCAATAGTTGCAATCATCATTACTCTTAAGGAATTTTTTTCTCTTTAGTCAATGTTCTTGTATGAAGACCCTCTAGCAGTCCATCATCTCTTGGTTAGTTGACCCTTCTGACGAAGAAAGCCGGTAATATTATACCGCTGATGCAGGACACAGACTGGAGAAGGTCGAAGAGCGAGTGCAACACTTCAAAAGTCTTCTCAATCTATTTGAGAATGAACATTTGCCAACATGCCATGTCAATCTATGCCCTACAATCGCAAAGCTAAATGAAGATTTATCTCATATTTCCATCCTAAATCTCACTTGTAAGCTGTGAAGCTGTTTATGAGTGGAAGGCAGTATGACTTTCTTTACTTGTTTCTATAGATTTTAGTTTTGAGGGATTTAGTTAGCCATTTCAACCACATTGCAGGACTAATCATATGGCATTAGATAACCTCCAATGCATTGTGAATCTATCTTTGGGCCTTACTGCTGCTGAAATCTCGACGGTCAGCCCCCTGAGTTTTCTCCCTGTTAGAGCCCTCCGATGCTTAAGTTAGTCGGCCCTCCCTCGTGGGGGTTTATGAGCGAGAGAAGGTCAGAGTTAGGACTTCATAGGAGAATAAGGCGTACTTGATTATTGGTCCAGAAGAAGCAATAAATTGGCGTATCGTAATCCTCCCTTCCCGAAAGGAGGAATGTGAAATTCTTAGCTCATCTTATCCGTCGAGTAGAGTGGACCTTTTTTCCCGTATTTCAAATACTTCATACAGTACCTACCAAACTCCGAAAGATTCATGCACATTGCTCATCACCACTTTGGAATTTGCGCTTTTTGGGAAGGTGGCAAGGCTGTTGCAGAGTCCTCATCCTTAACCAGTTCGGCGAAGAACGGCTCATGAAGCACGTTAATGAAAGGAGAGCAGTCGTCTGCTGTTTTGGCTTCTGTTTGTTGTTTCTTGTATTCGTGAATTCCTGTTCCTTGCTTTGATATTCAATGCATCTCTTTGGTTTATCCGAAAGAAAACAGACAGAGGGCCAATGAATTTGGTTTGGCCACCAAAGCAGAGCAACATAGGCTCATTGCATAGATTGGCTTCTTAGTTCTTGCCCTGGTGACCTCATCTCCGATTGGAAATGCCACCAAAGTCTTGATCCATATGATGGAGGCTATATTGTCCGCCTCTTGCAGCGCACCTGCATCCTTGAGCTCCTCTGGTTTTTCGCCGCATCAGCCTTGCGCCGGGCTGCATGATGATCACTCTGCTCGCCGGAGCAGCTTTGCACCAACTGATGGGGCTCCACCCTGCTCGCCGGAGCAGCTTTGCACCGACCGATGGGGCTCACCGACCAATGGGGCTCACAATCCACGTCCTCAAGCTGCCCCTGTGAGGTCTAAACCTGGACCCGCGAGAGCATCTACTGTGTCATGACTGTGTCCACGACTCGGTTCGAAATTCCTCAGATCAACCCCGCAAAATTTGCTCGGTTTACCCTTGATGTGCTCGTTCAATTTCATGAACTCAATCATTTTAGCTTCATGATGAAAGGAATGTGATGTGCATCTGCATGCCAATTACCACATTATAATAGCAAGAGAATCTAGAGCCCATTATATCACTTGAATCTCATGGAGTATTAGCCTTCATCAATTAAACTTTTAAAACAGTTAGCATTGACTTCATTAGAATTTCACAAATGGCAAGAAGATTATTACTCTTGATCTATCCGCACATTTATACATAAGACATTGGGACCTAGATATTTGACATTTGTGTTTCTACTATCAAACAGTTAATGGGTGTGATCGGGTTCCAAAACTCGTAAATTGTTAGACCAAATCTTAAATTTTAGTTTGCGTCATTAAATACTTTTAGCGAGGCGAGGTGTCAAAGGGCGCCATATAAGAAAATACCCAAAAATGAAAAGGAAAACAAAAAAGTTCCAAAAAAAAAAATCTCAAAATTATTACACTTGTGACAAATTTATCTTAAATTATTATTTTGACCATAAAAACCCCATATTGATATACATGTGACAAATTTAATCTAAAATATATTTTTTTACTATAAAAAATCTCAAATTGATATACTTATGATAAATATACTCCAAACTAATTTTTTGGCCGTCAAAAACCCCAAACTAGTACACCTATGATAAACTTACCTCATGTTAATTTTCGCTAAATTTTACTATCAAATGCCGAGTTGGATAACATGTGACAGGTTGACAAGTGTATGAGTTTTGGTTTTACCCTTTATTTGTCACATATTAATCAAATTTAAACGATTTTTCGTGATATTAAAATAATTTAACAGAAACTAATGGAGGTTAAATTTGTCACATGCATACTAGTTTGGAGTTTTTTATGACAAAAAAATAGTTTTGTGACAAAATTTTCACAAATGTATGTTTGGGACTTTATTGTGTTAAAAAAAAATAGTTTGGGGGTAAATTTATCAAAAGTGTATTGACTTGGGGTTTTTTGTGGTAAAAAATTAAGTTTTAGGATAAATTTGTTACATAAATATACTAGTTTGAAAATTTTTGTGATATTAACCCCAAAAAATGAAAAGAGAGATGGCTAGGGAGCAAAGAACCCTAATGGAACCATCCCATGGCGTATCGAGCATAGAAAGCAATGGCGAAGCAAGTCCGGAGGTTGGCAATTCCTAATTGATGTATCCAAATTCGAATTTTCAATCCATGTCAATTTTGGGCTCTGAAAATCATGATAATTTTTGTTGAGCATGCTCCATAGAAATTCTAACTTGGGATGATTCTACCTTTTCGTAAGAAGAATATCGAAACACCGTCCGTGTTGAGAGAATTTCGAAGAGTGTTAATCAGTGTCAAGACCCATTAATAACAAAATTTTGTTAAGCTATCAAAAGTACCAAACACTTACCGGATTGTTTCGAATTATAAATAATTTCATTAGTTTACCAATATTTATTTTTGTAACCTAACAATATGTTGATATTAGAGATAAGTACCGCACAAATATCATAATGTTCATGCGGCACTCATTTGAATGCCATAAGTTTTTTTCGACCACTTGAGTGCCATAATTTCTAAAAAACGTTCACTTAAATGTCATAATTTTTAATCAATCACTTAAGTGCCAATTTTATTTTAAAACATTTACCCAAGTGTCATAAATCCGACGTGGCATAGCACTTGTGTGAAGGGTTTTTAAAAAAGGTCATGGCACCTAAGTGATTGGTTGAAAAGTGACATAATGCTCAAGTGATTGAAAAAAAAAGTTATGACATTTAAGTGAGTGTTGTGCATAAATTATGGCTCTTAGGTATCGAAAAAAAATTATGGCATTTAAGTAAATTCCATATGAAAGTTATGATACTTGTGATATCCTTATCCCAAGTTAAAACTATTACTTTATTGAAAATTATCAACTCTTATTTGTGTCCGCTCACTAATTTATCACAATTTATTTATTGAATCTAGCAATATGTTAAAATTACTTATTATTATACTTAGTTACCAGCTCTTCTTTGAGTCCACTTACTGATATTGATCTGATTGTTTCGAAATTACCAATAATTTACCAGCTTTTATTTGATAAAGTTACAAACATGTTAAAGTTATTAACTCTTATAAGAAATTACCGGTATTGACTTAGGCGATTTACCATTCTTTTCATAGGTTAGCTTTACTAAATCTTATTTGAGGGAGCCACCAACATTTATTCGATTGTTTCGAAACTACCCCATGGTTCTACTAAAAGTTATTTACGGAGTTTAATGACGCGTTAAATTTACTAAACTCTTATGGAAAATTTCCAACTCTTATTTAAATATCTTTATTAACGTTTATTTGATTGCTTGAAATTGTCTTTACCAACATTTATTTGCTAATTCTTTTCGAATTTGGTTTTTCTTATACTAAATTAGCAATTTTTAGTCTCTATCGACACTTGTTCAATTATTTCGATTATCAGCTTTTAATAAATTATTGCATTTTTTCTCATTCATACCCTTATTGCTATATCTATTTCAAAATACATTAAAGGATGTTTTTGTCAAAATGCACCCTTTTGATCTCTTTTCTCTCTGTAACATTTCAGACAACATTGTAAATCAATCCTCTCAAAACCCTTTTCTTTTTCTTTTCTCTAGTAGTTACTTAAATCCTCTTTCTTCCCTCCTAGTCTTGGAGTCAATCTGGTAAGTAGGGCAAGGGTTGTCTAATACGTTAAATAGAATAATGACTGAAGGTAATCGGAATCTTCCCAAGTATATTGACGAAACCTACAAATAATGGTCATTTTTATAAGTTTGATAAATGATCAATAACCTTCATCTATTGATTTTCAATTGTTTTACCAAACAAGTCTTAGCCACCAACTTGCCTTAATCATTTTAAAAGTACCAACTATTTTGTGATCTATCGACGTTAATTTGGAGAGCTTACCAGCTAGTTAAAGTCACCATTCTTAAGCGAAATTCCTAGCTCTTTTCAAAATTACCAACTACATTCAATACTAACATTTACTTACAAAACTTAAGTAACCAGCTTTTACGTCCAATTACCAATTCTCATTTGAGTCACTTATCAGCTTTTATTTATTTATGCGTTCCAAGTATAATTTCCCAACATTTGTTTAGGGAGCTTGCCAACATGATAACTTTACCACCAACCAGATAGTAAGGGGACTCAAACAAGAGCTGACTACTTTAAAATGCTGATTACATTCGGAAATGAAGTGGTGATAAATTATTAAGACAGGTGGCGATGCATAAATATTGGTAACTCAATCAAATAATAATTTTCCTAAAGCCATCACTAGACGGTAACTTATTATGTGAATACTCGGTAAATCTCTTACATCAATATTGGTAGTTTGCTGTAGGAGTTTGTAACTTTGATATGATGGTAACTTTAGCAAACAAAACCAGTAAATTCTTGGAACAATTGGTCATTTTCAAACGATGGCACGAAAGTTGGTAAACGGACTCAAATAAGAATCGGTAATTTTCTATAAAAGTTGTTCGCTCTATTATGAATATTGATAATTAATAAGAATAGTAAAATCAAAATAACTATCGATATATTCACAAAATCATTTGATTTTGCAGGTTAAACAAATTACGATCAAAATTTAGAAAAAAAAAATCAGAAGTGTCGTAATTTTCAAATGATCGAGTGAAGGTAGCTCACCGCTCGTGGCCCTGGCCCACCCGGAGAATAGCCCCACAAGCATTTTCGCAAACACTTTGGGAGGATACGGCTCCGAGCTCGCTGGCGGCGGGATCCAACATAGCGCATGAAAACACACGCACACGCAAACAAAGAAGGCGCGAACTCGTTCTTCTCTCTCCATCGCTCGTTCCTTCCAATCTATCCACTCCCACGACAAACAGGCACGAGTGGATTATCGAATCTGCACCTTTTGTTTTCATCCTCGACCTTCCCATTCCACCCTTTTTGCTGGCATATATATATATAATCAGCGGGAGAGACTTATCCAGACGGTGCGGGTTTTCCAGTTCCTTCGCAAATGGGGACGGGGCCGTCGAAGAACGCGGACGGTGGGTCGCACGGGGACGAGGAGAGGGAGGACGAACAGCTATACGTCTCGCTCAAGATGGAGAAGTACAAGCTCAAGGGCGAGCTCGTCCCTCACGTCTATGGCTCCGTCCCTCTCGTCGGCTACTGGGATTCTTCCAAAGCTGTAATGTTCTTGCTTCGCCCCCTCGGTTTTTCCCTCCTTTTTTGCTCCCTTGATTTAGTGTTACGATTGATTGCTAGAGCACGGAGTTGCGCGAGCATTTCTCTGTTTTTATGGTTTTTCCTTTCTTTCTTTGGGATAATCTCCAGCTATCAATGGAACGCGAGTCTACATCAACTTGGGTACTGAGTTTTGTTGTTCCTCCCAATCACGGTATCTTCGTATATTTATCATCTAGTTTCATTTTCCCTAAACTTGTTTTTGAGGAGAAAACTGAGGTGCAATTTATATTTCTGTTGCACAATGCTATTTGCTCCGACTTCTGGTTTGGTGACACCTTTTTAACCCAACAAAGGCTTATTAATACGGAAAGGGGGTCTCAGTTCAGAGTCAGCCAGCACTAAACTAGTTGCTTTTAGCTTTCAGTACTTCTTTTCCTCAAATGGGAAGCTTCAGCACTTCTTTCTCTCAATATTACCTTAACTTTGTGATGTTAAGGAGAAAAGGGGCTAACTTTGTCAGTTTAGGTGCTTACAGAGGAGAGCATTAACTTATACATTTCCTATTGTGATTTTTGATCATAGAAACCCTGGATTTCAAGTTCCTTTTGAAGTCAAAATACAGCAGTGCACCTGCTATAGTTGAGGAAGGTCCAAACCGGCTCCTCACTGGGGGTCACTTGCAAGGGGACATGAGGCTCGCGATTTTCAGGCTTAGTGCTGATGAGGTTCTTGAATACCCGGTTTTCATTAAAGCCGATAGGGTTTCTCCCTTTGATCTTGCTGCCAGTTGGAGAGCCTATCAGGAGAATCTCCAGCCTTCAACTGTTCGTGGGATCCCAGATGTTAGTATTAATTCAGTGCCTGAGACGGATATCGAGGTACATACGCTTCCTCAAACTATGTTTCACTAATTTTTGGAAACATTATTGAGAGCACATAGCAGAAATCCAATACCTTCGCTCAGAAAGATCGCCGAGAGAGGCCTAAGATCACCCAACACCGGTATCGAGCCTAAGTTACCAGTAAGTTTGGACCCAACAGCACAAGGGAGATATAGGTTAGTGCTGTTTCGATCCAGGGCCCGATGTGTGAGGGGGAGATTATTGGGATTATCCCACATCAATTGTGGAAGGGGCTAGTGATTAGTTTATAAGTGTATGGAAAACCTTATGTTTTGAGCTAGCTTTTAGTGTGAGAGACCCAAGACCACCGAATAATCATAACTTGACCTTTCTTGTCCTCTATCTGAATTGCCCATGAATTAATTACATCAAGATGGGATGACCTGTGGATATTTGTTCTATTATTCTTTGATAGTCATCTGATAATACCTTCATCTGAATTAGTTCACATGATATTTTGCTAGCCGCATATCAAGATGAGTATTTAAAGTTGGAAATTGCTAAATTATTGAACAGTACATGATATTACCTTCATCTGAATTAGTTCACATGATATTTTGCTAGCCGCATATCAAGATGAGTGATTAAAGTTGGAAATTGCTAAATTATTGAACAGTACACCTTTGTTTCAGATGTGTTCTCTGGTAGCTGCGTGACAGGGTAATTTATGACACAGATGATATTAAATTTAAATATCCTTGTATATGCTTTTACCTACGATGGTTGAAAACCTAATGAAAGGATCGCTGATCTCTTGCCCTGTCCATGCTGTCTAGCAGTATCCAACTAGTTTTGGGATTTGTTGTCCTCAAGATTTGCCACAATGGGGGATATTTCCACTTACCGAAAGTACATATTAGAGTGGATTGGTAGTTCAACTGTGCTAGTTTGTATTCTTGTTGGAATCATCTAAGTTTGTCTCTTCTCTGCTCGTTATTTATTTTTTTCCAGAATGGATCTTCAGTTAGTTTGGAGCTTGATCTTGAACATTATGTTGTCCCTGCTCCATCAACTTCCACGAACTCTGGTTTGGTTTATGCTGCTAACATGACAGAGACTCCCAGATCTTTAACCCGTTCTGGTGTTTTTCCTAATTCTGATGGTTCAGTCAATCCTTCACATTCCTTCAAGGATAGTGGTGTTTCTGTTGATCGGCCTGCACCTATAAAGGTTCATCTCATAACTTAGCTCGTGTCCTCGTGTTTGGAAACTTAGATACTTCATCAATGTATAATTTGACTCCTTGTCTTAATTGTATCAAACTATCAATCTGCCACTGTGATAATTATATATTTGTCCGGCGTATCTTGGAAACGTTAGTTCTTATTGTATTTGCTGCAAATTTATTTGCATGATCGCAGATCAATTAGTTGGCTGTACTTTTTGACATCACAATAAGCCCATCCTGTTCTTTTAGTTCTTATTTTCTGCTTTGGTTTTTGCTAGGAGATGGAGATAATTGTCCCAGATCCAGCTAAGGTGTATTCTGGTTCTGGCATGGTTGAATCAAAGTCTGTTGGAACTTTTTCGCCTTTACAAAAGCAGGATAGTCATCGGGGAATCCTTGTAGATCGAGGAGTCGGATCTCCCAGATTAGTCAAGTCAGCAAGTTCAACTACCTTCAGTCTTGATCTTAAATTGAATACAGAGGCCAAGGTTTTGTTAGATCGATATCTTGCTTATCATACCATGAGTTTTTTTCTGGTGGAATTTCTCAAGTTCATCTCCTGTCATCTAGAATCCAATGCCGGCAGCTGCTGGAGCTGTGGCTGCTGGAGCCGTAGCTGATCAGATGCTTGGGCCAAAGGAAGATAGACATTTAGCGATTGTCCTGGTAATTTCTTTGAGAAAAGAATTAGTTACATCACTGATTAGCGTAATTGCACCATCCACATGTTTATTTAATTGGTAGGGATAATGGCTGAATGCTATGTTGTTGACTTTCCCTGATAGACTCTAAGATGGCTTCAAACCACACACCTATTTATGGCCCTCCTTTTAATTTGTGTCTAACACTTAGTACCGGTTTTGAATTTTATAAATAGGATAGTAATGGTTTGCCCCTAAAGTTTTATGTCAGATTCACTTTGCCCTCTCGAGATTAATTTGTGTCCGTTTGTCACCTTGAGTTTACATTACTGCGTCACTTCCCCCATAATTCTAATTGTGGTTGCTTTTTAATCAGAGGTTCTATCATTGTCTCCTCATATGACACGTTTTTTATTTTTCATAGGTAGGCTTATATACCAAAACTCACCACTTTGGTCAAAAGTAATCTTTATGAGTTCTTCTACTTTGCAAATTCTCTGTGAAGCAGTAGAGAAGCTTTTTTATGGAAGGAATTTTATGAGTTCCATATACTTCAGGTCGGCTTGCCAGCTCGAGGTAAGACTTTTACTGCAGCAAAACTCACTCGATATCTTCGTTGGTTGGGCCATGATACTAAGCACTTCAATGTTGGAAAGGTATAACTTACTGTTACGACGGTTTATTCAATGGTCCCAGATCTCTAACTTTGATGAGTTAATACTTCTATTGTCATTTCCACAGTATCGGCGCCTCAAGCATGGAGCTATCCAGGTAAGCTTTGATTTACTGTGCATGTTTGCTTTAGTCTTGATTTTTTTCAATGGTGAGACTTCCTGTTACGAAGTGAATTGTTTTTGCTGCTGACAATGAGCTGAATTAACATATGCACTAGGTTGTCTAATCCCTCTTTGCCTATATGTCTTCTTTTGTTTGTGGCTTATCATATAGTCAGTTTAGATATCAGGTAGCAGTTTATGCCCTTTAACTTCATAGTGTTCAGTGGGATATGGCAATCAGAAGGTCTTTATAATTTACATTCCGCAAAAGCTGAACGTGGCCATTGTGAAAAGATGTGACCTACTCCTAATTTTTTTTTTTTGGTCGGAGAACTACTCTTGCTAATTGGATGGCGCATAAAGTATGAGTAGTTTCTTCAGAAGCTGGTCCTGTTGATCAGATTGAAAATTTTCTGGTCATGTCGTGTATCGGGTTACTAACAGCTTTGATTATATTGTGTTTTTCTTGCTGCAGTCTGCGGATTTCTTCCGAGGTGACAATGAAGAAGGTGTAGAGGCACGCAATGAGGTTATTGACTGCACTATAATTGTATTTGACAAGTAATAGTAATTTGCTGTTCCCGACATTGTTGAACAATTTGCGGTAATGATGCCCTCTGCAAAGTTGAGTCTTAGTATTTAGTGCTACGAATGGTCACATCAGTCTTGAATGTGCAATTGGCACCATCCACTGCCAGTGGACCTGTTTAGGTTCTGTAATAGTGGACGGTGCAGTTTGCAGAGTCACCTGCTCAGTCACTGCTTAGATGCTGTGGTTACTGCAGCACGTGAATTGCATAGATCCTTTAGTTCAAATAAACTGACTCCCTAGTGGATTCGCTATGGTTTAGGTGCTCCTTATAACAAGTCAGTTTAAAAATTGAGAAATGATGTTCCCTTTTCATGTCCTAAAATCTTGCTGTGGTGGCAGACAAACCACCCCACAGCTTTCATAAGCAAAATGGCAAATAATGTGAAATGGTAAACAATGTCATGCATCCTCATTGTCGAGATTCATTGGAAAAGGAAAAGCAGGCAGGGAAAGCAATAAAAGAAAGATTAAATTGCTGTGAGTTGACACCATTGACTGTGTGGTTAAGGAGAGCATATTTATGTGTCCATTTCATTATTGTTGTGCAGAAGCAAGCCAATTACAATTAAACACTACGAATATGTGTTGCATTAAATAGCATCTTTGAATTTGGAATACTCTTAATGCTAACTGGTGACATGTGGCGTGACTGCTGCGTAAAGTACTTTCTCTTGGTTCAGAAACAGCCATTGCCCAATGTGAAGCTGTATGGTTTGAATTGGTCTATAAGTATGCAGGAAGTGAAGATTTTCCTTTTCCTTTTCTCTTCTTTGTCCTCCGGCATGCTGACTTTGGGCTATTCTAACTTATGGGAGTCGTCTATCGTGACATTAGATTTTGGAGGCTAGTAATGCCAGCAAATTTTCTTTCTTTCTGTCCTGACATACACGTACTAGGTGGCTGCCCTGGCAATGGAAGATATGATATCCTGGATGCAGGAAGGAGGTCAGGTCAGTCCATCTGGATCCGACCTTGCAGAACCCACTCTGATTTATTATTCTTCTTTTTCTTCTTCCTGATTTTGTCATTTGTTATTTGATCTCAGGTAGGAATATTTGATGCCACAAACAGTACCAGGAGAAGGAGAAACATGCTGATGAAAATGGCTGAAGGCAAATGCAAGGTATGAGGCCCATGTCGTGGCTGATACATAAAAATTTTTCCACTATGAAAATTTGTACAGTGAATGAATCTTGTTCACAGGAAGAGGACAATATTGACGTTAGGTGCCTAGAGTTTGTAGTTTGATATAAATGTCTGGTACCAAATTTGATGCATGCCTCCATTAAAATTGGGTTGCCAGACTTGTAGAAGTTGCTTGCATTGACTCAAAAAAATCACTTTTATGTCACTAAGAAGAGAGGATAAAGAGGGTAAACTTGATCTATCTTTCCGGCTTAGCCGAACTCCTTCAGCTCTGAACCAAAGCTTATCCTCATCCTAATATCCAGATCATGGTTGAGCAAGCCCATGAGTGGATATATAGGAATCCAAATGCGGGCTTTGAAGACCCTATTGAATTCATTCATCCCCAAGTCAAACTGATGCTTGCTGTTGCACCAGGGGGTTTTGCCTTTGATTGAAAAAGAGGGGAATCAATACTTTTATAACCATTTTTTCACTCCTTGGGCACTTCTAATCTCGATAAAGCTACTCAGAATCAATTGGCAATGTGGAGCAATTAGGGATAAATTGATTCCGACGTCCTGCTGGATTGATCGCGCAAGACCTTTGGTCTCTAAATCCCGGAAAAGCAGAAGGCCGGCTTGTCGTTTGCCCTGGATTTCCTTCTTGTCAATTTCAACCCCTCTACTGGAGATTGGCCGTGGTCCCAGAAAAGCAGAAGTCAGGCTGGTCGTTTTCCCTGGATTTCCTTCTTGTCAATTTCAACCCCTCTACCAGAGATACGATACACCAACTTCAACCAAGAGTTGGCCCTTTTCCTCCTAGTCTCGACTCTAGGGATAGTATTTTGCTAAAGAAGGCATAATGGGCGGCATTGAAAAGAAGAGTAAAGCTGGATCACACACTAAAAAGATAGACCTTTTAGTAGTGATTTATGCCCGGTATCCATATGAGTTCTGGAGTTGAAGGTTGATTCTTAGGTGATAGAATCATAGACAGATTGGGATGCATAATTTTCCCATAAGATGATGCAACCAACTGTTTTACTTGCCGCATCATTATTGTTGCAATTATTGTTTCCACTTTTCTATTTCTTCTGAAGATACTGGAGTTTATATACAGATTGAGATACTTGAAGAAAGACTTGAAACAACCTCGATTTGGATCAGTGACTTACAGACTTCTCTCCCTTAAAAGAAGGGGGTGAGCAGAAATAAACGGTTTTGATACTGTATTGGTACAAAGGCATTTGACTCTTTATAGAATAATGATTTTACTAGAAACATTTACTTCATGTGTTTTTTTGCTTGTTCATTCAGCTTAAATGTTACTACCATGATGTTGTTAAAGATCAATCTGATCTCTGTCTTCCAATTGGTGGATACTAATTTTTTATGTCTGATTACTTCTTTCTGGCAGATTATTTTTCTGGAAACTATATGCAATGATGAGCGCATTATTGAACGAAATATACGCCTTAAAATTCAACAGAGTCCTGACTATGCTGAAGAGTATGTATGTTTCCTGAAGCTATTGCTATTTCATATGTAAGGGAACTTCTGGACTTACAACTGGCATCCTTTTGCAGGCCAGATTATGAAGCTGGATTACGTGACTTCAAAAATCGATTAACCAATTATGAAAAAGTAACTATTCATCGTCTAGCAGTTGTACTGGTCAGATTGATTATGGGGAATTTATATTGATTAGTGATCTGCGGTGATGCAAATATTACCAGGTTTATGAACCGGTGGAGGAGGGATCTTATATCAAGATGATTGACATGGTTAGTGGACATGGTGGAATAATACAAGTAAGATAGTCTAACTTTCCATTATTCTGAAATTTTAAGGTGCAGTAAGTTGCAGGTTTATTTTAGTCTAATATGTCGGGATTTCTGCTTATCCTGTGATTGGAAGTAGACAGATGCTTAGGTAGACATCTTTTTGTGCATGATTTTTCCAATACATGGTTGAGCATTGCTAATTCAAACAAGCAAGTTATATAGACGGAGATCACATATAGGCGGTTTTATATATCCAAAAATAAGAAGCCTTGAAAGTTTCTTGAGCTTGGAAATGGAGAGCGCTCTCACATACTGTCAAAAAAGTTTCTGATATCATTTACTGATGTGTGAAGATCGTTCTTCTGCAATGTCCATGCTCTTATCTAATTCTATTGGATGGGGTTGGCTGGCTGGCTGGATGCTTGTTAACTTGTACCTCTGACAAGTGACAACTATAATTAGCTTTTTGTCGAGCGATTTCTGTTGGGTTTCCTCTTTTTCTTTTTCTTTTTCCCTTGGGTGGGGTGGTGGTTTTGGGGGAGAAGGGGAACAGCTGGTTGCAGCTGCTGCTATCTGCAGTGTGTGTGTGTGTGACCATATTATTAGCTCCTTGTGATTGCAAAATCGATCACTTCTTTAACTGACTCAAAATTGTTGGTTTTTATCAAATCACAATGAGGTAATCTTGCAGAAAAGCCATTTATTCTGTGGTTATGATCATTTTGTCTTGGGTAATTGAAAGTATGTTTGTCCTTGACTCAGGTGAACAATATCAGTGGTTATCTGCCTGGAAGGATTGTTTTCTTCTTGGTACGTACTCGTATGACATTAGTGCTGCTTTTGTTTCTGCCTTTCCATAACATATCATGCCAGCAAGTGGTTGGTTTCGTGGTTGCCATTGTTCTCATTATAGAATGCCTGTGCACATTTTTTGAAGTTTGAAGAGCAAAAGTAGATTAATAATGTGACTACTTTATTCGTGTCTGGGTCAATTGTTTGCTGTCTGAAACTTATTTTAAGACTGATTGTATAAATGGAATTCCAGGGTCAAATAGGAAGATTGTTTGATCCTGCATTTGCCTCTAAGTTTCTGAGGCCTCTCTTTTTCAAGGAACTGTGCCCTATATGCAAATTGATGGTTAAGCAATGTACATCAGTGAGAATATATATAAGATCTTCATGTTGAGTGTTCCTACTTAACATGATATCATCTTCTCACAGTTCAAAATGAATAAATCATGCTATACTGATATCTGTGCATCTCTTTGTCCCCAGTAGTGTCGTCCCTACAAGATGGTTGTGCTGATGAGATAGTTTTTAAATTGCTATTGCAGGTCAATACACATCTCACGCCCCGCCCTATCTTACTAACCAGGCATGGGGAGAGTTTGGATAATGTGAGAGGCAGAATTGGTGGCGATACTGTGATAAGGTATGTTTTGCTAGCGATCATGACAGTGCATTTAACCAGGCTAATTATGGATGAAGTTATTTTGTTAATTCCGGAAGGTTGAATCAAGTGGGAGATATATGGTTTGCATCTTCTTTAGCCTGTCATGGACCCTTGTCACTTGTCGTTCATACCCTGACTGAATGATATGTTTTCTTCACTTTTATCCTGCTTGGATAAACCTCTTAAGAACAGAAGAACTAGTTCTTATAATGTAGTCTAATGTGACTTAGAAACAAGAGTAATGCCCATAACTTTATCTGCTTGTAGTATGAATTAATTCTTGTGGCAACACATATGCTGTTCTAGTGCCATGATATTTTAATAAAGATGACATCCCTTGCACCATTGTCGACCTTCAGTTACATCCCATTGCCAAATAAAGGCAGATTCCAGCCAAAAGCAGAAAGGTAGTACCAGATTTCAGGTACCACTTCGGTGGATAGGTGGACCAGCAGGGCAGGGACAATGACTTAGATGATTGCTTCATCAAAATCATATTAAGAGATGCACTCCAAATAATTAATGATACCTTAATGGGTGTTTTGACATTGCATTTTTATTTCTGTGAAAGTAATTACTGTCCTTACTCTTAAGAAAATGATTTTGCTTAGATGTTGCTTGCATTGTTGTAATGGTGAGTCAGTAAACCTCTTGCTACAATATCTTGTTTGTGTATGGCTGATTACTTTTGTCCTACTACAGGTGGTAGTATCATTTGAGTCAATAGTCGGTTTTGTCCCATAATGAAGTCCATACTACATGTTCTATTACCTTTATCTTTTGATATGCGATTCTGATGACTAATTGATCGTTTGATTACACTTTTCATAGTATGATACTTGTAGTTTATATGGCAGTGACATGGGGGAACTCTATGCAAAGAAACTTTCTAACTTCGTTGAGAAGCGACTGAAGTCTGAAAGAGCAGCTTCTGTAAGCTTCAATGACATGCATGATAATCGTTCCATCTTGCACATTCTATATCAATCTAACTTTTGGGTTGAACATTTGATCTCCCAAAGAATCTAAATGTGATGATGGATTCATATGATCAATGAATTCCTTTGTTCAGTTAAAAAAGAAAAGTTAGCTTGTGAATGAGGTCTCATGTAAATTTGTTTGACGTCAAAACTGACGGCAGTGCCAATCCTGTCACTGGCTAAAATTGCCTTTCCTCTATCCTTTGTTCATTTTTCAGTGAATAGTGTCAAATCACTACCTTGGTTGTACTTTGAAATAAGTAAAATATTTTGAGGTCATCCTTTCGTTTGTATACTTTTTTGTGATCTATAAGTTGGTTGCTAATGTGTTCTTACCATGATATTCTTTGGACAGATATGGACAAGCACTCTGCAGAGAACTGTCCTGACTGCTAGTCCAATTGTTGGGTTCCCCAAGGTTTGTGATTCTATGTGCGCAGTCCTCTATTCTTTCTTCATACTTTGTCAAGGTTTCTAATTAGTGATGAAAGTTCTCTAGTACTGCAGATACAGTGGCGTGCGCTGGACGAAATAAATGCTGGAGTATGTGATGGAATGACTTATGAAGAGATAAAGAAAAATATGCCTGAGGAATATGAGTATGGTGCATTTTCATTTTCCTGCTGATGTACTTCATTCTCTTTTCTTGTTTGTGGAATTCTTTACAAGACGATACATATAATACAAAATCTCATGTCGTCTTGCTGCAATACAGGGCGCGTAAGAAAGACAAGCTGAGATATAGATATCCCCGCGGAGAATCTTATCTGGATGTTATACAAAGGTTTACAGTCTATAAACTTACTTAGTCATGGAATCCATGAATATTTGAAGTTATATTGGCATCTTCAATGCATCATCTGGGCACGGAAGTAACTCTTCCTCTTGCTGATGCAAATGAGTTTTGCAGGCTAGAGCCGGTGATCATTGAGCTTGAAAGGCAGAGAGGGCCCGTGGTGGTCATCTCTCATCAGGTTATACTTGTGTTGCTGAAGTTGAGATTTTTGGCTTGCCAAGTGGTGGTCAGAAAGATAATTCATTGCTTTATTTTCAGGCTGTGTTGAGGGCATTATATGCTTATTTTGCTGACAGGCCTCTGAAAGAAATCCCACATATTGAGGTAATGCTCATTTTCTTGGAAGCTAATTTCGCCTTCAGTGGCATGCCATCAATTTGGGGCTGGACATCTGTTCTAATGCAGGGATAAAAACGTGATGGTTTCTTAAATCGAAAGGAATTATTCATCTATATGGTTAATTTCCCTAACAATTCCAAGGGAGACTTTGCTAAATCCTCTTGCGATTGAGTTTAAAATAGAGTTTTGGTAAAGGTGGGAAATGTAACATACTATTGAAGCGATTGGGTTATGCTCATGGACTTTTTGGTTGATCTTTTGGTCATCTGTTTCGGTGTTCATCTGAAACAGCAGGCACGTAAGGTGTTCATTTCATTGTGTCCTTCGCATAACTCCCCAGTAATAGCATCGGCCATTCTTTCTTCAGGTGCCGCTCCACACAATTATAGAGATACAGATGGGAGTCTCCGGAGTCCAGGAGAAGAGATACAAGCTGATGGACTAGTTATAGGTTAGGTCACTTGTTCTTTTTAGCTAGTTTCTGTAACCATGATGATACTGTGGAAATTTTTCATTTCCAATTATTCTCTCGCCGATTCATCGACATGATGTAACTCTTGCATAAGTGCATTGTTGATAATCGAAATCAATGCCCTTTATAACGTGTGTAACCCTAAATGGCAAATTCATCACGGGTGGTCTCATGTTGATTGGGTAAAGTACTAAAAGAAACATACAGTATTCATGCCAATTCATTTCTAAACTTTTTAATTATATTTGCCAATGTAGTCCATTTGGCAAATTTTTTGCTAGGAATTGCCGACATGGACGACGGCCGTTTATGCGACCCGACCGCCGCTATTGTAGGCAAATTTTATATTCTTAAAATGTTTTTTTTTTTGTTTTTTCTTTGCCTCCTTTTGTTTTCCTTTTTCTATTTTACTACTCTAGGCCGACCTTGCCAGTCAGAGATACGGGCCACCATGGGTGAGGGCCTCCACACCATCGCCGTGATCTAGACAAAGGTTGACACCCTCGCCTATTGGCTAGTGAGGGCCTTTGTGCCCACGCCAAGATCCTGGTGAGGGTGATGCCCTTGTCTATTGGCCGGCTAGGGCCTCCATGCCCTCGCCAAGATCCAGGTGAGGGTGACGCCCTCACTCAGGCCGAGTAGCGACCTTATCGGCTCATAGTTGGGGAAAAGAAAAAAAATGAAAAAAAAATAAAAATTTTATCCATGACGAGTGTCGGTTATGCCAAATTAGACGGTCGGTGTTCGTGTCGGTGATTTTCTATCAAAATTGACCATATGAATGAGCTTTATGATTGAATTAGCACAATTATTAACCAAAGAAATTAGCACAACTAAAATGTATAGCACTAAATTGATACAAGTATAATAGATTATGGCCTTTTTGGGGTACTTTTCCCCATGTTGAACAGATCGAACAAGATCGGCTTCTGCCTTTGCGAAAGCCATTCAAATTCCACGCTGTAAGAAACTTCATCTAGGCTTATTGAGTTTCTCCGGTCACTCGAGGAGATTAATGCACCCACCCTCGAGGACCGAATGGCGTCGGCAACTCCACGGGGTTAAAGCCCCGCGGTGCTATCTCCGCCCGTGTTTAAACTCGCAAGCAGGCAAAGATGAGATGATCCTCTGATGTTCTTCAGTAAGAACGAAAAATGCAATGGCATCTGAAGAGCGAGGGAAAGAACCGCATAAAACAGAAAGGGCAAGGCAGAGGCAGAGGCAGAGGAGACAACGAAGAGGATGCTGACAACTAGAAGTTGCCCCTGACCCTATCTTTTGAAAGCCTGAAAGGGGAATGGTCAACAGCTCAGAGATGGAACGATCACGAGCCCGCCCTTCCTATACCAGTACTGCCACGAGCCATCTCTTCATCCATCTGATCTTTTTGTTTGCTCAGAAACAATCACATCGTGTCGTATACAAAGCCCAAAGCCTTAACAGATAAAAAAGGCACTTGGGTCTTCTGGCTAGATTCACATGGGACCCCTTAAGAGAAAAAAAAAGGAAAAAGTCGAACCCCCACTGTGCTTTTTGGGGTTGCTTGCTGCTCCTTGCCATGGCATCTTCTTGCTTTCACTCAACCATCCTCACGAGGTCATTTTTACTGTGGTCTGAGATTTGCAAGGTGTAGCTTTACTCCAAAGATGCGAATTTTCAAGAAATATGGATGCACATTCCGATTGCTCGGAAGTTAAAGTGGATGATTTATATGAGATTTTACGCGAATCTCATGTTTTATGAATAGATTTCAATCCACATCACAAAGTAAAATCCTTGTTACATCTAACTCTTGTCATGACCTTCAACTATTGCTCGAGACCGAGCTTCAGGTGCCGCTCAAATCTAGGGACACCCTTGTATCATAGGGTCGGATATCCGAAAAGACTTGGGCATGTGAAAGTCCAAAAATCGATATCGTGCCATGCTGTCACGTTCTCTTATGATTTTATCAAATTAAAAAAAAAGAAAAGAAAAAGATAAGGCCGTCCAATCCGTAATGACATCAATTTTTGCAGAAGAAGTGTCAGAATTGCTGAATCAAAGAGATGAAGTCAGAGACATTGAACCCTAATTATACTATGGTTTCGGCCACGGGATCCCTTACCTGCAACATTAAACAAAAACCACATTGCCTCATTTGTTTTCTTGCCGTCGCCTTCACGCCCTTATTCTCTCTCTCTCTCTCTCTCTCTCTCTCTCGGACGTGTCTTGGACGATGATGAGTCTCCTCCTTTTGACTTCTCTCAACTCCGCACCCTCATGCATCATCCTCTCTCTCTCTCTCTCTCTCTCTCGCATTAAATCTCGAGCCTCCCTTTGCCAACGATTCCCCTTTAATCTACTCAAACCCATCTCAATTGCGGGTTACCCTTCCTTGAGAATTTGTGCATATAATTACTTATCAACCCTTTCTTTAATACGAACCCCGATATCATAACGAAGTCGATAGATTTGTTGTCGGTGTCATTACATAATGTTAGAAGCTGCAACATCGACTAATAGACCGATCTGGGGACAGAAGATTGAGTATCATAAGAATCAATATAGTTCTTGTCACTTCGTTATACAAATTGATTTGGTGAATCGGTTCGGATGTCCTCGGTAATTGTCGAAATTGGTGCCGAGGGAAAAAAAAAAACAGGAAGTCAAAGAGGCAAGGCGACACCTACTTCATTTTCACGTAAATGTTCGCTTTTCTTCTCTCTCTCTCGGGCTGGTCAATAGTAGTCGTAGAAGATTCCAAAGCTGTCCTCTCCTTCTTTAGTGTCCTCCTCCTCTCGCTCCATCATTCATCTCTCTTTTTCTCTCTCTCTCTCTCACTGAAAGTGAAGACCATGGTGAGCCTGTCGAGCCCATCCCCACCCGACCCGTCCGCGGCGGCGAGCCGGGGCCGGAGCCACCTCGCGGACACCATTTCCTCCTACGACGGCAACGTCATGCTCGCCGCCATCATCTCTCTCCTCCTCGTCATCCTCTTCGTCCTCCTCCTCCACTTCTACGCCAAGTGCTTCCTCTCCTCCTCCTCCTCCAGCCGCCGGCGCCTCCGCGTCCTCCCTCCTCCTTCCTCCGCCGCCCTCTCCGCTCGCCTCCAGACGCTCACCCGCGACACTGCCCTCCTCTCGCTTTGCCCTGCGTCCAGGGGCCTCGACCCCTCCACCATCTCATCCATCCCTCTCTTCGTCGCGCGGCCCGGCGGCGGCGGCGGCGGGGGAAAGACGAGGAGTGCGTCGTCTGCCTGGGCGGCTTCGAGGAGAACGACGTCGGCCGGAGGCTGCCGGAATGCGGGCACGGGTTCCACGTGGACTGCATCGACACGTGGCTCCGCTCCCGCGCGAGCTGCCCCGTCTGCAGAGAGCCAGTCGTCGCTAGCATGCGCAACGAGACGAAGAGCACGAACAAGCTGGCGGTGGCGGAGGATGCAAATTCGGGCGACTCTGCCCAAGAGAGCAGAGACCCAGCGGTTCAAGAAGAGACGGGTCCGAGCTCGACTGAGACTGTGATCGACATCCTCCCCGACGGCGGCGACGGGGACGCGGGCAGCCCGTCATCGCCGCCGCCGGCCCGTGCTCAACAATCCACGACGAGCCTCGGATGTTCGCTGAAGAGAATGCTGAGCAGGAGCAGAGCAGAAAGCAAGATTCACCCGTCGTCGGCATCGTCGCCGTCATCTGTCAACATCAACGAACCGGAATCAAACGCTTCACGTTAATGTCGTTGTTCATCCACCAATCCGACAAAACGAGCCTTCCACGATCCGACCGCACTTCCTTGCTCGAGTTCTCTAGAGGCCGGATCAAGCTTTTAGTTTCCAACGGCACGTTCGTCTGCAGCCGGGTCCGTTCAGGTTTGACTCCATAGCCATGGGAATCATATCAAGGGACGTTAGGTGAGCTTCTTGCATTAATCTAAGAGGAATCCGAAAAACCCACGACCCAAAAAGCCATGGTCATGAGGTCAGACGTAGACTGTAATCATTTTCAAAAAAATTCGAGTAAATTAAGGGTGCGGTTGGACCGAACCGGACCGAGCATCGTGTACAATTTACGTTTGTGATGTAATTTCGTATGATGAAAGTCAATTTTGTCTTTTATCAATGGGGTCGCTCGTTGGTACGTCTTCTCTCATGTGCTACACTGATTATTGAGAAGGACAAGAGCTCTGATAAAATTTGTACAGTCTTTTATTTTACCCTTTTGAAAAAAACAAGGGGGAAACTTTTGGTTGAACTCCAGGTCTTGGGGTCAATGTTTTGCTGACGGTCAAAGGGAAAAGAGGCCGGGGGATGAAGATGATGATGGCCTACCTCTCCCATTTATTCATGACTGCAAAACCCGATTCAATGCATTATCTTGCGGTACGTGTCTGTTCTCATTTAGAGTTCACGGTCAGGTTTAGGCTTTGTCAGGCGTTCCTCTAGACATGTGTGCCTTGCTTCCTCCTAAGAAAAGCTCGTCTTTTATGGGGTTCGAAGGTTGGAGTGAATGGTGGGGGAGTTTTGTGTTTGAAGCTTCTATCTGGCCAAAATACATGCCCATGCCACCACGTGACACCCGCGTGATCTGATCAATCGGCTGTGGTGTAGTCAGCTCTTACATAGACCCTGGTCCATCGAAGAATAGCTCTATTTCGTAAGCGTCGATGTGATCTCTCGTCAGCACAACAATTCGCTTAAAATATAAAAAGTACTGGCACTCTCTATGAGGCCTCCATGTCTTGTGGTGTTGTGTTCGACACTTTCCGACAGGCGATCGATATGCGATCGACCTCCAGAGACGTCGGCGACACGCGAGCCCATCATCCGAATATGTAATTTCCATACACACGTGATCAATTTTTGAGCATTATACTAAAATCATATATCCACCGAAGAAAAAAAAAAATCTAATCGTGAATCCTTAATAAGAGAAGAAGAAAAAACTCACTATATTATGCGATCACATGGTTATACGCTATGATGCCTGCCACCTAGAGTGGCATCAATATGGTGACAACAATTATAGGGGTGAGCAAACAAGATCGAGTCGCGCGTTTTCTTATCGATAGTAATGCTCTTATTGTTTTAATGCTTTGGCTCTGTTTACTTTACGAAAATGAATGATTTAAAAAATTATTTTTTTTAAAAATAGTCGCTTATATTGCTTAAAAAAATAAATCGACGAAAGATAATTTCATCATGCATAAATATATTTAAATATGAATTGATGTTGATAGTGACCATATTTTCCATGAATTAATTATTTCACACAATATATGCTATCTTTTTTAAGAAATAGCTTTTTAAATTATTCATTTTTTCGCCAAACAAATATAGCTTTTATATTGTTATCAGCTTTGTACTTATGTTGCTACTTTTTGCAGCTTCCAGATGCTTTCTTAATCTGGATACTAAAATGTAATTTCAACGGCAGATGGAAATTCAAAACACTGAAAGGAAAATTAAAAATGGAACGATTCAATGCGGTTTCAAAAGGAATCGAACCCCCTAACATGCTATGGTTCGGCTCGGTTTTCAGCACACCAAATGATTTGGTTTGGTTTGGTTTGGCTTTGTGACAAATCATTATTGATACTCGGTCGGGTTCGGTTCAACCTCCAAATGAATCGAAGCGTACCGTGATCACTCACTCCTAAAAAACGAGGCCGAACAACCCGATAGCTCTTAGTCTTCGAAGGAAAGGGCCCGAACGTCAGACGGCGACGTCGATCCACGAAATTTTAGACGAGTGCCGACCCGCTGTCCCTAAAAATCTCAAGCGTGCCGTGATCACTCACTCCTTCTGCTAGGTCACATGCAATGGACCCCAAAAATTGGTGGCAAAACCCTATCACCTCCTTTTCATGGGGTGGGGACTTTTCAAGCGATTGAGAACGCGACAAAAATCACAAGGCGGCAATGGTTTCGGGGTCAGTACCAGCTCCTATGCTCCCAGGGAGACTTCAGTGACGGCCGGAGCTCCGTTCTGACTGAAGCTCTATCAACGTTGAAAACCCATGAAAAAAAAAACACAAAAAGGAACAAGATATGAAACCATGGTCCCGGCGGGGCTCGAACCCGCGACCTTCGGCTCATAAGACCAACGCTCTAACCAACTGAGCTACGGGACCATTTGTGACTGCATTGCCCACTTCAATAATATATAAATGATCTTTTCCCTTCTCTTTTTCTCCCCCACTGCACGACACTGCGCTGTGGTCAAGAGCCCGTTCCTCCAGCTTCTTGCTCTTGATTCTTCAATGGGCGATGTGCCTACCTAGCGGGACATGGTGCGGTCTGCACTAAAAAGGATCTTCTTAATTCTCGAAGAATGAGGGGGGCAAGGAGATTGATTGAGATAGAGCTAAAGAGAGAACCAAAACAAGATATTTCGAGTATAATCCTGCATAATCTCGGATGTTATTAATCCCTCTTTTTATTCTTACACTATTTCGAAAATCCAAGGACTCATTGGTCATCTCTCCCATAGGTAGCCGGGTCCTTTACGTTCACGTCCTACATACTCAAAAAAAGGAAAAAAAAAGAAAGAAAAGAAAAAGAAAAACAATATCAGGAAGAGCTCATTTCAATATCAACTCCACTTCAAAGCATAAAAAGTCGAGCGTGTGCACAGCCCATCGTAGCCCACAAATGCTCTCTTTGCTTGTGAAAACGATCCAAAATGAAGGAACTGTAATTCAAGTCTCAAGGGGTGTTTCTTGTTAGGATTAGGCGTACGATTACAGCGAAATAAAAACGAAGAAGAAAAATCGAGATACAAAATTTATCGTGATTCATCTTTAAAATAAGGTTACATCTAATAGAAAATGTAACTAGAATTAGCTTCTTCTAGCTCTATGCTACACCTTTCAACTATACGAGATATAAATCACGTGTAATAATAATTATTATTCATGGACTCAACTCTAAATTATCAATAAAATACGGATTTTAATTGTTAAAGTCCTCATGTGTACCCTGCCGCCCAAAATTTCCCAAGATAATGCTTGGCACAACGTAAGTTAAGTAGGATATAATAATAATAATAGTAACTACTAATGGCAACGACTGTAATTATTATTTTCGTCATTTCGTAGCAAGGAAGCGCCACCTCGAGTGGATAAAGCTGTACCCATAAAATAGTACTTGGGGTGGAGCGAATAAAACCACCCAGATCGGATCGGACTAACCGGTTTCGGGCGGTTCCGAAATCACCGATCCGGTTTTTGACTTAAAAAATTGAAGCCGGTAAATTTCGATCTCATTCTTAGATTCAAGGATGAAACGGCTCACCTGGACCGGACCAATACTTTTTTTCTCTCTCTATTGCTTTCGTCAGTCTTTCTTCCTTTTATGAGAACTCTTTCTCTCTCTCTCTCTGCTTTGTTTCTTTGTTTGCTCTACCGAGCGGGCCTCCTCCCCATGCCGCTCGAGCGCTCTTCGCGTCGCCTCGTAGCGGTCCTCGAGGCCCTTCCACTGAAGTGACAACCGCAAGAGCGAGGAGGCTCGCTCGTGGAGGTGCTCCAGCATGCCATGGAGGCCGCTCTTCTTCTCATCCGCAATGCAAAAGTTCGTCGAGAGCGTCCTATTGGCCATGAGATTTCCTATAATCACTGATCGAAGCGATTGAAAACCCTAACACGACAAAGACGATGAGATCGTTTCAATCATAAAAGTGATTGTGGGCACGCACGCGCATGTTGGAGAGAATGATAGAAAAGGCGATTTTCGCTTCTTCTTCTTTGCTGTCGCGATCTCTAGAGTTTCGCTTCAAATATCAAAGGCCACCCGTCCGGTTTCGAAGTAAGTGGTCCGGTTCTAGATTCAAAAATTGGGAACCGGCCCCTCTAGTCCAGTTCTATTCTTGGGTGGGAACCGGATCGCCTGGAACCCATCACCCCTATGAAATGCTCTACCATAATCTTGGTCAAGTTAAAGCGCGAGCAAAAACTTGTCATAGATAGTCAAAATATAGGGAAACTTATCTAATAAGTATTAAATCTATTGTGCAGATGCCAATTTAGTTAAAGGCTTAATAAATTTTTCAATGTAGTTCCAAATCTTTTGGTGAAATTCCAATATAGTCATCGTCATCAAATTTTTCATTAGAAATTGCGGACGCAATGATCCAGTCATTGTCACCATCCTACATGATACATTGTCGTATTAGTGATTTTCGGTAAAAATTGGCTGGAAGGACTATATTTGCAAAATTGAAAAATTTAAGATTAAATTAAGATCTGATTAGACCTGGATGAAAGTTGCACCACACATAAAAATCATCCCTAATTTTTATTTATTTTCCGACCGATTGCCAATGTGACTACTGGCAAGGGTCCGAAAATGGCTAATGTTTGTAAGAATGGCCCAATAAGCCCATCACCGTGGGCCTTTTGGGCCTCAATGTTTCTTTTCATCTCTGTTTACTGCACTCCTTCCTCCCCCTTCCGGTTACAAGTAAATGGGGTTGACTTCACGACATGAATCGGCACGTTTGAATTAACACGTTAAAAAATAGTTTCTGTTTTTGTGTTTTTTTTGGTTGTGGTCAAATTAATTGAAACTTTCGTTAATCAAAGGTTCTTGAAAAGGAAGCACAACTTGTATCAAAACATAATCGGTCCCAAAGGGATCGGTGGGCTTAGAAAGCCAATTAGAGGGTAGAGACCCGAGCCTATGGGCCTTTGCGATCCAATCCGCGCAGCGATTTGTATCCCGAGGAGCATAGACTACTTGAACCTCTTGTCTTGTAATTGAGCTAGCATCTCATTGCAGTCTTCAAGCGAGTTCTTGATGGGCCACAGGCTATGGTCTACTTTGAGAAGACCCTCCACGGTAAATATGCAGTCAGAGACACTACACATGGGATAGATTTCCTCCCATCTTTAGATCTGTCAAGTAAATTGTTCTTCCTCTCTTCCGAAGCTTCCCACAGACGCTTCACACCTTTGCGTAAGGCTAGGGTTTCGGCCATGGTAGCTCAATTGGCATGTGATGCCGAATCGCAATGAAAATTGGCTAAACAGGAATTAAGAATCGATAATGAGAAACAATCTGTTCTCTCAATTGCGAATATCAAATTCGACAAAGTACAAAGTCTGTGAAGTCTCCTTCACTCGAAACCCTAAAACACTCTTATATACGGTGTTAAATCTAATTATAATGGAAAACACAATATTACGTAAACGCTACTAAAATTACGAAAATTGCCTAAAAATCCATCTAAACGACTCCGAAATGCAAAAAAATGACGTTAGTCATAGCATAGCAGTGAGTTTCGATCAGCAGCCCGTTTTCTTGCAGCCGACCAAATTTCAGTCCATTCCAATTTTGCCAACTCTAAGTGCATCAGTATGGATCTTCAGGGCGAAACCGTGGATCAAGGTTCCATTACTTCCTCTATAGATACCGGCGACGAAACCTTCAGACTTTTCCTCCGACCGCGAAGCAGCAACTTTGAATTTTCACCAACCGCGTTCTGGAGGTAACCACCTTCCTGAATTGAAAAGTTTGTCCTTTGCCCCTCTCTTGGTTTCTTCCGTTGGTTGAAAAACTTGTCTTTTTGCATGGCTAGGGCATCGATTAGGGTGGATTGAGGGTGAGAGAATTGCGAGACTTCCAGATTTGCCACAGTAAGCCCGCGAACATCTCTTTGTGCATAGTCCATGAGCGATCGGTTAGTACCTCTAACACCCATTTGTCGATTCTCGTGATAGCCCACGGTGAAGTATCAATGCTAATACTCGGGTCATCCCAGATGGCCTTGGTCCACTGGCACTGCGTGAAGAGGTGTTCTACTGTCTCAGGAGCTTGGCGACATATAGGGCAGGTAGGGTTCGGTATGGTTTTCCTCTTGTAGAGGTTGTCTGTGGTGGGGAGTGCATTTTGGCACACACTCCATAGGAAAAAAGCGAATCTTGGGGCTGGTTTTTAACTTCCAGATAGAGGACCACGGGGTTCTGGGAGGCTGATATGATGATGCAGCTTGCTCTGTTTTATGGTTTGTAATTGGTGTATGAATAGAGTCGTACCCACTTTTTACCTTATATATCCCATTCTTGTTTGATGTCCACACCAACCTATCTCTTTTCGGATGAGTACACAAGGGAATGGATAAGATTTCCTGCACAATATTTCCTTCGAATATCGAATTCAGCTTATGAGTATCTCATTGCCTTTTCTCCTGATCAATAAAATCAGCCACCCCTAGAGGTTCATTTCGGTCAGCTGGGCCATAAATTGTATCAATTGACAACCACTTATCTTCGTTAACTCGATGCTCTTCCCATCTCGAGCGACTCATTTAACTTTCTCACTAACCACCTCTCTCCCGACTAGTAAGCTTTGCCATCCCTAGGAGGGCTTGGAACCTTTTTTGGCCTTCCAAAAGTCTCCTTTGGGAAAATATAATCCTTTCAAGATTTGACTCCAAAGGGCTAAAAGTGATTGCGTTAAACTTTAGGCTTGCTTTCCTAATATGCCTTTATTAAAGGAGATGAGGTCTTTGAAGCCTAGACCTCCACTGTCTTTCTTGATTTTCAAAATGTCCCATCTTTTCCAATGTGTCCTAGCATTGGAACCATTTCTTTCAATTCTTTGCCAATTGATAGGGGGATCTTTCTTAAAAGTTACATGGAATATTGGGAGAAGGCTTGAACTACTGTTTTGATAAGGATCTCCTTGCCGGCTTTTGACAACTACGTTTCTTTCTGTCCTTCTAACTTCCTGTCAATTTTCGCTAGGATCCATGCAAACAAAATAGTTTCTGTTTTAATACACACGATTGGACACATTTTTCCATTTTTTTTGGTCTGGTCTCCTTCCTCATGTTTTCTCACCCCAACTCCCCCGGTCTCCTTAAAGGCTTTGGACAACTCGCTTCCTCTAACTTAATTTTGTAGGATCCATGCAACAAAATGTTTGTTTTAATACTTGGCATTTTATTTTTTTGGTTTCTCCCTCCTTGGTCGAATCCCCACTTTCCCTTTCTAAGTGAGAAGGGTGGCCAATTGAGATAAACCCTCAGTGGTTGATTGGACACATTTAATGGCAACCATTATTGGAGAAATCTAAACACCAAGTGAAATTTTCTTCGATAGTCAACGTTATTTTCGCTCTCCAAATTAGCATTTTGGCCGACTAAATTAACTTAGCAAGTAACAGAGAACCTCTTTAAAAATTAGTCGGATTATTTCAAAAAAAAATCAAGAAATGATTTTGAATTTCAATAAAACCTCATTAATCACCATGGCACTAGTCCTTTGCCAATAACCCTACATTGCATAAAGAGGAAAAATTTAATTCAATTTGAAATTTATATAGGAGGGAAAAAGGTGGGCGAAGTATGAGTTTACAAGCGTGGTACCACGTATAATCCCGTTAGGTAGAAAGCCAGGATTGAGATTTTTAGCTAAATTGAGACCCAAAAAAAAGAAAAAAAAGAAAGCTAATAGCATGTAAAAGTTCAAACTGATATACTTACGATAAATTTATCTCAAATTATTTTTTTGACTAAAAAAAATTTCAAACTAATACACTTGTTATAATTTACCCTAAATTATTTTTTTTTACCATAATAAACTTCAAATTGGCACACATGTAACAAATTTATCCACAATTATTTTTTGACAATCAAAAGTCCCAAATTAGCACCCTATGATAAATTTACCCAAAATTAATTTTTTTATCACCAAAAACCTCAAACTAGTAAGCATGTGATAAATTTACCTCTTTATTACTTTTCGTTAAATCTGGTTAATACCACGAAAAATTTTAAACTCATATATATGTGACAAATAGAGAATAAAAATCCTAAATTGACACAATTGTCAATTGCAACGTGTCATTCATCTCAACAATTTGATGGTAAAATTTAATGAAAAATTAATGGAGGCTAAATTTATCACAAATATATCAGTTTGGGGTAAATTACATTTTTGACTAGTTTGAGGTTTTTGGTGATAAAAAAAATAGTTTGAGGTAAATTTATCACAAGTCTGTAATTTTAGGGTTTTTTATGGCCAAAAAAATAATTTGTGGTAATTTTATCATAAGTATATCGGATTTGATGTTTTTCGTGATATTAACTCAAGAGAAAATAAGACTACAGGGAGCTTACCGGTAATAAATGACATCTTATGGGGTCGAATGTGAGAATCCTGAAAGCACAGGGGGTGGAAATGTAATTTTACCAAGAAAACAGAGTTACAGAAGAAGCAGGAGGGAGCGTGCAGCTTGTAAATAGCAACCGACCAACCGCAAAACACTTTCAAACGACAGCAGAGATGTCCCTGTCGAGCGTCTCCCCTTGTTTACTCTTTCTCCGAAAAGTCTCGAGTTTCAACTAACTTGTCAATTCAACCTTCTTCAAGTTTCCCCTTTATCTTCCTCACCACATTCCCAAAATCCTGCACATGCTTGAGGACAAAGCTTGCCATCTCTGAGCAAGAGGCACATGGACTAGATTGGATTGAGGTCGTCGTACTTGGTTGATGGAACTAAGTTGTTGCAACCACAGCTTGGAAACAAGGATATACCGTATACGTAGCTGTGAAGTTGGGAGAACAGGAGGAGGAGCATGGCGGTGGTGAAGGACATGTCAAAAGCGGTTCCACTGGAGGACCCGGCTGGCCGACAGAGCAGACTCCAGGCCCAGATTGGGGATCGAGGCGTTTCTCGAGCACATGAGGCAGTCGCCAAGGTCAGAGCAGAGGTCGATAAGCTGTCTGAGAAGGTCGGCATACTGCATTTTTGTCACTTTGTCAGATGATGCATTTTTGGTTGCTTCTTTTTGTTGAGTTGGTTGATCATGTGACCACAATACCATTGCAGGTTGTCTCGTTGGAGACGGACCTTCGCGGCGGAAGCCGGGTCGATGACAAGGAACTCGTTGCCTTGACAGAGATGCTCATGGTGCAGTTGCTTGAATTGGACGCGACCGAGGCTGATGGAGAAGCAAGAGTTGAAAGGCGAATCGAGGTTGGTGTTTAATTGTTTAATCAGACAGTAGAAATGCGTAACATTAGATTAGATGACGACCATGAGAATTTTCGATTGGTGATCAATCTAAGACATAAACATGAAGATGTCTTTACCGAGATACCGGGATGATGGATGAATAATTTCAAGCTTTTTCATAATATAGACCATCTGAAACTCGATAAAGACCAATTTCCGGTCCTACTCAGTTAAGTTTAAAGAGAATGACGTCTAAGCTGTGGGTTGACGTTTTCTTGTGCGCAGGTATGTCGAGTCCAGAGCATTGTGGAAACACTTGACAGTCTAAAGGCGAGAAACTCCGACCCCTTGAGCGGAACCAGAAATGCTACAGCGACCGACACCAAGAACGAGCAGATCAAGTCACGAATCGGCGTCGTAAATGCCCAAGGCAGCTTGCAATCTTCTACGAGAATCACTCTGGACTGGGAATTGTTCGACTAAGTGAGCTGATCGGTCGGTATATATCTACCTGCCAAGTGAAAGAAAATCAAGCACGACATACCGGGGTTTAGATTATGCTTTTGGTCTCTAAAGTCGCTTCATCTTATCTTCCTAAAGTGCGGTCGAGTCACTTCCCTTTCGTCTGTATGTTCCGTTCACAAGCAAATCGACGCATCTTCCTTTTATTTCAGTTATTGAAATGCAGCTGAACGTATGTATTAATACATTTGCTTCTTCACACTAGGAAGTCCTGGAGGGAATAAAGGAATGACATTCCTGTTCGATATTATCATGAAAATTCTGACTGTAGCCCACCTTTCTTAGATGCTTCTATCTTCTTCTCTTGATTTGGACGACCCATTAGTCGGCGACTGAATGTTTGATAGATTAAACTGCTGGTGCTCGCTTGCTTGCTCACATTTCGTGACTCAACCAACGAACCAAATGAATTCATTTCACCGACATCATCGCTCTACCTTCGAGCCTAAGATCGATTCATTCCAACAAACGGAATTCCTAAAGGTCGGAGACTGATAATATGGAAATTCTGGGCAAGAGGGACAGCAATCGGGACACTATATTATGGTAGCCGACAGTTCCTCATTACCTCTTGAGATGTTTTGTGGTTGCATGAGACCTCAGCTGCTGCAGTTTCTAAGTGAAGCACTCGAAAACAAAGAAAGGACCATGTCGCAAGAACAAGAAATACATAGGAGAATCACTTACCAATTCATGAAAACATACTCATTGTAACCAATTTCAGAACAACGAGAAAGGGTGTAATTTCTTCATGTCTAGCAAGCGCGACCGGTTGTTATGTGGCCATTCAAGGGCCAATCGAGAGCAAGAAGATACATACATAGATACAAAGAGACATTCTGAGGTAGAACACCATAAATTTCAGATAATAAATGGCAAAAACCTGCATATGCAAATTCAATACAGTCTTTGACCCCCAAAAAAAAAAAAAATCAATACAGTCTGAACTATTAGGAACAATTTCCACTGGAAAATATCGAAGCACAAACATAATATTAACAATTGGCCGATGTACGACGGCTCGAATGATAATGAAGACTAAGTGGTATGTCGGACAACAATGAAGCATACAATTGTAAAATCGGCATACTTAATAGGATTTCATGCAGCACTTCGAATACAATTTTAGAGCCATAAAGACACCATAAGTCCAAAAAAGCTTTGTACGAAAGTTCACCTTAGTGCCAAAATTTTTTGCCGGCTCGTTAAAGTGCCAAATTGGAGAAGAAAAGAACACTTAAGTGCCTCCGACGAGAAATTTCAGCCAAAAATATTACATGACTTTTACAATGAAAGCTGTAAAATGAGTTGGCATTTTTTATTTGTGTAAAACCAGTCCACGTCGATGTCCTAAACGACATCGCATGAGCCAATGTGGCCGGCTTGCCTAAAACGACGCCGTATGATTCCCAGGAGCAAAACGAGGTTGTGTATATCTTACCTTGAGGAAATCTGGATGGTAACCTACTATGAATGAAGATCAATGAAGGATTCGATGCGGTGTTCGGCGAAAATCGCAAGTAAATCCTTGCCAAAGAGAGATAAATCTAGAAAATTTATGAATATTATTAATGATCTGCTTAAAAAAAGTGATAAACACCTTTTATGTGTTATCCTAACCCTAGCCCCACTAGGATTCGAAATATCAAAAAAAAAAAAATGAAAAATTACAAAAGTGCCACCGACATAAAATTAATTCCGAAAAATACTAAAAAATTAGAAAACTCCATCTAGACTATCCCAAATCGCTAAAATCCACCATTAATCAAGGCCAAAGGTGTGAGTATTGATCAGCACGCCGTTTCGCTTCAAACGGCTGAATTTGAGCGCGATCCAATATCGTCAACTCGATCCACCTGGTTCTAGTCGCAACACCGTTTTTCGTCTTTCGATTAGATTTCTGCCAATCCAATCGATCTAGAAACGCACTACCCATAATATCCGCATCAGATTCTAAGAATTTTGCAAAGATAACGCTTAGCAATGACGAAATCCAGCCGTAGAATCACTCGACAGAGGTTCTTGGCTAAGTCTGGATGTGGTGGATTCGAGAGGGATTGAATCTGAAACTAATGAGCCAACAGCGACATATGGAGAGCTTCGCCAAGGAGGAACAACGAATAGACGTGAGGCGACAGAGATGGCAAAAGACTCCAATCGACGGTCATTCACCTTCGGCAGACCTCGAATCAACAGAAATGGAGCTGCGGGTGAGAAAGAATCGCTAGGATTCCAGATCTGATGAGCATTCGTACGTCCGTGTTCTTCGTGCGCTTGTGGCTTGGGCCTCTGTGTATGAGAGGAAGAGTGCGTATCTGCAGGAGAAATAATATGCTGACTGGACACACTTGTGAGCCACATCGGCCGGAGATATTAATAAACTATGGCCATGTCGAATTTCTGGCGACCCAAATCAGAGTTGGTACTTAAGTGATTTTAGTTTGAAAAAAGTGGCACCATAGAATTGGGAAAAATTGTCCAACCGGTCCTAAAATTATTGTACAGATGCCAGTTCATTAACAAACTGTTTGATTTTGCCAAATGATCATAAGCTTTTGCCCAAAATTCCAATTTATTCATTCCAGCTAATTTTCGTCGAATATCACTAATGTGGCGATATGCCATGTAGGATGGCTGGCGATATTTCGATTGCCACATTTGCAATTTCTGGCGAAAGTTAAACGGAAGGATTACATTGGAACTCCGTGCAAAACTTTCGGACTAAATTGGTAAAATCGAAAAGCTTGAGATTGATTTGGCATCCGTACAATAGATTTCCGACCGATTAGATAATTTTCCCGTAGAATTGCGAGGCACACAAGACTTGAGTAAATGATTCATCTTGATTAAACATATAAATAAGCCACGGAGTTTGTAAGCTCCAAATCGTCTTAATTAAGCTCACATACTGAAAACTAAATCAAGCACGAGATGGAAAGACATAAGGGTTTCGGCTCTTTTAACAAGAGCTTATTTGACTCAAAGCATCTTAATCTCATAGCCTATGTATGGGTTGGACGTCCCGGTTGGCCCATGTCCACGAATTGTGCATTTGCCATATTGCTCTTCAGGCGCTCTTCATAGTTTAGCCGTTGTTCCACATACAACCGCTTTAGCTTGTCCTTCTCTTTCATTAGTTGCACCCGTTCAGCTGCATCGAATATCAGTCGATTAAATTATTGATTTCTCTTTTAATACACGCACGCGCAAAGAGAGAGAAAGCGCGAACCTTCTTTGGATTCAATCTCTCGAGAAAAGAAGCTAAGTTTTCGCTTTAGTTTGCCATTTTCGACTTGGAAAGAATAGCGTTGCTGTGCCAAATGACACATCATCGCGGAGGCCGTTTGTACGTTGGCCTATATGCGTCAAACAAGAAAGTTCAAAATCATCAGGTGCTTGTCATCTTAATCACGTCGGATGCCAAATCTCGAGAGCACACTCAATGAAGTATATAAATTGGATGAGGAATCAAATTGATCACTAACTTCAAGAGATCGCACTGTCTGTTCCAGCTGCATTATCATGCAAGTTTGTCTATTACGATAGGTTTGAGCGTATTGTCTGGTTGCCAACGTCCTGTTAAAGATATAAACACAAAAGAAAATGGAAAAAACAGTCATGACTTTAGATACGTAAGAATTAGAATCTAACAGAAGGAAAAATCTAATATCTCTCCACCTTCTTTACCATATTTTTTTGGGTTTTTGTTTTTTTTGGCCCAATTTTTCTCCAACACTTTCGAATGAAATGTCTAGGTCATGAAAATGGGCATGGTCGTCCATGTCTACAATTTCGAAATGCCTTTAAAGGGTTATAACTTTATAAGCACCTCTTAAGCTTCTGAGGGTCAATGTTAGGGCTTGAAGAGCTTTGTCCTCTCATTCTCTGGCTCGTTGGAGGCAATGGAGGCATCCCTGGAGCAATGGTTCTCTTGTTCTTGTTGTTGGAGTTGTTGAAGCTCTCCATTTATCACTTCAATGAAAAGATTGCCCTACAACACATGAACAATAAGTCAGCACAAGATCATTAAAGTCTTCAAAACCATTCTCTAAAAAGAGCAAAACAGATAATCAAACTAGTTAACCAGAGGTATTAGGATTTGCTCATTTACTCGCGGATTGAGAAAAATTAAGAAGAGAGCAATGCAAGAAGTGAGCATTTTAAGCGAGTTTGGCCTCTCATTTATAGGAGAGACTAATGGGTCCATGTTCCTCGCGTTTTTTCAGCACGTGCCTGAATTATTGAGGGTGTAATTTCATTTTTAGGAAAAAGGCTAAACCTTTCGGAATTCCCTAAAGTAACCCAGCATGGCGAAGTTCAATTCTTGGTCACTTTCGTCTTTATACATGGCCAAAATTGGCACGCATGCTGTCAAAATCAAAATCCTTTCAATGACAAGCATATTAATAAAGGGGATTAGATGGCACGCGCCAAGAAGGGAAGTTTAATTAGTAGATGTCACTTTTGAAAATATCCATGAGAAAAGTTCCTCTTTTTCGATTTGAACTTACATTAAGAGCCTTAAAAATGAGCCATCCTTATTAATTTCTTCTTTTGCAGTATGCAAAAAGGGAAATAACATGGAGCTCAATAGAGGGGTGGACTCGTGCATAGCTGGTGGACTTACAGTTAGTGTTGGCACAAAAAAAAAAAAAAAACCAATTTTGGGTATCATGGACAAGTGATAGACTTAGTCGATGAGAACCTAGTTTCATGAAATGTAGAAGTCATAGATAAAAAAAAAACAACAGCCGACCTCTTGATGAATCGATAAAAACATGAGTTGACAATTTCGGATGTAACCATCAAAGAAGTATCCGTAAACGTAGTGGAATAAAGCAACCATCAAGATAGTGGAGTCGAATAAACCATCAAGGTGGTAGAGTCAATGTAATCATCGATGTGACCATTCTATAATTGCTTGTAACCTCCCTTTTAGGACGTGATACACTTTGTGAAAATTGTAGCGCTCAATGCACTTTCACGACGAGTTTTAGAATTTCTGGTATACTTATTCCTTTTTAGAATGACCTAAGCACCATCAATGTGAAAACAGTTTACACAAACGGCCTAATCCATCTTTGATTGGAAAATTGTAACTACGCATTCTCTCCTACTCTCTCAAATCGATAATGTATAAGACTGGCGGTGTATGCTATAATTACTCTTTTGGATCTCTCCCTCTACCAACTCGTTTCTTTTTCTTCCCATTCCCATTGCTTCTTTAAAGAAAATATGGAGATGGGTCCAGCATTACTTTGTTCGGGCATGTAGTATTATCGAGTTATGCACTACAAAAAAACACTGAATTAGCCACAAAAACTTTGCGACGAAAAAAATTCGTTGCTAATTTCCGACGAAAATAGCTACAAAAACAAGATTCGTTGCTATTTGCGACGAAATTAGCGACGAAACAATTCGTCGCTAATTAGCGACGAAACAATTCGTCGCTAATTAGCGACGAATATAGCGACGGAAAACATTTTGTCACTAATTTGCGACGAAAATGGCCACGAAATATTTTTCGTAGCTAATTTGTGACAAAAATGGCCACGAAATATTTTTCGTCGCTAATTTGCTACTGAAAATAGCCACGAAATATTTTTCGTAGCTAATTTGCGACGAAAATAGCCACGAAAAATTTTGCGTCCCTAATTTGCGACAAAAATGGCCACAAAAAAAATTTCGTCGCTATATCCTTTGCGACGAAAATAGGATTCGTCGCCAATCGACGAAAGGCCACGTTTCGTCGCTAATTAGCGACGAACGTCTTTTTTCGTCGCAAATTCTTTTCTTAATAGTTAGCGATTTAACTGTTATTTTCGTTGCAAAATTAGCACTATGAATAAAAATAACGAAAAAAATTAAAATTAGCGACGAATAAATATTTTCATAGCTAATACGATATAAATAAAAATAAAAATGAAAAAATAATTAGCGACGAACGTTGATTTTGTTGCAAAATTAGCACTATGAATAAAAATAACAAAGAAAATATTAAAATTAGCAACGAATTCCCTATTGTGTTCGTTAATTTAGCTGACGAAATTTATTATTCGTCACTAATATGATAGAAATAAAAATAAAAAAGAAAATGTTCAATTTAGTGACGAATCACTATTTTCGTCGCTAATGTAGCGACGAATCACTATTTTCGTTGCTAATGTAGCGACGAAATGCATTATTCGTTGCTAATACAATTTAAATAAAAATAAAAATAAAAATAAAAAATAATTAGCGACGAACAGTGTTTTTCATTGCTAACCTCCTATTGAGCATTTAGCGACGAAAATAAAATTTCGTCGCAAATTTTCTTCTTAAAAATTAGCGACGAACGAACATTTTCATCGCTAATTAGCTACGAATAACAATTTACGTCGCTAATTACTATCCTTAATTTATATTTTTTTCCATGTTTATTAGATCTTTTTTTTATATTTATTACATATATAAAGTAGTGAACAAACAAAAAATATAGGTCAATTTTTTTGATAAAATATAGCTTAGAAAAATATTCAACTTTGATGAGATACTAAATACACAGCAGAGTAAGGATCTATTTGAAAATGACTTGCTTTGCATAATATTAAATCGCCATAAATATATATTGTAATTATGTCATTCAGAAAAATGAAATCGATCAATTCTTTCTTCTAATATGGATAAGATACTATTAGCGAATAAGAGATGTTCTAAATCAATTAATGAAGTTTTCAAAAACATTATCGGGAAAAATGAAGTTTTTTTCAAAAATGGGAAAAATTATTATTTTTATTTTGACTAATAAAATATCATGAAAGCTTAAGAAAGGTGTTAGTTGGGTGAAGAATGCCTTGAATCGGATTTTTTTAGGAACATATCCAGAGATAATTGGATTTGATTAGACAATGTGTGGTTGGTAAACAAGGATCGGTTTTTTAGCAAGGTACGAAATGTATCGCCAAATATTCAATATGATTATACAAGATCTAGTTTCGTTCAAGTAACGGATTCTAGCCAATTGAAAGGATCTTCTTATCAATCTAGAGATTATTTCGATTCCATTGAGTTACGAGGATTGAATATTACACATTGATCAATCAAAGAGAGATTCAACAAATAAAAGAAAGATCGATTCTTTGGGATCCTTTCTTTTTCAAACGGTGAATGATTTAAATAAGAAACGCTTATAATACGTCGTTTGGCTTAGCTTATTTATGTTATTTCTTATATTCTATTTTCTATTAATTTATATTCATTCTTTTTAATAGAAAATGAAAATAGTGCGAATATTATTTAAATTAAAAAACTGAATATATTATTAATTAAGTAAAGATTACATTAATAAGCAAAAATGAAGAGCGATCAATTTATTTATTTCTATTATTCTTGTTCTCGAAGTAGAAAGCGTTCATTCCGTTCTTGGTTAGTTTATTTGTCTCTAATTAGCGACGCAAATAGCGGCGAAACTATATTACGTCGCTAATTGGCGACGAATATAGCGATGAAAAAATATTCGTCGCTAATTGGTGATGAATACAGCGATGAAAAAAATATTACGTCGCCAAATTGGCGACGCAAATAGCGATGAAACATTTTTTTGTCGCTAAATTAGCGACGAATATCATTTTCGTCGCTAAATTAGCCACGAATCACATTTTCGTCGCTAATTTAGTGACGAAAAAGTGATTCATCGGTAAACCAATTTCTGTAATTTAGCGACGAAAAAATAGTTCATCGCTAAATTAGCGTCCAAAATCCATTTCGTCGGAAAATTCGTCCCAAATTTTGCGACGAAAATTATTTTTGCCGCTAAATTACGGATGTTTTTTTCTCACTAAAGTCCACCAACATCTATTCTTCATTAACTTATACAATTAACGACGAAATTTGCAATTCTCATCAAATTAACCACGGTCTACTATAAATAATTCAAGCGAATACTTGGGTAAGTGTTTTTGTCATGATTATTTTTTTCAATTTCAAAGTAATTGTCTTGTCACATCTGAGACTTTAATTTTTAGAATTTTATGGTCTTAATTAAGAGTATTAAACAGTAGATATTTAAAAATAAATAGAACAAATAAATTTTTTTAGAATTTTATGGTCTTTATTTTTTTCAAAAATAAGAATAGAAAGAAAATATTTAAAAATAAATAGAACAAATAAAAATTTAATAAATTAAGAAATTGAAAATATATGAAAATAAAATATGAATAAAAATTAAAAAATAAAATATTCAAATTAGTGATGAATTCATTTTTTTCGTCGCTAATTTAGCGACGAAAGCAAAATTCGTAGCTAATAAAATATGAATAAAAATAAAAAATAATAGCGATGAATAAACTATTTGGTCGCTAAATTAGCAACAAAAAAAGTGTTTGTCGCTAATTTAGCAACGAAGCAAAGTAATCGTCGCTAAATTAGCTTCGAAAAATCGTCTTCGTCGCTAAATTAGCGACGAACAAATTTATTCGTGGCTAATTTAGAGACGAAATAAATATTCGTCGCTAATTGAATATGAATAAAAATAAAAAAGAAATATTCAAATTAGCGACAAATTATTTTTTCGTTGCTAAATTAGCCACGAATTAGTTTGTTTGTCGCTAAATGAGCGATGAAAAAAATTATTCGTCGCTAATTGAATATGAATAAAAAAATATTCAAATTAGCGACGAATTATCCTTTCGTCGCTAAATTAGCCACGAATTAGGTTTTTCGTCGCTAAATTAGCCATTAATTATTTTTAAAATTAGCCACGAATTAGTTTTTTCGCCGCTAAAGTAGCCACAAATTTGTTGTTTCGTCGCTAAATTAGCCACGGATCGACTTTCCCCACCGTTGATACCAAAAGCATCCGACGGTCCAGTTTTCCCTCCCGGCTCTTCGCGCAATAGCAGACCTCGAAAAAAGTAAGCGCCAAAATTGAAAACATTCAAATCTCGTCCACTATATATCTCTCCATCACCATCACCATCACGATCGCCATCGCCATCGCCAAGGTCATTCATTGCCAAGCGCGAGAGAGAGAAGAGAGAGAGAGAGAAGCTCAAGCAATTTTCCCGAGAAAATGTCAGGAAGAGGAAAGGGAGGGAAGGGCCTGGGGAAGGGAGGGGCGAAGAGGCACAGGAAGGTGCTGAGGGACAACATCCAGGGGATCACCAAGCCCGCCATCAGGAGGCTCGCTCGCAGGGGAGGCGTCAAGCGCATCAGCGGCCTGATCTACGAGGAGACCCGGGGAGTCCTCAAGATCTTCCTGGAGAACGTGATACGCGACGCCGTGACCTACACCGAGCACGCCCGGAGGAAGACGGTGACGGCCATGGACGTGGTGTACGCGCTCAAGAGGCAGGGCCGGACTTTGTACGGGTTCGGAGGCTGAGGGTGGGGTCTTCTCGGGGTTCGATAGTTAAGAGGGGGTGGGGTGGGTTTCTGTGATGTATTTAACGTCTAGTGACGTCACAGGGGATTGATTTGTTAGCTGGGTTGTTGCTAGTGTTATGTTAAAATCAGATGCAGTGTTTTAGGAATCGCAGTTAGTTTTGGTTGGGCTACATTGCGCATGTCAACTGTTCGATGAAATGCTTAGCCGACCAGATACTCATTCACACTAATCGTGACCAAGGTTTTTGTTCCTCGTGCTGGGTTCGACAAGCTTCATGCTTGTGATAATGTGGATGAGCTTTTCGAGTAGGCCTGCTTTGCCAGGCCCAATGGCACACCCGGCCGAGTTCGCTTCTCTCCACAATAACGCGTACGAGCTGGTGCCAGAAAATGGGCCAAGTAGCAAACACTTGGTGGGTTGTCTAGCGCGTTTGCGGCACGTCCGAAACATTATTTTCGTCGCTAAAATTAGCCACAAAAATGTTTATTCGTCGCTAAATTTAGCAATGAATGATGTTCGTGGCAAATTAGCGACGAAATGAAAATTTTTCGTCGCAAAATTTTGCGACAGCGTATTAGCCACGAATTGTTTTTCGTCGCAAAATGCGTGGCAAAAATCATTTAGCGACAATTTTGCCGAAATTTTTGTGGCAATTTTCGTCCAAAATTCGTGTTTTTTTGTAGTGTTTAGCGACGAAAAGATGATTTCGTCGCTAATTTTGCCACGAAAAATTTTGCAAAATTAGTCGCTAATTGACTTTTGCGGCCAATTTTGCCACGAAAAAATTCGTGGCTAATCCGGCGTCGCAAAAGTTAGCGACGAAAATATATATCGTCGCGAAAGTTGTCGCTAAAATTTAGCTGACGAAATATACTTTTGTCGCTACGGTTAGCGACAAAAAATACTTTTCGTCGCTAAATGTTAGTGACGAAATGGAATTTTCGTTGCTAAATTTTAGCGACAACTTTAGCCACGAAAAATAATTCCGTCGCTAAATTTAGCGACGAAATGTGAAAATTTCGTCGCTAAATTTAGCGACGCCGGATTAGCCACGAATTGTTTTTCGTGGCAAAATTAAGTCGCAAAAGTCAATTAGCGACGAATTTCGCCAAATTTTTTGTGACAAAATTCGTCGCTAAATCCTCATTTTTTTGTAGTGATGGTTGATTGATTTTACAATAATTTAATTTAGGAATAAGTGTCCTAAAAGTCCTAAAACTTATCACGAAAGTGTAATTGAGTCCTAAAACTTTCAAAAAGTGCAATCAAGTCCTAAAACTTTAAAAAAGTACAATAAAGTCCTAAAACTTATTAAATTATTGCAATCAAGTCCTTCCGTTAACACCGTCATTTGTCTAAAGATAATGCTGACGTGACATTTTAAATTAATTTCTCTTTTCTATGTGGCATTTATTATTATTATTTTCTTTTCAAAATGTTATTTAAATTAATTAAAAAACCAATAAAATGCAAATATTTAAATTTAAAAAGCTAACAAAAACAAAAACAAAAACCAAAACATAAAACAAGGAAGAGTAACAGGTAGAGCCTTACGGGTGAGGCTCGGCCGTCGCCACCAATTTGGAGGGATCGATGGAGGTTGCTAGCCGTCGCCCGACCCTAGGCAAGTGTCGCCAAGCCGGGCACTCTCGTTTCGCTTAGATCCGGGTTGAGGAAACCCGGAGCTAGATCGAGGTGATCCTCGTGCGAGTCTAGCGAGGGTCGTCGGCCCCTCCGGCGATGGCGGCCGAGCCTTACGGCGAGGCCCGCTTGATGCTCTTTCGTTTTTTATTTTTTAGCTTTTCAAAATTAGATATTGGCCTTTTCTTGATTTTTTTATCAATTTAAATAAAATTTGTAAAAGAAAATAATAAAAAATGCCATGTAAGAGATAGAAATTAATTTAAAAAAATTACATCAGTATTTTCCGTTAGACAAGTTGACGGTGCTAATTGAAAGACTTGATTGCTCCAACTTGACAGGTTTTAGGACTTGATTCATCTTTTCTTAACAAGTTTTAAGACTTCTAATGCATTTGTCTCTTTAATTTAATTAGTGTAATGCCAACAAGCATCCGTATCATGAAGGCCCGTAAGTAATTACTTTCTTCGGTTGTTTTTTCTGCTGTAGATTAACTAATTACTGGAAAATGTCCGTGTCAATATCAGCTTGCGGCTATTTAAAAATAAATTGAACAACAAACTTTGCATAGTAAGACATCTGATTAGTGAAAGAATAAATAATTTTTCAATTTTGACTAATTAATCCACGAGAATGATTTTGAGAAGAGAGGACTGAAAGTATCATCCCTCGAAGCTGTTGAAATTCATGTTCTTTCCATTTCTGTTGAAATTCATGTTCTTTCCATTTCTAGACGCCAGTGGAAGCAAGTAGCAAGTATGGCACATTTTCAGGCAACCTAATTAAAGTTCAAACCCTAAAAGAGGAAACAACCTCAAATATATTTCCCAAAATGACATCTCCTTTCCCTTTTTTGGCTCAGCCTTCTAATCCTCAATAATAATTCTTTGTGTTGTGGATAATCCCAAGGCAAATATGGTCACCCAAAGAATTTGATTTTTGACAGCATGCACCCCAAATTTTGGCCATGCTGTAATGACAAAAATGACCAAGAGCCCATGCCTAATCACACTGGTGCCAGTTAGCTTACCCATTAGACTCTCCTATAAATAAGAGGCCGAACTCACTTTAGAAGTTCACTACATATATCTTTCTCTCATTCGTTTTTCTCAATTAGGGTGCGTAAAGAAACAAGGTTCAATACCTTCGGCTAATTTGTTAGTTCTTTTCTTTTGCTCTGTTCAGGGAATGATGTAGAGACGTTCATTTCTTTTGTGCTAACTTATTGTTCATTGTTACAGGGAGTGATTAATGGAGAGCTTCAACAACTCCAGCAACAACAACAAGAGAACTATTGCTCCAGGGATGACTCCATTGCCCCCAACAAGCCAGAGAATGGACGGACAAAGCTCTCAACACCCTAACATTCACACTCAGAAGTTTAAGAGGTGCTTGTACCTACCATGCCCATTTTATTGACCGAGTCATTTCATTTGGAAGTGTTGGTCGGAGAAAGAATGGGGGAAAAAAACTGAGAAATGGTAAAAATGGTGGAGAGAGATTCGATTTTTGGTACTCTTATATTCTATTTCTTATGTATATAAAGCGGTGACTCTTTTTCAAAATTTTCTTTTGTGTTCGCGTCTTTCAAGACATTGACGAGAAGGCGATACAATGAAACCTTTCGTCTCGAGACAGATCTCTCGAGTAATGCAACTGGAAGAGACATTGAAATCTCTTGAAGTTAGTCACCAATTTGATTCTTCCACCAATTTATGATTATTCAGTGTGCTCTCGAGATTTTTTACATTCGAGGTGATTAAGATGAGAAGCATCTAATGATTTCGAAACTTCGTGTTTGGTGGATATAGGTTGACATCGAAAGGGACTTTGCGATGATATGCTATTGGAAACAACAACGCTATTTATCCCAAGTCGAAAATGGCGAATTAAAGCAAACCATTGCTTTATGTTCTCTTGAAATCGAATCCAAAGAAGGTTCTCTCCTCCTTTTTCTCTCCCTCTCTACGTGCGCGCGTATTAAACGAGAAAATACAAAAATGTAATTGACCGATATCTGATGCAGCTGAATATGTGGAATTGCAAAAAGAGAAGGACGAGCTGAACGAGGTGCATGTGGAGCAACAGCAAAAGTATGAAGAGCTCATTAAGGGCTACATGGCAAATGCTCACTTCGTGGACATGGTGGACCGATCGGGATTTCCAACCCACAACTTTATGTAGGCGACGAGATTAAAGATGATTTAAGTTAAATTAAGCTCTTGTTAAGAGACCCAAAAATCCTTAGTCTTTTCATTTTATGGTTGATCCAGCTTTCAGTATTGAGCATGGTTGCTCTATTTATGTGTGCTTCATTAAGACAATTTGGAGATTATAAACTCCGTGGCTTCATTTATATGTTGGAATAATCTTGTACATAAATCAACTAAAAAAACCAGAGTCAAAATCAAATTGTCGGCAAAACTAGACCCAACGGAGATTAGGTCTCTCTCTCTCTCATAATCATTGTAATGGCCGGCCGTGCGCGCGTACATAAATGAACAGTGCGTAACATGTAAGGTTGATATTAACTTGACCTCTTGACATTACGTGATCTCATGCATAAATGAACATGAAGTAACTTTAAAGCCCGCGATTATCTTGAAATTGCGGCTTATCCGATCCATAATTCTATCGCAAATAGCTAGCTGTCAATGATAACTTTGTAATCACTTTTTATGGTAAAAGTATGGTATGTTGAGCTCATCAAGAAGCAAAGTACTTATTAAGTGCCAATTAGATAGTTCGAATCACCATATAAGTGAGTGACATCGATTGTACTCATCATCTTTATCTCTCTCCTAAAATTGTTTTCAGTGTAGTTCTTGAGATCCCTCAAGTATGCCATTTTAAAAGTGTTTGTTTCATAATCGTTGATAGGGCTACTATTGTTCATCAGTTAATTTTCAGAGTACGGCGCTCAATTTAGTGCTAAAAATTTGCTCTACATCACTTAAGTGCTAATTTTTTTGAAAAACGATCTTTTCAGTACAAATTCCGATCTGTTTGGCCGAAAATTCGACATGGTTTTTTTTTTAATTAATATCTTAAGTCGACGTGGCTCACCGGAGGGTTTAGTCAGCATATGCTAGCATAAACGACGTGGTTTGATGGCTCCTCCCAAATAAGAACCCTAAATCGCCCAATTGGAAGAAAACCTCTCCCAATTTCAAACCCTAAATTGAAATTTAAATCCTAATTTCATTTTCCCCAAAATTGAAACTCCAATTTTGCAAATGGAGAGAACTTCGTGGAGGTGTGAATCCAATTCAATCTGAAGGTCTGTCTCTCTTCCCAGAAGCTTGGTGAGATGGCGGAAATGCCTCCACAAGCCCCATTCTCACTCTGCAAATCCCACCTCAGACGGAGCCCTACGAAGACAACCTCAGAAACCCAGTCTTCCTCTTCATCTTCCTTCTCTTCGCTCTCACCATCCCTGAATCAACTCAATCCTCGCTCTCAATGCCCCCAGAACCTCACGCCTCAAATCCGGTACCTCAGTTCGTTCTGATGCTTGCTCGATTCCAATCTCGGACTGAGTCCGAGGGGACTCAGCATTGACTCCTAGCATCAACTCGGTGCCGGAATACGACGCGATGAAGCCGAAGTTCGCGGACAACTTGGACGCAATAAACCTAAAGTTTGTGGAGGCAAGAGAGAAGATCGAGACGGCCATGGAGTCGAAGGAGTCGGTGTACTTCGACGAGGAGGCCGAGTGCGCTAGGGCCGCAGTGAAGGAGGTCATTCACCGCTTCAAGGGGTTGCTGCGGGAGGCTCCCGGAGGCCGAGAAGGCTGCATTGCAGCGGTCGATGGGTCTCAAGATGGAGCAGCTCAAGGCTGAATTGATTTGCGATTGGTGAATGCTATACTAAAATCCACGTGGACTAACAAAATCCAGATGGGCTGTTTGAAAATCACCTCAAGGTGGATTCTTCAAAGGAAGGAACATACACCAGGACCAGATTTTTAAAAAATTATGTCGCTTCCTATTAAAACTTTAATTATAATAGACATGTAATCATTTTGGCCGGAATTTCTCATTAGAGGCACTTAAGTGATTGTTTTATTTTTGTCCGATTTGGTACTTAAGTGAACTACTTTTAGCACTAAAGTGAGCGCCGTATGCAACTTTTGACATTTCTAGTGTCCTTCTGCCCTCTTGATTTTGATGACCCATTAGTTGATAACTGAATATTTGATAGATCAAGCTGCTGTGCTCGCTCACTAGCGTTCCATGAATTAACTGACGAAACTAGATGAATTCATTTCACCGGCAGTATTGGTCTACCTTCGAGCCTGGGATCAGTTCATTCCAATAAACGTAATTCCTAAAGGTTGGAGACTGAAAATATGGAAATTCTGGGCAGAGGGAGAGCAACTAGGACACAATATGGTAGGTAACAGTTCCTCTTTAGTTGTTGAGATGTTTTGTGGTTGCATGAAACCTCAGCTGCTGCAGTTTCTAAGCGAAGCACTTGAAAACTAAGAAAGGACCATGTCACAATAACAATAAGACTTAGGGATAATGACATAAATGATCATTGAACTTTGATTTAATGTGCATTATGATTCCTGAACTTTAAATTTGTTCAATATAGTCCTTGAACTTTAGTTTAGTATTCAATATGATTTCTAAACTACATGAAAATGTTCAATGTAGTCCTCCAATTAATTTAATATCGGTGACAATAATGAACATTTTCATTTGATCTAGGGACTAAATTGAACATGTACTAAAAGTTCATGGACTACATTAAATAAGTCAAAAGTTTAGGGACCATATTGTACATTGGGTTAAAGTTCGGGGACTACAATGAACAAATTAAAAATTCAAGGACCATATTGCACATTGGGTCAAAGTTCAGGGGACTATTTGTGTCATTTTTCCATGAAACTTACCACAAGATATGGAGAATTACTTGTGGCCAAGAGAAATATATGGAGAATCCCTTGCCAATTCATGAATACATGCCCATTTTTACCAATCTTGAAACGACGTGAAGGGCCTAATGTCTCGATCTTGATGTCTAGCAACCGCGACCGGTTGTTATGTGCCGTTCGAGGACCAGTCGAAAAGCGGAAGACACATCCATAGATAAAAAGACACAAAATTTTCTGATTTACTATGCTTCTTCATTTGCACGTCATAAATCAAACACGTACGAGGATTTTGTTCATGATCCCGCAGTTTTGGAAGGTGATTAATTAGTGAATTTGAAAAATCAAAGAGTTAAGGAAATACGGATAACGATCAATCATCCCTCCCGGTCCGTGGCTTCAATCGAGCGAAGAGATATCCAAAGGCAGAACACCATATATGTTTAGATAATAAATGGCAAAAACCTGCATATGCAAATTAAATACAGTCTGAACATTTTGGGAACATTAGAGCTATGGATCGAGGTTATCGTCAATGGCTAGCTATTATCATTACCGCTATGGATCGAATAACCAGTGAGTTCAAGATAATCGTGGCATTTAAAATTACTTCATGTTCATTTTTATGCATGGAATCACCGTTTACGACATACGTACATAATCTAATCCCCCGCTCTATTTGTTTCGTGGAAAATAGACGAATATTTTTCGTCCATTCGTAAGTCGATACGAATGATCATTTTTTTCAGAAAATATTTTCCAAATTATCCATTTTTCACGAAACAAATTGGAACCTTCATTAGGTCTTCTTTTACCAAAGAAAAACAAAATTCTATTTTCAATTAAAAGCATAACATCATACGTAAATTGAAACACTATATTCATGCCGGCAATTGAAATAATTTGGACAAAAAATCTCTACCAAGCCCGTGCGTAAATATCATTCTTAGAGCCGAGATAAACCACACTATGGAATCGGGAGAAATTGTCCAACCGGTCCTAAAATTATTGTACGGATGCCAATTCAGGTTATAAACCATTCAATTTTGCAATTTTTTTTTATGAAAGTAACATTTCATTCATTTCGACGTAAATACAAGAGAGAAAACGACACGATCCAACCGTAAACCAAGAAAAATTCCATACAACTTAAAAAAAAATAAAAAAAGTTTCAAATAACAAGATGAATCATCGAACAATATTTTGGATCACACGCTCAAAGAGCATATTTTTTGACTTTTTCTAACCAAAAAATGTGGCCGATCACCGTATACATCTTCGATAATAAACATACGCCTGAGATCTCAAAATGTTGCTATAGCTTTGCCTTTTAGTAATGCGTGCCTAAATTTGATATCCCTCACTCCATCGCCATACAAAGTAAGAAGGTTGAATGAATGCAAATCGACACATGCAAGAGTGAAACCTTCACGAAGCTCCTCCGATCTTCTTCGGAACTGGACTTGTATGCTAATGAAATCCGTGAGAAGCGAAACCCGAAATCATACACTTGATACACCAAATTTAGACTAGATCAGGGTAGAAACCTCCACTAAATAGGAGAGTGAACCTTCCCAATCTAGACTAGATTAAGCAAGAAAAGCCCCTCAAAACAGGAGGAAACAAAAAAAAAAAAACAAAAATCAAGAATCAAATCAGCCACAAAAAAAAAAAAAAAGGGAGGGAAGTGAGATTTATCTCAAAGCTTCCCCTCCATGGAGGTTGAAGAAGACACTGTGTGAAGATTAGAAGGAGGGGAGAGAACCCTAGGGAGGAGAGAGAAAAAAGTCCAAATTCAATTGGGTCTTAAATCTTTGCGCGAAATTCCAATTTAATCATTACTGGCCAACTTTTAGCAGAAATCGCTGACGTGATGATGTGTCGTGTAGGACATTCATTAGACTACCACATTAGTGATTTTCAGCAAATTACTGGAAAGATTTCAATGGAATTTCATGTAAAAATTTAGTACAAAATTGATAAAATTGAAAGTTTTAGAACTGAATTGACGTCTCTTCGATAGGTTTAGGTGTAATTCAAAAAATTTCCAATAGAACCGCGAGGCACACAAAACTTGAGCAAATGGTTCATCTTGAATAAGCATATAAATCAGCCACGGGGTTTTTAAGCTCCCAATTGTGTTAATTAAGCTCACATTCTGAAAACCGTATCAAGCACGAGATGTAAAGACATAAGGGTTTCGGCACTTTTAACAAGAGCTTAAGTAACTCAAAGCATCTTAATCTCATAGCCTATATGCAGGTCAGAAGTGCCGGTCGGCCCATGTTCACGAATTGTGCATTCGCCATATTGCTCTTCGGGAGCTCTTCATAGTTTTACTGTTGTTCCACAAACACCCGCTTTAGCTTGTCCTTCTCTTTCTTCAGTTGCACACATTCAGCTGCATCAAATATCATTCAATTAAATTCTTAATATCTCCTTTAGCACGCATGCACGCTGAGAGAGAAAGAGAGAAACCTTCCTTGAATTTGATTTCATGAGAAAAGAAACTAAGAATTTGCCATTTTCGACCTGGAGCGAATAGCATTGTCGTGCCAAATAGCACATCACTGCGGAGTCCCTTTGTACATTGGTCTATATCCATAAAAAAGAAAGTTCGAAATCATCAGACGCTTGTCATCTTAATCACCTCGAATGCTGAATCTCAAGAGCACACTAAATAGAATTTAGATTGGAGGAAGAATCAAATTGATCACTAACTTCAAGAGACTGCACTGTCCATTCCAATTGCATTATTAGGCAAGTTTGTCTGTTATGACAGGTATGAGCATATCGCCTGCTTGCCAACGTCCTGAAAGACACACAAGAAAATTTAAAAAATAGTCATGACTTTAGATACATAAGAATTAGAATCTAACCGAAGGAAAAATCTAAAATCTCTCCACCAGCTTTACCATTTATTCTTTTGGCCATTTTATCACCAACACTATCAAATGAAATGTCTAGGTCATGAACATGGGCATGGTCGTCCATGCCTACAATTTCGAAACGCCTTTAAAGGGTTATAACTTCATAAGCACCTCTTAAGTTTCTGAGGGTCAATGTTAGGGTTTGAAGAGCTTTGTCCTTTCATTCTATGGGCTTGTTGGAGGCATCCCTGGAGCAATGGTTCTGTTGTTCTTGTTGTTGGAGTTGTTGAAGCTCTCCATTTATCACTTCAATGAATAGACAGGCTATAACACATGAACAATAAGTCAGCATTATATCAATAAAGTCTCAAAATCATTCTCTAAAAAGAGCAAAATAAAGAAAACAAACTAGTTAACAAGAGATATTGAGATTTGTTTATTTGCTTGCACTGATTAAGATAAAGGAAGAAGAGAGAAATAAAATTAACGAAGTTTTTAAGCGACTTTGGCCTGGCATTTATAGGAGAGACCAATGGGCTCATATTCCTTGCGTTTTCCAATACTTGCATGAATTATTGATAGAAAATGTTTCCTTACGATCGATAGTACTGTCAATTATTTCTAATCGTAAATCCACAAACCGTCACCGAGTGTTTTGTATAAACACTCATTAATTAAAAAATCGTGAAATCATAAATAATTACAGATCTGTCGTATCGGGGTTGCAGCTCCCATTATTGACCATGTAATTCATTTATCGGGAAAAGGCTAAGCCATTTGGAAATCCCTAAAATAACTTTGCATGACGACATTGAATTCAAGGTCACTTTTGTCTTTATACCATAGCCAAAATTGGCATGCATGCTGTCAAAATTAAAATTCTTTGAGTGTCAAGCATTAATAATGGGGATTAGAAGGCTTCAGCCAAGAAGGGAAATTTAGGAGATGTCATTTTGAGAAATATCCATGAGGAAACTTCGTCTTTTTCGTTTTGAACTTAAATTAGGAGCCATAAAAATGTGCCATTCTTACCAATTGCTTCTTTTGCAGTATGCAGAAAGGGAAATAACATGGAGTTCTATAGAGGGATGGACTCGTGCATAGTTGGTGGACTTACAATTAGTGTTGGCACAAAAAAAATACCAATTTTGTTCATTATGGACAAGTAATAGACTTAATGAGAACAGAGATTTGCGAAAAGCAGAAGTCATAGATACAAAACAACAATCAACATCTTGATGAATGGATCGTTTGAAGGAAACGACAAAAAGAGGAGTAGACAATTTCAGATGCAACTGTCAAAGAAGTAGCCGTCAATGTAATGTAATAAAGAAGTTGCACAGATAGTGGAGTTGAAAAAATTGTCCAGTTAGTGGAGTCAATGTAACCATTCTACAGTTGTTTGTAACCTCCTTTAATAATCGTATTGTAGGCTTAACTAGCCACAACGTTCTCTTCAGAGGCCCTCGTGTACAAACAAACGAACATGTTATCTTTAAGTTATCTTTTAGTTCCTGCACAATAAGTAAAGTTTCTAGACTTGTGTGCCAATTAAATTCTGGCGTGTATTTTTGTTATATATTCTGGCTCATCATTGCTTAAACTACAACATTGCATCTTTACGTTTTCAAGCTTTGTTGTCGATTAAATTCCAATATAGTTTGTGTAAGTTTGATTCCGTTTGAAGTGATTACATTTTCAAGTTTTGTTGCTGATTAAATTATTGTTGTTTATGTACGTTCACTTCTGTTAGGCAAATTGATGGAGTTTGCACTTTTTAAAAGTTGTAGCCCTTAATGCACCTTCACCATGAATTTTAGAACTTCTATTGTACTTATACCTTTTTAGAATGGAAAAATAGACCTATCAATCGTCAATGTAAATATAAATTACACAAACAGCCTAATCCTACAAGATTGGGAAATTGTAACTATCCATTCCCTTCCACTCTCTCAAATCAATAATGTATAAGACTGCTCCAGTGACACCATTTTTCATACTGGCAGTGTATGCTATAATTACTCTTTTGGAACTCTCACCGTCTACCAACTCTTTTGTTTTCTTCCCAGTTCCATTGCTTCTTTAAAAAAACATAATGAGAGCATTAATTTGTTCGGGCATGTAATATTATCGAGTTATCGTTAATTGATCTTACTATAATTTGATTAATTAGTGTAGGCCAACAAGCAACTGTATCCCAAAAACCGTATTTAATTACTTTCTTCGTTTTTTTTTTCCACCTCTAGATCAACTACTTATGTAACAGAAAATGCCCGTATGAGTATCAACTTGTGGCAAATAAAATATAGGTTGAGTGGCAAACTTTTGCGCGGTAAAACATAAAAAAAAAGGATAAACGATTTTCCAATTTTGATGCATTCATTCACGAGAATGATTTTGAGAAGAGAGGACTGAAAGCATCGTCCTCCGAATCCGACGTTAATTGTTGAACATCATGTTCTTTACATTTTCTGCAGACGACAATGGAAGCAAGTAGCAAGTATGGCACATTTTTAAGTAACCTAATTCAAGTTGAAACCTCAAAAGAGGAAGCGTCCTCAAAGATATTTCCCAAAATGGCATCTCCTAAATTTCCCTTTTTGGCTCAGCCTTTTATTCCCCTGAATAATGCCTTCTGTCGCAGAAAATTTCAAGGTGGGAAATGCTTCCATGACATCCGATAGGATTGTCGGTTATTTCTAACCTTAAATCCACACACCATCATCGCGTGTTTTGCATAAAGCACTCATTAATTGAAAAATCGTGCGGCTAGAAATAGTGATAGTATCTGGTGTCAGGGTAGCCTGTCTCCCTTTTAAGGTATGGTCACTCGGAGGATTTGTTTTTTGACAGCATGCATGCCAATTTTGGCCATGCTCTGGCGGCAAAAATAACCAAGAACCGATGGCCTAATGCTGGGGTGCTGTCGGGGTTACTGAAGCAAACGAAAATTTTGGCCTTTTTCTGAAATATGAAACCATATCATCAATATATCATTCAGGAAGGGAAAATGCATAACAGATGGGCCCTTTGTCTAATCACACTGGTGCCAGTTAGCTTAAGGCTCATTAGGCTCTCCTATAAATAAGGGGCCGAACTCACTTCAGGAGTTCGCTACATATGTCTTTCTCTCATTAGTTTCTCTTAATTATCGTGCCTAAAGAAACAGATTTCAATATATTTGGCTGACTAGTTTGTTCTTTTCTTTTGCTCTCTTTAGAGAATGATGCAGAGACCTTCATTACTTTTGTGCATTGTTCATCGTTAATGGGCGATCTTTTTATTGGACTGATAAATGGAGAGCTTGGGCAACTCCAACAGCAATAACAAGAGAACCATTGCTCTAGGGATGCCTCCATTGCCTCCAACAAACCAGAGAATGGAAGGAAAAAGCTCTTCAAACCCTAACATTGACCCTCAGAAGCTTAAGAGGTGCCCATAAGTTATACCCTTAAAGGCATTTCGAAATAATAGACATGGACGACCATGCCCATTTTCATGACCTAGACACTTCATTTGATAGTATTGGCAAAAAATTAGCTAAAAAATAAATAAACGGTAAAGATGGTGGAGAGGTTTTGGATTTTTCCTTCTGTTAGATTCTAATTCTTATGTATCTAAAGTCATGACTATTTTTACTAATTTCTTTTTGTGTGTGTTTTAGGATGTTGGCAAGCATGCAATACGCTCAAATCTATACGTAATAAACAAACTTGCCTGATAATGCAACTGGAACGGATAATGCGGTCTTTTATTTTTTTGATGACAAGTTTTAGGACTTAATTGCACTTATTAAAAGTTTTAGGACTGAATTGCATTTTGTAATAACTTTTAAGACTTCCAATGCACTTATCTCATATTTTATTTAGTGTGCTTTTGAGATTTGGCATTCGAGGTGACTAAGATGACAAGTATCTAATCGTTTGATGTACATAAGGTGACGTAGAAAGTTACTACATGCAGGTCTACTATTTGAAAAGACAAAGAGCGACTTGCTCTTAATAAAAAATGGTGAATTGATGCAACAACTTCGTTTCTATTACCACGAAATCGTATTCGAAAGAAGGTTCTCACTTTGCGATGGGAAAATTGTCCAAAAAGCCCCAAATCTATTGTACTTATGCCAATTCAGTCCTAAACTTTTTTGACAACTTGTCAATTCAATCCTAAACATTCAATTATGCTAATTTGATCGTAAACCTTTTAATGATTTGCCAAACTAGTCCTAACCTTTTGACGAATTACCAATTTAGTCTTTTCGGCAAATTACTCAAATAATAGGTTTAGGACTAAAATGGCAAAACTTCAAAAGATTTAAGACTAAATTTGCTAAATTTCAAAAGGTTTAGGACTAAATTGGTATAATTAAAATATTTAGGACTGAATTGACAAGTTGTCAAAAGGTTTAGGGCTGAATTGACACAATTAAAAGATTTATGACTAAATTGGCACAAATATAATAGGTTTAAAACTTTTTTGGTAATTTCTCCTAGTGACCGCACGTATTAAAGTGAGAAACTAAAAACGCAACAATTGACTGATATTTGATGCGGCTGAATATATGGAACCGAAGAATGAGAAGGACGAGCTAAAAGATGCGTATGGGGAAAAAACAACACAAATATGAAGAGTAACATGGCAAATGCCGAATCCATGGAAATGGAACACCCCGGACGTCCGACCTGTAACTTTACGTAGGCCATGAGATCAAGATGCTTTGGGACGATAAGCTCTTGTTTAAAAGAGCCAAAATCCTTAGGCCTTTACATTTTATGCTTGATCCAATTTTTAGTATGAGTATGGCTGCTCTATTCATGTGAGGTTAATCAAGACAATGTTTACTCAAGATGAACCATTTGCTCAAGTTTTGTGTGCTTCGCGATTCTATAGTATTGTCTATCTCAGCTCTAAAAGTAGACTCAATTGTAAATTCTCGTGTATGTAAGTTCTCTCCTATGAGTGAGAGCCTCATTTTATAAGGGGGACGACTACCGTTGCTCATGCGATTGTACAGTGTCTGTCGGCCATGATTTGTGTACGGTACATCGCTCGTGGTGCTACATTCAACTGACGTGCTCTGATTCTTGTTTGCTCTTGATGGGTAGTATGCTGCTGATATTATTCCGATTTTCTACCGATACTATTTTGATTTTACTCGTCATCTTCTGAGAGATTGATTCCATAAGAATCGTTCTCGTTGCTATCTCCACTATGATGCGAATGGCTGGAGGTGCTTTTGGAACCTTTGAGCTCAACTAGCAGCAGTTTCTCCATGATTGTGATGTATCCGCCTTGTGATCGCACAGCTGCAAGTTGCGGACCACCACGCTTGTGGATAATCTAGCATGTAAATGTGGGGAGATATGAGAGCCTGGTGGTTGTTTTGGCTGGAAATTTTTGGATAGTATGAGGAGATGGACCCCATTTGGATGGTGAAATGATTTGAAGAACGGGTAATGTGGGTCGGATAATTTTGTGAAGCAGAATGTTTAAACCACATTGATTTAGTTTCAATCAAAATTTGCTTTTACTAGGCAAGAGGTTTCTACAAGTGATGAGGTTTTTGAAACCAATTTTCGAGGATGATATTTCGGAAAAAAAGTGATTACATTTTCATGAAAAAAATCCATCTTGAACAATCAAGATGCCTTGTGGCCTTATAACTACCTAACTGAAAATTCGTTATAATTGGTTGCTGGAAGTTGCAAGTGATGTTAGGTTAGAGCTTTAACTCAATCGATTGAGATCATGGCTCGTGCTTTGGTTTTTGTAAGGTGTGAAGGAGAGGCATGAGTGTTTCCTCAGGTAAGTTAGGAGCTAATTGGGCTAATTATGTTGGGATAATGAGCTCATTTCCTTTAATAGGTGCCATGGAAGATATTGGGATTTGTGATTTCACTAAGGGTTATTGCTAATGATGAGGCGATTGCTTTTCCTTTATTGATTTTTTAGGGTTTGGGAGGCGTGGTGATTGTATCCCTCGCAAGAATTAGCGTCTATAAATTTGATATCAAAATCAAATATTGATAGAATAGTTTGTCATCGTGCAAAAAAATATTTTTGATGCAATGTTTGAAACATCCTTTTATAAAACTTCTTATGCTGATTTGTAATCAATGTGCAAAAGGAATTTTCTATTTGGCAAGTCTCCTTGAAATTTAGCATTCGTCAAAGCAATTGCTAATATTTCTTTTTCTATAGTGGCGTGATTGTGTTGGGTTTTATTGCAATGTTTAGAGATGAATTGAACGATTTTGTTCTTTGTTATCTTTGACTTGTTTTAGAATACCTCCATACCCTATGCCTAATACATATGTTTTTACTAATTCGAAGGCGGATGGATCAACTAAATGGAGGTAAGCAATTTGACTGAGGCTCAGCCTGAAGCGCCAGTGCTATTGCTCATGCCCATGCCCAGGTCCTGGGTGCTCAAGCTCAGGTCCACAGACGCCGCGCTCGAGGCCCTCAAGGGCGGAACCAAGACCATGGTGCCTATGCTTGGGTCCCTGGTGCCAAGGCCTAGGATCCCATTCTCAATTTCAGTCCCCGACAGACGGGCCTAATTCCAGAGCGACCAAGCACAGACCCCAGTTCCCATGCTCACATCCTAGACCCCCGAGCTCAGGTTCCTAGCACTCAGGACTGGATCCATCGAGGCTGGACCCAAGACCATTGCCCGAGCGCCGAGGACCTAGGCATTGGCACATGCACCGGCAACGGCACAAGGTGTAGTGACTCGACCCCAATCCAATGCTTTGATACCAAGACTGTATATAGCGCACGGCCCCTTCGATCCTCCTACTCTAAATACCAACTCGTGAGGGGCCGTCCTTACTTGCTCACTGTTTGCAATCTAGTTTAATATGATATTACATATAATACAGAGACGCATGCGAAAGACTAAAAGAAAAATAATACAAGTGCATGTAAAATAAAACATACAGCAAGCACGACACCTAAAGGGTAAGGTCTTGCTCATAGGGTTAGCTAAACCTGTAGCATTCATATAACCGCACATAGACCACCCAAGGTAAAAAACATCGGATTTTGTTTAATAGATAGATAACTAATTAATTACATCTTTCTTTTATTAAATAAGCAAAAACGAAAATACACTGGGATGATTATGAAACAAACTACTCCAGAATCCTATCTATAATCGCCACCTGAATGCTTCCACGCCCTCCTTTCATCTGAAGCAAGGGGAACCTGAGTGTCCAAAAAAGAAAGGGTAACAACGAAGGAATGAACCGAAGCCCAGCAAAGAGAATACTAACCTAAACGACTAATTCAACTATTTATCGCACAATTAGGGAGCAATTCCAAAACAACAAGCACCAAGCACACAAGGAACCATTGGTAACTCCATTTAATTCCAACCTCACTCAATGGCACCCTCAAGTTTCAAGCCACAAATACAGCAGAATATCAAACAATTCTGACCACAGGGACCACATACCTCACTGCCCATGTTCCGTATACCTCAAATCAAGCGACAAATCAAACGCGCAAGCTACAAATCCATCTCTTCACTTCTCTAACGCTCACAGGCCTACCACCACATGTCGTACTATTGCCAAATTCTCTCATTCCGACGACATCCAGGCCGATCAACCTTTGAATCTCAACTACCCATACTCTCAAGACTTCGATTTAACGAATAAACCCAACATGCACCGTCGTTTGCTTCACCATGTGTGAACATCTTTATTTCGGAATTTAGTAGTAAAGGTTAGTGTTCTACTTGCCTCAAGGACACGCACGAGAAAACGGAAGCGAAAACGATGAGAAAATGAGCCCCGAGCCGACTACTCCTTCTCGGGCACGCGGGTTTAGGGACAGCGAGCGGCGAGCTACGAGCGACTGGTGATGGTGAAACAACGGCGGAGGAGGGGCTGAAGACTCTTGGAACCATCGGCGGCGACGAGCTGCCACCGGAGCTCAATCGTGTGAAAGTTGTGTTCGGGCGAAAGAAATAGAGAGCACCGAGAGAGAGTTGAGAGAGATGTCTTGGGTGGTCTTTCACAAAAATGGGAGAAGAGAGAGTGGAATAGCCCTTATAAAGGGCTCATGGTGGGTTAAGAGGGGTGTGGCCGAGGCGGTCGCAAAAGCTTCGCGATCCAACCATGAATTAATTCCAGTGCAAACAATTCCTTCAAGTCGTAAGTTACTATCGAAGGCTAATCATTCCACTTTCGCATTTTGCCGCGCCCGTTGTTAGCTCAAGTCCGATAATTCGCTGTACAATTCAGATCAAGCTTCGCATTGCGTCTTCCCATAATCTAAATCTGACACTGACTAATCTACCTGTTAATCAATTCGAAAAAATTTCGGCTGTCACAATTCTCCTATCCTTAAAAAGTTTCGTCCTCGAAACTTGGCCTTTGCTCCCTCATTCAAACAGATGAGTGTATTTATTCATTATCATCTTTTGTTATATCTCGCAATCTTAACCTTGATCGGGGTTATCACCGACCTTACCAACTCAGAGACTCATCCGGCAATCCCACTATGCTATCAAATCACAATTCCACTACGAACATCATGTTCGTTTCCACAACTCACTATTCATGGTGCCAAATTCACAAGCTATACCTATGGTTCCGTTGGTTACGATCCTTAAACAACTCACAGTTCATACTACACCACGACACTATTGGGTCACTAGCCAGCTAGCTCGTGTGGGTCTCATCTCACTCTAAGGTTGTTGGGGTTAACAATACAACCTAGAAGGGAGCGAATAGGTTATTTGAAGAACTATGAAAAATATTTGTGGAATAAAACAAGTTCAATTTCAAACCGGGTCAAACATCCGCAGAGATATTGTAAAGATCAGGTCGGTGGATGTTTGAAATACAAAGTGAGAAGATTGTGTGCTAAAATGCATGAAGTTCACTAGAAACAAGAGCACACAAAATAGTAGGTGATATAAGAAGATGTGGCGAGTAGATGTTTCACAAAACAATTTTTGAATGTGTGTAAGACTCGAGTAAAATATCAAGTAAAGTGCAAGCACACATTTCTTTGAGACATCGTAGAGATCGGGTCAGCAGATGTTTGAAATAATGTGAGCTGATTGTATGTGTAAGTGTATGAAGATTACGAGAAACTAAAGCACACAACAAACATTCGATCAAACATTAATGAAGACATATTATAGAAATCAAGTCGAGCTGCTGTTTGACATATGGTAATGTTTACAAACATGTAGTACTAATAAAGATGAGATAGAAGATTTGCAAACAGATATATAGTGGTTTGGCCTTATCCCTAAGCCTACGTCCACTCTTAAGACTAACAGCCATAATTAGAGTTGGAATTCACTAGTAATCTTCAAGACAAGTTGTAAACAAGCAAGTACCTCCTTTTCAATAGATCACACTATTAGGACTCACATACTACTCTCACTATTGTACACTTTATCTTTCACAAGATTACAACACGTAAAGATTACCATAGAAGATTTTTCGGGAGAACTAATAAACAATGAGACAAACCTAGCTCATAGTAAGTATGGATTTTACATTGTGCTATCTCTCTCTTGCATTTAGCCTAAATGGTCTTCTATTATATAGACAACTTCATTCTTCCCGTTGAAGAGGCTTGCGAAATTCAACTAACCTTTAGAGATCCGTTGGGCTGCCTGCGATTCTTTGTTTTTGACACTTGTTTTGAAACATCTAATGTTCTAACATTGTTCTGAAAAAACCGACAAATGCCAATGGCTATATTCTACTCGATAGATTTCCCGATCTTTTGTCCGCCAACGACTATATTTTCTTCTAACGAAACTTTTGTATATGTCCGTTGTTCAAATATCACCAAACTCGATATCGGCGTAAACATTGTCACACCCGATCTTTTGGTCCGTTGATGCTTTTTATAGAAAATCCGTGGAAATGACTTGTGATCTATCATTCAATGATCCTCTTGAGTATCTCAGCATTCAAAGACGTCACCTTGATGAAAGATTGACTATGGTACCTCCAAGTCCTCATGAACACCTCATCATCTTTGACTTGTTCTCGTCGTTGTCAAGATCTTCATTCTTGTACCTAGTTTTTGCTAAACTCATGTTACTTATATGATCACAATCATTATAGTAGCTATATTCTTCAAGACCAAAGATCCGGTCCGTTGATCAAGTCACTAGCACCTTTCGGGATTAAACATCTCCGCACAATCCCTTACTCATAATCGGGACATTTTAGATATTTATAGTCTGTTGATGCTATTCAATGAAAAGCCTTGTAGTTGACTTGCGATCAATCAACCAATGATCCTCTTGGCTTCTTCAAGCATATAAAGATTTCCAAGGACATCAACGTACCTGTTAATTCCTCATCTTCGGTGATTCACAAGGATCATCACCGTTATCTTAGGCTTCCACCCGATCTTTGTAAGGCAACTACCCTTTACCAAAGATTTGCTGCTTCGATAACAATCTAGTGCACCCAATCTTTCGTCTAGTCCTTCAAAGGAAATTGGGAATTTCAACTCCGCCATGATGTTCATCTTCATTGTCCTTCCAAGTTTTACCGAATATCCTCATTTTAGGCTTGTTCATCATCACCAAGGTCTATCCACTGTTCACCCAATCTTTGTACCTCTAAACCGTCACAAACATCCCCATTCTTCTCGGCTTGTTTTCCTTTGATCAAGGTCCTTCCGGATGTTCGCCTTGTCCTGAAGATCCTTCCCGCTAGTAGACATCTTTATCGCCCAATATCTTGTTCACCGAGAGATTGGCTATTAATCCCAAAAGATCGGCAGAGTCCTCTAAACATTGATAGAGCAGATATTTGTCCGAGGCACATCTAGTGCTCTTTATCACATCATATGCATTTCGGCTTGTGCACATAGAACCTGGTATAACTCAATCAATGCACACATTAGTAGCCTTTGATTGTCTTTGTTATCATCAAAATAAGATTGGGGATTTTCAATAATTACCACATTGGTGACATTCCCAATAAAGGCTACCATGATCACTCAGCGGGGGCTCTCTCCGACTCACTTTTAGAGGCACATAAACAATCGATTTTCACCAACTCCCCACCAAGCATTCCTCATTCATGTCATTTCCACTCGTCCTTTCGTTGTTGATCGTTCCGGATTCAATGCTATGTATTTCTCAAAAATATTTTTCACTTTGAGAACTAACTTTAAAACAATGTGGTTTTCAAAACGAGTCGGACTCCGCACAACATCTATACCTACCTTTTCGATGTATGGTTTGGTTTATTTCTGCCCCTATCGTCATCCTAAAAGCTTGCTAGGAGCAGCACTTTGCCAAGCCTCCCTTCCCCGGTGTCACTCCCTGCCCTCTTCGGACCGAGTCGTTACTGAGTCCACCGGTTGACGTCCGGTTCATCCCCAAGCCACACATCTACGAAGTTGAGTCTCGCGCAACACGACCCATACCATGTCTTACAATTTATAGGTATCTCGTCATCTCGTCGCATACCACGTGACGGTTTATCAATTCCGACAAGATAGATTATATGTGATGCATGCACGTTTCTCAAAATTTCATTTTAATGCGGGAAAATCGTGCAATGCGTGAACGTCCTCACTATTCTTTATACATCATTCATTTCATAACAATCCTTATCTCAACTCGAGACGCTAAAACCACCAAGCAACCACAATACCAAAGATCAATCGATAACATCAAGTCTAGTCGCTATTCAATTCAAAACCCATACGCGTTCAATGAAATCGGCCCTTCGTCCAAAGCGAGTACATTTCAAAGCACGAGTTCAAACCCACTTCACACTTCTCGTTCACTTCCTCGCGAACTTCATATCATCATTTAGGGACGTCAATGAAAATTGATAACTAAAACCATCAAGATATAGCACAAATTCAAGCCTATACTCCACAACGTCAATCCACCACAATTTCATATCCACAATCATTCCAAACAGGCTAACCATCAAACTCCAACCAATCAAACCCAATCCTCGACATCCTGGACTTATCGACTAATTCACCTAACGATCAATGTACTATAACCACAAATAACCACAGAAATCATTAATCCCTATTAGTGATCGATGAATCTCTTAACTAACAAGTAGCGAAGCTACCACTTATCCCTTACCAAACACAAGCACATGCACTTGTAAATTTTAATTGCGTACGTGCCTTCCAAACAAGTCGGTCACTTGCGCGCCTTATCACTCCATCGACCCACTCGATACCAACTCATATAATAGGCCTCTCCTTGCCTTTCCTTTATTAGAGCTCCGACGTCCTGGGGCGTCGTTCGACGCTAATTATGAACTCGATTTAATCTAATAATATATATATATATCGGAGGGCCAATACTGAAGCTAGATAACTAAAAATAAATGGTAGCCATACATAACAAATAAGTGCATGTAAACTCCAGGCAAGCACACTTAATAGGGTATGGCCATAATAGGGTTTCACTACCTATAAAGCATGCATTAAATAGCACACATAAACCACGCAGGCAAAAATATTCTATTATATATAAATATGTATATATAGACACCGGTTAGTTATATTATTTTCTTTTAAATAAATCAACGAATACATTGAGAAGATTTAAAGGGAAAAACTACTCCGAGTACTATCCGCATCTTCGTTGGCATTCTATCGTCCGAAGTTGCGGGAACCTCGGAATCGAAAGAAAAGTTCAACGAGGGGTGAGCCAAAGCTCAGCAAGTAAAATATCCACCCTAATGACTAAACAATCCATTCTTTCATTCCTTCAAGTGGGTCTTATCAAGCAATCGGACAATGAGATACCAAGGAAACACAGAGAGGAAACAAGAGACAATCATGGGTCTATCGGACCTAGCGAACGTGAAAACTCAAAGATTTATCAATCCCCTACTTAAAACTCCATGGTTGAACACTCATTTAGTTCCGATTCCAATTTGTGTCAAACCGGTAACTTACTTTGGGCGATCCTGTTCTATTTCCATCTTTCCCCTGGCAAGGTGGTAACCACATGAGCGTCGAACCCCACAAGTCCTTCGCTAATCCATATGACCGAACCTCCCTATTCACAGTTCCACTTCAATTCTTCCAAAACCCAATGACAATTAAGTTGAACCCAACATCGTTTCCATTTATCCAAGACCCCAATTTGCCAATTCAAGTAACAGATCGCACAAACATCTCCTTATTCCCCAACTATACGGTCGAACTACCTCATGTAGGTTCTCTTTGATTCACCTCAAATGGATGACATTCAAGACAATCAGCTCACATAATCCGCTTACCTTAGACCCAAAGACACCAAGACAAACAATGGATTGTTCACGAAACATCGATTCCTCTATCATGTAAACTCATCTATCCATGGACATACTCGTTCACAAAACAATGATACACACTCAAACAAATGAAGAATGAGTGGATTAGTGGTAGGATAGATATCTACTTGCCTTAGGATCGTAGACGAAGAAGATGGAGTCCAAATTGATGATGAAACGAGCTCGAACTACCGCTTTCTTGGTGGACATTGCGCAGCCGAATGGATGGAGAAGGGGAGACAACGCGGAGCTTCGAGCAAGCGGATGAGAGGATGAACTGAGGTCGTCTTGAGGCTTGAGCAGTGACATCAAGCTATTGTTCAGCATCGCTGGGGCTAGTTGGGAGTTAGGGAAGAGGAGGAGGAGTAACGAGCGGAGTGTACAAAGCGGGAGGGGTTCCAACATAGAAGAGAAGAAGTGAGGGGGAGGAGAGAGAGTAGCTGCCCGTATATAGGCCTCAAGATCGGTGGGGAAGAGAGGGTTCAAGGAGTTCGAGCAAAACCACGAATCGATTTCACGTTGGACCAATCTTACACAAACTAACAATTGAATAATCACAAACAGTCCGTCCAACACCCTTCACCCCCCCAAAAAAAAAATTACCTTAGTATCTCAAATAGTCCACTGCACCACAACTTGTAAATTCCCAATTCACTTTCGCCGCTAATCCAAGCTAGACATTTACCAATCTACTCATTAATCTAATTGGGCAGAAATTTCGATTGTCACACAGGGCTTGTAGGCTCGACGGACCGGGGCACAAGCATCGAGGTTTAAGGCGTCACACTAGATGGACATAAGCTCGGGCGCAAAAGATCCAAGCACTATTATTGGGGACCCAAACACAAGCGTTGGGGTCCCTACTCCCGCCTTGGTGGACCTCGGTACCTCGGGCATGGCCTAGATGGACCCACGCTCAAGCACAATGGATTCGCGCATAGGAAATGAGGTTTTGGGCCCGGCCTCTATGGACACGAGCCGGGCGCCGAGCTTCGAACATCGGTACTCATGTCTAGGCCTAGCCTCGATGGGCCACGGCATGGGCACCAAGGTCTCAAGCCTTGGTCTAGATGGATCGGGATCGGGTGTCATGGTCCAAAGCCCGAGCGTCGGGACCAAGGCATGACCTTTGTGGACTCGGGCCCAAGTGCCAAGGATACCGCTCCCCACTCGGCCATCGTAGATCCGGGCCACGATCTTTGGGGCAACAACCACGGGAACCGGGGCATCGAGCCTAACCTCGATGGACCCGAGCACTAGTATCAAGTCCTAGGCTGCCTTGGACCTAGGAGCGAGCACCGGGGTTGCCGACTCAGCCTCTATGGACTTGGGTCCTAGTGCCGGTAACCCAAGAATGATGTTAGGGTTCTCGTGCCCAAGTGCGGCGTACGTCCAAGTTTCAAAACTAATCATATTTTAGAAGATGATTTCCGATTTGTTTAAGAGGAAATCATTTTCCTGAATTTTGAATATGATTTTTTTGTTCACTCATTTTTTTAAGTGATCCAAACGCCAAAAAATGAGAAAAATGTTCTCTTGAAAATTGTTTTATGCTAAACAAGCAGTTCCTTAATGGAACATGAATGCATCAATATCAACTTGCGGTTATTTAAAAATAGATTGAATAGCAAACTTTGCATCATAAAACATCTTTTTGAAAAATCACACAAATCCGACGTTAATTATTGGACCTCATGTTCTTTCTATTTTCTACATGCGACAATTGAAACAAGTAATAAGGATGGTCAATTTGTAAGGATCCTAATTTAAGTTACAAATCCAAAAAAGGAAGCGTCCTCATAGATATTTGCCAAAATTATATCTCCTAAATTTCTGTTCTGGAGTCAGCCTTTTACGGCGCGAATAGCAACGTTTCATTTCCTTATTTTTCCATTTTTCTATTCTGGGGAATATGTTTGGAATAGAAATCTGTTAGGTAAAGCAATTTCATTTTTCTATTTACAAGACAAATTTTTGGCCCGGAAATAGGTTTATAATATAAATAAAAAGTAGAAATTTCTCACTTTTCAATTTCCGGAGTAGAAATAGAAATAAGAATTTTTCTCATTGCTCACTCCCTCTCTCTCTCGTGTGCAACCTCCCTTTGTCTAGCATCCTTGCCATCGGTCGTTGGTGACCCACCGCCGATCGTCGTCCACCATTGTTCGCTTCTTTCCCCTCCCCGCCGCTAGCCAACTTTCGCCATCCGCCTCCCACAAGCTGCCAATCTCTCCAATCCCCGGCTCCCATTCACCCGTTCTTTGTTCGACGGCCTCTTACCACCTGTCTCGTTCGGCAATCGCTATCCACCGGTCTCCGTCCACCCGTCGCTGCCTACCGTTCTCCATCCACTGATCCGCAATTGCTATTTGCCGATCTTCGGCTACCCTTCACCGATCGCCGACCATTGGTCTTCGACCCACCGGTTGTCAACCAATGGGTCTTAGTCAACAACCATAGAAATTTTATGCTATTATCAAATGAATATCTATTCCGAGATCAGAAATTTTATGTCATTATCAAACGCGTGTCTTTGGTCATAAACTCATCTAGGGAATAAAAATAAAAAAAAAAATCTATTTCTGGCTAAAAATAGAGCCCACAAAGAGAATGGTTGTCATTTATGCCTTTAGTCCCCATTGATAATGCTTTCTTTGTAGATGTTTTGAAGGCTAATTTGGTAACTCCAAGAATTGAGTTTTGACAGCATTCATGCTTATTTTGGCCATGCTGTAGTGACAAAAATACCAAGAACTCTTGTCGTGACGCGGGGTTACTTTAGGGATTTTCCAAAGAAATGGAAAGTTTGGCCTTATAGGAAATGAAATCACGTCCTCAATGTATCGAGCTATACAGGAAAATGCATAGGAGATGAGCCAACTGTCCAATCATGCTGGTGCCAGTTAACATACGAACCATTAGTCTTTCCTATAAATGAGAGGGCGAACTCACTTCAGGAGCTCTCTATATTTATCTTTCTCTCATTCATTCTTCTTAATCTGTGAGCGTATAGAAACAAATTCCAATATCTTTGGCTAATCAGTTCGTTTTTCTTTTTCTCTTCTTAGAGATTGATATTGAGTCTTCCATTTCTTTTGTGCTGACTTGTTGTTCATCTGTTATAGGGCAATCCTTTTATTGAAGTGACAAATGGAGAGCTTCAACAACTCCAACAACGAGATAACTATTGCCCTAGGGATGCCTCCATTGTCTCCAACAAGCCAGAGAATGGAAGGACAAGGCTCTCAAAACCCTAGCATTGACCCACAAAACCTTAAGAGGTTCTATTAAATATAAAACCCTCGAAACGCGTTTCAAATGTTGGACATGGGCGACAATGCCCATTTTGTTAACCTAGACAATTCATTTGATAGTGTTGGTGGGGAAAAATGGGTAAAAAGAATAACAAAACGAAGAAATGGTAAAAATAGTGGAGAGATATTAGGGTTTCGCTTCTCTTATATTGTATTTCTTATGTAGATAGAGTGGTGACTTTTCTTTTTCAATTTTCTTTTGTGTGTATGTCTTTCAGGACGATGGCAAGGAGGCGATACGCTAAAACTTATCGTCTCAAACAAATTTCTCGAGTAAGGGAACTTGAATGGACAGTGCAAGCTCTAGAAGTTAGTCATCGATTTGAATCTCCCACCAAATTATTTTCCATATAGTGTGCTTGCGTAGATTTGGCATTTGCCGTGATTAAGATGACAAGCACCTAATGGTTCTGAATTTTTCTTGTCCGATATACATATAAATATAGGCCGACATAAAAAGGGACTCCGCGAAGATGTACCATTGGAAACGACAAAACCATTTGTGCCAAGTCGAAAATGGCGAATTAAAGCAAAAACTTTGCTTCTTTTTTCATGAAATCGAATTCAAAAAGGTTCTCTCTTTCTCTCTCTAACTCGCGCTTATTAAAGGAGAAATTAAGAATGTAATTGACTGATAATTGATGCAGCTGAATATGTGAAGCTGAAGAAAGAGAACGACCAGCTCAAGGAGGTGTATGTGCATCAGAAAAATATGAAGAGCTCGTGCAGAGCAACGTGGCAAATGCTGAATTCGTGGACATGGACATGGACCAACCGGGATTTCCGACCTACAACTTTCCATTGAGATGCCTTGAGTTAAATTAAGCTCTTGTTAAGAGACCCAAATTCCTTATGTCTTTACATTTTATGCTTGATCCAGTTTTTTGTGTGACTATGGTTGCTCGATTTATGTGAGCTTAACTGAGACAATTTGGATCTTAGAAACTCCGATGGCTTATTTACATGTTAATTCAAGAACAACCTTTTGCTTATGTTTTGTGGGCTTCGTGATCTATAGTGTTGTTTATCTTGGCTCAAAGAATGGTTAATATTTATGATGCACACAATTGGTAGATGTCCTTTATTCGTATTGATTTATTTGTTATCGGGTTCGAATTATGTTGGGATAGGTGTATAAGAATTCCAAAAACTTATCGTGAAAATGCGATGGAGTCCTACTACTTTTAAAAAGTGCAAGCTAGTCTTAAAACTTATCAAATTGATGTGATCGAATCATTTTTTTAACCTCGCCCAATTAAAATAAAAGAAAGTATTGATGTGGCCTCTTTTTTATTATTTTTATTCTCACTAAAGTTGGCATTGAAATAACTATTTTTTAAAAATATTGACTCTTAAGTGAGTTGAAAAAAAAATATTGGCATCAACGTAAGCGCCGCACTCAAATATTGGCACTTGATGTGTTCTTTTGCTGAAAAATAAGTTAGTACGAGATCATTAAGATTTCAAAATCATTCACTATAAAGAGTAAAAGGAAAGAACAAACTAGTTTGCCAAAGAAATTGGGATTTGTTCTTTACTCACACTAATCAAGAAAAACGAATGAGAGAAAGATATAAGCACTAAGCTTTTGAGTGAGTTTGGCCTCTCATTTATAGGACAGACTGATGGGTCTTAAGCTAGCTACTGTTAGGATTCGGCGCACAATCAAATTGAAGTAAAACATAAAACGGAAAAGAAAAATTAAGACATGAGATTTTTTCTGGTTTACCTTTAAACTAGGGTTATGTCTAGCAAATGATTCTACTATAATTAGTACCCCGCACCTCTTGTTATATCACTCAAACTACTAATGAAAAATTATCGGTCCTGGTAAGGGACGCTGCCCTTTGAGACCACCGCCGGGTGGCTCCCTCGGATCCCCATCTCGCTCGGCGTAAAAGCGGGACTAATGTGCTTTCCTATCGTTAAGAAGTATGACCACCCCTCAATAGCTACCACTAGTGTGATTGGACAATGGGCCCCAACTCTCGTGCATATTCCAATTCTCGCATGATATCTTGATGATATAGTTTCATTTTAGGAAAAATACCAAGTCTTCTGGAAATCCCTAAGTTAATCTTTCATGCCGACATTGAATTCTTGGCGGTTTTTGTCTTTGTAGCATGGCCAAAATTGGCATGCATGCTGTCAAAATTCAAATTCTTTCAAGCATTACTAATTGGGATTAGAGGCCGAGCGAAGAAGGGAAATTAAAGAGATGTTATTTTGGGAAATACTATTAGGAAGTTTCCTCTTTGTTCCTTAAAAATGGGTCATGCTTGCTACTTATATCTATTGTCCGCAGAAAATGCAAAGAACATTAAGTTCGATAATTTACATATCATATGCTCGCAAAAGGGAGAGACTTATTATCGCAACCTAAAATTAGGCTAGCGGATTATCGGGTTAATTAAATCAACTAACATAATTTAGACCCTCCGAAGTCCTACTTGAATCGCAACTTAGGTTCAATTCATGAAAAATTATTTAATTGAAGTTGCCACTAATCATTTTACGAAAGGTTGATTAGAAACCTTAATATACTAGGAGAAATATCTTATTTACGTGAACCAGAGAAAATGAGTTCGGGGACTTGGTTACACTAATTTGAAAAAATTAATGCCCTTTCGATACCAATTTCATGAAAAAAAAATCCTTTTCAAATTGATTGAAGAGAATTGATTTTGATTTTTTTTTTTTAAAAATGCGATATGAGAACATATATTATGCCCCCAAAAGATGATTTTTTTTTTGTATTTTTTGGATTAAATAAAAGCTCTCAAAAGCAATCAAAATTTTGAATAAAAATGTCCATAATATACCTTTTAATCCGAATTTTTCAGAAAAAATCACCCATTCCCAAAGATCTGGGTTATAGAAGAATTGTATCCGCTACATCCTCGAAGATTTAAGCCAAGTATGCGAGATAGATGTATAGAATGACGTCATTCATTTTGCCAAAAGGCAAAACACGAAATTCTATACTAAATCACCATCCCATTTCATGAGATCATGGCTAAGACATGTGATTTATTTTTTCGACGGACAAGGCACATAGAGGAGCATATATTATGAACATGTTTGTTTAGAATTGTGCAAACTTTATAACAATCAAGCATGACAAAAATAAAATGAAAATGAGTCAATTTGATTTGGAATTTCAAAAATTAGGAGGGATGGCCGAATTTGTGAGAGTGGAGTCCACCTTTCCTTATCCAAAATCTGATCCAATTTTAATTTGAGAAAATTATCTTTAAGGATTTGCAATAGTATTCAGATAATTCTCAAATATTCCAATCCAATCCAATCCAATCTCACCCATAACATAGAGATAACATCATATAAACAAGGATATTGTCAAGTAACTAATCCTAGATGAATTCAAAGCATGGATCATCACGAGATAGAGCAATTCAGCCAAGTATGCGCATGGATGCTGAAAATAAATTTTTTGCTCACCAAAAATCCAATCTTTTCCAATTTACTTATCTTGATCTTAGAAATTGTCGAACAAGTTTTTTTTTTTAGAAGAGATATTTCCAATTGATCTCACCCATTCTTAGAAAATTCAATTAGATTCGTACAATTTCATGATCCAATTAAGTTTACTAGAAAAATTAGAATTTTGTTCGCGATTATCCAATTTTCGGTTTTGACTTATATTGATAGAAAAATTTTAATTTCCCCAATTTCGATCACAAACCAACATAGATTCATCAATACATGAGCGTATACGTATGTTACCAATCAAACAAGCATAGATTGGTGATTAAAAGTTAATGAAATGTACCTTTTCTAAGCAAATTCTAGCAAGCGCGTACTTGATGTTATTGCGCCCAAAAGCGAACATTTTTTAGTTTGATTTGCTCGAAACTAGTTCCAAACAATCTAGCACAGGTAGCTACAACGTTAGACCTTAAATTGACGATGAAACGAAGGTCGTACAACTCAAACCGGGGCTGAATAGTGGTGACTTGTTGGCTGGACGGTAGGGCAGTACGGTAGGGACGGCAGCAACTTTATTGAAGTGATAAATGGAGAGCTCCAACAACAACGACAAAAGAACCATTGCTCTAGGAATGCCTCCATTGCCTCCAACAGGCGAGAGAATGACTGGACAAAGCCCTCAAAATCCTAACATAGACCCTCAAAAGCTTAAGAGGTGCTTATAAAGTTATAACCCTTCAAACTCTTTTCAAAATGTTAGGCGGGGACGAGTATGCCTATTTCTTTACCTAGACATTTCATGTCAAAGTGTTGGTGAAAAACGAAAAAACAAATGGTAGAAATGGCGGACAGATATAAAAAATTCCCCTTCCTCTTATATTCTAATTTATATGCATCTAAAAGTCGTGACTTTTTTCCTTCCAATTTTCTTTTGTGTTTGTATCTTTCAGGACATTGGCAAATAGGCGACACTCTAAAACGTACCATCTCAAACAGATTTCTCGGATAAGGGAACTAGAACGGACAGCCCAATGTCTTGAAGTTAGCGATCGATTTGGTTCTTTCTCCAATTGATATTCCGTTGAGCGTGCTTTCGAGATTTGGCGTTTGAGGTGATTAATATGACAAGCATCTAACGGTTCTAAATTCTTCTTGTTTGATGTAAATAGAGTGACGTAAAAAGGAACTCCAGGCAGATCTACAACCTGAAAAGACAGAGTGATTTGCCCCTAGTCAAAAATGGCAAATTAAAGCAAAGACTTGGCTTTCGTTCCCTTGAAATGGAATCCAGAAAAGGTTATCTCTCTCTGCGCGTACGCATATTAAAGGAGAAATTAAAAGTGTAATTGACCGATGTTTGATGCAGCTGAATACGTGGAACTGAAGAAAGAGATGGACAAGCTAAAGCAGGTGTATGTGGAACAACAGCAAAAGTATGAAGAGCTCATCAAGTGCAACATGGCAAATTCTGAATTCTTGGACATGGACCAACAGTGACTTCCGGCCTATAACTTTTTCTAGGCTATCAGATTAAGATGCTTTGAGTTGTTTAAGCTCTTGTTTAAAGAGCCAGATCCTGATGTCTTTTCATTATTTATGTTAAATATATGTCTCGAGTTTAAATTGTTTATGGATATATATATCGATTTGCTAAGTTCATTTGTGCAAAGAGAAATCAAGAAGGGCATCTTCTGTTGCAATTTAAAACAAGAAAGGTTTCTACCTCTAGAGGACAAAATAAGAGACTCACTTATTCTTTGCACATATTTGTTTATAAAAAAGAAAAAAAAGGAAAATCTTGATCTGATAGGAAAGAAAGAAGTGCACGACTTCTTTCTTGAGCAATGGTCGGTCAAGGGTTTGACCAAGAGAGGAACTCACGCATATATATATATTCTTCTTTCTTATTGCTGTACGGTGAACTCCTTGCATCAGAAGAGCCGCGCCGCGAAGAGCCAAAGAAACGAGAACGTACAACGTTCTGGTTTCGAAAGTATGAAGGCGATTTGCTTGGGGGTAAACATCCATTGATTTGTGCCCCGTGAGTTTAGTGTTTTATTATATTCAATTGAGTTGTTTTATTTATAAATAGCTAGGGTTTGGGTATAATTTAGGTGCGGGAAATACGAGCATATTGAGCGATTGAAATTGCGATTCTCCGATTCTAGTGGATTATTCTTGCTGGCTCTTCCCGTGGATATAGGTACCGACATTCGGACCGAACCACGTAATCTCTCGATATCCTTTATCGTTTTTCGTTATTTTCTTGTACTTCCACATTGAGTTATTTGCAAGATCTCTGGTTAGTTTCGCGTGTTATATTACAACAATTTGCTTGGTCTAGTTTTTAGTATGAGTGTGATTGCTCTATTTGTGTGAGACAATTTGGAGCTTAAAGACTCCGTGGTTTATTTATATGTCTATTAAGTTGAACTATTTGCCCAACTTTTGTGTGAATGTACTTCATTCCAAATTATTTCATCCGTAGAAATAACCTCGAACATATTGGCTGTAGAGAGTCTTAGAAGAAGGTAGAACATGTGTATGCTACTAGGGGTGTCAAAAACTGAATGAAAATCGAACCGAATCGAAATTCCGTGCATTTTTAGTTTTGTTCGTGTTTTGATTCGGATAATGGAAAAATCACATTTCTTTTCTCCAAATCGGACTTTATCGATTTGGTTTGGTTCATAATCGAATCGAACCTTGAAATAGAAAAACTAGTAAACCACACACTCAAACCCTAAATTGAGAATCGTTCTCTATCCACGGTTGGAATCCTTCTCCTTCTGGCTCCAATATTCTTCGCTTTCTATCTCGAACACGAAGGATCTGAATCTCTTTGCCTCTCCTCCGAATCTCCGATCAGTCTTGGATCTGTCTCGGCTAGTACAGTGCAATGTTTGGTTTTCAAAGGATTCTCCAGCTTCGTCCAATCTTTGAGGAAATCTGATGCTACCGTTGTTGGTCCCTCTAAGTTCTAGGTGATTTTATGGGATTTTAGCGAGTGCCTTCCCGCCCAAATGAATATTTAAGTATGGACGCGTGTGACAACATTTGTGCCCTCTCTATCCTAATCACTCTAATGGTCGTGCGTGTTAGGATTCGACGCACAATCAAATTGATGTAAAACATAAAACGGAAAAGAGAAATCGAGACACAAGATTTTATCATTGTTCACCCTTAAACTATGGCTACGTCCCGCAGAGGATTCCACTATAGTTAACACATCGCACCTTTTATTACATCACTCAATTACAAGCAAAAAAGCATATACATAAATAGTTATTCGTGAGCTCAAGCCAAAATGACAAATGAAAAAGTATGGCCTTAAACTATAAAAGCTCTTCGATATCCAAGAGGCGCTGCCTCTTGATACCCCCACCCCACTTAGTGTGGGACGGGATCCACGTGCTTTTATGTTATTGGGGAGTATGAGCCACTCCCCAATAGTGCACACGTCCATCTTGCACGACACACGTGAAGTTGATATTATTCACCTTCTCAACATTACGTGATCTCATGCATAAATGAACATGAAATAATTTTAAACACCCACAATCATCTTAAACTTATGGGTCATCCGATCCATTGCTCTAACAAAAAGCACATATCAGAGTGTCAATTAGTGAGGGACATCATTCATGATGAGAATTTTGTGTTAATTTGTGCTAATCATCCTTGTATCTCTTCTGAAATTGTATTCATAGTTTCCAATGAAATCCTTTTAAGTACGCCATTTTGTAATTGAGGGCTTCATTGTCGTACGACGGCACCTCTATTGTTCATAAGTTAATCTTCACTATAGTTTGAGCCGCCGTACATCGCCCAGTTGTTATATTGATTGTTTTCCTGGTTCTTCGATCCTCAAATGGAAAATTTGTTACCAAAAGTTCAGATTGTACTTCATTTTTTTTTTTTTTTTGGGGTCTAAAGATTGTACTTCATTTGCAAATGCAGGTTTTTGCCTTCTATTATACTAAGGCTCCATTCCTTTTTGCGGAAAAACAATTCCTAGGAAAAAAATTTCGGATTTTTCAGCATTTGGTTCATGAAAAAATAAATAATTTAAGGAAAACATTTTCCACCTTTAGCAAAAAACACATTCAAAAGCAGGAAAATTATCTTTTTTAGAAGAGGAAAACATTATCCATCATCTTTCCTTCCTTCATTTCTTCACATTCCCTTTTTGTTGTATTTATTTTTTGCTTGTCTTTTCTTTTCTTTTCTTTCTTTTTAGTTTCTATTTTTTATTTTTATATTTTTTTTTCTTTTTATTTTTTCTGTTCTTTCTTCCTCCGCCGATTGCCGGCCACAACGACGGTCGACGACCGGCCACAAGGGAGGCACGAGCTCTCTCATGGCGGGGAAGCTCAAGGCAAGGCCCGGGCCTCGCCTGTCTATGACAAGGCTCAAGCTCGCCTGTGTCCGATGACCGCCTAAAGAAGAAAAGAAAAAAAATATAAAAATATAAAAATATATATATAATTTCAAATTCAATTTTTTAGAAAATTTAAAAATAAATAATATAGCTAATATATAAAAAATTTATTAAAGGAGTGCTCGGAGGAAAATCAATATTTCGAATTCATTTTCAGGTTTTACGCTAAACACTGAAAAATACCTTACTTCGTTGATTTTTCATACTTAAACTAATTAATCACCTTCCGAAAATGCTGGATTATGGACAAAATCCTTATCCATGGTTGATGTTTGGCATCCAGTTATATATACGTATATAGAACACATTTGCTTCTTCAGTCTCTAGGAAATCCAGGGGGAATTTTTTTCATTTATGGCATTCCAGTTCAATGTTATCATGAAAATTCTGATTATATCCCCCTTTCTTCATTGATTCTGTCCTTTCCTCTGGATTTGGATGACCCATTCGCCTGCGACTGAATTTTTTTAGGGTGGATTGAACTGTTATGCTCAATCGCGTCTCGTGAATAAGTTGACGAACTCATTGAATTCATTTCACTGACATTTTCGGTCTACCTTCGAGCCTATGATCGATTCATTCCAACAAAGCGTGATTGGCTTGTATTACTCATGGTACAGTGCAAAAACATATACGAGTCATTGCTCACCAGAAAATGAGGGAAATCTACCGATTGTCCCTCATTAATTATTTGACATACGCCAAACATTTTGCTAACTACAAATCAGAAAGCAAATCTTTCCTTGGTTAAAATGCCTACCAATTGGAATCTAGTGAGTTTTTTTGCTCGGTTATGATCTAAGTAGCATCGACACCGACACGCGACATGAGATCACACCACACGCCAACGCATCATTTCAAAAAAATAGAGAATTTCGACTCGTTGGGACACGTGGTATATTAAATGCATATTTTTATATATGCATGAAAAATTATCATTTTTATGATTATTCCAACCAAATTAGTTTGATTGAAATTTATAAACAAACAAAATAATTAAAAAAAGCCTAGAATTGGTCTTACATCGGTGGCGAGGGAGAGAGACGAAAGCAAAATGACTTGAGAAGATGCATTCACGAATCCCACATCGGTGGTGAGGAAGAGAGACAAACATGAAGTCTCTCTAAGAAGTTAAGGATGAGACTTGGAGGCTTACAAGTTGAAGGAAGGAGTCCAACATTGGTGAGCTTAGTAAGAATAACAAATAAGATGGCTCTTTAAGATGTCGGGAATGAGATGTAGAATTTTACTTTTCTCTTGGCCGTTTGGCTAAGATAAAGTAGTTTAAATTAATATTTTTAGTGGAAAGGCTTTTTAAGATGCTCAACACGCATGTCTGGTTATGACAATCCATGTTCCCGAACAAAGTGGTGGTGTGCTTTCTTGTGAAATACCAAAGCTTGCCTCAATGTTAATAATGATAATTTGGTTGTCCCAACAGAGACCCATCAAAGAACTGGGCAACCACCAGCATGACAAAGTAACCATTAACTAATCACTGACTGAACCGGTAAAAGGTAGTCAAGCGAAGTGAAGTCCGGACCGATAATAGAACCTCATGCCCCAAGTTTTTCCTGAGACATCAAAGAACTCGTATAGCCGTTTCCCAATGCTAGTCCTTCGGTTATTGTATGACCTGGGAAAGTCTGTAGTTCGAATAACATAATTCAGGCTAGGTGTTTGTGAGATAAAGTAAACGTCCCACTAATCGATCATAGCGACTTGGGTGTGTCGGGGCAGGTTCAATTGCTCTAGCTAATTGCCATTGTTGCTCCAGGATGTCGCCAGTCCTGCCGCCAGCCCACCACATTCCGATAAGATCTCAAGTCGTACTTTCTTTGGCATGGAAATAACCCGAAAGTCGTTCGTGCCGCTTCCGTTCACGAAAAATATTTTGACTGCCCGCGACGCTTGGCATAAAAACCCTCATCAAGGTACCACTCCAGAAGTCAAAGCAATGAGCCTAAAAAATTTTTTGTTTTTGTTCAAACAATGAGCCTTCAATTTTTTTACTCCAACGAGCCTTAAATTGGTTAATGACTTATTTGATATAACATAATTTTTTCCGTAAAAGCTTAAATTGTTCTATTAATTCCTCGTTTGCTTTGTGAACCAATACCCAAAATACTCCAAAAACTTAAACTCATATTCAAGTATGTTTTTGTTAATCGACTTTAGCCAAAATCTCAATGGACACTATTTGCTTTACAATGGGACTTTAGGACACTCTTTGTTTTTAGTATGGAAAAATAGACCATACATCATTAGTGCAAAGAAAATTTTACACCTAACGGCCTTATCCATCATTTACTCGTTGATTGTAAGTATCACACTCCCTCAAATCAATGATGTATAAAGACTGAGTAAAATCTTTTTACGCCAATGGTGTATGCTGTAATTTTTCTTTTAGAATTCTTGCCCTCTATCAACTCTCCTTTTTTTCTCCCCATTGCCATTGCTCCTTGAAAGAAAATAATGAGATGTTTCGGGCATTTCTTTGTTCGGGTATGTAATACTATTGAGTTAGCGTTGATTGATCTTACTATAATTCGATTTTATTAGTCTAACGCCAACAAGCAACTGTATTCTGAATACCGTTAGGTAATTACTTTCTTCGTTTTTTTCCCACCGCTAGATCAACTACTTACTTAACGGAAAGCAAACGCGTAAGTATCACTTACAGTACTTACGGCTATTTAAAAATAGATTAATAGGAAATTTTGCATGATAAAACATCTTATCAGTGAAAGGGTAAACAATTTTCCAACTTTGAAGAATTCATTCACGGAAATGAACAATTTTCCAATTTTCTATTGAATTTCATGTTCTTTCCATTTCTGCAAGAGACAATTGAAGCAAGTGACAAAAATGGCAAAGGATCCTAATTTAAGTTCATACCCAAAAAAAAAAAAAGGGAAGTATCCTCATACATATTTCCCAAAATGACATCTCATAAATTTCCCTTCTTGGGTCAGCCCTTAATCCCCTTTGATAATGCTTTCTCTTGTAGACATTCTCAAGGCAAACTTGGTAACTCCAAAAAATAGAGTTTTGACAGCATGCATGCCAATTTTGGCCATGCTATAATGACAAAAATGACCAAGACTCGTGCTGTTATGCGTGGGTACTTTACGGATTTCCCAAAGAAATTGAAATTTCGACCTTTTTAAAAAGTGAAACTACATCATCAATATATCAAGTAATATAGGAAAATGCATAGGAAATGGATCCACCGACCAGTCACAGTGGTGCAAGGCAACTTAAGACCCATTAGTCTCTCCTATAAATAAGAGGCCAAACTCGCTTGAGAAGCTCACCAGTTTTATCTTTCTCTCATTCATTTCTTGTACGTAGTGTGAGTAAAGAAACAAATCCATGTATTTCTGGCTAACTAGTTTGCTCTTTTCTTTTGCTTTTTTTCGGGAATGGTTGTGAGATTTTCATTTCTTTCATGCTAACTTTATTGTTCATGTGTTATAGGGCAATCTTTGTATTGAAGTGACAAATGGAGAGCTTCAACAACTCCAACAACAAGAGATCTATTGCTCTAGGGATGCCTCCATTGCCTCCAACGAACCAGAGAATGGAAGGACAGAGCTCTCAAAACCCTAACATTCACCCCCAGAAGAAGATTAAGAGGTGCTTGTAAATGAAAAGCCCTTTAAACACGTTTCAAAATGTTAGACATGGACGACCATGCCCATTTTCTTGACCTAGACATTTCTTTTGAAGGCAAATGGGCCAAAAAAAAAAAAAACAATTTGAAACGGTGAAAATGGTGGAGACATATTCGACTTTGGGTTCTCTTGATATTCTGATTCTTCTGTATATAAAGTGGTGACTTTTTTTTTTTTTTGTGTGCCTTTCAGGACATTGGCAAGCAGGCGACAAGCTGAAATCTTTCATCCCGAAGAGATTTTTCAAATGAAGCAACTGGAATGGACAGTGAAATCTCTTGAAGTTAGCTATCGATCCGATTCTTCTACCAATTTTATTTTTATTTAGTGTGCTCTCGAGATTTGGCATTCGAGGTGATTAAGGTGACAAGCATCTAATGATTTTAAATTTTTCTTGTCTGATATATGTAGGCTAACTTAGCAAAGGCCTTTTATGATATGCAATTCTGGAAACGGCAGCACTATTTATTCCAAGTCCAAAATGACGAACTGAAGCGACAACTCGAGTTCTATTCTCAAAAAGTCAAATCCAAAGAAGGTTCTCTCTTTCTCGATCTGCATCCACGCGTATTAAAGGACAGATTGAAAAAAGATGTCATTGACCGATGTTTTTGATGCAGCTGAATATGTGGAACTGAAGAAAGAGAAGGACAAGCTACACGAGATGCATGTGGAACAACAGCAAAAGTATGAAGAACTCGTGAAGGGCTACATGGCATATGCTCAATTCATGGGCATGGACCGACCGGGACCTCCGACCTACTACAACTTTATGTAGGCCATGAGATTAAGATGCTTTGAGTTGAATAAACTCTTGTTAAGAGACCCAAAATCCTTATGTCTTTGCATTTTATGCTTGATCCGGTTTTCAGTATCAGTATAGTTGCTCTATCTGTGTGAGCTTCATTAGGACAAATTGGACCTTAAAAACTCCATGGCTTCACTTATATGTTTATTCAAGATGAACCGTTTGCTCAACTTTTGGGTGCGTCGCGATCTTACAGTATTGTTTATCTCAAATCTAAGAATGATTAATGATGATATTCACATATTATGTCATTTGTCGGAATAACCTTGTACAATTTGGCTGTGGAGAGTCTCTCTAGCCAATGGAAGAAGTAAAACATATGTATACCACACATTAATAAACCTGTACTCTCCTCGACTCTTCCAAAGTACCATCATTTGCTTGAATCGACCCAAAAATCAGGAGTCAAAATCAATTTGTCCTGGCCTCATTATATTGCTCGAATTTTGTTTGATGTTATGCTTTCACTAAATGGATATCTTACTAGTGTTCTTCGATGAAAGTAGACCTAATGGAGATTAGAATGTGGACATACGTCGTAACGTATTACCGTACGCACGTACATCTTGCATGACACTATTTCATCGACGTGTAAAGTTGACACTAATTTGACCACTCGACGTGACAGATTTCATGCATATATGAACAAGAAATAACTTCAACTCCCATGATTATCTTGAACTTGTGGGTTATCCGATCCGTCGCTCTAACGGAAATAGCTAGCCATTGAGGATAATTTAATGATCACCTTTTACGGTATTAGTGTGGCGTGTTAGGCTCATCAAGGAAGCAAATCACATATTAGAGTGCCAATCAAGTGAATTAAAAAAGTCGAACAACCACTTGAGCGAGGGACATCGATCATAATGAGAATTTTGCGCTAATTTCTAGTTGTCATCCCTTTTTTTCTCTTCTAATCATTTCATAAAATCCTCTTAAGTATGCCATTCTATAATCTTAATTATCGTTTGCACCGCCATACATCGCCCGATTGTTAGTACTTATTGTTTTGTTGGTTCTTCGAAAACTCAAATGGAAATTGTTCCTAAAGGTTAAGAGTGTATTTCATTAGCATAAGCAGGTTTTTTCCTATTTCATTAGCATATGCAGGTTTTCGCCTATTCTAGAAATATATGGTGTTGTACATTTTAATATCTCTGCTGGATTGTAGCCATTGACCGAGAGGAATGGTTGATTTTTTTTTCCATAGTTTCTTCATTCTTTGATTTTTCCTATATCAACTAATTAATCACCTTGCCCTTACCAAAAAAAACTAATTAATCACCTTCCAACAAATGCTGGATTATGGACAAGATCCTCGTTCGTGGTTGATTTATGGGAAGCTAATCAAGAAGCATAAGGTAGATAAGTTTAACCAAAGAAGAAGAAAACAAGAGGCCTAGCTGTATCCCTCTTGCTTATGAACGTTGGCGAACATACCGTCTGATTTAGATTGATAGTAAAACTGTAGATTCAATTATCATAATTTTTACGCATTTACCAACACTAAGTTGCTTAAAAATTTCTAAGAAACTTGAGGCATATCTTAAAATGGTTTCAATCGATGAATGTCAGATGTAACTATACCTAGCACTATCTTATGCATCCCTGATATTTTCTCTTTGTATCGGACTGGTGATATAGTAGCTCGAGCGCACTCATGCACGACGTCAAAACGACACTAGAATTTTTCTCATGCAACTCACGCAGCGGACGTCTTACTCATATGTCGATCTATGTGTACAACAATTTTGAATTCAATTTATAGAAGCAATATATTTCTTGTGGATTTTAATTATCAAAATTTATATAAGGGTCTTAATTGGCCGATGACCTTGGTTGACTAGATAAGGACGAAACATCACAAACAAGATGGCAAGCGTGTGGACGAAAACAAAGTTTGAGTCGCATGTTTTCGCGCTAGGATTTCGAAAAAATGAATGACTGTCCAACATGGGAAGAACCATATTTTGGTAGGATATCTGTATTGTCATGTACGCACTTTGGCCCCATAATATATCTTTAAACCAGCCCAACAATCCACTTATAAATTCACTTGATTCTCGTGGATTCGAGTGCAAATCAATCCCTCTTTGCGCTGGCATATTGCTTCTGTTTAGCCGTCCTCGCTGCGTGGTGGAACGCATCAAGAAATGGCTGACGGGAACAAAACGATTGACTTCCTGGCCATGGTGGATCCAACAAGTGCTTCTTCGTCGACTCATGCTCTCCAAGTTTCCCCCGAATCCGACTGCAAGAACGATCAAGCCGCAGCTCGGAAACCTGCCATCGGTTGTGGGCGACGCTTCGGTCCCCTAAACCTGAACATGGACCCTATGAAACTTAAAAGGTGATCACGTATTAACGAGAATATAGTTGTGGTTCGATTGTTTTTCTCTTTATTTACATTGGGTCCATTTTGAGTATTTTCATTTGTGCATGTCTTGTTACGACGATCATTGATCTATTTATTAACACGAGTACTGTATTGTGTATGCAGGATCCTATCAAATCGTAAATATGCAGACAAAGCTAGGCGGAAGCGGAGTCAGTATATTAATGACATGGAAAGGAAGGCCAAAAGTTTAGAGGTAATAATCCACTCCATAATAATGACTAGATAGATCTGTGCACAAATGAGCACATTCTTATCAAATCTGCCATTAGTTATTTAATCAGAATGAAAATTGTGCATAAGTTAAGAGGAGGGTACATATCTGCGTGATCCGTACATACCGCTTGTCTCCTAGTCCAACATATATCTCTATTATACTTGCGCTTTGCTAGCATAATGGTCTTTGGTGACTGTGAGAGTAATAGCATATTGTGGGCCATAAATTCTTGATGGAGTGAATCCCACAACACCATATATTTATGTACTATTTAATTTTTTTATAGCCAGGGACAAGCTGTTAATCTCATAATGAATTAAGGACAAAGCCCAGTCATTTCTCATTATATTTTGTGTGGTGGCACGAAGCAAAAACCCTAGACAGTTTTATCTAGAGTCTAGACTCAACTTAAATAACAATCCCTAAACGAAACATAAATAAAAAGACTGACTCTTGACTCGCGTTGGCACTAGGAATAACTCACGATCCATAGGACCCAATATTCTCGGTCAATGTTGAGCAGCACTCAGGAATTTGACCATTTCCCTACAGGACTCCAAAGCGCATGAAACTTGTTGCCTTAGAATTTTTTTTTTTTTTTTTTTTTGCTTTAGATCGAAGTTGCCTTAGAAACTAGTCACATTGAGCTTTTCAACCATATATCTTGCGACCACATTGGAGCATGAAACCATCCTCAAAGCTAAGAAGAAAATGACTCTTGAAACATTGCCATAAAGATGAACTTCACCTCTAAGGATTGGATAAGGCTTAGTCCTCTTCAAATGATCTTCATCAAATAAGTTATGGGTCAATTAGAATAAATTAACACCTTAACATTACACGACATCTCCAATTTGGGACTTCTTTCACCTAACACCATTAGACACGTAACCCAACATCTTGATTTGATAGTAGAACGCAATAAATGAGAAAAATAAACTAAGGGAATCATGTATGAGTGTCTTGTGCAAATATAGGCGATAGTTGGGATGCTCTCGCATCAAGTTGGCTTGTGTCAAAAGCAACATGGGATGCTGCTAATGGAGCAAGAGAGTTTGAAGCGAAAGATATCGAATTATCCGAGCAATACATATAACAAGGAAGGTAATTAACAATCTCTCTTCTTCGCTATCTCATCATAACACTCGTTTCAGTATTTATGCGATGAGCACTTATTTGTTTGGACAGCCGAAATAGAACAAAACAGGGTTATTTTGAGACAGCTACAGTTAATTCTGGACAAGCAAAGAGAGATTACACAAAGAGAGGCACTAGACAAAGGCAAAATGATATCTTATGGGGATATCAATAACCCAGGTAATCTGAATAATAGTGTATCTTCATTTGGCCGCTAGCTAAATGTTAATTTTTTTTATTTTTTCTATAGTTAGATTAGGCTACAAATTACTACTTTGTAATTGGTTTGGCCCTGTGTTCGACGTACATCTTCTGGATAACACCATCTCAATAGAAGAAGAGTCGACGCTCGATCGAAACAAGCAGTTGAATGTATCTATAAAGTTCGAAATCTTTTGGATAAGTACAGTCAAGTTTGCATAACAACCACAGTAAGTGAAGTCCCCAAGGCAGTAGCGTTCATTATCAATATGTACAGATTCATATATTTCATACTTGTGGTTTTAGATCGTGCAAGAAAATAATCATTTGGTGCTTCATTTCTGAATGTAGATGACTGAAGAAATTGATGTGCATAAAATAAGTAGAATTGTCATTGAAGACAAACATGCTATAACAAGATTTACATCACATTTATCGAACTTTTGTTTATCATACACGTAAAACTTGGGCTGTGCTGGGGAATGCAATGACTGGTTATTGATGCAAACTGGAACTATTTACTGATTTGGATGTTTTATTTTAAGGAGCAGAGACCGTATTTCGGCCGGAAACATGAGAGTTGAACGTTGACATTAGAATAAACTTGCCGTCCAGCAACTTAATTTTTTTTATCTGGTGTGAATTAGTAGTTTTCAACGCAGCTCAACTTGGAAAGAACACAGAGGAGGTGACCAGCCAGCTGAGTAAAATCAAAGTGAAGCAGGGAAAGAAGGGAAGGACACACATGGACGCCAACTCCTTGGGTACCTAAGATGGTGCCGGCACTGACGCTCAGTATGGATCATCAGTCTAAGCCAGAACCGAAGGCGAACAGTAGATCTAAAGATCCTTTGAGTCTCAGTTTGAGCATTAATTAATAGATCACCTGTGGATATCGGTTTGTTATGTGAACTTTTAGAATCCTGATTTGGCCTGTTGCTTCTTTCTCATTATGCAATTTACCATTCATTCGACCGCTCAAGACTTTTAGCATGTATGTCTTTCCGTACTTCTCTTGTATTATTAAGTTTCACAAATTTAAGGTGTCTTCAAATACATGTGCTTAGTTTTCACTCTTTTTAGTGTTTGGAATGCATCTTCACCTCTATGTCTGTTTGGTCCGAAGAATATCAAGCTCGGAGATGCTGAATTTTTTGCTAAAACAGTTGATCATATGGAGGTCAAATTTGTTGGAGCTACCCATTTGTGCTTTGATGTTGACTATTAGACGCCAGGTTTAAATCTCTAGCAGTTTGGATGATTGGAGCCCTCTCGAATTTAGAAGGAGACCGATTCACATTACCTATGAAAATTTATCTTAATATCGACCATTTGTCATTGTTTTAAGGCTGATGATGTGTAATTAATGATCTCTAGGATCTCAACAGAGCTAAGTACTTGATAGAATTCCAATTTTCCGGGAACTTTTGACACAGGGAAGTAGTAACTGGAAAGTGTTTCCAAAAGATAGACTGAAATTTGATAGAATGAATCGTGTCGATTACATAGGACGGACGTAAAGATAGGACTCCTTAGAATTAAAGATAACATAAAATGAGATAGTGAGAATCAAATCAAAAATTGCGATCGGATATATTGCAAAGTTGCCTAAAATCAAAAAGAGCGGCGCTATTTTCACTCCCATTTTGGTTAAGACAATCCTCTTTTCAATCAATAGACCGAAATACCATTCTCCCTCTTCGAGTTATTATTTCTTTTTTTATCAACCTAACCAATATATCTACCTTTATTTTTATTTTTCCTTTTAAATATCAAATTCACAATATAAATGTCAAATTACACCCAATAAAATATCATTATATAATGTATCATGCTATCATTTTTCCTAGAAAAGTTTGTTATTCTTAATTTATGATCTCATGCTTTTAATTAGAAAAGCTATATAACATATTAAAATTTTTTAATTATAACGACTTATGAACACATAATTAACTGTCTATTTTTTATGAAATAATTTTAGAGAAACCTTTTTCAAAGTTGAAATTTAAAATCTATATAATTATCAAGCAAATTTTGATCTTGTGAGTGATTTTCAAGTAGACTTGCATATTTCTAAAGTTACAAATTGCTTATTTGTGCTTTTTTTTTTTTTTTACACTTTGATATAATTGCAGGATGGGGTTGAAAATTTGTTTACATATTTTGCACTTTCAAACTCGCATAAGATTTTTTTAGAGGAAAATTTTAAGCATATTTTAAATTTTTTATCCACTTGTATGTGATTGAATTTACAATCGATATTAATTCCTTTCTTTATATCAAGAGTTGAACAGCATGAAATTTTATATTTTTTCCTTTATGTGTTTATCCTTTGTTACTACATATCTAAATACAAATATGTTCGACATTTTATCATGCTTTTAACAAATTAATCTTTTCCATTTTGTGATTAATTTTCCTTTTCCGTTTATATCAAGATCGACTAAAAATAAAAGTAAATTTGTGGATTAGTCTCGATAAAAGAAGAAAGATTTAATTAAAGAAAGAGGAAGGCATTTTAGTAAGTTAACTAGCAAAAAGGAGTGTCTTAACCAAAATTGGAGTGGAAATAACACCGCCCAATCAAAAAGCGCCCAAAAACCTATTCGATCGTATTGAACGGTGGCCCGTTTCCATGCAACCAACCGAATTTGAACGCAATCCAAGCTCGCCAGCCGAGGTGAGATCGCCTCGATTTCTGGCTATCGTATTTTTTCAAGAAATTACACGCTAGGTGTTCTACATCAACTTTTGAGTGCGTTTAACATATATCTTCATAAAAAACCCCGATACATGCACTCATTTATTGGTTTTCTTCTTCTTTTCTGTCCTTTTGAACATCTCTGCTTGCTCTGTTGGTGAAGATCATGAAGCTTACAGAAGGTTTAAGATAGGTCCGCTTCCATTCGAGTTGTATAATGGTAAAGTAGTCATGTCGATTATCTGAATAAATGACCGCTTTGTGTATGGATCCTTTCAGTGAGTTTTGCCTCAAACACACTAGACAGATATTAGCTTTTACAATATACTGTAGAGTGACCTTCTCAGAGTTCAGATTCAAGATCGTCGCAGACAAAACTGAAGGTAGATTTAGATATAGATATGTAAAGTCGAGTAAATTAAAGCAGAATTCAACTAAGAATATCAGATTTCAAGGACAAGAAAGAACACACAGCATGACTAACTGACCTTTTCTCGGTGTACCATCTTTTTAAGCAAGTACCAACGGGATCTCACCAGAATACATAAGCCTAATTCATGATCAGATCCAGGGTACTCACCAAATCGAGATACTTCGGATAAGCAACATTAGCACTATCGTCGCTATCTTTCAAGCTCTTGAGCTCATCAAAGGGCATGTTGAGATCTAGTGACAAGTCCAGCGACGCCGTTGATGATAATGATGGGCATGATAAAGAAAGACACAGATTGCCATCCACAACTTCACCCTCGTTTTGTTCCCACGAATCATTCCTCCTTACCTCTGCAAGCCTCGGCATCTTATTGCTTAGAGACAGATTCAGATCAAGATCGCCCCTGTCGCCGCCATGATCAGCCTTTCTTTTCACCGTGCTTCGCTCCCTGTGGGGGCAGTCTATATCGATCCTCCAGATCTCATCCTGAGGAGCCTTTCTCGTTCCGGGCGTTAATTGGTCTTTCGAGGGTTGAATCAGGGTTGACTTTTGCTGTGTGTGGGCACGCGTGAGACTGAACAGCAACGAGAAATTAGTGGACTCTAGCGCCGGGTCTTGAGCTTGTTTCGTTCTTCCCAGCTCACAGTAGAAGTTGTCTTTTGTGTTTGGAGGAGAGTGATGAGTCGCGTGCTTCATGTTGTCACCCATGAAACCTGCGAGTCGGATCCTGTTTCGCACATTCGCCGTGGCTACATCAGTTAAATAGGGTCCGCTTGCCCAGGTCCGGTCGGTACTCCAGCAAAAATCCCTGCACAGATCGAGATGGACAGACGGACAGACAGAGCGTTTAGTATGGGATAAGAAGAGCGGCGCACATTAATTCACGAACTATGGCCCATGTCAATCCTTCCTACCTGATGTTGGAGATCCTACAGTCGAGATTTTGGAGAATGGAGTGTCCCCAGAAAGCATGAGGAAGCTGATCTGCACTCCCCATGACATCTTGTCTTGTGTTTATAACTGCAAAAGGTAGGTCATGTAAATTATTAGAAGGAAAAGAAATTTGACAGAGCGACAAGCAACCTATATGAACACCAAACTCAAATCAACAAGGGTTTTTTACCTTCTCCTCGATCGTTAATCTTCTTGCTTCGGTACATCTGTTCCCGACAGAAAGAGAACTTGAGTTCAACTCTACGACATAATTTTTTTCGAAGAAAAAGATAGTTCTTATACAGATTATGGGATGTTTTATCACCTGCAAATGGCTCTTGACATGAGCAATACTAAGCCCCTTGATGTTCATCAGCTGCAAGACCAACTTCGGCGTGGCTCCTGGATAAAAAATTTATAAAAAAAAAAAAAGACGAACCCAAAAGAGGAAAAATCTATTCGATCAACATGATGAATCGAGAAACAATCGGAACACATACGCAGAGAAACAAGAATCAGCAAGAAGTCTTTACTTTCTTGACCCCCGAGTCGTTCCACTGCTTGAACAAAGCAAAGGTGAAGCTCAGAAGTCCAACGCAACCTCGGCACTTGAGATCTCACATACGGCCTCAAGCCAGTACTAGTGCCGGAGCTGATCGCGTTCTTGTTACTATTATTGCTGCTGTTGTTGTTGTTCTCGCTGAACTCCTCAACAACGCTGTTGCTCGAGCTCGTGCTGTTCCTGGTCTTGCTCTCGCAGTCCCCTTCCTCCTCATCCTCGCTTATGATCTCCAATGGTATCCCCGCCATCTTGTTCAAACCCCCATCATTTCGATCTTCATTCATGGTGGTTTCGCGAGATCAGAGAGACGAACCGGCCCGTAGAACCGAGCTTCAAGGGGCTGTTTCTGGGTGAGATTCAACCCCAGGAGGAAGGAGGAGGAGATGGGTATTATTCATGTGTTAAATTTGTCTGGTTTTGGTGCGAGAAATTTTTTTCCAATGGCACGAAAGAGGGAGTGAGCTTCCATATGGGAAGGAACACGACAAACCCTAGCCAGGTCTCAGCGTGGTCTTGGCCACAGCAGAGACACCCCTGTATTTCAACGAGCAGACTGAGTCCTAATCGCACGTACTCGGTCGTAGATCTTAAGAACATACCTTATATGATTGGGATAACGACACAAATAATCTCAACTTTAGTCCAATATATAATGTAATACCTGAACTTTACATTTGTTCATTGTGATCCATTTACTTTAGCCTAAATATGCAATGTCGTCCCTAAACTTTTAATTTGTTTAATGTGGCCTCGAACTTTTGAAAGATGTTCAATTTAATCCACGGATCGTATGAAAATATTCAATGTTGTCCCTGAATTTGAATTAATGAAATGACAATATTGAGCATTTTCATACAGTCCAAGAACTAAATTGAACATCTACAAAAAGTTCGGGAATCATATTTAACATATTAAAAGTTCAGGGACGACATCGCACATATGCGCTAAAGTTTAAAGGCCACATTGGACAAATCTAAAATTCATGAATCACATTGCATATTGAATTAAAGTTCATGGATTATTTATATCATTTATCCTATATGATTTTTAACCTTCACGTAGCTAAAAAAACAAAGTGAGTATTTGGTGCAGAGGTCAGAGAAACATGCATGGTATGGTCGGTCTGAGCGGACAAATGGGATTATTCAATTTTGGTTTCCTTCAGTTTAACTTCCATATCATTTGTTGGTTTTCTCCTCTGTCTCTCTCATCTTCCCATATATTTCTCCGAGGTTTCCCTGCCCGGACTATGAATCTTCCGAGAACTCTAGTCATTAGACTCATGATGTTCTTTGTTTGGAATCATAATTTTTTGCAATTTCTCTAGAGGAGATCACAAAACTGCTCCGAAATTGATTCAAGAGCCCGACGGCTCAAGGGTCTCAATCTCTATCGACCGAAGTCAATGGTGATGAAGTTAGATAAGCTCTTTTAATGGGTCGGCTTTTGAGAAAACGCTAGTGGAAGGTTCCGACGAACGCGACTGGTATAGAAACTAATGGAACCGGTCCATATAACTCCGGTTCGTACGAAAATTGGAGCTAGCAATCAATGGACCAAGTTCTGTTATGGCACGCCGGGTCGACATGAGCTCATTAAATTCAGTTAAAAACCCGACATATACTAATTCCAAGATGCCTCGAACAGAGTATGCATATAACAAATTTATCTCTTTTTCCTTCATTTTGCTGGGGATGTAGAGGGTTAATACGACGAGCGTCACTCTCATCATCTCTCAACACATACATTCACCTCGCCCGTTCCAAACCACATCGATATGTTTTTTGCCGTATACCCACTTGAATTACATAGAGGTATTGCGCAGACAACTTCCTCCCCTACGCCACATTCGTTAAGCTTTTTATGTGCCGTCAATTCGATCTATCGCAATGGTGAAATATGACAAGCCTATGTTGAGAGCAGTTGTTCGAGTGTTTCAATGGCAAAGGGAGGGAGGGCCAAGATCTTGGGTCCAAACCTAGGGTATATGTATTTCGGGGAAATTACTATGAAAATCTTAAACCTATTGTACAACAAATTCAGTTTTATATCTTTCAATTTGATCGGTTGAGTCCTAAATCTCTTGATGATTTGTCAATAGAGTTCATTCAGCCAATTTTGACGGAAATTTGTCAAGTAGTTCTTGACAGTTAGACTTGTTAAACTATGAGTTGGGTCGGGTCATAAACGGTCCGACGCAAAAAAAATATATATAGTGAATCATTAACCCATTTATTGCAATGCAAATTTTCGACCCATACCCAACCCGACCCATATTACTAAAATACTTGCATATTTAATTCAATAAAGCAAAACTTATAAATTATTAAAATATATATATTGGTAAAATTTTGCCGACAGTTTTTATAATTTTTTAAAAAACTCAAAAATAAAAATTAAAAAATTAGAATTTTTTATTTTTACATTTTCCTTTTTTATTTTATTTTTATATTTTTCTTTTCCTTTTTTTTTAAAGTTCGACGAGGGCTAGCGACCCTTGCCTAGATCTTGCAAGGATTTCACAACCCTCGCCTAGACTTGGGGAGGCTCGCGAAGCCCTCACTAGCCACAAGAGAGGGCCCAACCCTCGCACAAATCGGCCAAGGTTTCACGGCCCTCTCCTCTCGCAGTGAGGGCAAGCCTCGCCTGGTGGCCAAGCCTCGCCCGTTGTCGGCAAGGGTCAACACCCTCGCAGGACTTGGCTGGAGAAAAAAGTAAAAGAAAGAAAGAAATAGAAAAAATAAATAGAAAAATAAAAAATTAGAAAATAAAGATCATAAAATATTTTTATTATTCACTTAAGATAGTAAGGTAATACATTGAAAATCTATTCAAGACTCATTAAGTTGCTAATTGACTCATTTATTACTCACTTTGAGCAAGCAATTTATGACCCAAACTCCTAAATGTAGGTTAAGATATAGGTTTTTGACCCATTTTGCCATGTCTACCGATAGCTCTAAACGGAATAGTCGGCGTTGATGTGGATAGTTTCGAATTTTTTTAAAAAATTTATCTAAAATTGCTTCTTCTTTTTTATTTCCCTTTTCTTTTCACCACTTGCCCAGCCGCCGTTGAGGGCTGGCCTTGCCTATGAAAGAGTTGGTCCAGCCAAATCGGCAAGGACGAACCTCACTAGCCAAATGGCCAACGTAAGACCAGCCAATGACCATAAATTGGCAACGCCAACTGTTCCGCGTAGAAGCTATCGGCAATTACTTCAACAAATTTCTACCATAATTGATCAAATGAATTTCGTTGATAAATCATTAAGAGATTTAGGACTAAATTGATCAAATTAAAAAGTTTATGACCGAATTAGTACAAATACAATAGGTTTAGGATTTTCTTGGTAATTTTCTAGCGAATTAGATTCATTGCAATGAAAAAAAAAATGATATTTCGAGCAATAGGCTTAGATTTTCTTAGAAGAAAAAGATATAATTCATTTGTTAGAATAAGTAAGATGCGAGTCAAAACTCAATTGGGCAAGTAGGTTTAGGTTTTCCAATGAAGAGAGAGAGAGAGACGAGGCAAGGCGTTGGGAAGACTGCCTGACGATTCTTCCTGTCGGTGTTCACGGATGGTTACTCTCGAGCTTCTTCCCCTTCTTCACCATCCCGTCGAAACCGCCCATAATACCAACAAAAATTCCATTTCTTTTAGGTCCCTTCTCCAAGATTCCACGACCCCCAGAAGCAAAAAATCACATCACTTTTGGCCCTGACATTCACCAGATTCGACGCTTCCCGCTTTGTCCCATACACACGATTAAGCGTCGCTAGTTTTCACGAGGATTAAGGTTTGCCATAGCCTGTCCCTTCGATCCGATCTTCATCAGTTCGTCTTCGTCGCATCCCACCACCATCGGAAGATGTCGATACGTCCGAGAGAACTTTTCAGAAAGTAAGCCAAGGACAAATGAATAGGGATGGCCTTTCCTTTTCCACATAGATAAGGGGGCTAGTCCAAAGTTGACCGTTGTCGACATCTTCATGAGTCACTCGCCCTTTTGAGGATTTGAGATTATACTTGGAAATAAATTATAGCATGAGGGAAAGGTGCTCCTAAAGTTTTGAATTATTATTTTGAGAAAAAGACAGCAAAGACTCTAAATCATGCTCATTGTGACATAGTTACCCTATCGAAAACCCTAAATTTATATTTGTGTGACACATTTACCTCAATACCGAGGAATTTTGGATAAAGATGTCAAACACGTAAAAATTTGAGAATTTTGATGTCAAAAAGTTGAGGTAAATGGGTCACACAGTTACATGTTTGAGGTTTTTCATGTCACAAAAAAAAAAGTTCAGAATAAATATGTCGCAATGAGCATAGTTTATGACTTTTTGTGATTTCCACCCTTTTAGTTTTGGTTTTGCCCTCAAATGTTGCGTTGGATTTGCATGGCCTAGTCTGCGAGACCAAACAAGATCCATAAAGATCTTCCTGATGTTGGAACTGACAACTTGGGAAATTAAAAACTTGAGAAAACCGGGAGAGCGCATTGATATTGATAACATCATACATATGGATCCGGGTCATAGGGTTGATTTCCCAATACTAACGCACAAAGGTTGGGCAAATTGAGGATATTTGTCCCAAAGTAATGTTTTTTCGCTTCGCAGCCCCCCCCCATCACCAATGATAGAAAGATCGCCCCTCTCTCTCTCTCTCTCTCTTGGGCGAGTGCTTGCCGAGACTCGGATCCACATGGAGGGTCCATCGTGGCGATCGATCACGCACGGTTCGTGTGCGGGTCCTTTGCGATCAACAGACGTGATCCGTTTGGGTCCTTGAACGTGCGGGTCCAGGCAACGCTCACCCTTTCTCTTGGGATGTTTCTGAGGATCATTAGGAACCGAACCCTTAACCCCTTGATAATCATCCGATCAACAAAGAGCCGCAAATCTCTTTCGTCGATCGTGAAGTCTTTAAAAAAAAAATCGTGTGTCACGACAGTTGATGTATAGGAGTTACGGTACGTTACCATACGAGGCTACGTCCCTCACAAATGCCCCCTCTCTGGACTTATTTTCAAATATGTCGATCACAGCAGATTGGACATAATTGTACTTATTGTCTCTCTCTTTTCCCCGTCCGTGGACCATGATTATTCATATACTAGACCCATAAAGCATACAAAACGAGTATTATTATACGTGGATAAGGTGAAGGTTTTGCCCGACTCCGACCGAAAATAGACCAGAAACATTGAGATGGTCAATTCTGTCCGAATCGGACCCATGCCGCGATGCTCGGCCAGCAGCCATCGATGACGCATTATTATATTATGATGAGAGAAGGAAGCGAGAAAACCCTAAGCATCTTGAGATGTCACTCCACCTCAGCCTCACGCAATCCACCTAACTTGAAAAAAAAAAAAAGAATTCTAGAGTCTAACTCGTGAAGGTGCACAGGATCGATCAATATATACACATCGATACGTACGTTTTGTCGTTAAAGTTCATTTTTCTTGTAATGATTTTTTTATAGAGTATAAATTTGATATTAATTTAAACTTAGCTAATAGTAGAGAACCTTGTTAACCTAATAGTCTAACATTATGTTAATTATTTTTAACTACACGATCTCATAATCAATTAGTATTTTATACAAAATATGCGATGATGATATATGCTACGGTTGAAATTGGATCATCCTTTACAATACTATCAAAGAAGCATTTCCCAACAGTAGATTAGACGAAACAAGGAAAAAAAAACATGGCCATATAAAGAAACTCATATAAGTCAAGTTTGTAAGAAAACAAATCCACATGTGACGACAAAATTGTTCAAGTCGTGTAAGTCTCCTGTAAAAACCAATAACCCTTTTTTTCTTGTTCGCCAAAAGAAAATGGGACGAATCTACGACAACATAACATATAATTGAGACATTAGGAGATATTCAAATATCCCTAGACATGAAACTCGCATATTACATTATGTTCAAATTAGTAATTTCTACTAGATCTTACTTTTGTAATTAAAAGTTGCATTAGGCAAGTCAACACGTCTAGATTACATATAATAATCACTAATTATGCATACTTAATCAACATATGTCAGCATTGAGGGTTGAAAGAATAAGTGACAAATTTTGTATCATGCATTCGTGAAGATCATCAATGAGCTGATTTTTCTCCACATTCTAACGCCCGCTTTCATTTTTACTCTCAAAAGAAATACTGTCACATTTACGTATCAACTTATTCACATTGCTAATTAACCCTAGTCAAGCATGAAAATAAAACAACTGCATACTAAGAGTTCGTTTGTTTCGTGAAAAATGAATTACTTAGAAATTATTTTTCTAAATACAATCGTTTACGTTTCTTACAAAAATGAATGAACAAAAAAAATTTCCTCGTTTAGAAAAATATTTAGACACAAATTATTGTCGATAATAAAATTTTTCATTGACTAATTATTTCAAGCGATACAAACAATCATTTTTAGAAAAATATTTTTCAAACTATTCATTTTTCACGAAATAAACGGAGCCTAAGTTGGTCACTCGATGTTTTTATTTTTGTGTGTGTCTTTCCTTCATACGTATTACCTTCTCTATCATTGCATAAGATCATGGAACGTAGAGCCAAATTCAAACCCAATGGGAGGTCATTGATAAAGAGCGAAACCCTAAAGAAGACTGACCACGAATTATTATGGAATTTCTTCTGACTTTCTTCACGCAAACTGATAATTTTGCTGTCATGCATTCCAGCTCATGGGGACTCCTACTGATTAGTAACTTAATCAATCTGATTTTCAACCTTATTTCCTTCATTTTCCATGCTTAAGGTCAAGTAGGTTGCTGTTTCTCCCTAAAGAAAAACGAGTGTGGCCCCTATTGAAAACGACTAGGGCAAAGAAAAAAAAAAGAGGTTAGTAAAAAACCGAAAATATTGATTAATAATCACACATATGTCGGGCTAGAATATGGTGGGAACAGCGGATTTGATTAAGACAAATTGATTAGTGATTTGTGCAGAGACGAGATTCGAGGTAAGCCGGGGAGTTCTTTCTTAGGGTTTTGCCTAGCCTTTGCATGTGAGCATTAAAATAACTTTTGATGTTTTTGTTTGATTCTCGTGGAGACTCGAACAAAAAAAAAAATTTTGCAGGGTTTCCAATGTAAGGTCAACTCCACAGCAATCGATTTCCATGTTTTCCTACCATATGCCATTAAAAACTGATTAATTATTTGGATTTATATCAACATTTTTTAATATATATTATATGCCACCAAAATTCCCCAATAATTTATTATTTCGTGAGAAGGCGTGAACGCTATAAAAAAAAAAGAGGAAGGTATTACAGAATGAGCATGTTTGTCCTCTTCACACCATCGCCACCACCTTGCCGATGGCCGGAGCCCCACTTTCATTTTTAGGGTTTGTTTAGTCGTGTGAATCGTTGACGAATGTCTTGTAATTCATTAAACATGATTGATAAGGATGTTTTAACTTTAAAACTATTGATAACGCATGCCGCGGAAAAAGGTTAGGCCCCATCAAAATTACTTCAACAAATATCTCGTATATACATTGTGTGGGCAATATAAAGCTCCGTTTGTTTTCCGAAAAATAAATGATTTTGAAATCATTTTCTACAAAACCGATCGTTTGCATTGCTTATAAAATGGATGAACGAAAAATATTTCCATCGTCCACGAAAATAATTAGACATAAATTCTTATCGATTTTGTAGATATTTTTGTCAATTAATTATTTCAAGTGATAAATTTTAGGAAAATATTTTTCGTAACATGTATTTTTTTCTTATAACAAACGGAGCCTAATTGCGCCTTTACGAAAAGTTAGGACTACACCAAGGTGGTCGTTAAACAAAATAGTTTAATCATTAAGTTATCTGTCGGCCCTAGTATAGTGGTGTCCTATTGCTCATTCTCGCATATTTGATTGTTGTCCTGAATGATTGGCTCGACGGCATGAGCTTGACCAATTTTAGTTACTCATTAGAATTTCCAGTTACAAAATATACTGATTAATGCTACAAACTTCGTTTCAATCACTCTCTAACAGTAATGTTCACAATTTAAAAGTAAGACGAACATACTAATAAAGTTTGGTTGGCTAATTATTCTAAGCGATACAAGCGATCATTTTTAGGAAGCAATTTTCGAATCGCTTATTTTTTTCGCGAAACAAACGGAACCCAGGAAGAAAAGGAGAGAGAGAGAGAGAGAAAAGTAGAGGGGCTCTCAGTCTCGGCCCAAATTCTATGGGCCTTAGAGTTAGTGATGGGCTACGCTTGTTGGATGATCACCACCACGTGTGCTTTCAACTCGTGGGCCTTTTGATCAATTGAACCGGACCTGTTTCGGGCGACCAAAAGCCCCAACCTAGTAGTGTTTTTCAAAATTCCATTTTGTTCAATCGAAATTTCTTTTTGTACGCAGTTAAGTTGTGACTTACACCATCTGTGCAATGAACGATCTTGTCCTTAATACGCTTTAGAGTGCATTTAAGAGAGCATTTCTCGAAACATTTTTGGACACAAAAGACTCGTATCCAAAGATGAGGTGATTGGGAATACGATCCGAGTTAGACTATTTAAATATTAAATAATGCATTTATCTAACAAGTTCGAAACTTTATAAGTCCCCTGTTTGCCTCCATGTTTTCATCTGACAACTTAAATCTGTCAAATCCTATATGCCCTTGAGCAGAAATTGAGCATTTTCAAAGTCTTTTGACTCAATGCAACTTTAAACATATGCCCTTCATTGGGAATATAATCCATGTTAAAATATTTAAATATTTAATAAATCATTCATCTAACGATGTCAAATCTTTTCAGCCCCATATTTGCCTTCACGCCTTTATCTATATGTCAATTCCAAAATGGCTTAAGCCAAAGTTGAGCATTTTCAAAGTCATATGCAACTCCGACCCAATATTCACTTTTAACACTTAACGAAATTGTTGCTTCATGGGTCAATGAACATTATGTTTTCCAACTTTATCCTCGATGATATTTTTGTAGTCATGTCTTCTCCCCCATCTCTCTCTCTCTCAAATTGCCGCTCTAGATTTAGGTCACCAGCCCTCGGGCAACGCTCATTGAGAGTTGAGAATCATCGACGATCAATGGTTGACAATCAATGGTCACAGGTTCGTCACGAAAGAGATATGGAGGATCACGAGTCTATCTCGGGTCAAGGGTTAAGGATCGCCAAGAGTCATACGAGAGTCATCAATACTCACCTCGGATGGCCTTTGGTGCCTTGGTCAATGCTTGCCACCGGCCATTTGGTCGACGCTCGCATGGCCAACCATCGTGCGAGGCTTGACAAGTACCTAGTTGTTCTGTCCCCTCTTTTTTTTTCCCCCTTCAAAGTTTCTTCGTAAAAAGAAATTATGTGAAAATCTAATTATCCGAGCGTTATTTGAAGTGAGGAAATACACCTTGAACAAAGAATTTTGGGGAAGTGCACATTTCGCCAAAGCTATCCCCACAGGACGTTGAGGTGATTGTTGACTTGAGAAATATGTAGTATAGTTAAACCATGATAAAGATGAAAAAATTTAAGAATCCAGATATTTTGTGATAAATTGTACTTTCAAAAAGGAGAGAGATGGTATGGTCGGGACAATCGGCCAACATTGATGGTGGTGACGAAGAAGGCAGTAGGGATGGTTAGCTGAAAAATTGTTGACAAAATCTTGAACTCTATTGTGTTTTTTGCATTTAGTCTAAATCTTTTAATTTTGCCAATTAAATCTTAAATTTTTTTTTTTTTTGTCAATTGAGTCTAACCGATCGATTTTGGCCAGGAAAATCACCGATGTGGATCTTTGGCGTCATCCTACGTAAGACGTCGTCGACCGACGTAGATAATTTTTAATAAATTTTTTATTTATCAAATTTACTTTTTATTCTTTTTTTTATTGTGGCCGTCGAGGGTTAGGACGACCTCGCCCAATGGGCGAGGCCATCATGGCCAAGGGTGAGGCAGCCTTCCAAATCAGGGCAAGTGCTGCGGCACTCATCCATGCCCTCATCGACAGCAGTAAAAAGAAAATATAAAGAAATCAAAAGAAAAGAACATAAGGAACAATAATAAAAAAAATATTAATAGAATCGACATATTATTAAAGGTTATTAATGTTAGCGCCATCCGTACAAGTAAGATGTGAACGTTCGCATCAACGATTTTGGCTAAATTTGACCAAATAGACTCAATTGATAAAAAAAAAATATTTAGAAGTAAATTAACAAAATTAAAAGATTTATAGTTAAATTGAAAAATATAATAGATTTAAGGCTTTTTAAATAATTTTTCCACACGAAATTAATGATTCTCCCAAAACACAAAATATCTATCCCGTCGAAGGCAAATTAGGTTGGATAATATGTCTTTCTGCCCTAAAATCTGTCACAATCATTAGTTCTGTACTGTCAACTCTAGGATCCAACCCCGACATGCTAATTATAGATGTTCCCTAACTTATTACACGGGTACATTTTTTTAGCATAATTGCTGAAATTGATTGTACCTGCGGGGGCCTTTGTCCCTAGCCTGCCTTTGCAAGTTGTACGGGGGTACACACACAAAATTATGTACCCCAATAATAACACCTCCGTCAAAATTAGATTCATCCATTCAAATATCTAATCAATGAGACGACGGTCCATATATATATATATATATATATATATATATATATATATATATATATATATATATATGTGTGATTTGTCAATAAGTCGGGGAAAAATCACTTCCAAGCCTAACCAAAGCAACATTGCTGGAAAAAGTATAAAAAAAAATCTTAAACTTCCGACTCAATACCTAAACTTTTCAAGTATATCAATTTAATCATGAACATTTTGTATTTGTGTTAATTCATTTCATCCGACCTATTTTTGCTGAAAATCGTTGACATAGATATCACCCATCTTGCGTAACATAATCAATGTTGACGTTAACAAAATTTTCAATTTTTTTAAATATTTTCTTAACTTTTTCTAAATTTATCTCTCTCTCTTTTTCGGTCGATAAGGATTGCAGCACTCCCCCAAGCAAGGGCCACCAAGTCCTTTCACGGCTGCAAGGGCTCTCGCGGCTTGGGTGAGGGCCACCCTCGCCGGATCTAGAAAGGGCTTGTTGGGCCCTAGCCCTCACCGCCAAAATGAAAAGAAGAAAAAAAAAAAGATTATGTTTGTACCGATCATGCCACGTAGAATGACGAGGCCTATATTAGCGATTCTTAGTTAAAATTGATCGGATTGAACTTAATTAACATAAATATAAAAGTTTGGCGAATTGATTGAATTGAAAAGTTCGGAATTGAATTTGTATCAATTAAATAGGTTTTTAATTTTTTTTTTTTAACTTCCCAACATTGGTTGTACTTCTGGGTTATTTGTTCATTTATTGACATATTTTAAATTTGGGTAATCATTGTTCCACGTCCTATCATGTGCCTATGCTTCGGACCTGTAACAAAGCTCATCAAGTATGTCAGAATAACGTATAGATCTTGAAATCTCGTCCCATTGTCTAAGGAAAAATAATTTGGTGGGTCCCCCAACGATTAGGACACCTAAACCATGTGATTATTTTATAATTAAAGTGTCGGGCCGGCCTGCTGTGGTGGAGCTAATCCACGAGGGGATGGCGAATTCAGTAATTTCTTTTACAAGTAATTATTTCGAATGGTATTCGACCTGGAATTTCTTTGGCTAATCTGTACTATCTATAAAGAGAGATTTGGGAAGTCTCTCTTTGATTAACAAAAAAAAAAAGTCAATTGTGACACGGATAACCGAATTCCGCCGTGTTCCAAAAGACACAAAAAACTTTCTTGAGCAACCGATCGAGCCTTCAAAAGAGCTTCTTGGGTTAAAAATCGATCAATTTGCCTTCCATTATAACGACTTTGAATTTCAATTCTTTCTCAACTTTTAGCACCCCGATGTACTCACATGTTATTCTATCTGTCCTATAAATGTTCCCACTTATGTAATTTCGTGAGAGCTATCAAACATGCCTCCCGCAACGTGCTCTAAACGAGAAAGGTAATGAGTCAACGAAAGCTTCTGAAGCAAGGCAAGTCAGCTCCAAAAGGAAAAAAAAAAAAAAAGAGCCCGAACGAGGAGCAATTCGAGTGTCGATGATTAATGTATTTCTCAAATATCTAATCAGATAATATTTGGGACCACTCAAAAAATGGAAAAAAATTCAAGATGATGAGATTGTAGCCAACTAATCTTTTGTCATTAGGACTAATCGTTTAATTAATTCCCATAAAAAGAGAAAAAGAGCATATTTACACACACACCCACAAGCATTTTTTTTTTTTTTTTTGGGGGACAGACACCCACAGGCAGTTGACCAACTCATATAATCGGAGGAGACCGGGGCCCACATCTTGCCTTAGAGGCTGGGGCTGGGGCTGAGTGGGCGTGGTCCGACCGAACCCATCGAATCGAACCGGAGGAGGAGTTAGCGAACTAATCATCATTCTCATCGTCTCTCTCCACTCTATTATCTCCACTCACGTTCGCTCGCTATTTTCGGACAGCAGGAAGTGAGAGAGAGCCAAGTACTGCGGCTAGTCCTTGCATACTTCGCCTCTAAATCCACCGCCGGAACGCCCTCTTCTCCTCGCTGCCTGATTGCGATTCGCGACGGTGGTTTCGCTCTCTGCAGCTCTCAGGCGAATGAGCGCTTGGAGCTCGCTCCTCCTACTGGTTCGGAGCTTTTGCTGAGCTCGGTGCCGTCCGAATCTGGTCTCCCGGGTCGAGACGTTTCCGTCGGTGCAAATGCGTTTCGCTAAGCTCATCGATCGGTTCAGGAGCACTCAAGTCCACGCCTTGAACCCTCCTGACGCCGCTCACCCCAGCACCTCCGGGGGCGCCGCCGCCGCCGCCGGCGGAGGAGGTAAGCTGAACGGGCACTTCTTCAATTTCATTGGGTCGAAACCGAAACCGGCTCAATCTGCTTCGTTGGCTCAGTCTCTTCTTCTCGCTTATGGACTCCCTACGGTTGACCTCATCGAGCCCCCGATCGAGCCCTATCTTAAGCCGATTAATTTCGTGGAGGCCTTGGCCGATGTGTACCGGCGGCTCGAGAAATGTTCCCCATCCGATAAAGCGTCCGCGTGCGTCGAGCAGTACTCGATACTGCGGGGCCTCGGCGACACGAAGCTGCTCCGCCGGTGCCTGCGGGCTGCGCAGCTAGGCGCGACCGATGTGCACACCAAGGTTGTGCTCGATGCGTGGTTAAGGTTCGAGAGGAGAGAGGATGAGCTGGTGGGTTTCCATCGGCTGCAAGGTGGGGATAGGATGTCTGAATGTCCAGACTCCAATTTGATTTGTGGTTGTGGTTCTGACTCAATCTGCTCTTGTCAGTATTGTGAAAAAATGAATGCGCTGGACAATGTGCATGCGCTTGACGAGAATGGGAATTTTAGTGAAGAGGAAGAGGAGGAAGATGTTCTATTTTGTGTTGGTGATGAGGAGGTTCGCTGTTTTAGAAGTAAATTTGCGGCTTTATCCCCTCCCTTCACTGCCATGTTATATGGTAATTTTGCAGAATCTAAAGAGGCAAAGATTGATTTCTCTCTCAATGGGACCTCTGCTAAGGGAATGCGGGCTGTCGAAATATATAGCAGGACTAAAAGGTTGGACCTTTTTGGTCCTGAGATTGTTTTGGAGCTACTTTCTTTCTCAAATAAATTCTGTTGCGAGGAGATGAAATTGGCATGTGATGCTTATTTAGCTTCACTTGTTAGCAACCTCGATGATGCCTTGATTCTCATCGAGTATGGTTTAGAGGAGACCTCCTATCTTCTCGTAGCATCTTGTTTGCAGGTGTTGCTTAGTGAGCTCCCAAGGTCACTATGTAACCCAGGCGTGATGAAGATTTTATGTAGCTCCGAGGGTAGAGAGAGACTGTCCCGAGCAGGACATGCTTCATTCTTGCTGTACTATTTCTTGAGTCAAGTGGCTATGGAGGAGAGTATGGTATCTAACATCACTGTGATGTTATTGGAGAGGCTAAAGGAGTGTTCTACTGAAAGGTGGCAGAAGGCACTTTCACTGCACCAATTGGGTTGTGTGATGCTCGAGAGAAAAATTTATAGTGGTGCGGAGCATTATTTTGAAGCGGCATCTGAGTATGGTCATGTTTATTCAATTGCTGGTATTGCGAGAGCAAAGCATAAGCAAGGCCAACAATATTCAGCTTATAAGATGATCGACTCTCTCATCGCCGAAAACAGAATGGTTGGTTGGATGTATCAGGAACGATCTCTATATGGTGTGGGGAGGGAGAAATTGTTGGATGTGAATTGTGCGACTGGACTGGACCCTACGCTCTCATTTCCCTATAAGTACAGAGCTCTAATAAAGGTGGAGGAGAAGCAGATTAAAGGAGCCGTGTTAGAGATTGAAAAAATTATTGGGTTTAGGTTCTTACCTGACTGCATTGAGTTACGTGCTTGGTTCTTCATTGCACTTGGAGATTATGGAAGCGCGATGAGAGATGTAAGGGCTCTTTTAACTTTGGAACCGAATTACAAGATGTTCAACGCAAAGGTTAGTGGAGGCCAATTGGTAGATTTACTCAGCCATCAGGTTCAGCAAACAAGCCAGGCTGAATGCTGGATGCAACTTTATGACCGGTGGTCTTCTGTTGATGACATAGGCTCTTTGGCTGTCATACATCAGATGCTAGATATTGAACCTAAAAGGAGTCTCCTCTGGTTTCGGCAATCTCTTCTCCTCTTGCGGTACACATATCTTCTTTTACACTTCCTTTCAAACTACACCGTATGTTATTATTATCAAGAGTGTTCCTGAACTTTGAGTGAGAAGGCCTAGCCTTGAATTTGGGTGATGTTTTCTGTTGAACTTGATACTCCACATTAGGAAAACGATATTCCTCTCCACAGTAACCATCTATGCAATTTATTGAGATGAAACACGTCTATTGCATGTTTTCCATTTTTCATTTTTCTCATTTTAAGGCCGAGTCTCCTCTTTTAGCCGCTCGTGTCTGTGTCATCTAGAGTTACGGCAAAAGAAGCATCCGGCGTGCACTGTCATCCTTCATGCCCTTGTTTAGTGCTCATATAGAAGCTGGAGGGATGTAGAATTCACAACTTTCGTAATTATTACAGGTTGAATAGTCAAAAGGCTGCAATGAGGAGCTTGAGATTGGCTCGAAATAATTCTAGCTCTGAACATGAAAGATTGGTATATGAAGGATGGATATTATATGACACAGGCAATCGTGAAGAAGCTCTCTCAAGGGCTGAGAAGTCAATTGCTATTCAAAGATCATTTGAAGCTTTCTTCCTTAAAGCTTACGTTCTGGCAGACACAAGCTTGGATTCAGAAGCTTCCTCTTATGTTATCCGACTTCTGGAGGAAGCTCTTAGATGTCCTTCAGATGGTCTGAGGAAAGGACAAGTGAGTGTTATGATTACTACAGTCTCACCCTTGGCTATATTGCTTGGAATACCTTCTTGATTGTTTGGCTGGAATGTGTTGCAGGCATTAAACAATTTAGCAAGTATTTATGTGGATTGTGGCAAACTTGAATTGGCTGCCACTTGCTACACAAATGCTCTTGACATTAAGCATACGAGAGCTCATCAAGGGTTGGCACGTTTATATCATCTGAAAAGTCAAAGGAAAGCTGCTTATGATGAAATGACCCAGCTTATAGACAAGGCACACTATATGGCATCAGCATATGAGAAACGGTCAGAATATTGTGATCGTGACATGGCGCAACATGATCTCAATATGGCTACCCGGTTGGATCCACTGAGGACCTATCCATACAGATACAGGGCAGCAGGTATTTTCCGTGGCCTCAAATGCTTGCTTTGAATGTGCTGTTTACTTTAAGGCAAAAGGCATAGTCTACTTTTTGTCTGATAGATTAGGTCTTACCTACTCGAGTAATTTGTTTCATTGTACTTAAATGTCTGCCGTTATAGTAATCCGGCTCTTAAAATGAACTGATGAGAGCATGTTTTATTTTCGTATTTAGTCCACTGCCAGTACTCAATATGGATCTTTACTTGAAGATAGTCATTATGTGTAAATTATTGCGAAGTGTTACTGATGAGTAAATTAAATTGGAATGGCCACTTCATCATTGATGCAGTTAAAGATGTTCTGTCTTTTTGTGTGATATGTCACAATGAAGAATTCAGCAAAGAGAAGCAAAGGAAGAGGTACTATAGGGGAAAAATAACAGAGAGAGAGATAGAGAGACTGCTATGCAATTGATGGATGTAATCTAACATTCCATGGTACCTCTCTGTTGTTTTTGTGTGTGTGTGTGTGTGAGAGAGAGAGAGAGAGAGAGAGAGAGAGGGAGCGGGAGGAGTATTGCTATGCAATTGACGGATGTAATTAAACACTATGGTACCTCTGTTGTCATCCAACTATTTCATTTCATTCCTGCATACTTTCCAATACTTTCATTTATGTTCTGACCTTTTGCCTGTTTTCATGATGTCTCTTTTACCAGTACTAATGGATGACCAGAAAGAAGTGGAAGCTGTTGAAGAGCTTTCTAGAGCCATAGCATTCAAGCCCGATTTGCAAATGCTTCATCTTCGAGCAGCATTTTTTGAGTCAATGGGAGATCTCAGCTCTGCTCTCCAGGACTGCGAGGCAGCTCTCTGCCTGGATCCAAACCATCTGGAGACACTTGACCTCTATCATCGAGCACAAGGCAGGGTAACCGAACAAAAGATGTGACTGATTTGTCACGAAAGCTGTCGGTAAGTGAAATCCAATTGTGGAATTTTGTGCGGAAGGTCCCTCAGGGACAGGGACAAGAAAACGGATAGATAGACTGGAATTGCGATTCACTCAACTTGAAGCTGCAAACATGCCATGCCTGTGAGAAGGTATAGTCAGAGAATGAACAGAAAGAAAAGGAGTGAATGGCAAATGTGAAGGTCTTGCAGATGATGGTCCCATCGGCGCGCATCAAGAATTGACTCGATGAGAAGTGGGACAGGACTCTGATTTTGATTACCCTCATAAGATTATTTTTCTTATTCTAAATAGCATCTCCAGTTTCAATACATGTTCTCTCTTTTAGATAGAGGCTTGTCTCGTCCATTCTTTGTACATAACCATAACCATTGTCTCAAAAATACTGTAACTTTCCATGGAAAAATCGCTTCACTTGATTCTGTTGCAGTATTTTTACTTATGCATCCATCAAGAGTATACATACAAGGGACCAGCATAGCAGATGAACCGTGAACGAACTCAATTTTTTCCTGTTGAACTGTTGAGCTTGATTTCACTGTTACAGGTTGCTGTACTTCATGGCTTTGGTCTAACCTTGCTGATACTTGATGCTTTCTGATGCATCCATGGTAGGTGGCAAGAAAGGCAGACTCTATATATACAGTCTGCCGCGTCGTACCAGCGGCAAAAGCAGAGGACAGGGCGGCGAGTGCAGTGCTCAGCGACTTGTTGGGAGAGAAAAGGATTAAGATTTCTGTAGATTGGCATAGCTATGTGTCATTTGCGGTCTGAATGCAAGGTAGGTCAAATACCAAGTTCGGCTGCGTAGGTCCTTTCCATATAGGAAACCTATCGATACCATAATCATTGGTGAGATGACATGAATTATAGTCGGTTGAGCTCTCCCCATCAATATGTCTATCTTCTCCCATTTAATGTTGACGTGCTTTTGCCGGTCTGTTTAATTTTTTTCTTTTCTACTTACACGATCAGAAGAAAGAAGAAGAATGGATCAAACAATGCGAGTGATGGTTCCTGCTCTTTTAAGCAATACTCCATTCATCAAAGAGTCGCACTAGGCTTAGAATAGCTAGCGGCGACATGATTCTGGAAGCTTCAGAGAAATCTATTTAAGGTGCATTTGGTATCCGACGACCAAACGACGACCACGATAACAACAAAATCATAGACGAGCGTGACATCAAAACTTCCAAGCACTGAAAGAAGCGAAAAAAATCTCATAACCACAATCAAGATTACATTATGTTACAAGGGCCATGTGATATGAAGAACATGGCATGTTCATGTTGTAGTCCTACCTCTCCTGTCACAGTTTTGTCACTACTTTCTTCCATACACAACACTAAGAAAAGGAGCAGACACTAAACCCAAAAAGGTCAAAAAGTCAGCTTGACTTTTGTTCGTCCCACGCCATCCCCTCCACCTGGTAATGGGGTACACTATGCTTCATGCTTCCCAGTTATTATGGGGCCTATGCTTGTTTCCCACCCCATTAATTATGAGGAAAGAGGGAAGATTTTTTTTTTTTTAACAGATTAGCGGAGCTAAAAACGAAAAGAAAAAATCAAATCTAAAAGAGGGTTCAGACAAAAAAGGAACTTACAATTAGCATGGCATGATTGTATTAAGATGATCAATCTCGTCGAATGCGTTCACATAGTAAACTTGTGATCTTGGTCGCGTGATTGGATGATCGATTTTGATTTTAGTAGGAATGGCGCCGGATGATTAGAGTGGTGCGGATGTACAAGAGGGGCACTTGACGAGGCCGTTCTCGTTGCAGGCCGTGCAGCTCCGGAATCCGCTCTTCTCGGCGTAGAGCTTGTGGCTGCCGCTGCACTCGCCGCACAGGACGAACCGGTAGCCGCCGCAGGCGTCGCAGACGCCGGGCTCCGCCGCGGGCACGCCCTCCACCAGCTTCTTCAGCTCCCCGATCTCGTGCAGCTGCCGTATCTCCTCGGCGCCGCCCACGTACCGGCCGCCGATGAACACCCGGGGCAGCGCGGGCTTCCCCGGCTCGCCGAGGATCCCCTGGAGCTCCGCCAGGAAGCCGGAGTCCATGGACAGGTCCCGCTCGTCGATCCTGACGCGGAAGCCGCGGAGGATGGATCGGACGGCCTTGCAGTCCTCGAAGGTCGGCCTCACCACGCGCAGGCTCGTGAAGTAGACGACAATGCGGTTGCCGTCGGCGGCGCCGGGGATGCGGAGGGGGGGCTGGGCTGCGCTTTGACTGGTTCTGGTTCGGGTTCGGGTTCGGGTTTGGGCGTGGGGACGGAGCGGGAGCGTAGGAGAGAGGAGGTGGCGGGGACGGTGGGGCGGAGGAGAAGGGGGCGATTCCTGGGGGGAAGAAAAGGGGAGGAGGGATCGGCGCAGAGAGACTGGATGTCCTTGAAGGTGGTGCATGAGAAGATGCCGGAGGAAGACGAGGACAACGACGGCGAGGGGGAGGAAGAGGAGGAAGGCGGGCCGCGAGCTTTGACGGTCGATTTGGCCCACGGCCGCCACATTGAGGGAGGAGGCAGGAACTTTCCTATCTTTTCTCCTCTCTTGGGATCTTCCTGGAATGTAGTTTGAGGAGAGGGGTCGGAGGTAGAGCTTCCGCCGAGGACGAGGGATGGGGCACAATGAAAATGGCGATGGTTAGAGAGAGAGAGAGAGAGAGAGAGGGATGTGGGGTCTGTTTCGCTGCGATTGATGGAGTTTTGGTTGCTTGAAGCGAAGGCATGCACAGGAATGGAGGGAGGAAAGGAGAGTGCAGATTTTGGGAGAGAGAGAGAGAGAGAGAGGGAGGAGGTTGGTTAAGGTAGTTGAGAGAGGAAGGGTGGGGTTAATTGCTTCTATCTTCTTCTTTTTAAATTAAATTATTTTTTTTAATGGGGTTATTAAAATGGAGAGTGGTTTTGGGTTTGGGGGGTGCGGGGAAGGGAAGATGAGAGGTCAAAATATGGGGAGATGGGATAAAATCGCGCCTAATTATAGATCAGCGGTCCTAATTCACTTCCCAAAATCAAATGTCAATTCTTTACCCCACTTTTAACAACCTGGTTAAATGTCTCTAATCATCAATTTTTTTGCTGCGAGAGTGGGTATTGCCTCGGGTGCTGCTAAGTGCCAACTGCTACTACGGTCGGGGATGTCTTGGTCCAAGGGTGGAGATTGGTCTTAAAATTTAAATTCCCCCCATTCCTACTTAAAACATTCGTTACGTAATAATACTTTGGTTAACCGCATAAATGCAAGTGTCCTGCAGAATTTATGTAGCAACACCCAACGACCAAAATGAGCAGCAATTTATCTGAATCCTCACGGACAACCAACTTTTCTTTAGTTATTACCGTCAAATTCAGTTCCCATAACTCATGTCGTAGCTTCATCCGCACGAATGGTTTAGCACGAGGCTCTTAAGGCGGGAAGAAATCCCCTCTCGCAAACGGAAACTGAGAGTCCCAACACATTCATGGGTGCATGCTAGATTCCAAGACAGGGCCGTACCCTCTCCAAGTTCCGCGTGTGCAACGAGACAGTGTACCTCGATAAGCAATTTGAAGAGACCCCTCTCCATGTTACCAGAGCGGGGAGAGGAGGAGAAAAGGCCAACAATGTGAAACTGGGGGACCACTAATTACTACTGTCGAGGGAGAAATATATATATCTTTGGCAGTCCGGCATGAGTGAATTCATGCAAAAGTAGAGCGAAAAAAGCCTTCAAAAGCTTGAAGGAGATAACAGAGTTGAGTGGATTCTGAAAAGCGCCACATGCCTCACTGCCGAAGGAGAGGAGTGTGAAGTGGTGGAGGAGGATAAAAGCCCTCAAAACCCACATGCTCTGCCTGGTGGGAAACCGGAAGGGAGACTCGTCCATTTCATGATGAACCCCAAAAGCATCGTTTTCCTTTAAAAAGGGAATCCATTTCTATCACTTCTCCCACACGAGGAAGATGCTTGCCTAGAATAAGAATCGACTTCTCTACGATTGATCTTTTCATATGGATGTATGTATGCATCCTTCTTCTTTTCACCAAATCTAATAAGCCTAAAGTAACTTTCATAAGCTTCGTGGATATATCGTCGCCTACAGCACTGCAGTTTCCACGTAGAAAATCCATGATAGAATTGAAACCTGCCACTCTTAGCATCAGCTGGTCTTCAGCCTCGCCTGTTTCCTGCTCTTAAAGCATCTCAAATCAGACCCAGCAAATAGCGGGTATTGTATGGGCAGCTTAGGAAATACTGCCTTTTGAGAACCCGGATTTAAGCTGAGTAATGAGCACTCAATACATCACACTGAGCAGACTCTGATTCCCCACATCCCCAACTCTTCGGAGAACCTCAGAACATCTTCCGTCATGTGCAGAAACACAACTGAAGAACAGCAAGCGCTGAGACCGGCAAATGACGCAAGATTCACGCTGTACGAATGGTTTATATCAAATGTAAAATGTATGCGACCTACTCTGTGTTTATCCTAAAACATTTCAGGTAACACCTCGTATACTCGGACAAGAAAAGTTCTGATGCAAGTCGAAGCCGTCCTCAGACCACCCTAAGACATGGAGAGGATAGAACAAAGCCTAACGGAAGTAAATCGAGATTTGAGGGATATCAATGTCATTGCCCTCATCATCCTCGCACGCCACTACGACATCCAAGTGGCGACGGTACGGAGGCACTTCCAGCTTTGCTACTTCTCTAGCTAGATCCACAACCTTCCTGTCCATTCGCTCCTGGTGCCTAGGGAACATACTATTGTACAGCAAGCAACTTCCACAGGAAATGCTATAGGCATTTAGGCCCCTATCTTGGAGCCACTGCATGAGCTCCCTCAAAGTCGGGTTGTTCTTGACGACCCACCTATCCCAGACAGTCCAGGTCATATCATGGTGTTTCACGCCCTTGGGCGGGACCGGCTCAGCTATGGAGAATAGAGGAATTGCCAAGTTAGCAAAGGTGTTGCGGTAGTCCTCCAACTTGTGCCCTCCATCGAGAACCTTGTACAGCTCCAGACAAACGAGTCCAGTGGCCATCGCAGTTGAGGTTGCGATTGCTGGGATGATTCGTCCAGCAATAAACTTGGCTTTAAGCTTGTCCACTTCTGGAATGCTGTAGTTCCTAGCCCTCATGTTGGCTAATGCCGCTATCAGGTCCATGTGATAGTTTGTATCATCATCCTGTATATGACAGAAAGTGCAGTACTAAGGGCTTTTGACTAAAAAAAGAAGGTTAATATATGAAAGAAATCATCAATGATAGAACCATTCCACCAATAGGAGTTTAGCCAAATAGAACGGCAGGAATGTATGAAAAGAGTGATTCCTACACACCTTCTCAAACTGTATGGGTTTCATCCTAAAACCTGGAGGAAGGTTCGTGCGGCAGTGCTCTAATTTCGTAATAAGGTCATTAATAACCGCAGCATCGTCAATAGATGCCATAGAGACACTGGTCGCCTTCTCATCTGTCACAATATTTGCATTTTCCTTCGGCTGAAAGTCTGGAACTCTCACTTTGTTGACAGCTTCAGCCATTTTCTTAGTATTTTTGGCCCAGTCAGGAACTGGGATCCCAAAGGTCTCTGCTCTAAGTATTGATGCCGCCATAACAAAATGAAGGTGCCCAGGATCAGAGACCGAGAACTGAAGTGCACGAGGGAAACGCTTAGGCGCAGACCAGAAAGGAGCTCCAGTGCTGGTTAAAGCATTTTCAGGAAATGTATATGTCAACTGCTTCACAAGATTAGTGAAATAATCTTCAAACCTGGCACAGCAGAAGCAACAAGTCAGTCACCAACCTAATTTCAGCTTTCTACATATTCGCATGAAAAATGATTGTGATGAATGTGAAAAAGAGTACTTCAGACGCGCCCAGGAGATGCAATCCTCAAATGTCTCGCATCTTTCCTTGTCGAGGCACTCAAGTACACGTTCCAAAGTGTCCCTCGCCTGTGCATCGCCAGCATTGATCATTGCCCTGGTATACTCCACTGGATTAGATAAATAAGCATTCACTTCAGCTGGAGTCTTCTCAAGCAAACCCTCAAACTCAGATCTAGCCCAGGTCAGACAATGGTCAATATTATGTGGAAAAGAGTGCACAGTGCACATTGGTGCTTGTTTCTCTGGAGGATCTCTTGAGGCCCCGTAATTTTCGGTGAGATGAGGAATAACCATTTGAGTGTTGCATTTGGCACCAAGTGTTCCTGACTCAAGAAGTGGTTTTTGAAAATATAAGCACCTTTGATCGACATAAAGCCTAGCATTGACATTGTCTAGTGCATTGATCACAACACTCAGATTGTCCCAGAAAGTGTCATCAAAAACATTCTCCGTTTCTGGTCCAACATGATTCTGCAGAGCTTCAACATTAAGGTGAGGATTTATTGATGTTGCAGCTGAAGCAGCAACAGTAGATTTGGCCTGTCCAATATTCCAATCACGAAACAGGAACTGTCTGCTGAGATTGCTCTTCTCAATTACATCATCATCAGTGACAGTCAGCTTCCCATGCTTGCCACATGAAACGCCCATGAGGGCAATATTCTTTAGGAACTCACAACCCAATGCACCAGATCCTACTAGAAATACTTTAGCATCTTCCATTTTCCTTTGCAGTTTGGACCCAAACACAGAAACCTGTGCATCATAACGGCTATTCCGAGGTTTAAGATCATCAAGATCCAGTGCTTCCGTCGGCAACGACTCCACCGAATCAAAGTAGAAAAACTGCAAAGGGTTAATAGAGCAATCACAGCGATGAGTAGTCAGATTTCCACATCTTGACGATAGACATGCACTAAAATACCGTCTGTGTGTTAAAAGGGAAAAAAACACACCTATCAAATAGGTAAAACTCTGGAAAGGTCCATAAATATGGACTTACAGACAATGGACTGTGTTTAGGCAATAAATCAAACTGCTAAATCCAGACAATCGATGGGAGATGAAGCCATAAAATCTCAATCACCTTAACCGAATGAAGTTCATAAATATGAACATTCAAAAACACTTCAACAGAAAGGGAAGTAATAGCATAAATTTCAGTAAACAGATTCATGCTGCGAGTGAGAAGGTTTTACCTGAAAGAGTGGATGAAACTTCCCTGAGCATGCCTTTACAACCTCCTGACCCACAATTCCCCCAAACATGGCAGCCATTGGATTTAAAACTGCCCTAGAACCAAAAGCAAATTGTTGCAGAAGTTGCGGGTTGATATCTTCCAATTTCCCATCTCCCAAGCTCTCATTTATACCACTGGCAACAGATATAAGCCTCTCAGCATCCTCTTCCGAACCAGAAACAGGATAACGCTTAGACTCTGCCACAAACTTATCAAGAGCTTGAAATGCCAAATGGAGGAGAGGAGGACGATCAAACTTGGAAAAGTCACTCAAAAGAAAATCCCCAGGATCTTTTATAGCTTCCTTCAGGGGCTTAAACTTTAGTACTTTAGGCAGTTTCACTTGGGTTACAATGCCACCTTTCTCATAAGCTCCAAAATTCGTGGTATCTTCCTCGAGAATAAAAGAATAAGGCCTAGCACTCTTGATCTTCCTTGGCTTTCCATCATTCAATTCAGTCATTCCATGAACTTCAGAGAATACAACAACGTCACCATCTTGAAATTCAAGCCTTTCATCATCCACACATGACACTAGGGCAGGATTGTCATTGCTAATGGATGCAATTATGCCTGTATGTGGTTCCTCTCCATCGACATCAAAGACAGTGAACTCTGGTCCAAAATCACAGAATACAGAGCCAAAAAGGCCTCTAATTTCAGCTTTTATGAAAGAGATAGGCGGTTGATGAGTATGGCAATAAGCATCGAACTCGCTGGCCTTCTGAAGATCAATATCTGTAAATACGACGGCCTGCATCACCCAAAAACAAAACAGACAAATTAGGTTCTTCAATTACAAATTTTCGTTTACATTGCATGCTATTCTTTTCAAAGTCTACAATTGTTCACTCAGTATACTTAGATGTTTGTCAGTTTGCATGAATCGTCACTCCCCTAAACTTTGTTTGATAAGAAGCAAGGAACAGCCATTTATTGAAGGGATTTATCTTGAGAATAGTGAGAATAAGAGCCATAAATCTAAACATCTACAAACAAATAAAGGTAGAGGAGCCAATCAAATCAAGTGATATCATCAATGTTCTCATCAGACTCCAGAGATAAAGATAATGCAAAGGCTGCAGTTCCCCCTTCATTGTTCTGTTTTTCCCCAAAAAAAAAAATTCTGAAAAGTTTGAAGGAAGCCTCATGCTGAGCAATTTAAATACAACATTTTAAATGCGCAAATCATCCAAGTGCATAAGTACAACTCGATGTTGTCAGATCAATTTATCAGACAAGCAGATAAAAACTGAGCAAATGTGTAAGAAAAGGATAATGTTGAACTGAAGACTCACGTATCGTTTTCACCAATAAATAAATGAAAATAAATGGCATATCTGAACAAAGTGAAGTCTTGTAAGCAAACTAGAGTAAGGTTGCCCAGTTAGGTTGAGCTCCATGAGTCCTCTATTCCTCTCGAAAGATGGAGCAGAATTCAGTTTTTCAATTCCAAGTACCCACTCACATTCGCTTTTCCGCTAGAAGTTCAATTAGGAAAGGAAGACACTTCAAATTGTACACTGAGGCACCGTAAAAGTGGATTCCCCTTTTAAGTTCATCTCCCCATAAAAAGAACAAGCAACACAAAACAATTTCTCGCACACTCTATACCATAACATGCATCACATGTCTTCACACCCTTTAACCATCAATTGACAAGAAGTAATGAACATGAAACAAGCTCACATCCAAATTCAATAGAACAAGTGCATTAAGTCCCAAGCCCCTTTTTTCTTCAATCCAACAACTAAAGCTAATGCCCGAGAAACTAGGGAATATTTCTACGAAGAATGCAGATATCATGTCCTTGGCAACAAATCACACAAGCTATCTGATGTATTATCGGGATTCGGGAGTAAACTTCTTCACCAGTCAGTTAGCGATATTGCTTATGATCTACAAGAGACTTCCCATGCCTTCACAAGATTCAAAGCAGACGTGTTATGCAACAGCATAGGTAATACATCAGAACTTAAAACATCCTCTCTGTTTGGCACGGCTGTATCTCGTGGTCCTTGGAACTACATATATAACTTTTGCATTTTGTTGCGCTACAGTCTGTTGTAACCATTGCTAAAACCAAGAGATTTCCCGATGGTTGTATTGACTAACAAATCAAGTGTTTTGCACATGATTTATAACTCAACTTATTTCTTCATCACTAAGCTTTCTTGTACCCTGAAATTGATGAAAATATAGAGGTTTACATATGTAGAGGCTAGGAGCTAGAAGCCTAGAACAAGAGAAGTTACAAATATATGTACTTTGTTTGATTAAAATTGTAACTATTCGAACTCTGAACTACTGCTTTTGAAACCTTATCATTCTCCCTGTCGTAGATTTTTGAAAGCAAAAACTACTTTCCAAAATAACCCCCAGATACCTCACTCAATTTACTTGTATAAACTACAGAGACCAGTTATCGATGTCCTAGTATCAATTTCAGGCTCTGTTGAACCTGATCAGGAGATGGAGTTAGAGGGGATATGGAAGGCAAAGAAGGACATGATTTGAGACTATAAGGAAAGAGAAAGCATTCAAGGCTTGATGAAGCACAATTGTTGAACAGGATTAATATTAACCACCTCAGTTGAATAAAGCTTGTGTTGTTGTTACTTTATGTAATCCCAATTAAACGTTACTATATCAGATGTTACTGATAGTAAATACCAGTGAATCGTAGAAACTGTTGTGGTAGTGTTACAATGAGATGCTCGCTGTTTTGCTTTAAGACACTATCTACACTCCTGCTAAGAATTATACTCATTGAAGGACGCAGCAATGACCTCATTAGCTTAAGTTGTCCCAATAATTTCTTAAAGCATTGCGTAAACTCATAGCCCCTCATCAATAACAAGTAAAACCACCATTTAATAGCTAGTAAAGTTGCTAAAAGTGACCTCTTCTTACCTCGGGCCAGCCAATATTAATATTAACACCATGGATATAACTACTTCTTTTGTCTGGTATGACTACTAAACCATCAATAGCCTAATGTCCTCATTTCTCCTCCATCCGTGTCTACGATTGGTTGCAAAGATAAATCTCAGAAACCAGGGTTTTCAGTATTTTTTTCATAACTCATACTTATATGCCACCATGGACAATCGTCATGACAGCTTGATAAAATAAATGGTGACCTGGTCAAGTAACGACTTTCTAAGGAAATAATTACGACCAAAGAGACATGAAGATTACCTGGAAGTCAGAAAGACGCTCTTTCGTCAGTTTTGATGTAAGAGTAGTAACAACAACTGCGTTGTTGAGCTCTTGCAATTTCTGTACTGAGGCAAGTGCCCTGTTCTTACCAACATCATTTTCGGAAAATAGAAAATTGCCTGACAAATCCCACAGTTCCACCAGTCCATCATCATGCAAGGTCACCGACTTGACACCAGCAAGAACAAGATTCTTTGCTGCATGAGTGAAAGTTGAGTCAAGAAACAAGAATAATGTCCAGATTGACTGTATGTATCACAATGCTATGCAATGCTGACAAGCAATAAGACCGGGACGGAATGACAGATGTGTACTGTAGCATACTTAACACACAGTCAAATGGAGGCATACTCTATAGGCAACGACAACATGGTGAGCAGGTGACATTACCAAAAACCACTGTAGTTAAGATACCTAAAATGAGATTTCAAAAGAAACAAGTCAGATTATTCTCGTACAGAACCATATTCATCCTTTTTTCTTACTATAGCCAAATTGAATTTGAAGTTCTCTATGGAACTTACACACTTGAACCTGTTCAGAATGTAAACCTCGGTGAGAACACAACAAATCGAACATTTACTAAAAGAAGAACTAGCCACAGAACAGTGATGTCGAAGTCAAAGTTACCTTCAATTTATAATATATAGGACTAATTCTCGAGAAATTCCAATATGCTCCAGAGAAGAAAGAGGCAATGAGAGCAAATGCAAGTATAGGTAGGTATTACGCAAATGGTAAGGCAATGAACAAAAAGGCTGAAACTAATAGTCCAAAAATGAGAGAAAAACTTAACGCATCACGATTACCGGATGCGCCGTTAAGTAGAAGATTACGACATGCTGAACTTAACAGAATCGCATACATGCTATAACAGGACAGCAACAATCTGTTTCAGCTCATACATACCAATCTCGGCACCGAGGCCTTGCATCCCCGAGACCAGGACATTGGAAGCGAAGAGCCGCCGCATAGTCTCGCGTCCATAAACCGCGAGCTGCCGGCTGTGCAGATCCTCGTCGATATCCGTCGGCTTCGAGTCCCCCAAAGCCATGATCGGCGCCTCGCCGGTGCTGCTGCTCACACGCTCACTGCTGCCGTTACCGCAGTTGCTGTTGCTGTTCGCGACGTCCAGGCAGGCGTTGCTCTTGCTGTTCTCCGTAACCGTCAGCTCGGGAGGTCCCAAGCAGCCGATGCGGTTCTTCTTGAGGAAGGAGACACCTGACGAAGCGCTGCTGTTGCTGCCGCTGTTGTTGAGCTCCTCTCCTCCTTCTCCGACGACCGCTCCTTCGCCCGCTCTCTTTCTAGGAAGCATAAAGTGCAGTAAGCTGCTGAACAGGCCACAAAACCCCATGCACACCGTCAACAACAACAACAACAACCACAACACCGACGACCACGACTGAGAAGACACGAAGACTCGCACACAATCGAGGCGAAAATCGCAGGCGCGTTCGAGAGCTAATCCAAGCAAGATCGGCGCCAGAACCGCCGCGAGGCACAGCCCTACCATTGAGCTGAACTTGAGCATGACAGATTCGATCCTTAACGACCGACGCGAAGCAAAGTAGAGATTGATCGCGATTGAAGGAGCAGGAGTAATCCACAGAGAGAGAGCGGGGGAAGTGGAGAGACGTACCGACGAGGACGGAGGATGGAAGAAGAATGGAATCTCCCAGAAATGGGGGAGAAAGAGAGGGGGAAGACGATGGGAGGAGATGGCTGTATTGTGTTTTATAGTACAGCGAGGGGGTGGTTTTGCTTTTGAACTTTCTCCTCCCGGAGAGATTTTTCTCAGGAGTCGGCGACGTGGCGGCCTGCAATCGGGTTGGGCTTCTCGATTGGAATCCACGACCCAACGACGGTTCCGAAATTTCATTCGGCTGAATTCCGTAAAAAACACCCAATTTTAAATTTTATTCCAAATCTATCCTAAACTTTTTTGTGTCCTAAAATAAATCCTAAACTTTCACTTTAGTCCCAAATCTACCCTCCTTAACCCTCCATCAAATATCACCGTTAAATTTCGAGGTGGTAATTCCACATCAGCACAAAATCCACGTCAATTAATCTCCACATAAAACGTCAACGTTTTCTACGCGAAGGGAGAACGTGATTGTTAGGGCTTGTTTGTTTCTTCTTCAATTCGCGAGAGAACGTGGTGCTTGCTCTCTAGCCAACGAAGGCGGAACCAGAGCAACGAGTTTCTTCTTCCCGAGAGGGGGAGAGTTGGGGCTTGCTTCTTGTTTTTCAATTTCGCTACAAGAGGGAAAAAGCTCGACCCCTCTCTCCGTATCGGATTGGCTCTCGGCAACACGAAGCCAAAGCCGTATCGATTCACTCTCGACGACGCGGCCGGACACCAACGAGTTTCTCCTTCCTCTGCGCGTCAACCCCTCCAAGTGTGTTAGCCTTTCGACTCGTTTCACTCAAAGGATTCCAAAGCAAACCTATTTGCCTCATAATCTAAACTACTGTTAAATTTATTGAAATTGGTCCCATAATTTAAATCATCATAGTGACACCTATTTAACCTATTTACCTCTTCATGTAGAGCCTTGACATACAGGGCTCGTGCTCGGTCGCTCGAAGGAGCGGGTGGCGAAACCGCGAACAACCTTTGTGACGACCAAGTATTGTTCTATTGTTTTCTTTTGTCTTTGTTTCCTAAAATTTGACGACGAAATTATGATGAAGTACGAGTGCATTTATCTTGTGTTTGTCAATTTGTACTTAGGTGTATGATTCGATTAGAAGCGACATGTTTGAGGCTTCTTTGTTGTTGTTTCGGTATTGTCTTTAAGTTAGCACCTTTCGTTGTTTCATCCGGTCATCACCGTCACCTCAAGTAGTGGAAATAAGAAAGCTGTGCTCAAAATTCTCATGTCCTTGAACAGAATTCAATTACGGGAAAAATGTTGCTTCATTGTTATAGCGATCAATTGTTCGAAGATGTAAATTATGTTATTCACATGTAGCTTCAATCAATGTGATGTGTTTAACCTTAAACTTGTTGGTTGACTGTGTTTTTCTTGCAAGTTTTGCTCGCAAAAAATCGGAGTATTACTAGGTTGAATCGGAACCAATGGTGAGTTGATTCGATTGTGGACTCTTTATGTTCGAATATTTTATTTTATTTTTTTGTTATTGGCTTATGACATTGTGTGTTTTTTAATAGAATGAAAGTAATGTGATTATAGCTCATTGGATTGGAGTGATAAAGAGCCAAATATATCAAATGATGAAGAGTCCGTGCCAAGGGAGATGATGAGAGAATTCGAAGAAGCAAGAATGGAGGAGGAGGAGGAGGAGGAGGAGGAGGAGGCGGATCATGGTCAAGATTTAGATGGTTCCACCAATGTTGTTTTATATGAAGATGAGATAGCTGGTGAAGATGTAAATTCGATAGTGAATCTCTAAGTGGACCCGATATTGATGATTTCGAAGAAACCAATGGCATAACGAGGCATAATGGCCAAGAGGTACGATCCTACATGTGACCATAACGAGGAAATATTTAGTATAGGCATGAGATTTGAATCTCATGAACAATTCAAGAATACTTGTGAAAAGGTATGCCGTAATTAATGGCTTTAACATTTTTTGGAAAAAGAGTGAATATAAAAGAATGGAAGCGGGGGTGTGTAAGAGGATGCGGTTAGAGGTTATATAGTAGTTGGATTCGAATGAGAAAACTTTTGTCATAAAGAGAGTTGGAAATCCCCATAATTGCAATAGAAGTCTTAAAAATAGGCAAGCCATTGCTACATGGCTCGCTCAAGAGTATACACCCAAGATTAGAGCCAGGCTTACTTACTCGATTCTTTGAAATGCAAGCGAGATGCAAGAGAAAGGTTTGCCCTAACACTTAACAAAAAAAATGTTACGGAGCTATATGGAAAGCTCTTAGTGATATAAGGGGCCCGATAGATGAGCAATATGGTATGTTAAGATCTTATTTGGCGGAACTCAAGAGAGTTAGCAAAGAGGGAACATTTGACATAAAAGTCAACCCAATAATCAAGGTATTTGAGAGATTTTATGTGGGTTTTAATGAGTTGAAAATGGGGTTTTTAGCGGGATGTAGGCGTGTTATAGGCTTAGATGAGTGCTTTCCTAAGACTCGGATTGAAGGGTATGTTGTTGTATGCCGTAGGACGAGATGGAAACAATCAAATGTTTCCAATAGCTTGGGCGATTGCGGAAGTTGAGTCCGAAGCATCTTCGACTTGGTTTCTCACCCATTTATTCACCGACTTGAGCGTCGGCACGGGCAAGGGTTGGACTTTTATCGGTGATCAAGAAAAGGTGATATATCAAATTTTGTCTTTATTGGCTATTATCCTACAATAGTGCGATTATTCATGTGATTTGCTTGTTCTTATAGGCTGATTGTTTGGTTGCGGGGACTAATGAATCTTTGTTTCATGCTTATCTCCACAAGCGAGCATCGAAATTGTGCAAGACACATATATGCTAATTGGAAAAATTTGCACAAAGGGGATGCTCTTAAGAATCTGTTTTGGAGGGCTATAAGATGTACATTTCAAGTTGAATTTAACATAGCAATGGCGGATTTGAAGGAGGAGTGCCCTAAAGGTTATGAAGACTTTATGAGGCAAGGCCGAAAGCACTTTTGTAAGGCTTTTATCAAGACCGGTACCAAGTGTGATGCGGTCGATAATAACTTAAGTGAGATCTTCAATGGATACATTTGCATGCCCAGAGCAAAACCCATAATTGAGATGCTTGAAGGAATAAGAATTATGTTAATGGATAGGATGGCAGAGAGAAGTCGATTAATGATGGATCGAACGGATCCAATTTGCCCAAGGATTAGAATGAAGTTGGAGAAGACAAAGTTGGAGAGCGGGAATTGTATTGCTAGAGTAGCAATGGGGAATAACTTTGAGGTTCAAGTATTTAACAATAGATTTGTGGTTGACTTGGCTAGGAAGACTGTGCTTGTAGAGAATGGGATTTGTCTAGAATACCATGTAAACATGCCATAAGTTGCATTAGTTTCATGAAGTTCGATATCGACGATTATGTTGATGATCGCTTCAAGAAAGATGCTTATAAGAGATGTTATCAATTTTCCCTTCCAGCCATGAATGGACAACAAATATGGGCCGAAGTCAATGATGAGCCAATCAAACCCCCACTTTATAGAAGGAAAAGGGGGAGAGAGAAGAAAAACGAGAATCAAGGACAAGGATGAGCAAAGTAGTGATGGTAAGAAATTGATGAAAGTTGGAGTCCAAATGAGATGTTCAAATTGCCTTCAATATGGGCATAACAAAAAAACATGCAAGAATCCTACAGCACCTAAACCATCCAACGTAAGCTTATTTGACAATTTTATAACTTTTAATAATAATTTTTATTGGGGACATGATGAACGTTAACGTTGGTGTTTTTTTTTTTTTTCACATGTAAGCAAAAAGAGGAAGACCAAAGAAGGCTACTGATGCGCAAAATAGTGCACAAACTAGTGGACCATCTAATAGGGACCATGCTATCATTAGGCAGGAGAGAGAACAGGTTGGTAGCCCATTCATGATATGGACTTTTATTTTGTTTTGTTTTCATAACACTTGTATATATTGTGATTAATGTTCTATCTCATTTTGTATCTCTAGGCTCGACAAGGATATGGACTTTTTGTGTCTGAAACTGGAAATTCATATTTAAGGGTAATGTCTTTGTCTAATTTTTTATTTGTATATCAAAACGAAAAACACTTCCATATTTTTTACTTTTCTTTGCGGATGCCTGGTAGTGATGGAGTTATTGACATTGGAGGTCCATCTTTCTCCGATGGACAAGCAAGAGCAAGTAATGTTCAAGTTTCACCGAGTCAATCTTCAATTGATATCTCGAACATCCATGCACTCAACAATCTATAAACGGTGGTGGATTGTGAAATTCGGGACCGAGAAATGCTAGTGAATGTTCAGTGCATGCTGTTTAGAAGAGGATATTTTGTTGCAAATTGAAAAGTTCTAGAGTGTTTTTTGTAAATGGATTTGGTAGAGTACTCTCTGATTGGTATGGAGATTTAGTAATTCTAACCCTAGAGCGTTTTGTAATGATCTAGAGTTCAACATCAGCATTTCGGTGCTAGCATTTTGTGATATCTGGTCCGCGAATGTAAGTTCCAAAAGAAAACAAAAAGGAAATTGTTGCAAGTTCTTTTTATCAAATTATTAGTTTCACAAGGCTTGAGTAGCCTCTTCTATGTAATCTTCCATTTATATGAAGTTACGCTTTATGAATTTTATCTCAAGGTACTGCTTTGCTCCGGTGAAGTCCGTGACGTTTACCTTTTTGTAGCAAGAGAAAGCTTGAGTTGTTGCTAAAAAGTCTTTTTTTCTCATCGGCGGAGTTTGGCCTTAGCATATGTTAATTGGCCCGATGTAGATGCTAGATGTGGTAGTGAATAATGAGATGATCCCACTTTGCACTCGTAATGAGTCCGACACGGATCTGTCTTTGCTTTAAAGTTTCACTTTTATGATTTGTATGTGAAGGTTTTCATCTAAGAATACAAAGGAGAGGCTGAACATGTGAAGGTTTTCATCTATGTTGGAATATATCATCGAATTGCAGAATAATTGGTCTAAATAATCCGAAGTACCATGTGTACTCGGTTTTCCATGAGCAGCATGGCTAATGTGAGTTTATCCGTTGTTAAAATCATTGAAGTCATGTCGATACTCCTGGATGAAAGGGCCACTGTTTAGCATTGCTTCTTTCTCAAGTGCGATTCTTGGCAAAGCCCCAAACGACAACGATTCTTAGGTTAATAAAAGATGATTAAAGCTGAAAAGATGCCTCTATTAGAATCGGTTTTGGTGAGTTTTGCATTGTCTGTTCAACTCGCTACTCTTACAAGTAGAAGATGACAATACATAGAATTCCACCAACTTCTCATTGAACAAAGACCAGCTAACTAATATAAAACTATGGAGACGGGCTCTCGTCATCCGAACTAGGACCATACATTGGTCGGTCTAAAATTGCCGACTTTGAGTTTGTTATAGACTCCAAAAAACACATGCAGCCCAAGAGTACGATAATGTTCTCGTTGAACCATGGCTTGAGTCGTCCACAAGATCTTCCGATCTAACACTAGACATGCTTTGGCTCTCGCTTGCGAACGAGCTACTCGACTTCCTTCTTGCAAGTACAGCATTTTGATCATTTCTTTGCACGTATCTACAAGTAGCATACCACCTCTATACGTCTCACCATTCATGCAGTTACCACGGGCAACCTGCAATTAAATGAGAGGTTAATTTTGGTTATGGAATGACAATGAACAGTCTATAATATCTCTATACGGAACCGAATACGAATTAGAGCTAGGTATGCCCTAAGTTTCCTATCTTATAACTAACAAATGGTGATGGGAATGTCCCACACCTCGCTATATCTCACACCTCTACTAACTCGAGTTTAACGGGAGAACTATGTATAAATTAAAGAAACGAAAGTGCAAGAAACATCCATCCCGAACTAAGTAGTAATCATTTATCTCCTGGAGTTGTCAAGGATACATTGTCGCCGGATACATATTCCTAAGCGGATTTCATAAAGAGTAATGTTTCCACTTGCTTGAAAGCAAATGGGATATCAACCAAGACCTTCAAAAACCTCTCGGCAAGGACAAGTTGAGATATTTCACCCAAACAACCCGAATTTCTTTAATCTTGATATAAAAGCAATGAATTGTTCTACATAACAACTAGAGAATGGCAACTCATCCTTTCTAGTCATTGTTTGTTTACCAACTCCCAAGGCATATACAAGATTCAATATATGGATTGTGCCTCAGTTACACTTGTCTGCAAGACAACAGCAAATAGTCTTGGGCACAAAAAAAAATTGTGGCTTTAATAGGTCTCCAACTTCTAGATCATGTCATGGTCTCCATTACACACAAGGATGTCATGTTGCTTCATTGTCGAATTGTATGAGATTATTTGATACGGATCCTGGGAAAAAACCAACTAAAATTGTGAATGCTCATCCAATTATGGAGGTTACCTTCACGAAGGGCATCACGAGACTTGCTCCTACCTAGTCGATTCACGGAGGAATTCCTCCTTCCATGACCAATTCCTTCACGTGAAACGAGTCGAGAGGCTAACGCATAGAGAGGGCCCGACGCGCGAAGGAAGGAGAAGCTCCCTGGCTCCAACTTCGTGTCGTCGAGAGCAAATCGACACAGAGGGAGTGACGAGCGTTCTCTCTCTTGGAGCAAAATTGAAGAAGAAAAAGCAAGAGCTAACTCTCTTCTCCTCTGTGGGAAGAAGAAGCTCGTTGCTCTGGCTCTGCGTTGAAGAAGTAGAAGAGCAGCATCGTTCACTCTTAAGCGCGAATTGAAGAAGCAAGCCCTAGCGATCATGTTCTCGCTTAGAAAATGCCGACGTTTAATGTGGACTTTTTCCACGTCAAAATCGACGTGTATTTTGTCTTGACGTGGAATTGCCACTTCAAAAGACTTAATGGTGATATTTGACGGTGGGCTAACGTAGGTAGATTTAGGACCAAAGTGAAAGTTCAAGGTTTTTTTTAAGACACAAAAAATTTTAGGGTAGATTTGGGATAAAACTTAAAATTGAGGGTTTTTTATGGAATTCAGCCAATTTCATTTGCAACATTGCTGTTATGCTCTTTTTTTTTTTTTTTTGGGGGCGGGTCGGAGCTGTTATGCTCTTTTGAAGAGTTCATTTTTTGTTGTTTTTGTCGATTTCACAACGTGGAATTTAATTGTGATCTGGTCATCATACGCGTATTTGTGCCGCAAAATTAGCATGGGATGCATCTTTTTTTTTTCTCGGGACTCGCATGTATGTCTGACTATTGTAGTGAGTCAAATTTGAAAATCTATCACAATTTCAAAAATCACATTTGAGAATTATCGATCTCGTGTTTACTAATTTTCTATTGACAGAGCCTGAAATGGGGGCGTGTCTCCATCCTCCCCGAGAAAAATTTTCCGTTGGGAATCGATCGCCGGCGGCGGTTTACAACGCTGCCCGATGAACAGAAGACCATCTCTTGAAATTTGAGTTCTGTCGAAACGACGCTTGAAGTATTTTTTTTCTCGTCTATGAATTCTCGTAGATCAAACTCATCCAAAGTTGACCGGGTCTACACGATCAACGGTTCGGATGATATCGGTCGAAGTGATGTTTAAGACCTTCTCCAGTAACACCCTATAGCCTATACAATGGTAATTGCTTTACAATCGGACGGCGGTCTAAGCAAAGGAAGAGAGTTGCTTTGACCACCAAGTGGGGTCCGCGCGAGTGGGCCCCGGAGAGTTCTGCCAAGTGAAGTGGTTTCTAGATTAGGAGATGAGGAGGCATCTCTCCGCATCAAAGTAATTCTAGCAAAACAAAAGCGCGTATTCTTTCTTTTCCTAGATTCGATGCCAAAGCAACCGGATTAGAATAAAGTAAACAGGGAGGATTAAAGAAAGATTAAGAAAAGCGGGATGAATACGACCTAATATAATGCCATAAGTAATTAGATGAAAATGTGCCTCTTGACGTCGATTGCCGGCCCGTTGTAAGAGCCCCAAATCAGATGAAAAAGTCGCGTGCCTCAAACTTTCACACCGCGCTCATCACTAAGGAGCAGCTATCTCGTGAAGCTATGCTCGGGCAAAGGGAGTGGCGTGACATATGCGAAAAGCCAATTGCTTTCTCGTGTCGAAATCGATGGCTCCATCTCTCCGTACCTTGAGCGGGAGCCGACAGGGCGGCTCAAGATGCGAGATGCACAGCGAGCCTCGTTGGAGCCGAAATCATCCAGCTCTCGCTCGAGAGTTGCCGGCGGTCACGCAATTTTAGGTTTCGTGACGGTCGCGGCCGGTTCGATGGGAGCTAAGACGAATGAATATCATGGCTGATTATAGGGAGCTGAACACCTTCGTCCTAAAATCTGAAAGGAAAGGAAATGACAACTTCTGTTGGGCCTTTATGGAGTCCGGAAGCAAGTTCACAAGTAAGGCCTGTCGACCGGATGATCCCACAAGGCCTTTCGCTTCTTCAATATGGGCTTTGATAACGGGAAGCCCAAAAGCATATAAAACTAGTAAACCCCATCATCCCTCGACCGGCCCAGATCGGAGAAAATTTTTAAGTGCTCCCGAAACACGATGTCTCTACCCATGATCTCGCCCAAACTAACTTGTGTATACAGGCGGTTTGGTTGGGGTTAGGGGATGGCCATCTGGCCCAGACCGCCGATCGGGAAGCCTGGCCCCTAGACAGTTGGGCCTGTTTAGTTAGATTATTAGCCTTATGGCACTAGGCTGATGCCTGAGAAAATTTGAAAATCCATTCCATGCCAAACTGCGAAAAATATGTTTCTATTTATTCTTAGGTTTTAGCCAAACTTCGAAAAAATACTATTATTTTCATGATAAAGAATTTCATCGAAAAATATTTTGGAGTTAAGACCCCAAAAATGAAAATGCTAGTGATATCGGGAAAAAAAAAATGAACAACCAATGATTGTTGTGTAAAATAAAAAAAATCTAAAATCTATTATTTCGCGGAAAATCTTTCTAGAAAACATACGTTTTGTTTGGGGCGGAAAATATATGTAAGAAAATATTTTTGGCCAATGGAAAACTCTTTTAAAACTATGAAAATGTTTCCATTTGTGAAAGAAAAGAAATCATTCAGTCTTTCCTAGGGCTCTGTCTCTGGCCTGCGTTTGCCTCTCTTCATTTCTCCTCTTTCTCACTCGACCTCTCCTTCTCTCTCCAGAGGTGCTCCTTTCCCCATCTTTCCCGCGCAACCATCAGAGCCCTCCTCCCGTTGTTGCGTCGCGCTTCCCTCCATGTCGTCCCAAAGATCGCTGCCACACCTCCTTCATGTGCACAGCCCCCCTGGGCAAAAAAAAAAAAAAAAAAAAAAAAAAAAAAAAAAAAAAAAAAAAAAAAAAAAAAAAAAAAAAAAAAAAAAAAAAAAAAAAAAAAAAAAAAAAAAAAAAAAAAAAAAAAAAAAAAAAAAAAAATTTTTTTTTTTTTTTAAAAAAAAAAAAAAAAAAAAAAAAAAAAAAAAAAAAAAAAAAAAAAAAAAAAAAAAAAAAAAAAAAAAAAAAAAAATTAAAAAAAAAAAAAAAAAAAAACCTCCTGACCCTCTTGTTCTCTAAAATTGTTTGTCAAATTTTATTTTGATTTTATTTTTCCCCTAGGATGATATAACTACGCTTTAAATATTGCAATGAAAAACCACAATGATGATCACGACCATTTTCTGTCATCCCACTTCAATATAAATTTCAATCGACAAAACTCGGGAGAATTACCAATAAAGCCCTAAATTTATTATAATTATATCAATAACTTAAATATTTTGATTTTGCTAATTGAGTCATATACCTTTTGCATTTGTAATAATTCGGTTAACATCCGGCCAAATTTAACTAGAAATTCCTAATATGGATGTCGGCCGTGATATGTAGTGCGGCGGAGATGACATATACAAATTTTAATAATATTTTAATATTTTTATTCTTCTTTCTTTCCCCTTTTTTTCTTGTTTTCTTTTCTTTCTCTTTCTTTTTTTTTTTTTTTTGCTTTTCCTCTAGCCGGTCCAAAGACCTCGGCGACTTTGGCGATCTCCAAAGCGAGGGCCAACAAAGTCAAGCGAGGGCGTGCCCGACCGAACCCCTAATGAGACCAACCTCATTAGTTCTCACCTCTAATAGGTCGCCGAGGTCCGACTATAGATTAAAGGATCGGTGCCGACCGCCCCACGTAGGATAACCGGAGTTTATGTCGGTAATTTGCAGTTAAAATTGATCGGATTGATTGAATTAACATAAATATAAAAGGTTTAGAACTCAATTGAAAAAAAGAAAAAGAAAAATTATGACTGTATTGAAATAATTGTGATAGGCTTAAGATTTTTTCTGACAATTTTTTTCGCAAAACTCATCCAAGCTTGTTCGGTGTGTCCTGCGATGACCACGTCTACGTGCCGGCGGTGGCGCAACAATTAAGCCCGATGATGGGCGAAATTGCGACGAACTAGTTACCGCCGGAATGCTATCTCCGAGGAAATCCCTCTTCCCCCTGCCAAATGCGGCGACAGACTCGCGGAGAAAAACGGCAGAGAGAGAATGAAAGGCGACTAGATTGCTTCGACTTCAATGTGTAAAGCATGTGCCACTGCAATGGTCAGCAAGTTACTGGGCTGAATCGCACTACAGTGCGTGCCTTGTGAGGACAAACGATAACCTTCTAAGGCAAAGGCTCCAATTTCTTTTTTTTTTTTCGCAGGAAATGAGTAACTTAAAAAATATTTTTATTGTCTACACAAATGTCCACATTATTAATTATTTCAAGCGATATATACAATTAATTTTAGGAAAATATTTTTAAATTCAATTATTTTTTGCGAAACAAACAGAGTCCGAATATCGTCACATTTTCCTAACATGTGTAACTTTTCATGAAAAATAGAAAAGAACAAGAACAATTGACTATTATTAATATACGCCGTAAAATTTTTTAATGGATAGTAAAATTGACAATTTTATGGTTAGTGCTTTTTCATGTCGGAGAATTTTATTCCAAATCACCTATCGGTTCAATTTTTGTCCCTTTCAATCTAACGGTCCAGATTACATACGGGACCGGTCCGGTGAATTGCTGGATTGGAGGACAAAATTACTCAAAGAAAAATGACCGTAGAGATGGGATCTTTAGCCCTCTACTTAGCTCGAGAGCAATCCATATCGTTTCGTTTGTTTCGCGAAAAATGAATAATTTTAAAAATATTTTTCGAAAAACGGTTACTTAGAAATGAATTAACGCAAAGTATTTTCTTTATTTATATGCAAACAATTTCATAAACAACGAAAATGCTTTGCAATAATTCATATTTAAGCTACCGTTTTTAAAAAAATTTAAATTATTTTTTTTTTGTAAAATAAACAGAGCTTTAATATGAATATGGAGGTAGGGTTTTGGGAAAAACATGTCACATGACTTTTCACGGCCCGGAGGGACAAACAAACAAGAGGGGACCCCCATGCGCAACCCACGAATCGAACAGCAAGACGATTTAGTCCTCGTAGCACTCAGAAGCTTGTCGTCCCCTCATCCTCCCATCTTTTGCTCTCTTGTTCCCTTTCTTTTTACTCATGAATCAACCAAAAGTTCACCGAACGACCCGTCGATCGGATCTGTACATCGGATAAAAGTAATTCCTTCATCACCTAGTCTGTAGTCACAATTGATGTGTACTTGTGTAATATGGTTGCGCACAATGTCGCATTGCGACGATGATTCATTGAGATGACGAAAGACTCTTCTTTTTCGGCTTCACAGGAAGCGAGAAGTGGATAACGAGGCGGGCAAGGTAAAAGACTGAAGATCTATTTCATTCCTCGTATGCAAAGTTTCGAGCATCTACAACTTCGCGCGTAACTAGAACCCGGCGATCATGGGTGCATTGGATACGACTAGTTTTCTACAAATGAGAAATCGGGATGCACGACAAGGGTTACCTGTTGTCGTTGCCATTGTTGATGTAGTGTAACAAAAGGGAGAGAATCTCAGAGAACTGAGGGCGTTTTGACGGACTGTTGTTCCAGCATTTCGTCATCAGATTTCTCAGGAATTGCGGGCAGTCCTTCGGAATTTCCGGCCTGAGACCGCAAGCCGCAATCCCCACCGCCGCCTGAACTGGAGAATAAGCACCATAAGCTGCCTCCCCGGTCACCATCTCCCACATTACCATTCCGAAACTGTAAACGTTACTCATCCACGTCTCACTCACACTTTCGGGGTCGCCTGCAATTATCTGTCAAAACCAAAACCGAAGTTATTGCATATGTCGTTTAATTTAATCAAACAAACTTGCACTTTAAACATCTCTCTTTTTATTTTGTAGTTCACTAAAAGCAGCTTGCCGCTTGTTTCTTCCAAGACAATGCCTATTATTCTACCGTAGTTCTGCTCAAACTGTCCATCCTTGCAAGCAATCAGAGAGATGGAAAATGCATTTGCAAATACTGAACTTTCATAGGTCCAGAATCAGGTACGAGCTGAATTCACATCTAACAAATTGGAATAGTTCCACCCAATACAAAGAGGCGATCTAGAGCACTATGACTACTTGATAATGAATAATGCACTACAATCGATGCTGGATCCTTATAATACAGCTCTGCCGGAAAGCTCGCCAAAATGAAGCTCATTAGAAAGAGAACAAAAGCACCATCGCCGGGGGCTCCACTGGTGGACCTAGTTCTAACCACAGGAGCCGAGCGCCCACTACTCTTCCAAGGTCATGGCCGGCAGATGATGGGACTTAGTGAAAGGCATAGAATTGCTTAGGCAATGGTAGACAATTATACACCAGTAAAAGCAAAAGCAAAAGCAATAATGAAAGGCACGGAAGGCATGCTCAATGAATGATGTCATAATAATGACTAAAGGCCCTTTTGGGAAGCATGGAGTGAACAACCTTGTAAAGCGAGGCCCTCTGTGCATGGAATCTGGTTGAATAACTTGCAGAATGGAAAAAGAGCGAAATAAAGCATAGAATGTTTCTCCCGAAAGACATGCTAGATTGAATGAACAAGCAGTGCAAAGCACGAACTTTACGCGGTATGGTAAAATGACAACTGGAAAGCAGGCAACAGGGTAATCCAATAAGCGATAGTCGACTTTAGGTTAAACAAATATTCAAAAAGTTTGTAATGAGATTTAGTATGTTTAAAGAAGACTGGGCAGTCTTCCTCCATGAGCTATCTACACTTGGACTAACAAAGCTATAGTTGAGATTTGCAGCAACATATGTTGGTGAAGAAATAGCATCATATAAACTGGGCTTGATCCAATTTCTAATGTGTTGGGAATTTAGCTGTGCAGAGCTCCAACCTAACAGCTAAGGCTATGCTTGATGAGTATAGTGTTTGTAAAAGATCAAAATGGAGACAGTATATTATTCAAGTGCGAATCAGGAGTGAACAATATAATGCGGCAGAATACGAACCTCGGGAGCCAGCCACCGGTAACCATCGGTTTCATACTCCATTGCTTCACCGACACTCTTACAAGCAGCAACAATGCCCATATCCCCCAAGCAGGCATTCGCATGACGGTCAAGCAAAATTCTCTGTGTATTGAGGTCTCTATACGTGACCCCATGTTCGTTCATAAACTTGATTCCTTCCACGACATCGATCGCGATTCTGACAATCTCCTTGGTTTGAAGCTTCTTGCTTTTAAGCATCAAGTCATGAAGAGATCCACCTTCCATCGACTTAGTCACAACGCATAGCCCATGACTTTCATCTATGCAGACACCAATAAATTGCAGAACACTTTTATGCCCACAAGTCATTAGTTCCAAAAGATCTTTTCTGAGCTCAAACTCATAACAGTTCCCCTTATCACAACCCTTGAGCTTCTCGATCCCCACTCTCCTGCCCTTATAAACCCCCTTGAAAGAACTCGGGCCAATCTGATCGATGAACTCGAGATTGTCCGAGTTCAGAAGCCATTTCGCAATCCCGTCCCCACCGGACTGTATTGTCTGCCACTCATCAACCGAAACGACAAATGACGATGTGGGCAGGGGCATCTCAAGCTGAACCTTTGAATGCAGATTCTCACTGCTATTCCGATAATTCAGCTCCCCCATGTCGTCTTCGACCTGTCCTACTTCTCTACCGTTTGCGCTCTCTTCTTGACAGCCACACAGCCCAAAAGCCAACTTCACAGAGGCGGGTCTATGCTTCTTCATAGCCAGCTTCAGGGCATTCTCGATTCGGGTTTTGAACATCCTTTCTTGCTCTGCTTGCACTAACAGAAGCACAATCCCTAGTGTAAATCCCTTCTTCTCAAAGATCTGTATCTTCTTGCAGCAAATGGAGGCATTGTCAAGGGCCCCCGACATCGCCGACCACGAGATTAACGAGTTACAGGCAAATGTGAGCTTAAAAACTGAACCCTGGACCTCATCTTGCGACACGTCTTGGATACGAATCGCAGGCCGATCATCCCCCGAAGCCTGCTCCATCAATTTGATGTGGAGAAACACATCCTTCATATCAAACCCTGCTTGTGCATAACTGCCCAAAGAACCACCCAACCACAACACATCGCATCAAGAAACAAACACTAAAAGAGTGCCCTATAAAAGTTAAGCAGAGCAAGGAACATTCAATCGAGTCGAGAGCAGCCTAGGAATCAAATCAAACCTGAGAGGCAAAGAATCGTAATGCTTGCGAATGTTGGAGACGAGCTTCTCGGGCAACTGGCTTCCCGGGTACAGCTGGGTCAAGCTCCTCACGACGCTCCCCCCACACCATCCTCCGGCAGCCGTCGATCTTGGAGGACTGCGGCGGCCCGTCGCGCGACGAGTCCAGATTCAGCGAGTTCTTCAGCGACGCGATGGCCTCCGACACGTTCCGGCTCAGCCTCTGCAGCTTCTTCTGCATAACCGACACAGTGACGACGACGGGGGCTCCCTCGCTGCTCCGGAGGACGTCGCCGCCGCCGGCGACCCCTCGGACCTGTCGTGGGTCCGCATCAGGACCTGCTCCACCATCTCCTCGTCCGTGCTGGCCCGGCTCGACCAGCACTCCAGAGCAGCAGCCATTGGACTCGGGTCGGGCCGGGATCCTGAGTCAGAGAGTCCCGAGTGCGAGTTAGCCAGGAACACTCCCTCTCTCTCTCTCTTTCTCCTGTGTGAATCTTGTTTCACTCCCCAAGCTCACGAGAACAGAGAGGCGTTAGTTTGCTTTTGCATGTATCTTCAAAAGGAACGTTTTTCGCTTCAGGGTTTTGGATTCCCCATCGAACCCTGCTCAGAAGAAGGAAGTCAGGAGCGAAAATGGTGGTGGTGGTGGATCGTTGGCGTCCTTTCGGAGGCGTTTTATTGATGGGGTTGAGGTTGATGATGGGCGTGATTAGACGGGGGTGTGCTGATCGCGAGAGCGACGCATGTGAGTGTTGGGTATTTTTTATACCGGAATAAAATGGTATGAATAGTCTCTTAATTTTTTTATTTAATATATAATGTGATTCATAAATTTCAGATCCATATAACGTGATTTCCGAACTTTAGCATAACGTATAATTTCGTCTCTCGAATTTTTGATTTATTTAATATTATTCATGAAATTTTAGTATATATTCAATTCGATCCTTAATATGTATTGAAAATATTCAATATTATCTTTTCATAAATTCAAGTTTATTAAACATTTTCATATGATCCATAGTATAAATTTGAGGACACATTAAACGAATTTAGAGTCGGAGAATTATACTGTACATTGAGCCAAAATCCTAAGAATCATATATGTCATTTACCCTTTTATATATATGCCCAATTGAAGTGGGGATGGTCTCCACCAAATTCAGATGGTATCATGAATTTCCATCACAAATAACGTGGGTATCATAAACAACCAATTTCAGCTGATGATGACGAGCTTACAGGCGGGTCGGATTGATACAATAATGAATCTCGGGAGCAAACCGAAAGGGAGAGAAAGACGTCGCTTTGATTCGTTGATCCAAACCGGGAACGTTTGACCGGTGGTGAACTGCCCACGAACCAACTCGACGGCCAATGTGCTGGTCAACAGTCGAGTCACCTTCAAGAATTTTAGCTGAACTCGAGACTGACTTGGGCTTATTTTTGGGTGTTTGTTGGGATCGTTACCACTCCGAAAATCGATGGTCGGTATTTGGAATTCCTTCTATTTTCATATCTTCCCAGATAATGTAAAGCTCGGTTCTCTAAATCTTCATTATAGTCACGGTCTATTTTCAAAATGACGATAAAAATAAAAAGTTTGTTCACTCCAAGAATATTAAAAAAAAAAAAAGTATATTTATTAAATTATATTTATTATATGAAAAGGATGTGGTTGGAAATAAAAGAAGTAAAATTATCGGAATCCATATTCAATTCCTTTGTTTTCTTTTTCTCTTCCTTTTCTTTATATTTCTTGGCCTAAAGTAGTATAAATATGTCTACATTCCATTGAAACGTATAGATAGAATATAAGTAAGATCATTGCAAGCAGCACTCTATGATTCTATCCGCATTTGATATTATTGTCAATAAAGTAGAAAATAAAGTAAGACCATATGTAACTTTATACTGTCTCGATATTATGAGACTCGTCCATGGAGAAAAAGGGCGATCAGATTTTAAAATTTTCAAAAATACAATCAAATCCTTAAAAAAAACCTGCTCTATGGTCGGGGGCCCTCGATTTTGGCCAGCAACCCTTGCTATGAAGGTGGGGCGGTGAAGGGTGCGCGAGCGCAACACTCGCTCTCAGAAATCACCTTCTAGTCTTCTAGTTGGAAGTTGATTTTTTTTACTTTTACTCAAGAAGCGATTTCGATCGGAGAATACATTTGATAATGGGAGGGCCTTTGCGCCCATGTCCGTACCCGACGAGGCCTTGCTTAGGGGGTTCATGGCCCCCCCGGCTATTGGCGAGGCCCTCATGATTGGCAAGGGATGTCGCGACCTATTTTTCCCGACGCGGTCGAAAGATCATGGGTTTAGAGGTATTGCCCAAAAAGACGGGCCGTATGGCCAGTCAATTTAGACCCAAGCTCTCCCAAGCTCATATCTTGTATGACATTGGATTTCATTTTAAATTCTTTACAAGATAAATATTTGTTGGTAGTCGCCACTAGCCCATTGGAGTCGGCTAAAAATTAATCGAGACGCGCGAGTGTCATCTCGATTGCTACGTGACCGAGAGATTCTAGGATTGAGGACTTGTTTACGCTAATAGTCTAATTAGCGTCATTTCGGTACCTAACTAGTTGGTTGTTTTTTCAAAGTGATCATGCATTCGGATAGCCATTTAATCCTATAGCATCACTAACACTAAGTGATCATGCAAATATTTTCATGATTTTCTTTTATCAATATTCTAGCTAATGTTAACCTAATTTGAGGAAAGCGATTAACATCCAATTTATTGAAATATGGTGCGATAAGTAAACACCAAAATATTTAAAAAAATCTAACTCAATGCTAGAAATGAAAATCTGTAATTTATTTTGTATTTAGTTACAATGTTGATTAAAAAACCGGGACATGATTGGATGTACAAAAATGAGATCGGGTTGGACATCGGTCTATCGCATTGGATCAAGTACAAGAAAGCACTAATTAGACTAAAAAGGGAAAAAAAAGACATTTTCCTAGCATTTCCTTATTTTTCCATTTTTTTGAATTTTTTGAAGTTTTTATTATTTATAACTTAACTTATTAATTTACTATTATCATTATATAGAATTGAACCGAGTAGGGGTTTTCGGACTGGACCAAGTCTAGTCTTGTGGGATTGTATCTTTTCGATTTTAACTTATGGAGAGAAATTTTTTTTTTTTTACTTTTTCAAGTGGTTTCAAAACTATTTCCGGAGCCACAAAAAAAAAAATGCTCCGTAAGTAGAAAAATAAAGTTGCTTAATCAAATGGATTTATGTTCCGGATGTGTTGTCATGCGCGCCCGAAGCTTCCCTATTCAAGAAGCCAATGCAATGTCTCTCTCACCGGAGTTTTATTCATTTTTTCATTGGCCTAATATCCACAAAAAAAAAAAATCAACTTTAAGTCAAGTTTCATTTTTTTTTGTCCCATAAAAAACTCCATACTTTTACTTATAATATCAAATCTGCTCTCACTAATTCTTCAACCAAAATTGCTCTTGACATTCGAGAGATGAAAAACTTCCAAGCGCGAGCTCTTCGACCGCGAAAGATATAAGAGTCCCGAGTACGAGAGATATTGAGTACCGAGCACAAAATCAAAGGTTCCCGAACAAGATGGAAGTAAGACTCACTTAAAAGCAAGAGCAATTGAAGAAGGCCGACCATGATTATTCTAGTTTTTACCCAAATTTCAGATCCAAGAAGAAGTTGTTTTGGATGAGAAATTTAATTTATTGATCGATGTAATGTAACTATTGTCACGATACAATAAAAACAAAAATTATAGTTACAAATTACGCTTGGCGGGACAAAAGAAAAAGATTATAATTTCTTATCATCACACACATATATATATTTATATATATATATACACACACTTGATCAAGAGGGGCTTCTATATTGATTTTATCGTACTTTTATCGAGGAGAGTGACACTCGGTCGTGACCGATTGAAAATACCCATATCATGCAATGTCGTATGAAAACATCATCGTAGAAAAAGAAAGTGAAAAAAAAAAGGAATCGTATTTTGAGGATCGATTGACATGGAGAGGGTGGGGCCGTTGGTTGGTGGGTCCCGCTTTTTGTAAGACGTGGTCCGCCCGCCATGTGCCCCACCACATGCAGAGAGCCATGATCGCGAATTGGCTCGGCATTTATGATTTATCTGCCGTTGATTTCGGCGAGCGAGAGGGAGAGAGGGTGTTGGTTATTTGCGAAATTGCCACTTGGGACTCATTAGTCATTTCCCGTGCCATCGGATGCCGTTGAAACGCGGGGCTTTCGAATTCGGGCCCCGGCCGAATCACCCAATACATCCGCGGCAACCAAACCCGATTGCCTTGCCCCGGAGAGCAATTGACATCTTTCCTATTTTTGACGAAGATTGCTCCGGTGACAAGCGTGCCTTTTTTTTTTTTTTTTTTCACGAGACGATGTCACAAACGACCCATAAATTTTGAGGCAATATCCAGTTGGTCTTCGTGCTTTGATTTCTCTCAAATTAGTTCAGGTGCCTTTTGATTTGAACTGATCTAATCTTAGTCGCGACAATTCAACTTTATGGGAATGCTCGGTATTTATTGATTTATGTAATCATATTCACTTTTTTTTTTTTGGGGGCGGGGAGGGGGGCAATAAGGGTATCTCAAAGAGGAAAATAGCTTTTTTGAGATTATATGGGACGGGGGCACCTATACCCTTGCCCCCAACACACGCGTACTCCTCTCTATTCGATTTTATTGTATTCTTTCTCCATTTTTTCTAGCCAAAAAAACAATTAGTCAATTATGATAAACTTGCTGACCAAAAAAAATTATGATAAACATTTTTCCGGCAAAAAAAAAAATTATGATAACTTTTTAATTTTGGCTCGTTGAAATTGACGGAGACGTTCGAGCGCTTTTAAGCGTGCAAATCATCCAGAATGAAACATAGTTCTCATAATCATGTGAAGACATGTCGCGTTCCAATGATAAGTTCGGGATATGTACAATTTTGATGTTCTTGGAATACTCCTTTCGTTCTCAAAAAAAAAAAAAAAAAAATTCCTTTCGTACTCTCTCCTCACCTCCCTTTTCCCAAATAGGAAGAGTGGCCACCTTTGGGGAGAGTGGGGTGGAGACGCGTGAGGAGAGAGTAAAATTTCGCAACCTGCACACAGTATATAACGTATATTTGACGGAAAAAAAAAAGAAATACTCCTTTCGTTAAATAAAAAAGAAAAATTATTTTATTTCAGGTATACCATAATTGGGTGCTAGAAAGACTCCCGGCTTGCAAAACGACAGCCCGTCGGTGTCGTGTCGGTGTCAGGTAGTGTACGGTCCACCATGGGTTGGGGGGGTGGGGGCGGCCTTGAGTCTTGTCAAGCCCAGTCTAACCTCGAACGTAACAGCCCGGTCCACATTCCTGTCGACTCTGGGCCCCACTCTACTGACTGCCACATCTCTCTCTCTCTCTCTGTCTTACGTTTCATCGGCCAATTGAAAATGAAATTCCCACGTTACAAGTATCCTGCCCCCTTATGTTCGACCCTCTCAGTTGTGGTAGAGGATAAAATCCTTTTGTGACGTCATGCTGGAGTTGGGCATACGTCACCCTTCAATAAACTTTTCCATGTTTCTCACTTTCCAAAAACCATAATTAATTTTTTTTTTTCCTGTCTTCATTGGGTTTTGTCGCCCTTTCACTTACCTATTTTAAAACTTCGAGTTGAGGGTGATGCAGAGTAACCATAGCTCAAATTGAACATTCTATAACTGATCTAAGATCCTTATTATAATGCCTAAAGCAGTTATTAGTAGGGGTGAGCAAAAAAATCATGATCCACTCAAATCGGATTGGACCGTACCCAAACGGCCGATTTTGGATGGTAGCTGGCGGATACTATCCGAATTTCGATTCTAATTTTATGGAGCAGGCGGATACCGGTTCGGTTCTCGATTTCAAGTGAGAACCATCCAACCAGATCGGCCCTTTTATATAATACAAAGATATATTCTTTTGAAATAACTTTTGCAAATATTACAATGCTTGTAATCTTGCATATTGAAATTTTTTCATGTGGCAATGGTACTAAATCGTTGTCCACATTGTTATCTTGCATTATTGGAATTTTTCCTCCTTCAACCGCTAGAGATTAGTTCCTTTTTTCTTTTTTTAATTGATGTTTGTATTTGGTAGGACCAGAATCGGAATCCAACCGAAAATCGGACCGGATCCGATGGTTCGATTTTCAGGTGGATCCATTGAAACGAGCGGATGTTTCACAGTTCATATTTTGAGGAACCTATTCCTAATGGGCGATTCTCGATTTTAGGGTAAAAACCATCTATCTCCGAAATCGATCACCTTTAATTATTAGCGCCCATCGTTTCTCCCCATCCTTTTACCGATGAATAAAATGTGAAATATGTGTTTTAGAATTTGAAATCTTTCTTGATTAGATAAGCTTTACAAATCCCCTAGAACACTCGTTAACGCAAATTTTTTCCTTATAAACGCGGTATTGGATTGTATCACGCTCTTTATTTGGGCATACGATTCTATTTACTTGCGGCTCTACTGTGCCTTTTCTTCCCATTTCTTTTCCTAGCAAATTTCGGATTGTAAATCTCGATGTGGTTACTCTCGTCTCGTCTCGTCTCGTTCTCTCTCTCTCTCTTCACCTCTTCAAGGGGCCAGAGCCAGAATTTCGCCACGGCGGACATTGGGCCGACCTCCAAGAGATTTACAAGTTCGTTGTCCTCGTGGGCCTGGCCCAAGAAGGCTATAGAATTCAGCGATGCAGACATTGGGTCGGGTGACTTAACCCGGCACCAAACAGAATATCCGCAAGAGAGAACCATACGAACTCGCGTGTCTAACCGTGTATCGCTCCGGCTTCCGGCAACCGCCGGCGCATCCGATGAACGGACGCCTCGAAACCGATACGATCCCCGAAACACGCCTCGAGGCCATCGATCTATTTCGAAGCAGCGCACGGGCGCATGTCTTACGAGGTTCATTCGCGCTCCTCGACCCCGATGGACCCGACGGACCCGACGTCCGGCCAAACAAGAAAAAAGGAAGGAGACCCGACTCACTGACAACGAGTTCTAAGACGGTTGCGGTCGCTTTCTCGTCTCCATCTTCTGCATTATCTTGGACCAGCGAATGGGAGTTTGAAACCTGCCTTTTGGATTCTTCCCCGAAGATCAGATTGGAAACACAGGGGTTACATCTTCGGAGACAACTGTTTTGACTTTTGTTGCGCAGCCATCATAGGATGGAGCAACGAGATGATCTTCTTCGCTTTCGTTGAAAGAAACACTCTGACCAAAAGAAGGCCTCTGATGATTGAGCCCGAAAAAAAGAAAGGGATGAAGAGAAGAATCGTGTTTAGAAAACAATTCAAAGATAGCTATCCCATGCCCGTTCCAATGCCGTCGTTCGTCTTTTCAAATGGCCTGGGCCATCTTTCTTCTAATAATTGCTCGGAAAGAGGGTAACAAAAGATGTGGGCGTGGCCGTATAAAGCAAATCCTAATCGTCACATTAGATTAATGGGAGACAAATCAAGATAGGGGAAAATTTCAAACGTCATTATCACTTCTCTGCGCCTATCAATTTGCATCCTCGCTTTTGTGAATACACTTTAAATTACGTTTGAAGCCAATTAATGTTTGGTTTTATTTGCTTGGATACTTATTTTTCTTCCAGGATTACTCGTCTCGGTTTTCTCACTCATATATTTCGAAAAGGACCCCCGGACACCGTGGGCGTGGGGGGCAGCCTTGCCATCAATCGCCCGGGATCCCGATGCCGCTACTGCTTCGTCTCCACCTCCTCGCCACTCGCAGCCAGGTAGCTGCTCGCTATAATGGCTGTGGAGGAGCCGCCGTTTCTAGATTAGGAGGAGACTGCTATAGCATCAAGATTCACCGAGAATCAAGAACGGAACTTCTGCGGCCTCAGTTCGAGGTTGTGATGGCCATGGTGATGCTTGTGTCTCGGCATAGATGGCGAAAAAGAGGAGGGAAAGAGAGGCTCGTTGACCTTTGGAAAGAGAGGGGAGGCCAGGGCAACATTGATCTCTGCAACGGATCATGTCACATCTGAAAATTTCTATGTCGATCAATATGGAGGAAATGAAGACGATTGAAGTGATCCGAGTTTCCCAACAACTTAAATTACGAGCTGATTAGCTCGTCGGGCTCGAATTAATAATAATTGAGCCTTTGGAATATTTTTTAAATATGATGGATTTATTGTTATAGGGATATTATGTGTTTTAATTAGGCCCCCATCGGGTCAAATACACGAGAAATTAGGACTAAATGGCGACGAATGGTAGGATACCACATGGCTTCATATGGGTGGCCGAGGGCCATGTGTCGGCCATTGTTGAGGTGGTGGATACGTGGTAGCCAAGTGTCCACCCATGGCCATGGCGGTGCTACGTGTCACCGTGGCAGCTGACTTGGCTAAGTGGGCCAAGGCGGTGGGACTCGAGAGGGGCTCGTGTTGTTGCCTGATTGGTCGATTTTCCACTCTCGCTTCACCTATAATTAATTTCGACATTAGTTCATTTTGTCGTTCGTTCGTCAAAACAACTCTCTTCCTCTTGAAACTTTCGCCCAATACAAAAAAAAACCTCTAACTTTAGCATTTGTGAAATTCTATCCAAAAAATTTTTTGTCTCATAAAAAACCTTCAACTTTTACATTTGTTTCAATTCTACCCCAAACTTTTCTTTTGTCCCAATTCTCCTCAAAAAAATCGTCATCTTTAGCCAATTATATCCAAAACTCTATCTTTTTCATAAAATAATTACTTTTGTCACAATTTTACCATCGTTAGCCCTCGTCCATAATCACCATTAGTTAATCTTATGTGACATTTTCACGTTATTAATGAATTACACTCGTAAAGCCAACATGAAAAACTCATGAACTTCACTTCTTCGTATTTGCTACCTCTATATATTGTCGAGATATATAATCACTCAGATGACATGTTTCGTATTCTCACTCAAATTAAAAAATGGCTAGACATGGAGATATTTGGACTAACGATCTAAAATCCCGTTTTCCGAAACCTATTGTTTCTAAATTTAAAATTCATTGATAAGTTCGTAGAGAAAACTCGAGCCATGTAGGATTAACTAACGGTGATTATGGACAAGACTAACATGGTAGAATTGAGATAAAATTAAAAGTTGTGGATTTTTATGAGACAAATTTTTTTTTTGGATATAATTGGGACAAATGCTAAAGTTGAGTTTTTTGGGTATTAAATGGTAGAATTGGTACAAAAGTAAAAGTAGAGGTTTTTATGAGACAAAAAAGTTTTGGATATAATTTCACAAATGCTAAAGTTTGAGGTTTTTTGGGTATTAAGAATTGAGCAGCGCCTCACGCCGGCCGTCCATCTATTTAAGCCATGTGTTACGTCGGCCATCCATCTATTAAAGCGGTGCTTACGTTGGCTTTGTTCACTAGAGCTATCACGCCTAGTTCATGATTGCCGAGATTAGCCCAAAGATCCGAGGTCTGCTCGAGTGATTCACGCCCATGCCAAGAGTGTTCAAAGTCATTCTTCGTCGTTTATACTTCGTTTTCTACCAAGGCAAGTAGATCTCTAGTTCTTATTACTAGATTTCTGCTACGGTTTGTCATTGTGAGTGTTAAGCTTCGATCGACCTTAATCGTGATTGTTTGAGAATCTTGATATGACTCTAAGATCTTGATTGTGATTGTTTGAGAATCTAATATGATTCTAAGATATTGATTGTGATTGCTTGAGAATCTGATATGATTTTTGATTGTCATGGATTGCAAATCTAGTAGGATCTGGGGGTTTTTTATCTTGATTGATCGAATTTGATGATGTTGGATTTTTCCTCCAATCTTACGATTCTATAGGAGGTTTATTCGTTCCACTTAATGGTTATACTTGTAGAGTAGCTTTGGTTTACTCTCATGGAATTAACATTTTTCGGATGAGGAAGCTAGCAAGGATGATGAAACCGGTGTGATGCTTTGATTGAGGTGTTCGTAAGACCTAGCTACGGCCATGATTTTTTAGTGATGTCAATGGAGCACTAAGAATGCCGGTTTGGTTGGGAGTAGTGGCGAACTTGTGCCTTATATATCTCCCAAAAAGCACTTACTTTTGTAAAGAATTGGCTAAAAGATACATATACAAACACAAATTTGGTACTTTATGAGTCCATTGTTTGTGATTGATGTGTATTATCGAGTTAGTGAAACCTATAAGGCCATATCCTTTTATCGGGCGTGCTTGCCGCTTATTTTGATTGATGTGCACTTGTGATTTGTATGGCCAACGTGATCGTTTATGATCAAGTCTTTCACATGCGCCATCATATAATGAAAGATTAAAGCAAAGAACGCGAGTTTAGGAAGCCTAGGTGTGTGGCGGCATTTATTTGGTATTAGAGCGGTTCATAGAATGATAAGGTGCGCTAGTAGAACGAAGTGTTTGGTAGCCACATACGCGTTAAAACTACAAGTGCATGTGAATTATGGTTGTTTGGGATTGGCAGCAGCTTATGCTATTTATTAGATAAGAATTTGTAGACCCCTACCTAAGTTTGATGATTATTGTGGTTATTTGTGGATATAGCAAAGCGATCAATTGGGAATTGGACGATAAGTCATGTCAATGAAGTTCCTGAGACCTATTTTAGGCTTGAAACGTGGTGGTTTGATGGTTAGTCATGTATAATTGATTGTGGATATGGAATTGTGGCAAGGCGATGGATGTTTGTGGATTTTAGGCTTGAATTTTGTTGGTACATTAATGGTTTTAGATATGGACTTTTGTTTGAAATGCCATGGCCTTCGCAAAGAACCGAACCATAAGGGATGTGAATTATAGGCTTGAATTTGTGATTTGAAGTTCTCTGATACGAGATATTTCAACACGAATTCACACAATCATGTCCCAGCGATAAGAATTGAATAAATTGCCCCTCCTCCCTTCCGAGGAGTTGATTTGCGTTTTGACGAATGACGAGAGGGAATCGTCCTGCTGGCGGGGACAATGCCGAAATGAACGCGCATCGGCCCTTTGCATTTAGATAGCGATCGGAAAAAAGGGGGAGGCGTGGGGACGTGAAGCTGACCTCTTTCGTCCGAATTCAAAAGCCAAAGGAGAAAGTCTAGAAGGGAACCCGTGGAAGATGAGGGAGGGGAGCTATTGGATGCGCCTCTGCTTTCCATCAACGATTTAACAATAGACAAATTGCAAAGGGATCGCACAAACCGTACGATGCAACCATCATATTCTCTGTCTCCCTCTCACAAAATTGATAATTTTCTTAATCACCAATGATTGTTCTTGTTCCAAGTTGATTAGTATAATAATGGGGGTGTTTAGTAGATTTAAGTGGCCATGGTTATGGTGGTGTCGTCCTAGGTTGTAGCTCGAATTGTTGCCGTCGGATCGCTGCGAACTATCGTCAATCTAAGTGATGGAGGACTCCCATGAAATATATATAGTAAGGGGGAAAATATCCGAAAAGTCTTAAACCTATTTGTATGGTTGTCAATTTAGTTATAAATTTTTCAATTTAGCCAAAAAGATTATATTGTCTTTTTGTTAGAAGGTTTGATACTAAATTGACGAAGCTGGAAAATTTAGGACGGAATTGATTGTCGTGCGATATATTTATGACTTTCTGGATAGTCATCTCGATTGTAAGACATTTGATGGGTGCAAGCAATCTTTTTTTTTATATTAAAAGAATCAACTAGTAGTGAAAATGCTTGAGTGATTGATAGTAAATAATATACATATACACACACGTTATGCAAATAATATTTCTATCACTCACTTGAGTGTGACATGATATCACATGACCATCGGCATCCAATTCACTAAAACGTATGCACTTGCGTTATGGCTCGAAAGCATAGGATGTTCATCTTAATAGCGTTTCCATATGGTGTTACTAAGTTGTATAAAGTAGATAAGGATACCGAAGCAAAGCTAGGTTTATATAGAGCGTCAATGAATGTGCGTTGTGCGTATTTTGAAGGCTATTCTTGAACAATATTTGTTCACACACACACACACACATATATATATATATATATATTATATTTGTTCGGATTTGATCATAGTGTCTTCTACTCATCACCCCTATGGTTTTATGGATACTGCTAACCAGATGCGAGTGGATAGAGCGGCTTGCATATATCGGTCGTGATTAACCGAGTTGAATGATTTGGGTACTAGCCTTGTGAATGAAGCAGAAAAAATGCCACTTGCTGACCCAACTAATTCGGGCACCCAAGCCCCCTCTGTCCCTTTGGTGTGCGCGCACGCCCATCTCGCCTTGCATCATCTCGTCTCGTCTCGTCTTGCCACCTCCGGTGACATCTCGATGGCGATGATGGCAGATCTCAAAGCTAATGTTATGACTCTGTGGAAGGAACCAAACCATTAATCGATCTAGGGTTCCATGGGATTCGGATCAAGATCGATGGTGGTTGGAGGTCGATTTTAGGAGGTGGATGCCAATTGTCGACTTCCAACTAGAGAAGAGAGAGAAAAAAGAGAGAGAGGAAAGAGAGAGAGAGAGAGAGCGCGTTAGCATGTACCTCCGAGCAAACAATTGATGGTATCTTCTAATCTAGTGATATTTCAAACCTAATCGTAATCATAAATTGGACAGCTCTAGCGGTTATGCACAAAAAAGAGAGAAAAAAAAATTAAACTAAGGAAAAATAGTAGCGGTTGGTGGTCAAGTCATGATTAACCATTTAGCATAAAAAGGGATACATTCCCCCGCGAGGACCATAAATTTGTACACGCTGTTTGTCGGCACTCCATCTACGTCCGCCCGCTGAAGCGAAAAGCATGCTAAACGGCGGTCCATAATGCCCATCCGCCCCCGGAAATCCTAGACTTGTAAGGGAAAAAACCAAAGGATCTCCCAATGAAAATATGGGGAATCACGTGGGACTTCGATCGGTGTGCCATCGCAGGGCGTTATTGGATGGAAAAATTTATCAGAAAAGCCCTAAACTTATTATAATTTTACCAATTCAATCCTAAACTCTTTTTTTGTCAATTTAGTTCTAAACTTTTTGTAATTGTGCTAGTTGAGTCCATTTGGTGGCCGGGCTGACGTGATAATTTTAATTTTTTAAATTATTGTTTTTGCCCTTTTTTTTACTTTTTTACTTTTTTTTTTTTTTTTTAGGATTTGGGTGGCACCCTTTGTCGGCCCCGAGTGAGGGCCTATAAGCCCTCGTGGGCTACTATACGAGGGTTCACAACTAATGACCGAGTGAGGGCTTGTGACCCTTGCCTAGTATTGGTGGTGGCGATGACCTCCTGTCGGCCCAAACCCTACAAAAAGAAAAAAAAAGACATAAAAGCGATTAAAGCGATAAAAAAATAATTAATTTTTTTAAAAAATATTAAAAAATTATTTAAAAATTACCATGTCGGCGTCGGCCGCCCAAATGGACTGAATCGGCACAATTGCAAAAGGTTTTATGATTGAATCGGCAAAAAAAAAAAAATTTAGAATTGAATTGGCATAATTACAATAGGTTTAAGACTTTTTTTTAGTAATCCTCCTTTCTTGGATGTATTGGATGCATCTGAGCTAAGTCCATCCTAACTCTTCTACCATCATCCATGATGTAGATGTATTGGGCTCATATGCATTCGGATCACCTGAGAATTCTTCGACATACGAATGTGCGAGTAGTCACCGACGGGCTTTTGCCTCCGAAACCACGAAGAGGCGACTTGTGATCCAGGGGTCGCTTCAAGTCGGTTTGGTCGCGTCGATTGCATCAATCAATGAGGGTATGATGATTAGGATTGTGGAGGGTTGATGGAGCATTCAAAGTCTCTACCTTGGATAGGAATGATGCCAACGTTAAGGCTTCTATTTCTTGACCCGAGAGAGAGAGGAAAATGGATGAATCGATTACCAGGACAAGTGTAGCGTGCCGAGGGAAACTCTTCGATCAGATCCTTGAGGGGAAAAAATTGTTGGAGCGTCAGGGAATTTTCAGCTAATGGACTAAAGGTCGCTTATTCAAATCTCACAAATTGGATGTAAATTGTTCTATATCAAAGGCCTAGACTAAACCGAATTATAGGACTTGCAGGATAATTCATGAGTTCAAGGTAGCTGAACGCCCACGCTTGTGCACACGGATTGTAAAACAATAGTTGGACCTTCAATATTTTTTTTACCCATATGTTGCTTTTCCTCGACCCGCTAAAAGCAAGATCTAAATATTCAGCAAAAAACCCGATATCTTCACTTTGGTGATCACTGGGATGAAGTGTAAATCCAAATGAACTACCACATATATATTTGTCTTTGAAGGGGTTAAATCATATTATCCAGGACTAAAATAAGTCTCACTTATACCGATTCAAATTACACCTTTGAATGAAGACTTATATGCAAGCATCAACAATGATTATATAAGGTTCCAGCCCAATGTTCAGATTCTGAAAATTGGTTGTGTTTTTGAAGATTGTCTAATAACCGCGACCTATTAAGTTTTAGAAAATGCTCTTATTTGAGGACCCACTTACGACATATGCCATATATAGTCGAGGAATCCTTTCAAAGGAAGTTTGTAATATTCGATTGACAAGATAGTTCTACAACATATGGTAAAATTCTTTGTTGAAGATTGCCTTTCAAGAGACAACACAACTTCAATAAATGAAGATATCCACTTGTGGAAATCAAAGATTTAGTTGTATGGGCGATTAAATTAGAGAGGTGCAGATTCAACACTCAAAGGCTACTATATCATTCAATCAAGATTGATGGCCTCCAATCAAATATTGAAAAGTGATCCTTTGAAGACTTGTCCAACGGCTAATTTGGAGGTGAAAGAGTATAAAAGGAGACCAATTATGAGTGCGAGATTAGAATAAAAAATTCAAAGTGCGAGAGTACTTGACTCTATACACTTGTCTTCTTGAGATTTATATTATAATTATTGGTCCATCTAGTAAAATCCAAATTTTATCGGCGTCAAAGATAGAAGAATGGACGTAAGCTTGATCTATCTTTGAAATACTACGGTCATCGTGTGCAATTTTATCCATCTTTAAGCTCTCCCCTCGTGTCCGATAAAATATTGCGTCTTCGATGTTCGAATCATAAACCGCATATCTTTAGATTTCGATTCTACGTATTATTTGACTTGAATTTTTAAGTTCTCTAATTTTTAGTTAAATTTGATTAAAATCATCTGTTCACCTCTTTATGTGATATTTCTAAAAACAACAACTTCCGCACCAACGTCATCTCAACTCAAGAATTTGCACCTTGGCCAAGTCAAGTTTGACATAATATTGGTGAGGATAATGCCTAACTTTTAGACTCCACCTCAATCGTCCGAAGCCAAGCTTGGCGTAGAAAGCCGGAGATACCATCCGCCACCTCGATTTGGTAGTCACATACAAGATTTTTCATTTTAAAGATATTTGCGAGAACACCAATACATTAGAAATGAGCCATCAATCAACTATCGATCTCGATACCACTTGTCGCCCGATCGCAGTGGAAAAACAATAATTTCACTCGAAAATATCATACAAAGAAAGGTAAATTCAGAGCCCGTCGATCCATCTCCACTCAACAGTTTAAATTAATGAATTATGATATAATTAGAATATATTAATTACTTCACATTATATTAAATTCTCGATATGATAAATTTTCCCCCTTAATAACTCCCATGCGCACCTTAGCAATAGCCGCTTCGTGGTTGCTATATGAAATGCCCGGGTCCCAAATTGTGAAGGCGATTCTCTCTGCCCACGTGTATGTTCACATTCACGGACTCCCTTCCGCATGGCAAAAAAAAAAAAAACTGAAAGAGACGGTAAAATCCGAGGGTTTGCTTCTTCCGATGAGAATCCCATGTCAATTCAGTTTTGTCAGGTGAAAGGCTGAGAACGGGTGGCAAGCAAGAAGCAATAAATGTTGGGGTTTGACTTGACGTTTGACTGAACTGAATCCAGACAAAGTTCATTCTCTCTCTTCGGGACTGGACACGTGCCGGTGACAAGATAAGAGGAGGCGGGAAAAAGCTTTTTGTGCACTCGGGAGGGGAGACAGCGACACCACCACCACATGAGCGACGAGGCGAGGAGCGACGCGGACGGTGGGGGGCGATCTTTTTACACAAAGGGTGGCCAATTTTAAAGATGTTTTGACCTCAGCAAGACCCCATTTATTGCCGTAACTGTTCACAACCATCTCTCATCTCCAGCGCCCGCTGCTTCGCCGGTCGACCACGCGCCGCGCACTGTTCAAAAACTCTTCGGCTTGTCTTCCGGCCGTTCGGCGAGGCGAGAAGAGTTGACTAGATTTGAGTTCTGTTAAAAAAAAAAAAAAAGTGAACAGTACTCTACTTACCGATATGTTAATATGAATGTAAATGGACTTCTGGTTAGGTGTTCACGGTTTCGGGATGGATTCGGTCCAGGTTCCAGTAAAATCCGACACCTACTCGTCGGAATAGGATTTTTAATTTTTGAAACGTAGAACATATCTTGCATATCCCTGAAACCTACTCGTAGCAGGTTTTAGGTTCTAATCATTCTTCATGTATTCTTAATTAAACGATTTTAGTTAATCATTATCTCTAATGATCGCCATTTGCCGCTACAATTCATCGATCATAATTCATATTTAAATACATAAAGAATTTGAAACATTGACATTGTGAAAGTCTTAGCTCATATGAGTGGTTCTATATTAAACACATTCATCATTGAATGCAATGGAATACCGCGAGATCGCGAAGATATTACCTAAGAAAAACACAAAGACTTATTTCGATTCTAGGTTTTAAGGTTCGCCTTGAACCTACATGTCGGAACTAATTTTCTAATTTTTAGAATCAAAAACCTACCCCGCATACCCTAAAATGTGAAATCAAATCGATTCTATTCTTACAATTAGGGTTATCTGTTATGAAGTGGACTAAGAGCTTGTTTAATATCGTTGTGCTTGTAAATTAGTCGCTATTAATTAGCTTGTTTTTTTTTTTTACGCTCTTAGAGGATGTACTTTTCTTAGAGTATGTACTGAGGGTTCAGAAGTTGGAGTAAGAGCTCCTGTCACCATTTTTTGAGTTGTTATATGTGCACCACATGTCGAGCTCGTGTGCCCTCTGCGTGAGAGAGATTCCCATGTTCATCAGATGAAAGATGAACTTTTGTTTTTCTTTCAAATTGTGAGATGAATTGGGTTATACTTATGAGTAATTGTCTCGAAACTCTTAAAATCGGTGAACCCTATTAGGTAAATGCGCAATTCAACACCTATATTGCACAAAGCTTAATGTCTATTGGATGTACGCATACTTTGAAGCGACAATACTTTGAAGCTGATTCACCATGATACTCATTTCGGTGAAATAATTGGTATGGCACATTAGGGTTCATATGTGCTCTATTACATCACGATCGTTGACCCAAAAAAGGCTCTACTCGAAATTACATGATCTTACGATTATGACTCGTTAAATTCATATGAATCTGGTGCGCTCAATAAATAGTTTCGCTTTGATACATTAAACTAAATCTGAATCGTCAAATCTAAGGGACGTACGCGAAACCCATCATCTCTTGAGCGATTCAAGTACAAAGTTTAGTGGGCATACGCTCAAGAAAAGTGGCATCAAAAGAGGGAAGAGAAAGCCGTGGCTGACGGTCGTGGCGCGTGAGAGAGTGGCAGGGTGAGTACGAACAGAAGACAAAACGGGGAGTGGCGGGGGCCGCCGGTAGCGAGCAGTGAGCGAAGTCACGTCTACGGTGGGGCCACCATGTGAAACGACGAAGATCGCGATCCTCCTCTTCCTCCTCCTCCTGCTCCTCCCTCTATCACAACAATTTTGGCCAGTCTCCTTCGTTCACTTCATCTTATACGTCTCTTTCCTACGTCCCATCACCACTCTCTCTCTTCTCTCTCTCTCTCTCTCTAGAAAGGAGAAAAATCACTCACTTTCTCGTGAAAAGATCCTCCTGAGAGCACCCGATCACACCTTGCGGAGCCGCTCCGAGTCGCCGATCGAAGTAAGAAGGTGTTCGACTACTGGGTTTGGGTTTTCTTTCTTGGATCATCCTCAAGTCCCAAGTAGAAGAAGGGATCAGAATTGGATCCCGGGAATTGAAATTTCCCCCGGTTCTGATCGCCGCGCGCCGCTCATGGATTCCACTTCGGGTGCCGGGCCGCCCGAGCAGCAGCAGGAGGGTGCTGCTGCAGCTGCCGAGGGCCCGTCTTCGGCGGCCGCGGGGGGCCCCGTCGGCGCCGCCGAGCCGGTACGAGTCGCAGAAGCGGAGGGACTGGAACACGTTCCTGCAGTACCTGAAGAACCACAAGCCGCCGCTGACGCTGGCCCGGTGCAGCGGCGCCCACGTGATCGAGTTCCTCAAGTACCTGGACCAGTTCGGGAAGACCAAGGTCCATGCCTCAGGCTGCCCCTACTTCGGGCACCCGAACCCCCCGCCCCGTGCGCGTGCCCGCTCAAGCAGGCGTGGGGCAGCCTCGACGCGCTCATCGGGCGCCTCCGGGCCGCCTACGAGGAGAACGGCGGGCGGCCCGATTCCAACCCCTTCGGCGCCAAGGCCGTCCGGATTTACCTGCGCGACGTCCGGGAGGGCCAGGCCAAGGCCCGTGGCATCCCCTACGAGAAGAAGAAGCGGAAGCGGACCCCGGCATCTGCCGACGTCGGTGGCAGCAGTACTACTGGGGAAGGCTCTGGCTCTGGCTCTGGCGACGGCGGCGCGGCCGCGGCGGCGGCGGAGAATCTACCGGCGGCAATGTTGGACCAACTACAGCCCCGAGCTAGCACCGGCGAATACCTCATCACGTCTAGCGTCTTCTCTTTCTATTTGTCTTTGCCTTTTGATTTTTCCTGTTTCCTCCATGGCCGCCATTTTTAAGAGCGATAATCTGTGTAATTGTAATTACGAGTCAATTATTACATTCAACCCGCAGAGACGAATCAAAATCTGGCCCTCTTCCGCTCCCCCTCGACCTCGTACGTCTCCATTTTCATCTTCCTTCCATGTCTGCTGCGTCGCTTTTTCCACTCGGATTCTGGGAAAAACTCTGGTAGTCTCTTCCGACACTCTCCGTCGGAAGCAAAAGACATTAGCGAAGAAGAAACCTCGACGGATCCGAGTCTTCGTGTTTTAATGTTGGGCTGCTTCCCAAAAAAGCCTGGGCACCCCCTGATGAAACCACACGTGCGCATTCATTCATCTGTTTCAGTCCCGGGTGCCACCCTTTTCCTTTTTTTTTTATCCCATCTCCATCTTTAGATTTTGAACTTCCGAATCACAAAATAAAAACAACAACAACAACAATAATAATTCGATTTTACGATTTTCGCGATTGACTTAAGAGATTTTTATTAGCTCCATCGTCGGCGTGAAAAGTAATTTATATTATCGACATGCGACAGAATTCAATTACGTTCACCTCACGGTTTGAGCATAACTTTCTTCTCATCCATAGACCCCACAACAATATGTAATTTTTCTCTCTCTCTCTCTCTCTTTCTATATGCCCTACGTTTCTTGCTCTGCTAGAATAATGCTGTGTACTAATATGATGGCATTGCTTCTTGGACAGCAACATCCGCAGATTAAAGAAACATTTCCAGAAGCATCAAATTGGAAGCAAAATCCAAACCTTTGTGATCGCTTCCCTCAAATTTCTATTTTTTTTTTAAAGTTATATTTAATTTTTTTTTTTTTTTTTGGGGGTAACCACCCACCTCAGTGTGAAAGCGACCAGTGGCCAACCCTCAGCTTCCATTTTCTTGTCATATATGTCTTTGCATCTTATCGAGTTCCTTCCTTTGTTAATGTGGAAACAGATTCCAGACCCACCAAAAAAATCCGGGTTTATAGTAGAATTTTGGCTTCTGCTCGTGAAGTTCTGCAACGCTCATGTTCCCTTTTTGAAGCTTCCTTCTTGTGGTTCTTGCCCTAATTTGGTAGTTTATGGACTGTTGAGAGCACATGATAGTTCTCTCCTTAGCCATACGTGTGATGTTGCTGCATCTAATCCGAGGGGGACTTTTGCATTGGAAAATTAGAGTTGTTGGAAGCTCGAATGATGCTGCTTACAATAATGCTATCATGAATCTGCCCCCCCTCTTTGTCTTGCACTAGTTCGATTCGTGCCCACTTCTGACCTCTTTGTGCTGATGGCGTATCGATACTTAGTGTCGAGTTTGGTATAACTGTGATTGTGCTGTGACTTATGTGTCTAGAAATACATGCTCTGACGTTGCAGCGCCTTGAAGCTGGGTGAGCGCAGCTTCCCGAAAACTATCTTAAGCTGTTGTGACTGTCGGTTTCTATGGTTACGAGGTACCTGCCAAGGCCTTATGAAAACTTCGAGGATCAACACCCGCTTTCCCAGCTGTAACTTGCTTCAAAAAAGCCGGACCAAATGGCCTTTCTCCAGACTACTGCCAAACGTACCATTTAGACTTAATAAAATAATATGACAAATGGTTAATGACCACTTGAAACGATATAATCATATTGAACGCCGAATAAGATACATGTTACATGCATTTTGTAACTTAAAATCGATAGTTGGCTTTTCAATACGCATAAAACATGTTTTACGGTAAACATATATTCACACAAACTTCCGGGAAAAATCAGATTCCAGATTTGTCGGGAAAATTATCAAAAGAATATTAAATTCATTACAATTACGTCAATTTAGTCCTAATTTTTTTTATTTTTTTTTCAATTGAGTTCTAAACCTTTTGCATTTGCGTCCAATCTAGTCATTTCGGCTAACTTCAATAAGAAATTGCTGACGTGGCGCGAACGGCGCCGACGTGGTATCACCGACACCGACGTAGTCATCTTTAATAATATCTTAATATGTATGAATTTTTTTAAATTTTTTTTTTCTTTTGTTTCTCTTTCTTTTTTCCCCTTCCTTCTTTCTTTCTTCCTCCAACCGGTCACCAAACCTCAACGACTAGCCAAAGGTGAGGGCCAACAAGGGCAAGGTCGTGGGTGAGGGCGAGCCTCGTCTCGGCCTATCGCCAATCCGACGACCGACTAGAGGAGGAAGGAGAAGAAAAAAAAGAAAGAAACTATAAAATAAATATAATATTTACAAAATATTAGAATACTATTTAAAAAATGCCACGCTAGCGTCGGCCACCAAAGTTGATCGAAAAGCCGAATTGACATAAATGCAAAAGGTTTATAACTCAATTAGTATAAAAAAAAGGTTAATGATTGAATTGACATATTTACAATAGGCTTATAAATTTTTTGGTAATTCTTCATAGGCTTGTCTATTTTGCCTATGGGTAAGAAAAAAAAATCACGATCCCCCAAACCGGACCGGACCGGACCTTAACCAACCGGCTAATTTTGGATGTAACCGGTGGGCACCGATCCAATTCCTAGTTCAATTTTCTAGAGCCGGTGGGTACCGGTTTGATTCTTGACTTCGAATGGGAGCCATCTAACTAGCTCAATCGGATCGTTTTTTTTTTATGTAATACAAATGTTTGTTTTTTTATGGAAAATGGGTGTATGATGCTTCATCACCACCAACTTCAGCGCAAGAAAATTAATTTCTGGGGGCTGCAATTTCTTCCAAGGAAAATGGGTGTATGATGCTTTATACCCTCTCTATGGCTCCTCCAGCTGTCCCTTCATAGCTCCACAATTTGACTGCATCAAGCACCATAACCGGCGAATCGCAAAAATTTGGACGCATTTCGCCGTGGAATTTATTTAGAGACGCGGAGAATCTGCATAAGCTCTTGACTAGACCAAGTCCCTTAGGGAATTTTACCAGTGAAGCTATTGTTATCAATCTGAACTCGTTTCAACTTTGTAGCCATCGACACGGAATCTGGTATATCTCCTCAAAACCTATTGTTTTCCGCCCTTACCACTTTAATCTTATGCAATGACCATAACCCACTAGGAAACTCACCGGAAAAATCATTGTTCTGCATTTGGAACTTCTCTAGATTCAAGCACTCGTGGATTGACTCAGGCACTGACCCATTAAGCGGATTTGTATGGACAATGAGTTCTATAAGACCTTTCGCGCCACAGATACCATCAGGAAATGACCCCGCAAGCCTATTCTGGTAGACATCAAAAGAAACCAAGTTCTTGAAGGAAGCCACGACTGTCTGAGAAATCCCACCGGTGAGGTTATTCTGAGAAAGGTCCAAGATTAGCCAAACTCTGCAACCCCGCAAAGGATTCTGGTGTCCCACCATGAAAGCCAGGGGAGGCCTGATAAACAGTACCTCAAGTACAGATGCCAAAGTTCCAAGTTGAGCCCTCCTCCTTCAACCGCTAGGGACTGATTCCCTTTTCTTTTTCAATTGTTATTAGTGCTCGGTAGGACTGTAACTGGGATCCCACCAGAAACCGGATCGGACCAGTGGTTCACTTTTCGGGTGAATCCATGAAATGAGCAAGTGGTTCATGGTTCGCATTTTACGGAACCGGTCCCTTAGAGGGCATTTCTCGATTCTAGGGTGGAAACCACCCATCCGAGAACTAGTCGCCCCTAATCTTGCTGATGAAGTTCATGTGTGTTAGTGAAGGATTGTACCTTCGAGTACAATAGATGGCCAGGGCGATCAACAGATTTTTGGATGCATGGGCAGCCTTGAGACAAGAGTGAGAGTTTATGATTTTTTTTTAGATAAAGAAAGTTTGAAGCATAATTTACATTAAATTTAGAATTAAAGGTTTGTTTAGGGAATTACACAAGTTTGAAACCAGTAATACAAGAGTAACAATATAGCTTTATGCAGGTGGATGAGACCGCTTCTTCGCTATTTTCATTACACAGGCGGTGCATGGACTATAATTCCTTTAAAGAGAAGCCCGATTTTTTTTTTTTTTGTGATTTGTTTCGTACCGGTCCTACTCGTTATAAGCCCAAAGCTAAATGATATATGGTCATTAAAGGTGACAAAATGGGTTTTACCAACCATATTTTAATCAATATTTAATTATGTATCTCATAAAATGGATTTCCTTAAATTTTAAAAACAGATTAAGCATGTATGGGGTTGCCTAACAATCCAATAGGTTTTAAATGGGTTGATAACTTAAAAAAATAAATTATCCATCCTACGTGTACGACCAGCCTAATTTATATTTTTTTCAATTTTTTTCAATCTTTAGGTTTCTTTATGTTTGTTCCTTTTATTTACTAACAAATTTTATTTAGCCACTTTTTTTTTATTTGATGAAAAAAGTCTTTCCATTACGAAAGAGCTTAAATTAGGTTAAATATTTTGGTGTGGATATATGGGTGTATTTTAGTAATAGAGTTGGGTTAGGTTTGTTGGGTATGGTTTATACTTTCCGCCACAAGAAAACACGTGAGTCTTGCTCTACATTGAGTGGGCAGGGATCCGGGAGTCGCGCCTGGCGGGGTCTCAAGGGGGGTAGCGCTTTGGACACTAGAGGGCTTTTACAATTTAAATTCGTAGTTTTTCATTAGTAGTTTGGGCTTATAGTTAAGAATAATTATTGCTATATATGCTCTTTTTCACTTGTAATTGAGTGATATAATGAAAGATGCGAGACACTAATTATAGTGGAGTTCTCTCAGGTGGACGTAACCTTAATTTAAGGATAAATTAGGATAAAATCCCGTGTTTCAATTTTTCTTTTCGCTATGTTTTACTTCATTGTAATTGTGCGCCGATCCTAAAAGGTTTAGGTAGTAATATTAAAAATGGCAATCGATTAAATTGATCAAATGGATCAAAATATTTTGTCGATCCACCCATCCGACGAACTGGTCATGTATATTCTACTATGCAATCTCCGAAAGAAGCTCTACGATTGGCCTCGGCCCTTGGTTTAGTACGCAACATGGGCACGAGAGGAAAAAATCAGCACATCTTATGTAATCATGGATATCAATTATTCCAATGTCCAAAGTCTCTTACGGGGAGGAATGTTCTAGGGGAGGTGCAATATCTAATCTAACATCTACTGGTTGTGGCTAAAAAAGCAGATTCGTCTCACTTCTAGGTCCCTCCCAATATTACTCTTAAAATAAAAATTTCTACTGCTTATGAACATTGTAGGCCACTTTTCCTCCAACGGTTGCTTAACATTCTCTTCGTCAACTCCTCGTACCCATCTTCACTTCTCATCACCATCTCTTCATTATTATGTGAATAATTAAATTCGATAAATAATCGGGTTTTTCCGACAACGAATAGAAACTAATGTCTAAGTTAACAAAGTTCACAGAAAATAAGCATGATGATAATCGTTTTCGGAAAGGCAAAACAGGCCCACTCGTCACGGAACTTCAAATATGAAAACATTGCGTAATAAAGTTTCAAATACAAAAAAGATTTCATGTTTTTCACGGCTAATATTAAGACAAAATTCTTAACCTACGGGGAAGAGGCTTGATTTTTTTTTTTTTTGGACGAAAGGGAAGGGGCTAGATCAAATACCCAAAAAAAAAAAAAATATTAAACCTAGAAGGGCTTACCACAGCCTCTTCTAGGTCTGCCAATGTAAGGATCTATATTAGAATTTCTTCTCTCTCTTTCTGTCTCCTTTCTTATGATATACAAGGGGTTATCCTTAATTACAGATTTTAGTATGTCATCTGTTCTAACCAACTTAATTTATTGCTAGGTGTCAAACTACAATATAAGTCACTGTTGACAACGAATAGCCTTGTCTGCAGCACCGGCAGATAAATTATTGAGCTATAGGGTTTATGACTATAGAGGAATATGTACTCAAAACCTATTTTGTCGATTTTTGATATCTGTTTTTTTGACACAATACCCAAAAAAATCTCAAACTTTAGCATTTGTGACAATTATATCCAAAATTTTTTTTTTATCTCATAAAAAACCCTCAACTTTTAATTTTATCTCAATTCTACTCAAATACATTCGCGTATTCCGTCCATAATCAGCGTTAGTTAATCCTACATGGCTCGAGTTTTCTCGCCGAAATTATCAATGAATTTTGAAAATTTAGAAATAGTAGGTTTCTTGAGATACGACGAGATTTTAGATCGTTAGTTCAAATATCTCTATGTCTAAGCTATTTTTTAAAGAAATAAATTAAAAAGAATAAAACATGCCATCTTGAGTGATTATATATCTCTCGGCAATATGTAGGGGTAGCAAATTCGATTTGAGATAAAATTCAATTATCGAAGAAGTTCATGAGTTTTTTCATGTCGCTTTGAAACTTTTTTGAGGTGTAATTCATTAATAACGTAAAAATGTTATATAAGATTAACTAATGGTGATTATGGATGGAGGGCTAACGATGGTAGAATTGGGACAAAAGTAATAGTTAGAGATTTTTTATGAGAAAAAAAAAGAATTTTGGACTATTATAATTTAAGCTTGTATTTTATTAATAATTTGGGCTTGGACTATTATTAGGGTACATGGCGTTTATGGTGATTTGCCCATATAGGTAACCACACCCCATGCCCATTGTTGATAGCAGTTATCTAACATTTGTTTTTTGAAAATGTGAAAAGACACGTTCTTTCATAAGTTGATACTCTTTCGCTCCCAAGGAAATTCTCTGCATCAGTTATTTACAAACGACAGAAAACACACAAAGAACTCTGAGAACTTTGAACCCTTCAAGGGCTCGATCACTACGAGGAATCTCTCGAGACTACGATGAACATCTAATTTGTGGCTATCACGGTATGTCGTTGACGATCGGTGATACAAGCAGGTTTGGGCATGTTTTCCGCACATCCATCGTTTAGATTACGGAATAAGTTTCCTTCACTCATGGATAACTTCTGTTATGTATATACTCTGTTTCTTTATTGAGAGTTGTAAAATAGAGGTGTGATGCACTTATAATAATTAAATCCTCTTTGTATGTAACCCTAGTGTAAGTGTGAATCGAAACCTTGTATCTTGATTTCGCTTTCTCATTTTAACTTTCTATGTTGTTGTGTTTGTAAGCCTAATCTTATCAGCACAGGTATATCAAGAGGTCGATTGAATGGCCTGGAGCAAATCATCCCCTGTGCAGTTGCTCAAGAGTTGGAAAGAGTAAGAACAAAGGAGATGTGTCTAACCGAAGCTAATGCCTCTTTCCCTGCAATGCCTATAAGCTTGGTCTTAAGCCGAAAGCCAGTGAATTAAGGTACGCAGTTGAAAAACTTTTGTCTTGTCACCTTTAAGAAAACAATCCACTGCTCTTCTTCACAGTCAAATCTTCAACCATAACAACAACTACTCGAAATTTCGAAAGCCAGGGACCCGGACTCACCAACTTAGGCCGAACTTGGATTGCGCATGCTTCTGCAGTATTGAGGAGGCACCGGGATGGACCATGTTGTAATTGGAAGCAAGTTTAAATAAGTCAGAATCAAGTTCATGGAACTCCACAGTGCCAAAGTCCCAGTCTATTCGAAACCACGCCAGAGATGTTTCTTCTTATTATCTGATATGATGAGGCTGCGAAGGATGATGGCCACGAGCTGATGGAACCTACTTCACGTGCCATCATTCAATTTTTGGACATGAGTAACTTTGGCTCCATGTGAGATCTTACAAAGAGTATCAGTCTCCAATATAACATCAGAAGGAATCTCTGTATCGATGAAAGTTCGTCTACATTGGTTTGATCACCTACCTTCACGATCTCAAACAGCGACAGGTGAATGTCTCGCTAGCGTCGTGTTAACTGATCCAATCCACAATATCAGCAAAAACTGAAGAATTTGAGATTCGATTAAGGTTTCCAACAAATGACACCTTCGACGAAGCCGTTGGCTGATAACCTGCTTGTACTAGGTATGCATAAGAAGAAACGACGAATGCCTAGACATATCTATTATCCTTCTCTTGTGTCAGTGAGCAGTGGAATATTGGTATTTAGGAAATAAACGCCTGACTTTGAGTTGCGAATCTTTCGTTATAAGTTTAATAGTTCAGAATTATTTCTCTTTTGAACACAGAATGCCAAACTGCATTCTTCTCTCCTGAGAAGGGCTGCATATGTTGCTAGCTAATCAGGATTATCGGTCATTTCATCATGAAGCCCAGATAATGACTGCCACGCACAAAAGACTATTTCGATCACTGCTTCAAACTTTGTACAAGAACGTATCAGAAGAACTTACATATTCATCTGAAACACATGGCTGTGAACCACTCAACTGAAAGTGCCTGCCTGCACAAAGCTTGAAATCTGCTCAAACGGTGAAAATCTTTCGAACCTTTTTCATTTTCCTACGACAGATGGGACAAGAACCATCTTCCTCCACAATCCTGAAGAAATAAGAGATCAGTAAATGTCTGAACATCTCGAAAAGAACTCCCACATCACGATGCAAAGAAAGCACGTAAAATGTTATAAGTTGGACACGTAGTGCTGCGAACACGTTCGTACTTGTGAACAATAGGAAGACGATCACGTCACTTCCCATACATTGACAAGTATTAATGTTCGAGCCTCTAAAACAACCAACTGCCATGAGTAGTAGTGGGATATCTCTACCTTGATCCGCATGCATAGCACGCAGCACAGTGTCCACATGGAAGGAAAAAGCAATCCCTAGGTGCATCGAAACAAATGACGCAGAGACCACGGGGGTTGCTGTGATTTTCTCCTTCTCCAAATGGCTTTCCTTCAAGAGAAGTGACCGCAAGCCGCTCTTCCAAATCCTCCTCATCATGCGATACGGAATCATAAGATGAATCCCAGCTTGATAGGTCATCCTCCTTAGGAGAAAGCAATGGTTCCCGTTCAGTTTCCATCTGTCCCTGTTGAAGTCCTGAACTTTCTCCACTGCTAGATTGGAACATGTTACAGAATCGGAATGCTAACAGCAGGAGAATGGTCATCACACCTACAAGAAGAAAGAGCCTGAACATAAGCGCGGCCATACCCACGGAGTTACAGGTTAATTGATGGGAAAGAAGGAAGGTGAACCTGATCCAACAAAATAAGTGATCCACCGCGGACCATAGGAAAGTTTGATGTACCAATTGTTGTCAGGGGAACCCTAATTATAAAGTCACGACATTCCATATGTAAGAAGTAAAGATTGACAAGTAAGGAGTTCCTACGGTCACAGCTTCTGTACCTCTTTAAATCCTGGAGAACTCAGAACAGCAGCATTTTCCCTCAGAAGAAAGAGCTTCAAGCTACATGAGTGGTTTCCAACGGAGCATCTATAATACGCCTGGTTTGTATCATAGAGAAAAGCATTTACAGTGAACTGCAATTCTACCTGTGAAAACAGAACAGACACATTAGTTTGCCACCCGAATATGTCAGCAAATGCATGAGAAGGAAGTAGTTATGTTAGTTAAACGTAAAATACACGCCCTCTGCATTCAATCATCTAGAAAAGAAGCATGGCACCATTTATTATCTTAACCGCTCTGTTCTGCAGGATAATGAGGTGCTTCCTCGGCTAAAATATGTTAAATCATGGAGCACCTTCTTTGTAGTTTATTAAGTGAAGTACTAGATAGAGTCATAAAATTCTAGTAAGGAAGCCCTTCCCGCTAGGCAGGATCAAGTTTCATTGAATACCTCGTTAGACATGCTTGTTCTAATTCTGCTTGTTAATTCACAAAAAAAAAAAAAAAAAAATTCTAACACCAGAGATAAACCCATTCGTAATGCTTGCTGGCCACACTTCTAGTCAAGTAACTTTCTACCGTGGCCATCTCATGCTCACTAACTGATGTATTTCTGCATCCTATTTTCCCTTTTCCCAGATGCTACGTGAGTTAAGTTTTCAAAGTTAATTCTGCTAGAATGTCAGACACACAACTGGTAATTACCTTCACCTCCTCTGAATTCAAGTTACCGACGGCAATATAATAACTAGAAGATGTAGAAAATTCTTGCTGAACTGTGCCCATCCCTGCATAGAAGTATAATCTTAGAACGACTTATCTGAACAAGTGGTTGCAGGACTCGCTTAAATTAGAAAGTTTACCGTATATAATATTCCAAGATAGTGTTGTATTTGGATAAGACGGATCCTCGATCCACTCAACAAGGTTTTCTCTGCCTGCAAATGTTTTAGGAATTTCAACGTCAGGGAGGTTCGTAAAAGAAGAAACTGAAAACAGACAGATCCACCTCGACGGATGAATAGCACTTCACTAACACATACAAAAATTGCGGATGCAATATGTCAGGCCACAATTTCAGGCATTGTTATTGCAGTTGCCAAAGAAATCACACTGGAAAACATTTGCTAGAGCAAGCACAAACAGAAAGGATTTAAAGGAAATAGATTTTAAACAGGAAAACATTTTCTCAGACCATGCAAGTAGCTATATGACCAATCATGAGAAAAATGAAAATAAGAGCCTCAAGAAGACATAGTCAGATAGAAAATGCTCCAATTGGAACAGGAAATTTTCAGTAGAAATTTCCCTATTTATTGGATTTAATTCCAAAAGAAATTTTCAGTTACCTCTGGCAATCACTAGGGATACAGGCAAGGGAGATTTTACACTGTAGGAGACATGTACTTTTGATCCTTCATTCAGGAAGTGTATCCACTCCTGCAAGACAATCAGTTTAGATGCACTAATCAGAATGTTGGCAGCGCTAAAATGGAAGATCAGGGCAACAAGTTGGGAGGTATCGCAGAGAAGATCAACAAATTTAGTAGATAAGATCATGCCTTGTGAAAGTTGGCTGGTATAGATACATTATGTGTTTCTGTCCAGGTTGTTTTGACATTGAGGAGTGGAGGTTTGGAAAAACCATAGAGCATGGGACCAGGTTTTGATTCATCCAACCCCTCCACCTGTTCAAGAAGTTAACATGGTCAATAAAGAGGGGAAAAAACAGCCCTCAGGCAGCTAAACTATGAAAACTGAAGAGAACAAAATGATGGCCGACAAATCACCTTAATGGACTGCACAAAGAAAGGATTAGTCTGTATAAGCCGAGAGCAATTTGGCCCCAACTCTAAATTTACAGATCCATACAACCCAAGAATCAAAGTCATAGATGCTGCTGGTGACAAGTAGGAGGAGAAAACCAAAACGAGCCGATCAGTTCTGTGCTTCAACAAACACCATTCCAGCCAAACAAAGGTAAAGTTAATACAAGTTTTGCTCTTGCAAGCTAGAACTATCCGTATTGATTTGATAAGTGAATACACAACTGGAAGGAAAAAAAAAATGCAAGCTTTGACAGTATACGAGTGGCTAGGCTTTTCCAACTTAGTTCCCTTGTCGCATTGAAGAACACACGCGGGAGAAATGCATTTCTGTATCTTCTGGTACTAATGAAGGATCAGAATATCATATCAAGGAACAAAACAAGAGCTCTTGCTGGCTAAAGCTAACTGTATCAACCTAATGTTCTCGAATCACGAATTAAACACAGGATTGAACAGAAAAAAGCAATTTTCGAATGCAAGAATTATCGGGAGGCAGTAGGCATTTCCGAATCGATTCCATCTTCGTTTCAAAGAACATGGAGGGGAGAATATGGGATCATATACAATTATGCAGTTGCAAGTGAAGGAAATGGAGAACAGACCAAAGAACCAAAAGACAACGAGGATTACGAGGCAGGACCAGACATCGTCTCTCATCTCCGAAGACGCCACGTTGGAAAAGGAGATATTGACGCGATACGAGATGCGAGGAGGCAGCCGCAACAGCTGCCGCTGCTGGTTGTCGTGGTGGTGGTGGTGCCGAAGGTGGTGAAGATGCACGTCTTCAATTTCGTTGCCATTAACGCGCTCACCCTCGACCCGCGAAGTCGACGGAGCGGAAGACGATGGGCTTTCGGTCGCAACCGAAGAGGAAGAAGAAGCCACTGCTTCATGTGGCTCGTGATTTGACGCATCCTCCATTTAGCGAAACAAGAAACCTTATGAGCTGAAAACAGAGAGAGAAAGACAGGGTGGTCGATTTGGCCTCTGATTCGGAGGGAGCTCAGCGTTTGATGCTATGTCTGAGAGAGAGGAAGGGAGAATGAAGACGAAGAAGAAGAAGAAGAAGAAGAAGAAGATCAATGTTCCGGGTTCACGGGTTGGGGCATACCTTGGAGGCCGTGGACTGTACCAGCCATTGACGATGAAGGGCGGTGGTGGGGAGGCAGGGAGACTCACCAAGCAGTCCACTCGATGGCTCTCTGTTTCTCGCACGTCGCAGGAATGGTAGTTGTCCCAGTGACGGTTAGTTCGTTTGTTGTGGATGTCTCATCTCAAAAGACAACTGGTTCGTCGGCCCCGACGAATGAATCTTATTGGTCGTTGGCCCGTCGCCGTTCGAAGTTGTCTCCCCATGATGTGATGGAGAACAGCACTAATGAGCGCGCGAGATCGTTATCAAAAGGTCAAAGATAACCTGAGAAACGGCTGAATCGTTTGTGACTTCGGGCATAGACGTAATCTGCCCGATGAAATGTCCGAGGAACTCGATGTTCATACCAAATGAGACCATGACATGACCTGACCCTTAAAGGAGCATTCCGATCATGTGATGATGAGCAGACGGAGCAGTAATTCTAGAGGAATATGGACGGATTCGAATAGGGTTGGCTTTCGCGAGGACACGATTAAACATACGCGTGGATAGCCATTACATTCAGATGAACAACGAGTGGCGTTGACATGATTGTTGAAGTAATCCATACATGTTTGTGTTAAAGACTTGTTATGTTAATCCGTTCTATAATGGACTTGGTAAATTGTTTTGAGGGCCAATTGCGAGTTGTCCTCGTTTTAAAGTAAAAATAGACACAGATGGAACATAACCGTTCTCGAAAATCAGAGACTTTAGTTTTACAAGGTTGGACACAAATAATTTTTGTGCACACATCCATAATGTGGCTTTGAGTAAAAGCTATAGATTCAAAATACGTATGAAGATCCATATTTTCTTGTGGGTTTGGTGTTGGTATTTTGCATTTGAAGAAAAATACCGCAGTTGGTCTAAGCGTTGACGATTTCCAGCTCAACAGCTTGGCGTCACTCATTCGAATCCTATGTACTACGCGCAAACTATACTAGATTAGTGCCACAAGTACACGCCCAAGACTCGAAATTCATTGTGGGGTTTGCAGGAGGGCTTGATCGAGAAAATATTAGGTATAACAAATTTGCCACGTCATATTTAAGATAATTCATCCAGAGTACGACATGTGTTACGCCGGGTCCATCTTGCAAAAATTGTTGAAAGAAATATTAGGTACATCATATTTGCCACATCAATTTAAGATAATCCATTTAAAACACGATATGTGTCGTGCCAGGCCATTTTGAATAAATTTTGAAATTACCTCCTCTCTCTCTCTCTCTCTCTCTCATTTGCATTTCTTCTTTTCTCTTGTTTCTGCCATGGCTCGGCTCTGCCCATGGCTCATGGCTGCTTTGGCCAGGGAGCTTGACCTCCAACTTAGAGCTTGGGGTAGTCTTGGCTGCTCGAGTTTCTAGTTCGGCCTGAGCTTTGAACTCTCGTCCATGGCCGCTAGATTGAGACACTCGTGGACATGGATACTCAATATAGAGTCTTGCCGCTGTCATGGCCATAGAGTTCAAGCTTGAGCCCAAAGTTGCTAGATCGAACTCGAGCTAGTAGCGGCAATGGCCGCTTGAGCACAAGGTTGCGACAATTGTTGTCATATCTTGAGCTTACAACCATTGCCATTTGAGCTTTGACATCTTGACGCACTTGAGTTCAAGCCCACGGAAGCATGGTCGCTGGAGCTTCGGGCGTGTGGTCGTGGATGCTCGATGGGAAAAAGCAACGGAGAAGATGAGGAAAAAATGAGTGCTGGAGCGAGAGAGGAGGGAGAAAATCTCAAAATTTCTGGCAAGGTAAGCCCTGCGCGACACATGTTGTGTTGTCGCGCTCTAAATGGACCATGTTAAATATGACGTGGCAAATCTGTTGTACTTAATATTTTCTCGGCTGAATCAGCCACTAAGTAATCAGATGTGGCGTGCATGTATTTTTGAAGATTTGACCAATCATTGTGCTCTAATGTGATAAACTTCCAGCATCCGTGTCTTTAGTGAATACATAATTGGTAGGTCCTTCCCATGTCACTAATTGATAGACGGTGCTACCGTTGGAATAAGACTGGAGTAGGTTTTCAGGATTGTCTTCTCGTGACAGATTGGCATGGTAATGGTGTCCCACATGACTATAGGGGTCCACAATTCTTCGAAGAACAGGTATAAACACCCCAACATTGCTGAGGATTTCTCCCGAGGTCAAGACCACAAATAATGATCCGAATCGGGCGGTTGTCGATCAATGTCGTACGTGTCGGATTCGAGACTTAACACGTCTGGTGAATCGTAAATCTCCCGAATTGTAAGTGAATCTACGGATTTAGGATTCTGTAAATATTATCAACTCGATTTTGTACACATATACCTAATGAATGATGTGTCTTTACTATTTACATTGTGTTTTACGTCATGAGCAAAAGCAAATTTTCGACTTTATGAACCAATGATAAACGAAACGAGTGCACCTAGATATTGCATCTTCTTCTGCATGGGGATGATCATGTACGACGAAAAGTTAAGATTTCCTTTTTCCTAAATCATAATTCTTGCTCAAAAGTGTATATCTTTTATTAGTCTTTGATAGAATTTATCGCTGTCTTAGGGTCTTTGACACGCAATACAAATTTTAGCTGCTCCATCGAATTTTGCAATTCGGTTAGACTCTCAATTCACGATTCATAGATCTTAATAAAGTATATTTGGAATAGAGGTGAAAGAACAATTGGGAAAATCAGTTCAGTGAGCTCTAAAAGGAGGTATGCCCACGAGAACAATTTCTGATTAACGAAGCGTTTTGCTCAAGCGGGTCTACATTATCTAATCCTTGAAAGAGTTTTTGCTAGGACGGTTGAGTGAAGCTAGAAATGCGGCAACGGGAAGGTGCACGATCTATTCGGAACACTAGATGCATGACTACCCTTGGCGTAGTTTCCACAAGACTCCCAAGCCACAGACAAATGGCGGGCAGAGAAATTCACCACGGCCACTGAGGGATACTAAATCCTCCATTCTAAACAGCAAACGAGTGGAGACATGCCCAAAACATCAAAAACTTAAATCACTAATCAAATGATACATCACACGAAAGACGTATCTTATTGTCCACTGATTAAATGTCGGGTTTGCAATCTCAAGAGTTTTCTCGCTTCTATTACGGTTCAATAGTAGATAGAGGAAGAGCGTCGTTCTTTCTTAGTGTATAGTGTTATGTGGAATCCGACAACTGAAGGGGAGAGAGGAGAAGTTACGTCTATATCAAAAGATTTAACTTTCTCACGTTTCAAAAACATAACTGATGATAATTACCTTGCAATAGGTTGGATGTTATCGCCCGCATGGGCGGCCTATCATAAGACCCATACCCCAACATCTCCCACTCGCCCATATAGGGCAAACAACTCTCACTTGCCCACGTAAAACTAATAACTCTCACTCGTCCATGGAGGGCCAAACATAACTATCTCTTCTTTGCAAAATTCATATTGACAAATAATCCATGCGAATAGCATGCACTCGAGAGCTCATTGTCATATATCCGTTGAGAGTATATGACAATTCAAAATTGGACATAATCAAAAGTAGATTTTCATATGATCGTCAATCCCTATATCGATCACCACACACATACATCTCTATTTCTCTATCTTTTAATTATGATATATTATATTTACAGTTATAATCACACAAAATAATTATAATCGACCGGTCTCGTGAATACAAATCTATAATATGACTTATAACTCTAAATCGATCTTCCTCTTCTATTAGACTTTTCAATCTCAATTCAGCTCATTGTTCTAAAAATGTCCCATTAGATTAAATCAATCTCATGACCATAGGTAACACTCTAAAATAGCAAACACTAAATAGAAATTTTGATAATAATTAAGAGTTTTGAGAACACCAAATGAGGGATTCTTATCATCGAGAGTTTCATACGACTTAAAAGTTGATATCTAAACTTTTGTCTACTCTCATTGGTCGACCCATGTATACGTAATATGAAATATGTATTACGATATTTTCTCCTTCCTCATCGAGTGTATGTCTAACCATTAAATACCATACATATAATAGCTTAGATACACGCAATATTTAACTTGAGTTCACGTAACTATTCTACTCAAAAGTATGCATCGGAACTCACATCCGGCAATAAAGACACATAAAGTGAAATATATGGGTTATTTCACATTCAAACATAATGAATATTAAGTCATCATTTTAACATTATGTTAAGGCGATACTTACACTTTAAGCTCGAGCTCTCGATTATCACCTAGCTAATGAGCTTAAAATTTTGTCTCATCTCTATTCATCACGCAGTAAATAAAAGTGATTACCTATGTGAGTGGACTAATCTCTTATCTATCCGACATACCTTCTCAACATAAAGCGCTAAACTTTAATATCTCATAAATATTACAAAAACTCATAGGCAATAATCGAAAACTTCATTAAAAGTGAGCATTCAAGGAAATTATAATATTTAGTATATTACATTCTACGTAGTCCTAGAAATTTTACATGACTATGGTAAACATTTTTAGAAATCGGTTTCGTCATTGGATCCGCTACATTCTATGCGTAGATATATATTGTATGCTCACGGTCTTTCGTGCAACTACATTTTTAATATAGTTATACTTAATGTTTATTTGTTTGGTTTTACAATGGAACTTGAGATCTTTGGTATAAGCTATTGTTGCTTAGCTATTATACTATACCAAAATTGAATTTGCAGCATCACTAATAACACCTAAATAATCCAAAAATCTCCTAATCTAAACACTTGTCGTTGACAAAGTCAGGACTTGGCTTTCATGGTAGATAAGGTTGTACACTTCTACTTCTTACTACTCCATGATATGGCGCCATTGTTTAGTAAGAATACATTCCCAAAGGTAGATTTTCTCTCATCTAAATCTCCTCTCCAATCAACATCATTGTAGCCTTCAAGGTGCAAATCACTTCCTTGATAACTTAACGCATAATCAGCAGTAGCTTTTAGATACCTCAAGAGTCTCTTGATAGCAGCCTAATGTGCTTGACCTGGATTGGATTGGTATTTACTCACCAATCCAACTACATAACAAATATCGGGTCTTGCACACATTGTAATGTACATTAAGCTTCCAACGGCACTCACATAAGGAACACTTGTCATTCGTTCTTACTCTTGCGGAGTCTTAGGACACATTATGCAGCTCAAACCCTCATCTTTTGCAATAAAAGTATTAATGGGTTTACAATCTTGCATAGGAAATCATTCAATGACTTTATTTATGCATGTCTCTTGCGAAAGGGACAACCACCTTTCGAACGATCTCTTGAAATTTTAACTCCAAGAATGTATGTTGTTTCACCTATATCTTTCATTTCAAAATTAGAAGATAGACAACTTTTGATTGTCTTGACAAACTCCATATTACTTTGGCAATTAGTATACCATCAATATATAATAATAAGATTGCAAAATGACCTTTGAATCTCTTGATATATACGTAATTATCTTCATTAACCATCTCAAAATCATATACTATTATAGCATTATGAAAGCGTATGTACTATTGTCTTCAAGATGTTTAAGGCCATATATCGATCTCAAAAGTCGATATACTTTTTGTTCTTGGCCTTTTAGTAATAAACTCAATGGGTTATTCCACGTAGATTTCTTCTTTCTAATTTTCAATCAAGAAAATCAGTCTTTACATCCATCTCGATATAATTCAAGATCAAAGCTGGCCATTATTGTCGACATAAGGCAAATTGAGGTAAACCTTACCACATGAGAAAAAGTGTCTTCATAATCAATCCCTTCATGTTAGTTATACTCCTTCGTAACAAGGCAAGTCTTATATCTCTTAATCAAGCCATCAGCATTACGCTTTATTTTGAGAACCCACTTTTTCCTAATGGCTCCGCGCCCTTTCGGAAGATCAACTAGTTCCCAAACTTGGTTTGATCTCATTGACTCCATCTCTTCTTCCATTACTTTCATCCACTTTTTCTTATCGAGCAAGATAGAGTCTCATTTATATTCATTGGCTTAGCTCTTTTTCAATCAAGCGACCATGAAAGCTTCTCCTTTAATCTTAAAGCGTCGACGGGGAATGCTTTTGCGACTTGTTTGCCGCGGAGAAAATTATACCCTTAGTACTTCATTTTTTATTACGCTCTTACTAGGATCAAACAACAACATTTTTTTATCAAGTGGTTGTAATTAAGACTGGTTTGTACTTAACTCCCTACTTCTCACATTGCTCCCACTTGGATCATTATATCCAACCGTCCAATTATCTCGATCCAAGGTCTCAAATAGGGAATAATCTTCACCTATTTCACCCTTTCTCGAAAATTTATTCTCTAAAAATGTAACATCTCAATATTTAAATTCAATTATACTTCCTCTTTCTTGTTCGCCTATGAACACACCCTTTTGAGTGTTTATGAAAGTACTCTTTTTGTCTTTGGGTCCCAATTTTTCATATTTATAAGAGGACTCATGAATATAGGCAAGCATAACTCCATTATTTAAGAAAACTCAAATAAGGTTTTCAATATGTCCATAACTAATATGGGGTGGAAGAAATTGACTTTGAAAGCACACGATTAAGTACATTGACTGAGTTAATAAAGCATCATCCCAAAAGGTGATATGCAAATTAAGTTGTGACATTATAAACCTAACCATTTTTATTAGGGCTATATTTCTTCTCTCTCGCAACACCATTTTGTGCGGAGTGTATGGGATAGACAATTGTTCTTTCTATTCCCTTTTCATTGCACAAATTTCTAAACTCATCATATAAGTATTCTCGTCCTTGATCAAATATCAATACTTTTATTTTCTTATTTAATTGATTTTCCACTAAGGTCATAAATTTCTTAAAGCAACTTAATGCTTCGGATTTATAAGAAATCAAATAGACTCCGAATCAAGTATAATCATCTATAAAAGTAATGAAATATGCAATCCATATCTTGCTCTTACATTCATTTGGCCACAGATGTCATCATGAATTAATTGTAACGAAAATTCAGCTCTTGTTCCTTTTCCAAATGGCTTTCACGTTGTTTTTCCCGTTAGGCAATACTTATACGTAGGCAATTCAACTTTCTCAATATTGCCCATTAAGCCCTCTTTGGCTAATCTATTCATACGTTGTTAGTCAATATAACCAAGTATAACATGTCACACTTTTACAACATCATCATTAGAATGGGAAGATGTAAACATGGAATAACAAATATTCACATTAGTATTTTCAACATCTAACACAATAAAGCAATATACTAAATAACCTATACCATAGAAAGTTATACCTAACAACAAATCCATGCCATTTTTATGAAAATGCACACAAAAATCAAGCTTGACTAAAACCAACATAGAAACAAGATTTCGACAAATCAGTAAAGCATACAACATATCATGTAGAAACAAAGTACAACCACCGCCCATGATTAGTTGGCATGTGTCAATTCCTTTAACTTTCACTCTAGAGTTGTTCCCTACATAGATCCACTTCGCTCCACATGCAATTTGTCGAAATTCTACAAAAAATATTTCTTTCTCTAGCTACATGGTCTATGGTCTCTAAGTCTACAGTTCATGAATGATGAGATTCAGTTAGAAATATAGAACTCGATACATAACCAACACTTTTAAGTGTACAAATGGTTTCTACCTTCTTTGGTTTGCCATAGTTGTGAGTGAAGTGACCCTTCTTGCCATAATTATAACATTTTGCCTTTGAAATGTTTCTCTTAAAGGGGCGCTTCCCTCTTCCATGTTTGTCAAACTTTGGTTTCTTGCCGATAGTTTCGCTACTTTACTTTCCACTTCTTGAACCTTCCAAGATGCTTGCACTTGGAGCCCAAAACTCCCTATGAGCCGAGCTAGCAAAATACATATCAATTTATACCTTAGCCACCAAAAGGCGATCCTCCTCCTAGCTCTAGGTAGCTAATAGCATCCTTGAAGGTCTTAACATTCTCGTTATGGATCAAGTTAACTTTCATTTGCTCTCAACTATGAGGTAAAGAGCGGATCACTCGCCCGCACTTTCTACTCTTCGGATAATATGTGACCAACATCTTTGAACTCATTGATCATGTTTGACATGCGCCTCAAATGATGCTTCATATTATGCCCATATGGCATCTTAAATGTGTCGAATATGATTGTAAGTTGCCTTAACTTAGTGACCGAAGTTTGCCCAAACCTAATCTTTAATGCATCCCACATATCCTTTGCATTCTCATGCTTGTATGAAATCACGTATAATATCATTATCCATGTTGCTCAAGCAACAAGCAATTAAGTTCTTTTTCTTCCAAGCAGCGAAGGCATCCTTATCTCTTTTGTGTTACGTAGTGGTTCCATCTTCCGGTTCCGACATGACCATGTTAATAGCTTCAAATGCCTCTAGCTCTTCGCCTTTATTGAGCTCAACCACAATGTTCTTTGAAATTGTTGCCATTGTTTCTTAATATGAGGTAATTTAGACATTTCGCATGAATTATTATTGCCTAATATTTATGGACATGTTTTACACAATTAATTATCCTAATGTATAATTTCATATAAGGACTTAGATTCGAAAGTTCACTAAGTTTTCAATCATCGTCTAAGGAACCTCGTTTGAAATTATCATTTAATATAACCTTTGATAATATAGAGTCCTTTAAAAATCACTAAAACTCTCTAGAACTCCCACTCAAACATATAATACTACTAAAGTATTATAAAACGGAACTTCATATTTTACTCACAAACAATTATTTCATAAAATATTCACAATCAACAACAAGTAGGGAAGTATTCACGGATGACAAACTAACTTCAACAACAACATGATTGAGATACTAATAAATTCGGAAACTAAAGGAATTTAAACAAAACATCAATTTCCTCTCTAGTAACATTTCCTAACAACGGAAATGACTCCACAAACTCATCAAAGCCAGGAAAATTGTCGAGTCGACTAAGGCGCCCTTAAAAAGCTCTCGGGATACCACTACTTCTACGCCGGGACGCATTTTGCCTCCGCTAAGACCCATTCATAACTAGGGTTGACGTCCTTTGTATCCCCCTACTCATATACTCATTTAAGAATTTAATTCCATAACTCTTGTATGAACGGGATGTCGGCATCCCATAAACGATCGATAACTCCATGCCACTCCATAGGAAAAGTGATTCTCAGTGCTACGACCCTCATGTCATTTGGCATTTTATGACCTTTCCAAATGATCTCTTGGATCATTTCGTTGACCTTTTTATATGTGACATCATGTCATCTTGAGTATTCTAGTGGTAAAAGGACTAAGGCATTCCTAAACCTCAAGATTCTTTCTATTTTTTCATCATTGTCCGTTCTTATAGGGGATCGCATCATCCAAGGCATTTTTCCTATTAACAAATGCAAAAAAAAAAAAAAAATTAATCATAATCCATTATGCTTAATATGGTAAAATAAATATACCATATTGTAGAAAATTTTGATGCGAACACATCAGTACCAAAATCATCCCAATCGGATGTCACACGCCCCCACATGAGCCTTGACATGATTCTTTTTTTTTTTTTTTTTTTACGGTCAAAGTTAACAATCAACGATGAATGGGTCAATGGCCAATGGGTCAACTTGGGTCAAGCTGCAAATTGGGTCAAATTTGGAGTCAGGCTAGGCTGCGACGTCATTAGCCACGTGGCCTGCCATGTCATTGCCACGTCGGCAAGTTGTTGTAGGTGGTTCCACGCCACGCGATGCACATGGGCGCGTGAGGCCTAAGCGCGGACCATTCCTCCGGTGCGTGCGGCTCCGTCCGTCGTCCGATGGCGATGTTCCGCCCCTCAAAATGTGCGTATGGCCACAACCGTCCCAATGGTATAATCAAAATGCATTTTCGTTGAACAAAAGTTTGCGAAATTGCAACTTCTTGCTGCCGTCCCCGAGGAGCCTACTAAAAACGCCTACACGATTCATTATAAAAGACTTTTCAACAAGTAGTCATTGCACCGTCACTGCGCGTGCGGTACGTGCGGCGTTGTCCGGCCTCCTCCGGCAATGGGTGGCCACTCCCTAGACTCATATCGACGAGTAGATTTTAACCATTTATTCACGTTGCATTTTTACTGAATCAAATTTTTGTAAAACATGCCATAAAACGTAATGCCATTACCGTTCAAACTGAAAAACGAAAAACACTTCTAACAACAATGTACGAAACATGGCATAGATGGTACAATCAATGAAAATATGATTAGGAAAAAAATTTTACACGTTTTGATACAAATGAAGGATACTAAATCCTCTGTTCTACACATCAAACGTGCGAAAACATGTCCAAACATCGAAAACTTGAATCATTGATCTAATGATACATCACACAAGAGACGTATCGTATTGTCTATAGATTAGATGTCGCCTTTGCAATCTCGAAAATTTTGTCGCGTCGATTGCGGTTCAACAATAGAGAAAGGGAGAGAGTCGTTCTTTCTTAGTATATAGTGTTTTGTGGAATCCGACAACCGAAGGAAAGAGAGGAGAAATTACGTCTATATCAAAAGACGTGGTTTCCTCATGTTTCAAAATATAACTGCTGATAACTGCCTTGACAATTATCTAAAGTGGGTTAGGTGTGGTGGGCCTAAGACCCATACACTAACAACCACGATAGAGAGAGGACTTAAAAGAGACGACTGGCTCAACCTTGACGGAAACGGCTTGCACGGTGAGCCAAAGTCGAAAGGCAAGCAAGACATCAAGTGCTTCTTTTGCGAGGCTCGACGCAAGGCAACAAGCCGTCCCCAAAAGCATGAAGATTCTTGCCTCATGATTATCGCGTTGAGAAATCACGGAGTGGAATGTAACACGCTTGTTTTTGTTTATACCAAATTCGTGAGGTGAAGGCGAATAAAGAAGGCAAAACAATAGATTACCACATACTTTCTCCTGCACCCTGCTCTGCTTCTTGAGTGATCATGATGATATTTTGATTTGAAGCTGTAAATTTCTACAATAGAATCTCATCGAAATCAAAGCTAAGAAGATGCCACGGTTAAAACCACTAGGTCGCAACAAAAGCCTAAAGTTAAACCCAGTCGGTACTCGTCATTTCCATGGATGGGCATACTATTCCTCTCCAAGATGGTTATCTTTACTACAAGCTAAGGGAAACACAGAAAGAAGAAACCTAATCAAGATCTAATTGCAAATAAGTGAATGAATTAGTGATCTCTCGGGCCCCCTATGGATAAGAAACCTCATCAAGGCCTAATCGCCACCCCCAACAAAAAAAAAAAAAAAAAAGGAGAGTTTGAATTTAGCACTATTGAAAAGGACTATCTTGGTCTATGTTACTGTTTGGCCACTGCACGCTCCCAGAGGAACATACCTAGCATTACAGCCCCAAAGTCCTTAAAGCATAATCGCAAAGCACGGTCAACAAATATAAAACCCATAACAACATGAGTGCACGGTGCACCAAGAAGTGAATGCTTAAATCCCGACACAACTTATGCATCTTCCAATCATGAGAAGACGGATTTCTCCGAAGCGGTAACAGACACCGCAAACACAAAGCAAGTGATCTCGACCGTAGTACATTAATAAGAGGTGCAGAAACAGATATCTTCACCAAGAAGGAAAGTTTCAACCAATTGAAATGTGCTAATGACAAGCAAGGAGGAAAGAGGAGGATGGAATCTCATCTCACAAGTCTCTCTATGAAAGAGAATGCACCCTAGATCTGCTCAACCTCATCCCCACTGCTGAAATGCAACTTGAGGTAATGGATCGAAATGGGATCAACAGGCACAATTCATATGCCTGATGCCAGGGCAACTGAAAATGAACAAGGAAAATAAACTGTGATCTCCCTGACGAACTCTGCATCAAAACCATTGACAACCTAAGAGCAAGCAGCCACTTTTTCAGCCTTAACTGGCATCACCACTGTGGTTGATTGAAACAGTGTGACAATTATGAATTCTCCTACTGAACGCAAGGGCTACCCCTACATATACCCTGATCACAACTGAGGCATCATCTGGAGCTCCCCTACATTGAATCACTTCGCTATAGTCAGCCTCGACAGATAATAGTAGATGATAGCATTTGATAGTCAGAAAGCTGGAGTGAAAACACGATAACCTTGCCCTGTATCTTATACATCTTACGGGCATTAATCCTTTTCAGAGAACACAATGATGTGACCATCATTGCAACTTCCACAGGACATCAGCAACATCATCAACAGATATGTTTAGGGTGTGAAGTAAGTTACCACATTCTAGCAATTCACTATTCTGTACAAGAATGACTTTGATGAAAACTTACTTTAGTTGCCAATTCACAGAGAATTCTGTACTCTTGGAACTTCTTCATGTTTCGGCGGTGATAGCAAATGAGCTATTATCTCAACCCACCTCAGTACATTCAACTTGATTTTAGAACCACAAAACTTCAATTATTAACAACCACAGTATCCACAGAGTCATATAAAAGTTCATTATATGATTACATCTAAAATTAAATCAATCCATCCCTCTTAACATATCCTGATGGCAGAAGTGTTTCCAAGTATTTAACACAAAAGGATCCTACCAGCTGCCACTTCCATTAACTTTATTCAAGATCAATAAACATCAATATAATTTGCTTTATATTTCAATTTGAATATAATGCACTTCATCGATAACAGTATACCAAAAGCAGAAGCCCAATGCACTTTTACCTCTCAAATTGATTGTCGGAGCTTTTGCAGAACCTCCAATTTTGAACCTAATGGCATGGACAAACCAGAGTGCACCAAAAACAGAATGCTATCGTACGTACTTAGGCTACCACGCAAAAACATTAATTCAGAGGCTTTTCCGAACCTTCTGTGTTTCAAGTCATCTAGAGCCATGGCAAAACTCACTCTATGAAGCTAAAGATGAATAAGCACAGCAATTTGAACATCTCCCCCTGCTATGTTCTTCAGCAAAGCAAATGCAGACTATCTCTCAAAAGCTTTCTTCACGACCCTTGTGACTACAGTTAAGTGAACACTTCAAAAATATCACAGCAAGAAAATAAGGTTGACATAGAGCTGATTTATCTGATACATGCAATTTAAAAAAAAAAGTCTTTCCAAACTGGTCAAACGATAAAAAGCACCTTCTCAGCCCTGATACTCCTTAATAACAGTCTGGAACTCAATCTTCTCCAATTATCACAGATTTCAAATACGATCCGAACTGACTGTTTTTCCCACTCAAATGAAGAGCTTAATATCTCGCCGGTGAATTAGAAAACAGGAAAACAAAACAGAGTCGGCCGATAGAACACAAGTACCTTCATATCTCGGCGGTGCGGGGCTAGTAATGAAGAGAAGCAGTCCCGCAGCCAACGTCCTTACAACACAAAAGAAGCATAACACAAACGCAGCACATGAGTACCAAGTTCATGATTGACCATGACAGAGCTCACTCCAATTGAAAGGCGTACCACTCACTGACAAGAACAGCCAAACATCTAAGACTTACTTTCGCAAGACCAGACACAGCTAGAAACGATCCAATGTCAAACCAGTTAAATAGGAGACTATTAAAATTCCATCAAAGCTCAAGAAGCACAAGCTTAAAGTGATTGATATTACTGATAAACTGTCTCTCAATAGATGGACGCGATCAGGCCTCCGAGCTCTCCAGCTTTTCGCTGTTCCTTCCGGCGGCACCGTTCTGCGAGGCACGGCGTTGATGCACAACGCCGGAGACGTGGACCGACAAATCCGAGTATATCGAAAGCACCTTCGAGATGTTCCCATTGATCTCCCGAATCAGCGCGACGTTCTTGGCGAGGTTGTCTGGGACCTCGGATTGGTGATTCTTGTTGACCTGGGAGATCAGAGTCCGGTTCCGGTCAAGCGCGGACTGCACTTGCCTGAAGCTCGTGCTGAGCATTTCCCACACCTCGAGGTCGCATTCCTCGCCCTCCGAGCCCGAGTCCTCCCCGCAGCCGGCCCCCGGCATCGGGCCATCGGCGGCGGCGGTAGTGGTGCTGGTGTTGGTGGTGGCTCTCCGAGGCTTAGTGACGGCGGAGTCCTCCATGAAAGAGTTCGAGTGGAATCATGGCACGGCTCACCTCTCTCTCTCTCAACTCGCGATATTTCTAGTGACGTAAGAGCGAGCTTTTTATATCTTGTGCCGATGCATGCAACCGGTTGCGGCCGGTGACTCGTACCGGCACAACTCTGTAGCCAAACCGACTTGCCGGGTGCTTCTAGAGTAGCTCCAAGATAAAGTGCCCGTAGACCTGTATCATATTCGGACCACGGAGAATCCATGTTCCTTTTCGTTCTAATTTTTGACAAAACAACACAAATAGATTCTTGATTTCTAGAAACATGTTCAATTTAATCCTTAAATTATATAAAAAAATATTAAATATTATTCGTGAACTTCGTTTAATTTAAATATAATACCGTTTTTGAACTTTTGATTTATTTAATATGATTTTTAGATTTTTTAGTTTAATATATAATGTTATCTTTGAATATTTAGTTTGTTGAATATAATTTCTGAATTTTTTATAAATGTCTAATGTAGACTCTATACTAAAATTAAAATATCTAATATTATTTTTTTATTGATTTGAAGTTCAAGGAACAAATTGTTCCAGAATCATTTGTGTACTAATAGTAATTGCAGGGTTACATGGGTAAATAATAAATTTCAGGGTTAGGTTGGATTGCATTGTTTAAAATTTTTCTTCTGATGGGATCGCATTGCGAGATATAATATTTCATCGCATGACATTAACGTAATGGCCATTGATTAATGATTTAATTGGCTGCTAAGATATATTGGACCCGGAAAATACTTAAATATTTGTAAGGGACGAAATATCTGGAAAACAACCTCGGACAGAACAAAGTCAATATACATTCGTAGGCAACCCACCTTCTTCTTCTCTCTTTTTCTCGACCAAGGCCGAGGCTCCGAGCTTCTGAGTTCGAAAACCTTTTTCCTCTCTTTCTCGATCATCCGCGGTAATAAAGTGACCTTACCACCTACCGCCGCTAAATCACCACCTTACCCAAGTCAAATTGGTGCTTGCTGCACACATGATCATCCATTTCCATGGACTCCGAAAACATATGTTTTCGGCACAGGAATATGTCGAGCTTAATCGACTTTTTGATATGACAGCGAATTGGAAATAGATGGAGATAACGTTTCCTCCTTTTCGAGAAACATATAATCAGCGCTGTAATAAAATCATTTAACAATCGAAACACTTGGAAATTACAGCATATAATGTACCAAAACGGCTATAACAGGTGGATTGGACTGCAAATTCCTATTAAGTCCCTCCATCACTTTGTAATCACTATCCGTACTTAATAAGCAAACATAAGAAGCATCCAGTTACCTTGTTATCTGAAGAGCAGAACAGTTTTGTCTCACCAGTATCCCGATATAAGCGGACTTTAGACCGAATCCATCGGCGATGCCATAACCATATCACAAATTTCAAACCACATCTGGTTACATTAGTTATACACAATTGATTAATTAGAAGGTGAGTTGAAGTCTTCACCGCATTTTAAGTTAAGCTACTATTTTCATCTCTCTACCTCTACACGGCATAGTGATTGATACAAGAGGGTTTCTGCCTCAACAAGAGGACCTGCAACACAACTTATAAGCTACATGACCGCTACTGACTGACTAATGCAGCAGACGAGGACACGGTTAGACAAGTAATGTATTTTATATAGCCGAATCAGATTCTCCTGGATCAGCTACGAATGCAAAACCTGCTTTCTGTCCTGTGATCAGTTTTGCCTGCAAATTTGCTTAATCACTGTCGCTATCAGCATCTACAAAGCTGAAATTTCTGCGTTGATCAAGTTTGATGACCACCATTCCTTGGTTCTCCTCCCTCCACTCGATACCTTCCCTTTCTATGAGTCTAACGACCTACACGTGGCAAATAATGTCTTCACAGATCTAAAATACGATAATTTCCCATTCTACAAGTCTAATGACCTACACGTGGCAAATAATGTCTTCACACAGATCTAAAATAAGAAAGAGCCCCATCCCAATCAAAATCAGTCTGCACATCAACAAATATAATTTTACCAACATCAGTATACCAAAAAACAACAGGAAGTCGGGCAGTTTTAAGCTTCTTGTGTTTTCCTCCATCCCTTTCCTCCAACCAGTCTTCTGATTGGTGATTTACACAATATGGATATCACCCCCATATAAATTAGGTTGATGTCCAAAACTTCAAATCCCCCAACCAGAGGCATGATTAGGGGAAGCTTCCTTCAATCAAGAAAATACAACCCTTGGTACAGCATTACTTAAGGAGTTAATATATATTTCCCTTTTGTTTCTTCAAAAAAATTTGATGACTGCTATATTATTTTGATGTTGCATGATATACTCATTACAGGATCTAGCGTGAGGGAGATCAACATACTCAAGCAGCAATTGTCAAAAGAGTTTGAGATGAAAGACTCGGGAGAAGTGAATCAGATTCTTGGGATGAGGATCACGCGAGATAGGTTCGAAGGAATTTGGAAGTTATCTCAAGAAAAGTACATTGAGAAGGTGAGGAGAGATTCAAAGTCCAGGATGCAAAGCCCAGAAGTACTCCTTTAGGAAGTCACTTCAAGCTCTAGAGAAGTAAGTCACCAAAGACAGAGGAAGAGCCGAAGTACATGGCTAAGGTGCCTTATGCATTAGTTGTTGACAATTTGATGTATGCTATGGTGTGTATGCATAGCTCACGCAGTGGGAATTGTGCACAGATACATGACTAATCTAGAAATAAAGCATTGGGCAGCTATAAAGTGGCTATTAAGATACCTGAGAGGTACTTTAAGTATGTCAGTATGTTTTATAAAAACAAGTGTACCTTTACAAGGTTTTGTCGATGCAGATCTTGGTGGTGACTTTGATAATAGGAAGAGCACCTTGGGTTACATTTTTATTTGAGGTGGTACTTGTGTCCCTCTCAACCATTAAAGCAGACTATGCTGCTATATCTAAAGCTGGCAAGGAGATGATTTGGTTGAATAACTTTCTAAAGGAGAGAGGCAAGAAGCTGGATAGCAATGTTCTTTCCAGTAATAGTCAGAGTATTACTTGTCTTGCAAAGAATTCGATATTTTGCTCAAGGAAAGCAATTAAGTTGATGCATCATCATAGCTGTCCGCTGATAGATGACGGAAGTTGTCATTGAAGAAGATTCTTCGTGCAGAAAATCCAGCAAATATGTTAATCAGGTTGTCACCACAGAGAAAATGAGGCTATGCATTGCCTCGGTTGGCCTTCATGGTTGGTGACTAGGGACAATTTGGGTTACAAAGACGAGTGAAGACTATAACAGACTGTTGCCCTTTCAAAGATCAGCCTCCAAGTGGGAGATTGATGGAGTTGTGGAGTCTGATAAAGGGAAGCAATATTAAAGCTGAGAGCTTTTACTGCTAATGGCATATACGTAAGTTTCATGTTATAGCATAGAGTAAAGCTTTTAACTACTGCTAACAGCATACGAGTAATTTCCATCATACCAATGTATGCCCTGGACTCCCGCTATGTATTTAGGCAATATCTTTTGCAATTATAACACTGAAGCTTGTAACTCTGATACTGATACTGATAGGAAAGAAATTGCCTAGTGCATCACTGTGGTTTTTCCCTTTCTGATTTTGAAAGGGTTTTCCACATAAAAATCCGTGCCTTCTCTATTTTTCCTCTTCAATGATTCCCGCTCCTAACAATTCTTGCATGTGGGTACTGTGGTTTATTAAAAACTATGCAGTCTAATTGGAGAATGAAAAGGCATATTGGGGACGTTTGTAAGTTAATGTTATTGAACAATAAAGATCACCATTTCTGAATCCATGAAGAAAAAGGAACAGTTCCTTCAAGTCAGAAGTGAACTCATACCGACTGTTTCAGCTTTGACTTGCCCACACCATGTGACCCACAGCCTGTTATTACCTTGAGTTTCTGTATAGCTAAAAAGAACCAAAAACAGTACAAGAAATTCTCAGAATTGTTGCAAAAACAAGCCAGGCACACCCAGCCAACGGGCAAACAAGCAAAATTTTTCACAAGTGATTGAAATTACGGCACGGAAATTTCAACATCCAGGATTCAGTACTCTTACAGGGCAATAGCAGGTGAAACTTCAAGAGCCTCATTGCTTGTTTGACATGTTGTCCATGCAAATCAATTGTTATCACATTCTCTATGTTCTTGTTTCTGCGAATTATGTGCACCAGTGTCCACACAGAAATTTTAGAAGTCAAAAGTTGAATCTGATACATAGAATCATGCACAATACACTGACCTAGCTCTAAATATCTCCTGGCTTGCCCTCTCTTCTGCCTGTTGACCCATTTTAGAGTACTTCTTCCCCTAAAAGATTCCAATATGAAACTTTGATCATTCATTCAGATTAAAAGAAACAACTCTGGAAGCAATAGAACAGCAGAGAAGAAAATACTTCTGCAAACTATTTCTAAACTTGACACTAAATACATAAAAACTAAGGGAAAGTATCAAAGAGTTCTCTTCAAGATCTTCTGAACACTAGGTTTTGAACTCACAATTAAAGAAAGATGAAAAGTCATACCAAGTAACTGCCCATTCAATTAGCATCAAACTATAAATATCTTCGATTAAGTTACAGTGTGGGCATTGGCATCCACTTTTTTCTACTGCATCTCTTCAACTTGAACTTAAGGATTCCATTTTCCATCCTTCTCTTCTTGAGCCTAAGTCCTCATCATGAATATCACACCTGATGCATTATTTGGCCGTCGGCACTGCTTATTCCATAGGTCACTATTCTTGCAAGATTTTCAATCAGAACGCTGAAATTTTAAGTCTTTCCATTGGACCACTCCATTACCACCAAGACCTCTCATGCATGACATGAAAATATCTTGTCAACTATCCAATACCTTATTTGGTGGATGAGTAACGCACTTTATTAATCGCACAAAGAATCAGCAAATAAGCATTATGATTAGGTGACCGCTATTAGGCAGCGTGAATTTTGTGCACCTTGGTTCCAAGTTCTGATTGAACATTCAACCCTTTGACCCATGATCCACATCTGCAAAGGGTCGGTAAAACCTCCAAGCATGTTCCACTTCAAGGGTACAGATAGTTCAAAAATCTAAACTAGGATTCAAGTTCCTACAACTAGAAGTGGCAATATGAATCAGAGACGCATTTTCTAACTCATACACAAAGTAGATATGGGTAAGCCAAGAATTGGTTCAGAAGAATAACGCCCATTTATATGCAAACTATATGAGTCCCAGGACCGGACCCGACTCCCCAATCTTTGCACCGTCCTTGTCCAGATCACAGGCAGTGAACTAGATAAATAAAATATTCGATTTCATACAAATCGAGTTTAACAGGTGGACCCTAAGTCATCGCTAGCTGACCCAGGGCCTGACTTGGGGCACCACCAAAGCTGGGCCCAGGAGGGCCTGCTCAGATCTGGGACTGGACCACAGGTTACGCTGGTGAAACCCTGGTCCCAGCACCCATATCCTTGAAAAAATTATTTCTTTAAAGCATAAGAAACCCATATATGTTGGTTATTTGAGTGGGTACGGTTCAGTTATGGTTAGGTTAGGCATGCGTCGGGCAACTTTTATTTGTATGAAAATGGGTAAATATGAGTTAAATGGAATATTTGGGTTAACCAAATACAACCCATCCACATCTCTCCCCATACCTAATCATTTGCCAGGCAATGCCCTCAACAGACCTATGGGCAGCTCATGAATTTAAATTTTACAACAAATAACATGAGTACAGTTAGGTTTAAACAATGAGCAGTCTAGTATACCATTCCCACCCTCCAAAATGCCTATCACCTCAAACCACAAAAACAAATAACATGCCATTAAAATTCAAGCTAAAAACAGAGGCACTTTCTCAGCATTTCATTTCAATGATTAAATGGCTGAGATATACAAGTAGAATTCTGAAATAAAGAAAGCACAGATTCTGTTATCATAGAGCATTCTAAACTAAAGACACACCTCCTCAGAAAGGATGGCAGCATAACCCTTTTCCCCTTTAGAATAAGCGACTGCAGCCTACAAATATGTGACCACTCATCAGTCCAGTCAGTACGAATCACCCCGTAAATCATGAGAGTTTCTGTAACCGGCAAAGACCAAACAAAAGGTAGCATCTTACCTTTTGATAAGAGGATCTCATCGACTCCCAGTGTTGCACAACTTCTTTCCTGAGAACAGTGTATTCATCCCCTCTGGCTACAATTCCATAGATATGAACAGACGGTCAATAAAGATGGCTCATATACTCATCCACAATTAGTAAACTACTCAATAGTCCAGGCAAAACTGACTCAAGATGCAGAATCATTGTACCGTTTCTGACATGCATAGACAAACAGAATCAGGTTACACTTCTACGTCAACGTCAATTGCTTTCATCTTCAGACTAGAAAAACTTTGTTCAAGACTTCTGTTAAATCCTTAAAAAATTTCACATCTTGGATTTTCCTTGGCTACTTCAACCAAGATGACACAAAAGAACAATGAGTGAAAGAACTACACAACAATTATGATGATTGGACCACCATTGTAATGGCTCATCAGATAATTCTTTGAAGTACTTGATGGTCTTTGTATCATTTACTTAAGATCAGGATCTTCATCTGCTAGAAGTAATATTGTTATGAACTTGAGTATTGAAACTATTTTTGGTTTGGGTCTCACAAATTATTCTCTGTTAGCTACAAATATAGGCAGGTTGTCTGAATTGGCTTTTACTTTTTGCTTTTTGATTAATCTAAATCTTGTGGCCCACGCAACTTTGAAATTTACTGAAGTCCAAACTAACCGAAACTTTCATGACACTCAAAAGTTGACACGTAGAATCACATATAATTAATTCATAATCTTCTCAAATATTAATAGTATTTTAAATTTTGGCTAGAAAATAAAAAAGTTTTTTTTTGTTTTGTTCAAGTGTAAACAAACAAGCCCTCACCTCTTTGGTCTGTATGAGCCATTGGAGAGATTTCAATTCACTCAAATAGTTGAACCAAGGATAATCACATGTAACTGGTCCAAAACCATTTTCACTTTTGGACTTGACAACGTACGCAATTGCAAATCAACCTAATAACTGTTAATATTCTCAGGAAATAGTCATGATATTGGACTAGCCAAAACTCATCCTCAAGTTTTGACAACATTAAGAGATGCCAATCAAGCAAAAGATGTGGTTTTTTCCCAAATTAGGCAGATATAAAGTAGAAAAATACCAATAGTTTCCTTATGAGATTCAAGCTCATTTCCAAATGTGTTCATCTTCTTTGCCACATGCCTCCAGTTCATAGTTCTTGGTTCGTGTTGGGGGCTTTTTGATATCTTGTAAAGGCATTCCAACACTTCTTGAGAAACATTAGATTCAATAGATCTACCAGAAAGAACGTCAAAATGATTCCTACAACCATAAAAACACATTTAGAAACATAATTCACCATTTTAAGGAAACTAACCAAGGCAGAATCACTTGAGGATGCAGATTTGATAAGATTCACGTGGAACTAGAAGAACAAGCATCAATCAAATTATTCAGCAATTTCACATAGTATGCCCCTACGAGAAAACCAAGAAACTATAAGAAAAAACAAGAACAGATAATTTGATCCATGAATTACGCTCATGCTTAATGTGGTTTATCAATGTAAGTCGAGACGAACATAGGAATGGTTAAGAGAAGTGACATGATGCACCATGGAGGTCCAAAAAAAGTAAGGAAAAGAGCAATGGCATCGGAGAAAATGAATGAACGATTTCCTTGTTATTTTGTATGGCCGAATAGATTAAAACATTTTAATGAAAAATGAGTTGACAAAAAAACCTACGAACCAAAAACAAACTTTCTTGAAATATGCAGCCTTCTTTTAGTGGCGAAAGGGTAGGGAAGGGCAATCAATTGGACCAACCCTCCTTAAGTGTTAATATTGGAGTCTCATACCCCCTGTAAAATATCCACTTTGAGCCATAGCAGATGCCGCAGAGTCTTGACCCTAGAAGGGTCCCCAGAGTTAAGATTTTGAGAATCTGAAGCTGAACTCATCATTGTAGCCAATTGGCATCCCAGCGTGAAGTATTCTTTTGCATGCGTTATGCTTTGAATTCGTGACAACATGGATAGACAGTAGCTGCCTTCGCCACTTGGTTACCACGCTCCCTTGTGAAATTTACAGCTTTTGAGAAGCATAAAGAGCAATGTATTCCCAAATATACTATCTGGAATTCCAAATCGCCCATTATAGATCATATTTCTAGACCTACAAGATTTATTTCATCTTGAAGGTTAATCAACATGGAGATTTGTCACCAGAATCAGATTTGATTCGCTTTTGAAGTAGTTTATCACTATCACCTATCATTATAAAATTTCTTGAGGAAGTAGCCACATTTGCGAGGGAATAAGTTAAGCAAAGAAAGCATTTTCTGAATTCCACTCTTAATACCTTCTGCACAACATACTTACCTCAAGTTGATAATTTATCTAAACAACATTCAATCATATGTCCAGAAGATTGTCACTGAAATGACAACTTGAATTCCGTGGTGTGAAAGTAAAAGAGGAATATGCAAAGTTTGGTATATCCCAAAAGTAAAATACCTGCACTCACTGCTTATGAACCACGGATTCTCGTGAGGTTCACTTTCATATGATTGGGAAGTGCAATCAGATAGCCTATCTGCAAACTGTAGCAAGATATAAACAGTTACTTTTATACTGTCGAAAAGAAAGCAAAAAATTGAAAGATTGGACATATTTGACAAAGTAAGACAACAGAAAAGGCTAAAGTAAGATTTACAGCAAAATGTAAACAAAGCATATCAGTTACAAGCATGCTTCTTTAAAAGCAAATCACATAATTCTTAGTTTCACGAGATGTTGAGGTCCTTTGGATCAAAGTGCGAAGATATATATGAGGGATATGAAGATACATCCACATGTATACATTGGCCTTTGCAAAAGTAAGTCTACCAAAAGTTGGGCCAAAATATTATAGCAGCAAAATCTAATGCTTAGAGCCCTATATAGGAAAAGTTGTGCCACTCTGCCTGCATAACCTAAGATACAGAGAAACGACAGGACGTAACAGCAAAGCAGAATTGCCACACTATGCATGAGACGCATTTGTGTTCAGTAAGTAGAAGTGAGAAGGACAAGCCCCGAGAGTAACCCACTTCAAATTAAAGTGATCAGCTGAAAATCTAGAACAAGCTGCATTCACATAAAGCACAAACCAATCATTTCCCGCAAAACAATATCCAGGGAGAAAAAGAGCGATAAAGATTTCGACCTATAAACGACATAAAAGCGAAAATAACAGTGCTCACATTTTCACCGCATTCTAAGGAAGATCTTGTATCTTCTCTACTTTCTACATCAGAATTCGAGTTTATACAGTTCCTTGACTGCTCACATGAAGAAGCAGATAGATCGAGTAATATATCCAAAGCCTGACAAACACCAATGAGACAAGCAGACATCAGTACCAAGTGTTTGAAGAAATTAGTTACTCGGTGCAGTAAGCGGATGAAGCAACAGGGTATCTAGAACTGTAGAATCTCATAAAAGGGTCCCAACACCAGACAAAGATCCCACTACCAGAAAGATAAGCACATGGATGCATCTAACAAAGATGACATTCAAGTCTGAAATGATTACCAAAGAAAGCCAAAATGAATTGGTTCATCAAGCATATATAAACATGTAGCAATTTAAATGAAGATCTTTGTACAAAAATTAAGGGATAAGCGCACTAAAAGTCCTAAAATTGATCGTGAAAGTGTGATTAAGTACTAAAACTTTCAAAAAGTGCAATCAAGTCCTTTCATTGACACCATCAGTTTGGTTTACGAAAAATGTTTACGTGGCATTTTTTTTTTACTCTCTCTCCTAGGTATCTATTTAAATCACACCAAAAAATAAAAAATGCTAAAATTTTATTAAAAGAACTGGAGAGAGAGAGAGAGAGAGCGGTGAGGCCCTCGCCGGTGGGGCCGCCACCCATTGAAAGGGCCAGCTGAAGTGGCCAGCCCTTGCCTGAGGGTAGCGAGGACTAGTCACCCTCGCCCGGGGCCAGCGACCTCTACCGGCCCTTTTTGGAAATGGGCAGCGACGCCACCCCTCCGATCGCACTACTGTTCTTTTTTTTTTTTCAGTATCTCCCTCCTTATGTTAGTAATTTATCATTTCATTCCTTTGATTAACTCTCTCTCTCTCTATGGATTTTTTTTATTTTTTAATTTACTCTTATTATTATTTTAATCTAACTTAAGTAAGATTTGGAAAAGGATAATTAAAAATTCCATGTAGGAGAGAAAATAACAATAAAAATGCCGAACCGACGGTGTAATGGAAGGACTTGATTGCACCAATTCGACAAGTTTTAGGACTCCGTTGCCCTTTTAAAAGTTTTAGGACTCAATCATACTTTCTGCGACAAGTTTTACAACTCAATTGAGCATATTTATACATGTAAAAAATCAAGTGAAGATCTTTATGAACAAAATAAATGAAGAATAAGTTCTGCATGAATATGGACAAAGATCCAAATGTAGCAGTTAATAGAGACAACAAGAAAATAGATACATACATGGGGGGGGGAGAAGAGGGGGGGGTGGGTGCGCGCGCGCGCAATTTAGAAGACGACATCATATGTGTTAACAAATTGAATATTATTTCAGTCAAATTGTTCATAATACCTTCCCAACATTGTATCCACACTGACCTGAAAAAAAAAAAAAGTTTTGAAGTCAAAAGTAGACAGACGACTGTAATCTTAATGCATAAAAGAGGACGTTAAGATAATCCAAACATCTAGTCCCTTCTCAGTGCACAGTGATCAAAAGCACTCGTTAAGCCCGGAACATAAGAAGGATATCAAAGACAGGGGCCAAACAGTTTAAATAGACAGAACAGGGTCTAAAAGATACATCACCAGCTTGATGTAGACTTGAATTTGATGAAGAAAAAATATATGATTTGAAAACTTTGGAACACAAACAAGTTGTGTTGCAAATGTCAAGGAGCCGGGGAATACTGGCCATGATGTGCCTAGGCCATAGTGGATGTAACTAGTCTGCAACCATCTACTGTGACCTAAAACACAAATGATAGACATGACTTTGACTTCTGGTCCAATGTTCTCGTTACAGTATATGAGGTCCAATGTTCTCGTTACAGTATATGAATTTGGGTGAGATCAGCTTATTTTAATGTAAAATGGCATGTCCAATCTCTACGCTTGATTTAACCGATATGTTTCTTGAAGTGATAGAGATGACGAAGAAACCAAACCAGCTAAATATATTCTAAATGCATCCATATTTAAAGGGCCACATACAACATTACAAATCAGATCTTCTCTCTGCTTACCTATCTCAGCCAAAAGTTTGTTATCAAGACCAGAATGAGAATTCTACTGCTTTAAACTCTCCATAAAATTGCAAAATTAACTGTTTCCCGACTATGTCATACCAATCAGCATCAACATGGTCCATACAGTCAGTTGTTTCATATCAATTCGTAATCCTATAACTCTAATGTACAATCGCCGGAAGCTAGTGAAACTAATCACTTCCTAGTTACAATTTGAGTTGTACTTCCTACCTCCCCTCCCTTTGAAATTCATTTCTTTAGTCTTGAGGGAGCTGATATCCCCATGAGCTAATTCAGAAAGCATAACTCAATTACGGTAAAAATTATCGATCTTTTACACCTCAGAACACATGATTAAAGCCACTAACTGCAAAAATATTCGGAAAGTGGCTTACAGAGCACATCTCTAACAACGGCCAAGCTCAGCTCGCTTTCTTCTCCAAGCATTGCGCAAAGAAATTGCTCCGTCTCCTCCCCTTTACCATGAACGATCGCCCCATTCAGAAATCCATTCGACCTAGCCGAATCTCTCGCTGAACTCACCTTCAGATACTCCTTCCCCAGGACCGTAGACACCGTCCCCGTCGCAGCAACCAATTTCTTCGCTTTATTACCCCTAACTCGCTTCTCTCTCAGCGCATCCTGCATAAAATTAGCCTCCACATATCCCTCGCTCGATCCGGAAACGGAGCTCGAAGCAAACCCCGAATCCGAGGCTGATACCGCGCTCGAATTCGAGCTCGTGGACGGCTCATCTGCATTGTCCAACAAACCAACCCGTAGAAACTCGGCGGCTCGATTAGGGTTACCTTCCGCTTTCCTAAAAGCAGCAGCCGCTTCTTCAACCGAAACCGAACCAAAAGCTTCGACTAAGGCGTTGACGACTTGGGTTTCTTCGTCCTCTTTCGCAGGCGGCGCCGCGTCGGCGGCCGGCTTCGGGGCGTCCGACCCATGTCTCTGCTTCCTCCTCTTCTTCCTCTTGTTCTTCTGATTCATGTCCGAATGAATGAAACCAAGTTGGCTAAAAACACGAAAAGGGAAGATTTTTCCGACGTCGGTGAACAGAAATGTTTGGATGAATCGGAGTCCCGATTCAGAAGGCGACAATCCAGGGACGCGGATTTGAGTGGTGGGATTTCGATGGGGGCTCGAACGACGGAGTCAAAGTCTTGTTCATTTCGAAAAGAAAAAAGGAAGAACCTGCGAATCCTCAATGTTCGGTTGGCCCCGGAAGGACAGAGACAACAGAGAAAGAGAAAAAAGGAAAAGATTCGTTTTTCCACGAGGCAGATGAACGGATCGAAAGGAAGAGGAAAGTTCGGAGAAAAATAACGTTTCATTAAAAAAAAATATCGCAAAGAATTTACATTTTTTTTGTTAAGAAAATTCAGGCCGTTCGCCGGCTAAGAACGAAGGGCTTAGGGCCACTGAGCCATCGTCCCGACGGGGGTCGCACGATCCAGAGAAGTGCGCGACGATGAAAGGCTTAGGGCCACTGGCCATGGTCTGAGGTTGCACTATCTCGAGTGGCCCAACGATATAGAGAAGGGCCGCTTGTGATCGCGCAACCCCAATCCCTCCTCACTACCGTCATACAATCCGATTTGGAAAGAAAAAAAAATCATTTAATCCTAAAAATAGCTTTTCGCAAATGTTAAAAACCAAAGCAAGTGGAAAATTATTTTGAGCTTTCAGTTTTGCCAAAGGCCAACATTTAGACAAAGATTTCCCAAAAAAGCTTGCCAAACACCTCATATTATCTCCTTTGAGAAAACTGAACTTAACGCCCAAAGTTATGTTAGGTAGGACCTTTACCAAACATAATTTGTATTTTTCCAAATTTTTTTAGGCTAAATGCATTTGCGTTTTCCCAAAACTTATTTCCAAAGGCGAATTAAACACAACAAATGTTTAGTGGTTTGTAAGCACCGTCAACCGTTGACATTAAAGGGGTTTTTTTTTTTTTTATATGTGCATTAAAGGGCTTTTTTCATTTTGTAAAATAAGTAAAAGCAAAACATCCTTTTAAGATAAAATTATATCAAATTTCTGGTTCCCAGAGATGTGCTCTAGTAAGTTGGTTTGTCAAATTTTCTTATTGATTTTTATTCGATAATTTGTTTATAATCAATTAGCTTTTTCATTGTGCTTTTTTTTCCATATTTAAGAGGAGAAATAGGAAGCACGGGAATTTGGGTAAGGCTGGGTATGGATTTGGTCCCAATCACATTAAAATGAGTCAATTTAGATCGAACCATATTCAACCCAATCTAAACTCAACTCGATCCACCTTGTTTCGGCCTTAGTATAATTTAATCTTTCGAGTTTCGTTCTTTGCATAATCTAGTCCTTTAATTTTTATATTATGCAATTAAGTCTCCTAACTTTCCGAATTTGCACAATTTAGTCCTTCAAGTTTAATTTTGCGTAATTCGGTCCTCCAACTTTCTCTATTTATTGAATCAGGTGTTTGGTTTACCCATGAACTAATATTGTCATGCCTGGAATTTTTTTTTTTTCCTTGCTTTGCCCGTTGTTTTCTACTCGCAAATTAGCGCCATCTTTCATTTTCGATCACACGAGCATTATCAAGTCATTAATTATTTTGATGGTTTAGTGAGAATGGTTTATTGAAAGGTTTGACACGTGATTTCGGTACATAAACAGAAATAATCAGTCCGATTCGATATTTTTTTTTTTAGTTTTTTTCTTTCCATTTAAAGAGTAAATACATAGAAATTGACCCGATCCGTTCCCGGCCTTATTGGTCCGGTTCTATGGTGGAATTGACCCGACCCCGAAACCGATCATCCGAGGTCACTCACTTGGTGAGGCTCACTCATCACGGTGAAAAAATGAAAAAAAAAAAAGACAAAATTATGCCAGATGGATGGCCTGATTCGGGGCTCTCAACCGGGTCGGGTTGACCCTTCCTTTCCAGGCCCATAATCAGGTTCATGTACAGAGAACCATTCTCTCCTTAAGCTATTTTTGGGTCCATTTGGCGAATGCGAACCGTGCATTTAGCCCAAACCCACCTGGGATTCCTCACGAGTCGAAACCATAGGCTCCGGTAATGGTTCCAGATCCCATGCATGCATGCCGTGCTCCAAAGTTACATCTTCCCAAGCACGGTGTTAATCCTCGCAATGGAAGTCGGTTGGTGGATACTGAATAGTGATAACTCCGTCATCCTTCTGTTTCAAGACCATCACGTCGCTTTCTTCTTAAACGATGAGCTGATGACGATGACTGGTTTCCTCAGGAGCTCTTCCAGTTTCTGCTCTCTCCAGTCTACTGGCTGCCATGGATTTCCTTCCACCAGGATGAGGGTCTGAACTCGGAAAACAGCGATATGCGAGGACAATGAGGTTACGATCGCCGTACCACCAACACCGCTCGCCTGTGTCGAGACTAGTCCTGAATGACCTACTAGTTCTTTTGGGCACCAAACTTGCTTTGCTCTTCCCAGCAATTCCCTTGGCGATTCTCACGAATTTCTTCGACTTTGGAAGAGTGAGTAGTAAAATGTAAACGCCCACCTGAGATGGATCATGTATTAGTGGCTTAACCTCCTGCTCACTCTCTCCAAGGATCAAACTTTCGACATAGTAATTAAACTCGACTAAGCAAGACCAGTCACACCCTGGATTTATGTTAAGTTCACTGTCAGTCGTCATTTGTTTCTGGACACAAGCGCATAACATTATGAAACTTCGTGCTTCATGGATCCCACAGTGCTTAGACTATGTTTTTAAGTGTTGCAAAGCGGTTCCTTTCCAATTTGCAGCTTATTGGTCATGGATGACTAATTGTCGATCACCTCTTACAGAAACAAGTTGATATCAACTCAATGCTTCTACTGTTAGGACTACTGTGTCAGATGCTGCCTTCGATGTTTAGATATGGCGGTGGGGGCGGATCTTGATTATTGGGGGCATCAAAGCCTTCGATTCTTGAGAGCCAGTGGCACGGTTATGCTTTTGGCCTACTTTGCCTACATAATTTTCCAGTTGAAAACACAGAGGCAATTGTTTGAGTCCCAAGACCAGGTGCAGATGAACAGCGCGCGCACCATTCCTTGACAAATAACGCCCGCCCGTTTATTATATCTACTTGTTTCACTTTATGTTGTCGATGAGCAGGAGGACGAGGGGAATGAAGATAAGGCAGTAATGATTCTGTAGTGCATTTGGCTGGATGATTGTTATGACGACGATCATTGCATTGTTGTCTGAGTATGTCGTTGGTATCTCTCTTCCGCTATTGGAATAGGTCTTGGCAATGAATTGTAGTCCAAAAGCATAAGTCTCATGCCCTCATGAAATTTCTGACGAATCAAGCAAATGTGGTTCCTAACCTTAGCTACTGCAATCTCAAATTCGGACGACCATCTAGGCGGCATCATGTTCTTGGGGCATTTCGATCAGCTTCTTCAGCATGACTGTTTTGCTACTTGCGGGGAATGCCGCAGAACATGCTGCCTCTGTTGTATTTGCGCTCAGGAACGAGTTGGTAATGTGGACGAAGGTCACTGTTTCTTCTTTGTTTGAAGCGTGCATCATGTGTTGCTAACTCGTTCACTTCTGACCTTTCGCTCAGGACATTTCCTTGGGTGTAGCTATAGGATCGGCGACTCAAATTTCTCTGTTTGTGGTAAGTCCGAACAATAAAATGGAAATCGACATCACGGCGGCACTCGGTGTTTATGAGGAATTCTATTGGAAACAAAATTTGCAGGTTCTTTTATGCCTTTTGTTTTTGTCTGGCGGCACTTTGTCCTTGTCACCTCCATTCCTGTCCGAACTATGAAGCTAATTAGTGTTGATTTCGGTAGCTCGACTTGACCTAATGCTGAGAAAAAGGCCCTCATCGATTCCTGAATCCTGATCCCGCTTTGTAATTGGAGATTTGTGAAGTACCTTAGTACACCAGGAAAGCATACCTGTAGCATTGCGTAGATTTGCCACCAGGGAAAGTCAGCTGGCATAGGCTGCGCAAGATAACACTTTTGAAGGTGGATTTCTACTTGAAGTGTTTTTGGAGTAAATCTGTTTGGTAATATAACTTCAAGCAAAAATCCGTTTGTAAAAGAATTTTACTTCGAAAGAAATTTTCATTTTCAAGTGAATTTTCACTTCTAAAGTTATTTTCCCAGTTTGAGAAGTTAAAAAAATAACTTTTTCAACTCAAGAAGTATTTCTCGCCTCACCCTCTTTTTATTACGCTCTTACCCTCTTTTCGATTCATACCCACCATCACCGACCGTTGCCGGGCCGCCGATCGCTGCCCATCGCCGACCTCCACCGGCCGCCGCTCACGACTACCGCCAACCATCGACCATTGTTTGCCCCCGCTCACCATCGGCCGCCACTCGCTAACCTCCCCCGATTGCCAACCTCCTCCGGTTGCCGCCCATCACCGCTTGCGACCACTAACCGCCGCCGCCGATGACCATCGTTGACCTTCGCCGGCAGCCGACAACCTCCAACCATCGCCCACCGCCAACCTTCACTAGTCGCGATCGCCGCCAACCGTCGATCTTCGTCGATCGCGACCGCCGCCAACCGTTGCCCCCTACCGCCAACCATTGACCATTGCACCGGCCGCAGCCGCGAGTAGCCGTCTTCGACCAACGGAGTGAAAAATAAATAATAAAATTTTTTTAAAGAAATTTAAAAAGTTCAAAAAATGAAGTAGAAATTTTTCGGTCTCCAATAATAATTTTTCATAAAATATTTTGTGTTAATAATATTTCAAAAGTAGAAATTTTCAACCGTTACTAAACGAATTTTTCTGATCGAAATAACTTCGAAGTAAAAGTAGAAAAATCAATTTCTCGATTAGATGGTAATTTCTGAAACAGAAATGTTACCGTACGCGTCCTAAACCATCCCCATCTGAAGCACCTTTAGGACGCCTGCGCCCATTTTGATGGTGGAAGACCTTCGGATAAGTCAGAGCTCGAGTGGACTAGCACGAGGACGTAGCTCACAAAAGTTGAGTAAGCTAACCTAGTTAAAAGCTGAACAAACCTCGGATTACCTTTGATTATGTGCAGCCCGTACGCTCCGAACGACCAACTCTATATGACTCGCACTTGCTGCCCTGCCAGATTTATCTTTAAAGAGCTAGCAAATGATGTATGAAGGTTATCTTGTCATCTTCTACCCGTTTCTTTCGATCCGCAGTCGAGAGATGTCCCACAAAAATTCACTCTGGTTGGGCATCGTGGCAATGCATCCCTCTTACCGTGCCATATCATCCTCTAACCCCTCTGCAGTGATCAAGAGAGAAAAACAATTGCACAGGTGGCCGATTTCAATTATTTTTCAATTTTAAAAGCATGGAGATCAAATGAGAGCAGCAGAACAATGTATCTTTACAGAAGTCAGCAGCTACACTATGAAAATCCTAGAGAAAGCTAAGCTAATGTTTACATCACTGATGGTTCTCTCTGATACCAGCTTAGCAGAACAAGAGAAAGCAGGATCATATGTCTTTGACATTACAACCAGATCAAGAATGATCGACAAATGGATTCCAAGCTAATACCAGTGTCATACGGATGGCTTCAAGAAATCGCCGCATGGATGTGCTGCCTCCAGAAGTAAAGCACAGCACGTGTAATGAGGCAGGACAAACAGGAAAACAGAGGCTACAACTGAAATGGCATCGGGAAACCCAGAGCATCGTGGCTTTCACGAAAGGAGTCTCCATTCTGCATGGTGCATGGTGTTGCTTTCCCTTCTCATCTTCTCTGGAAGTTGAGGACTTTGACAGAGAAGGCAAAGACAGCAAAGAAGAAGAGGTTGAAGCCAATAAGCACAGCCACGGACACTCCAATCATGCCGCCATCATAGCCAAGACTAACCTCCAGATACTCTTTGACACTGCCCTTGAAAGAAGGTCCAACAATCTGAGTGTCCACATCCCCAAGCTGAGAGGTGATGATACCACGAAGCGTCCATGCAACTGGGCAGACGTAGTAAAACCATATCCACCAACCCGGGATATTCTGCAATTAGCGCACGAACTGGATCACTAAAACTTGGTAACTTAATTTTTTAAGGTTAGGACGAACGCTCTCCTTCCAGCAGCAGTGAGGAAGTAAGTGCTCCAGAGTCAGACCTCACATCCTTCCGTCAGTGAGATCTAAACACAGATCGGTACTCAGAACTCGATTTGCTCCATCAACATATTCTTAGGAGCATCTTTTACTCCCTTATCTTACCAGGACGGTCTATGCTACTAATGGCATCAAATGCGAAGTCAAAAAGAGACAGGACCCACCTTGTCTCTTTATACGCAAGAAACTCGGATCATAGGGTCGAGTAAGTCAAGAATTGCCAATTTCATAGAGTAGGTGAGGAAGCTCCATCCTCAGCATTCCCAATGATACGCGCACGCGAGAAAGAGAGATAGATCAATTCTCATGGGTGTTGCAGCAGCAAACAAACCAGGATAATGTCGTGCTCATTTCCAGTCTATTCCATCACTCATCAGGTTAATCTAAAGGTTTTGTCATGTTCATTCTATAGTTGTTTCCTAATTGCACCATGGAGGCCAAGGTAATCAGCCCAAATTCAGTAGTCAGAAAGACAACATATGTAAGGAGTTTCCGATAGGAAACAGTTGACTTACCGGTTTCGGGACAAGAAATCCTGACAGGAGATTCCACAGAGAGTAAAAGGCTGAAGAAATGACGGCTGCCAAATGCTGTGAAGGAGTGAGACCAACAGCCATCATGCCGTAAAAGGTAAAGTAGGTGAAGGTAAGGAACATGAACACAAGAAAAAGAAAGAACTTTCCTGCAAAAAAGGTGAATAGCGGGTCAACCACTAATTTTCAGGCTCAAAGTAGAATAGAAAATTCAAGAAGATCAGAAGTTTCTCACTTGCTGTCCTCTCGAAGTTAACCATGAAATATGTGATGACTCCATACATTATGGTTTGCACAGCTATATATGGAATCTCCACCAGGCCCTGGAGCGAAAAAGTTAAAGATATTACCTTTTTAATCCACTAATTTTTACAAATCAACATCTTTCAGCATCAAAAACTTGCCTGGGCTGCGGCATATGACAATGGGGAGTACATTCCAGCTGCTTTCTCTCGATAGAACACCGTCCTCTCTATGGAAACAATTGGTTGCACAGAAGAGGCATTATTGACACCAAGAAACAGGCATGATGCATAAAGAGCTCCCATCACCATGAACAGGTCTTGAGTTGACTCTCTGCATAATGTCGAGTTTGAAATGTGTTTTACAATATATTATAAAAAAACACTGCTAGAAAATATGTCTAGATCACAAAAAAGACAGGAGCTTGTGTAGTAGTATTGGATTCAAGAATTAGACTAGAGTGCTAGAGACAGGAAAATCAAGAAAAGCCTAATTCCACCTGGACAGTCTCATCTTGAATTTCTAAAATTTCAAGATGTGTTCTCATCTTGTTTATTAGAATAGTTCACCACCATTTAATTAATTAGTTCAAGGACGCAAATAGAGACTCAGTTTTTGTTAATCCCGAACGTGGCCACATGCATCTTAGATTTCTGTAGTTGAGTCCAGAGCAAGCAAATTGCTTATACAAAGAATACATTTCTAAACTCCTTATATGGTGAAACGAAATTCCAGCATTTGAATTTTTTACGACCAAAATGAAAAGATCTTAGTTATGCAGGCTGAGAAATTGTTATCCAAATCCAAGCAACAAAACCTAAATCTACTTTTTGTCTTAATTAAGATGAAAGCTGCCAAACATTTGGGGTTCTGACCTCCAAAAGGCACATTCCAAACAGCAAGAAATTTTTATGCTTCCATGGTAGAAGGTTCTTTATCCCTGCTGAACAGTTCCCAGCTAATGTACCTTAATTCTGAAGGACAACAAATCTTTATAGCTTACTTTAACTTCATGTTCTCTTATGATCAGTCAGCATTAGAGGGACAGGACTTGAGACACAGAAAGTTATTTTATTAATTGATAATCTATGGCAAAAGTAACTTTCCTGAAAGCTTCCAAAGACGAGAGAAGAATATGGTCGGTCTTGAGAATACCATAAGAAATTTACCTTCTTGAGCCGATATCCCAAAAGACGGAGCCAAAAATCAGTGCGCTTAATGTAGTGAAAAAAATCCTCACTGCATTATACTGTGGACTTCTCCAATAGACAAGATTTTGTTTCCAAAGACAAATGAAAAATTGAGAGAGCTGGTCCTGTGAAAACATGGTGTCAAATTTTAAAGGCTCTGAGCCAGCAGGTGGGACACTTAAGCGTTCAATTGTAGCTTCCACCTCCCTAAAGCAAAATGAAGAAAAGTTAGAGATGGATAATCGTGGAAGGAGGAGATAAACTCAAAAAATGTGGGACGAATGTCACCCACAAATTTCTGCCCACATAGCCAAAATGATGTCAAGTTAGATTACCTGAACTGATCCGAATTTCTGTAAATATCTGCAAAATCAGCACCAATTTTCCGTTCAGCAGCCGGTGTAGTAACCTCAAGCATCCAAGTTGCTGGATTATAACCACTTGGGATTGGGGTGATTCCATTGATGCCCTGCACAAAGAACAGGAGAAAGACTGTTATCTGTGGATAACGAGATTTAACAGTCATTAGGCAATCTGTCCAGTTGGCTGAAACCTTAGCATCACGTCAAACATAGTACATTACCCCATTTCGTCCCACTCCCCTTCTCTGGGCCCCTAAGTACAAGACTAAGAAATCTTTTGGGCTAGGCAAAACAATTAAAAGCACAGACCAAACTATCAGTTACACTGCATGAAGCAGCAGCTCCTAGAAACTTAACTGGAAGAGAGCAACAGCAAACCCAAAGGAAAATTCAACATAGAAGTTGGAACTAATAGATGGAAAAAATAATACACAAATTCCTGCTGAAACCCCATACTTAAAACGATGTTGAATGTGCTTCAATATCCCCTATAACGTGCAAGTCATAACAAAGGATTGTGGAATAATTGTCTCACTTATGGAATAGAAGAATGGGGAATCATTTATATGAGAAACGATAAGGTCATCTTACCTAAAATCCTAAGTTAAGGCGGAGGGAGATTGCATGAATATAAGACTAGCTTAAACACCATAGACAAGTGACTAAAAACATGGAATTAAAGGATGGGGGTCACACGCTAAATTAACCTTGTACAAAACACGGCTCTACCATGTTAGATAGTCAAACTCCAAAAGGTTCAGCAGATAGGTGGAGTGAGTATAGATGAATAAAAAGGCTTATACCAATCCCATAAACAAGTAACGTGGGATAACTTTAACGAAAATCCATACGCAATATCAAATATTAAATGGGGAAAGGATGCGGCAACTTGCTTGATGCCACCAACCTAAAACCTTATGCTATTAGGTGGAGGGAGGCGACAAAGTCCCACTGAAACCTCATAGATAAACATTGGGGAGTATACTTCAACATATAGATAGACGGAAAATGAACCATAAAAAAGAAACAAAAAGAAAAAAGATACCTGAAAATAGTCTATTAGGATCTGTGAATGTGTTCCAAGCTTGCCTCCGTATATTACGCATCCTCCACGTTTCATGAGAAGCAACTGTGATGAAATAAAATACGAAGCTACACCAATGTAAATATCTGGCATATTAAAATAGTGCTGACTAGGTAAAATAATTCCTCCTCCTTCTAACCTCATCAAATGCTTCAAATATGTCAATGCTTGGCTGGTGAATGGTACAAACCACAGTTCTTCCGGTATCAACAGTATTACGAACAGTTCTCATGACAATAGCTGCTGCGCGAGCATCAAGACCAGAGGTAGGTTCATCCATAAAGATAATAGAAGGATTTGCAACTAGCTCAACTGCAATGGTTAACCGTTTCCTTTGTTCCGTTGATAAACCTGAGCTACCGGGTAGACCAACCAGAGCATGCCTAAGAGTATCAAGCTCAACTAATTTCATTACCTCTTCCACAAACTCCTGCAACACGAGAGATCTTGTCAACAATGAGGTAAACACAATCCAACCATCGTTTTTAAAATGTATAAACGTAATCTCTGGATCTGCACCCGTTTTTCTTCTTTGCTGACTTCATTTGGGAGGCGGAGACTGGCAGAAAACCAGAGAGACTCCTCGACTGTCACTTGGGGAGAATGTATATCATTTTGTTCTACATACCCAGAAACTCTAGCAAAAGTATGCTGCTGCTTTGGGTGACCTGATATCCTGATTTCACCTTCAATATATCCACCTGTTTTCCTTCCAGCAAGAACATCCATTAATGTAGTCTTACCAGCTCCACTCGAACCGACCAATGCAGTGAGTACTCCTGGAGAGAAGACTCCACTAACTTTCGACAATAGCTGTAGTTTACTTTCTGGTATACCTTGTGAACGCATAGCCTGTCAATTTTCAGTGATATGTTTTACCGCATTACAGTTTATCATGTAGAAACTGGACTCGAATTAAAGCTTTCAAAATTATCTAGAAAGAATTAATGCATCTGAAATCACACCTTTGGCATGTCAACAAAGTAATTGACATCATGGAAAGTCATTGTTAATGGCTGAAATGGAAGAATCATGCCCTTCTTCTTGTTACCCTCCCCAGAGGACGTTGGATTTGATCTTGATTGTGTACTATCTGCACACCCGTCACAGGTTTGACAACATAACAACACCAAAGCAAAGTGCAACATTGATGAGGGAAGATATGGAGAATTTATTAGAACATGAGACACGGCCCTCTGTTATGAAGATAATATACTTTTACTGACCAATGCCCTGGCTGGAATTGTCCGCAGTCTCATCCACAGGAATCACACTCTGCGCTGTTATGATAGCTGTAAAAGGAAAAGGAATATCCTCATTAAGCACATACTAGCTCGATCTTGAAAGTACCCCAAGAAGATACCTAGCTAGCGAGCAAGTTGTTCCTGAATTACATAGATGGCAATGGAATGATTATCCGACTTACGATTAAGGTAAGCCAAAGCTAAAGTCACAATGTTGTTGAAGAGCAGTGAATAAAGGAGTAAAACCCCAACTCCAATCCAATACCAATGACCACTAGATGGTAAGCTATGTGACTGAAGTATGTTGTAGCCAACTGAATTGTTCCCATGGGCAGATTTCTGAGGATCAACAGTCGTCAGGAGGATTTTAATATTGGGACAATGAACTTGTACACAGCACCCTCAAGTAACGTACCTCCGTCCATCTTGTGGCAGTAAATTCGTTAACAGAGATTGCGCGTTGCCCATAGGATAGTGGGGACACCCAGAAACCCCAGACCCACCATGGCTTGATCATTGCTGAAAGAACCACAAAATCAGTAATCCAACGACTTTCTACTTGCTTCATGCCACCCAAGGCACACTTTTCTTGTAAAAGGACCGAACTTACACTTTGGTATAATAAATCCACCCAGTAAGAAAATAATTAGCAAGGCAGCAGACCCAAATGTATTTGCAATGACCATATCTCGAGCTATTGTAGCCATCATACGGAAAAGACCCAATGCCATTTGGTGCACTGCAAGGAGCAATAGCATAAACCGGAAAAACCTGAAAAAATAAAAAAAACAACTGGGAGAAAAATTTGTAGGATTAGAAGAACTAACTTGAAGGACATTGAGTAAAACGTACCTCCCAGCGCCAGGAGCAAATCCAACAGTGTAGTATACTACACAAGACCACACAACAGCCTCAATAACAGAGTAAGGGACACGTAGAATCCAGCTGGAAAGAGACCACGCCCATGCTGGATAGAAGAAATTATCTCTTTGCTTGTAGAATACGGGTAGCCGAGATATTGTAATCGGTAGCTCAGAAAATCCATTAAACATCATGTGTATTAGCCCAAAGAAAAGGCAGGATAGGTAGAGGGTGCCATTTGTCTCATCAGTGGGGTGTAGTCTTGTCCGTAAGAAAATTGTGCAGGTTACCAGTCCAACACAAGCAACCTTCAATATATAAAAAAGAAACAGTGAAAATATAGCCGACATAAACCACAGAGATAATTGTTTAGAAGTTCCAGATATATATTGCACTTAAATTCAGGGAGAGTAAAGAAGAAAGCACCAGAGTAGTAGCACAATAATTTTGGATAACGGAGTGATCTTGAGACATCATGTTGTAGTTCACATGACATGAATGAGTGAACTTTCTAATGCACCTAATGCAGTTGTAAGTCGCGAACTGTGTGCTCAAAATACATCTATACCTGACAGGTCCTAAAAATATACAGAAAGCGATGTCTGCTGATTAGCAGCACTTCTCGGGCAAAGCATGTTTTGAACAGCTCCCACTTTGAGACAGCAAAATTCGTTTTGGACAAAGCGTTAGGATGGCTGTTGGATTGAACAATTGACGCCGCAAGTGCAGACTCGACAGAGCTACCAAATCTGGACTTTTTAAATGCTTCTGCAATTTTGGAAACGGGAAGAAACTCGTATGGCCTAGATGGATCCGCCCAATACTGAGCTTGATCCTTTCTCGAAGTAACCTGGTGATAAAAGCAGTTAGTAAAAATCTAGGAAGACGAGAAAGTAATGTTATTATGCCAAGTACCTCTTGGAGAAAATCCGCAACTCCCTTACGTGGTGGCAAACGAAAACCTAATGACTCGAAAAATTCTAACACGTCCGACCGAGGTCCTTGATACACAACATGTCCTTCTGACAGTAGCAACAAGTCATCAAACAAGTCAAATGTCTCTGGTGCGGGCTGAAGAAGAGCCATTAGGACAGTTGCATCCATTAAATGAACAAAATTCCTGACACATTTAACGATTTGGTACGTCGTCGAGCTATCTAACCCTGTGGATATTTCATCCATAAATAGAGTCTTCCTAGGTCCGACGATCATTTCTCCTGCATTAGAGATACAACGAGCATTAATTTAGTTGATGAGTTTATTTTATACCAAGCAAATTGGTGAAGAGTCCAACTTAATCTCAAATAAGGGCCCGGGTGGGTGGCCCCGTGGATCTCACGAAAGATGAAGGTGAAGTGCACGGGGCAATATTTGAGCATCTTATTTGAGAGACGTAAACTCTAAATCCTCTTTTTAAGAAAAAGGTCCCATTTCAAACCCTTACGTGGGTTTGAAATCTTTTGTTCATTCTGAATCTCACATAAGATATGTTTACACTGAAATTAAGAAATGGAAATGAAATGAAGATAAATAGATGCAGCTCGCTCAATTGAGTCTGCTGGAGAGCCAATTCCCAGATCATAATCAAGTACAAATGACACCTGCTTTTGCACTGAATGTTAAAGTGAACAAGCACACTTTTTTGCCTTTACAAATACTAGGTAACAGTCTGCCAATCATCAGTGGTATCATTTTAATAGTTAGTTCCTTCTGCATTTTGAGCAAAGCTAGCGCAGCCTCCATATTAACAATTAAGTATGCTAATTTCTATCAGCATGGCACAATCTATGATATATAAGCACGGAGGGCGAATATACCCGTAGTGACTCTTTTTCTTTGGCCACCAGAGACGCCCCTAAGCATATCATTCCCGACGAAGGTGTCCGCACAAACTTCAAGACCAAGCACTTTCAAAACATATTCTGTCGAAACGCTATGTCTTTTACCGCCAACGGATGATGCCTGTGTCGTTGATGTGCAATCTGAGATTATTGGGATAAAAGTCTGGGAATTGTGCTAGTAAGCAACGTATTCATGGAAATCAAAGTATATACCTTCATAAAGGCGTCAATCTCCGGACTTGGACGTATACCCTTTTCGTTCTCTAAACGGGCCAAATCTTTCATATATCCTGCGGTCACAATTCAATAGGACTTGACGAAGGTAGTCATTGCAACCGAATGTGCTGATGTATATCTTAAGCATTTCTATATCTTATAGAAGTCTACTGACAAATTAATCAAAACATATAGCTGAGGTGGAAAATTTTCCAAGTATAATCAGGAGAAAAAGAACTCCAACTTGAGACTTGATGAAAAGATCCTATATCCACTCTCTACTGATGTTTGAAATAAATTTAAGAGGATTCTGCCGATAGTACACAGATTGCAGCGATCACATTACCCAACATTCACCTAAAATTGTGAGACAGGATAGTATATGACAGACAAAGGAGAAGCCTTTGATACGCGCATCCATGGTAGAACTCCAGTTAACGAAATTTGTTTCACAAATGTACTTGTGCCAAAAGAAATAAGTCTGTGGCTACCCGAAGGATATGTACGGTTCTTTAGTACATAAAAGATAAGAAGAAAGAGAAAAAAATCATGCGGATTCAAGTGCAATCTTGATCGTGGAAGGGAGAATATAGCGGCACACTGATCCTATCAAGTTAGTACTCAGAACTTGCAAAAGAGCAAAACATTTTCAGAGTAGCACCTGCTTGAATCTGTTTCGAGTCCAAAATGCATGATTTTTGTCACATTTAAGACAGAAACGGAAGTAAATTCCACGTCCATAATAGAAACTCACAATAAGATGACCGAAAGCTTATAAGCGGAAGTACCTGCAAAACCTTCACTTGCACCTTGACATCTTGCAGCGAAATCAAAGGTTTCTCGAACAGTTAACTCGGCAATATGATTATCTGTTTGGCCTATATAGGCAGAAGTCCTTTGAACGCAGAAATCACTGAGCTTATTCCCATTATAGGTGATGTTACCACTTTTCTGGAACAAAAGTAGACACGCAATCAGGGGATCTATCAAGATACTATAGTTATCAAGACACTTTTCTTCCTGTAACTTCTCCTAAAGTCCACTATTATTTATCTTCGCAGTAACGGTTGCCCCACTGATTTGCTATTAGGGCTAACTTCTTGTCAGGTAGTCAAATTTAACAGTGGTTAAGCCTATAGAGGCGTACTTGGCTAAGGCTTTTGTAGACCACAGTATGCAGCTTATGCTACAGAGTAGAAATATGATGATTTTGTCGCAATTATGGGATTTTTCTTGGGAGAAACCACAAGAAAGCTTAGGGAGTAGTCTTTTACTTCTTTAAACAAAATATGAAAATACCATCTGCTTTTATGTCCAGAAGTTGTACTCTAAATGCTAAAGCCTCGATAAATTAGAAATTATTACATTTGGGAAAACTTTTCGAAAAGGATCATAGGACAATCGAATTTTGAGGTGCCATGGTGAAAAACTGAAGTCATTCAGGCTGGCTAAAATGATGTCATCCAAACCATTGGACGCTTGGCCCAAAGGCAAGGTCTTGGTTGGAGGTGCAAGATCTGACCCTCTAATTCACCAGGAAATAAATAAAATGATAGATCATCAGATAGCTAATCCTATAGGAATGAACATTACTACGACTGATCTATACACTGCAGTACAGGGGAGAACTACTGGCTATCAAATTATGTCAGTTAGGCGGAGGATCAAAGGAATTTCATGTGCTAAAAACTTTGCCGTAAACCAGCTCTCTTGTTCGACAGAAAAAAAAACAGCTCTCTTGAAGTCAAATGTAAGTAAATTTCATTCCACGGTGTTAGTAAATCTATGTTAAATGCATCCGAACGTAAGTATATGGTAAGATTATTTTACTAATATTAGGTTATTGTTATGGGTGACTAATGCTATATTTAGTGCAGGTAACGGCTTTCGATTAATTTTTGGGAGAAGAAGAAAAAGAGGAGGAAAAAACTACCGCCCAGAAAGGCTCGGTTACGGAAGATAACCTTACATGGAAATCAGCCACATGAGTTGCCTCCCGGATGATTTTGGCAAGTACCTTACATTGAAGAATTCTAGTAAAAGAATAAAGTTCTTTACCTTCAAATTGGCATCGAGTTTCCCTGCCAGAGCTAAAAGCAACGTGGATTTTCCCGAGCCTGGGGGCCCTAGAAGCAACGTCATCCTACATAGGCCCAATAGAAAAACACATAAATGGGTTTTGCTCACGGGTAAACACGACACGTGCTACCACGTAACGGGTTTGTCCAACCCAGCACACTGAGAACAAAAGCGCGGACGTTTCTGTCTAAACGCATGTAGCCGAATCACGTAATGCCATTACGTATCTAACTACGTAACCTATTTTTGGACGTATTCCGCGAGGAGATGATGGTCCAGTCGCGAACACAACATATTTTGGCGAGTCTACTAGCTACGAGGAGGAACCAGGACAAAAGAATTTATTCCCTGAAGAAAAGCTTGTTAAGTGAGGATTATTACATCAGCCAGAACTCGTGAATTCTTTAGTGTTCTGGCAAGACGTTGTCATTGCATTCATGTTTAAGCTTTTTGAAGTTTCTGTCATATATATAATATTATTATTTTTTTATATAACGTATTTCATTTGCTTAATAAATTCTTTTCTGTAAGTTGACTTAAAGAAAAACGTTTTCTGCATGATGACGAACTCATTCTTAGCGCATTAATATTTAAGCAAAGAACACAGATAACATGATAACTGATGGGGAACGAGATGGGAGCACTCTCTCACTCGAGGGGCAACAACTCTTAACACATCGAGGTCTACGCATGTACTAAGTAGCAAGATGTTTTCAAGTGTATATTGAGTAGCCGCTACTTTCGTTACCTTCCGGGCTTGATAACTCCGCTAATGGTCTTCAAGATCTTGAGCGACTGCCTTCTCGGTCGAAATATCATCAAGCTAGTTAGAACATTCTGCGATGAATAACCCACACAGCATATTGTTAATGTACGCAGTAACATGCCACTGAAGCGATGTATTACAGGGGAAAAAAAAAAAAAACAAAGAACGAAGAAAGAACTACATCGTAGAATATTGAATATGAGAAAGAAAAATAATAACAACCTCTATCATGTTACGAGTGTAGTTCACCAACGTAGGTAAAGCTCTTGAGCCTGTTTGCACATTGGCTTCGATGTTCAGGTTCTCGAACCTCACCTCGATCTTCGGCACCTCCAAGCCAACCCTAACACATAATTTCAGGCCGCAGAAGTGGAAAATCAGAAAAAAAAAGTCATGGATTCAGGAATCATTGTCTCGAGTGAGAGCAATCACACTCGGATCTGTTAGTGTCCCGTGCACAGGTTCAACGTCCGCAAAGAAAGGTCACAGACTACACGTGCCACTTAATCGCCATAAAGGAGACGATCCAAAAAGGAGAAAATTAGGCACGCAAAACACCATCGATCCAGAGAAACGAGTGGCACGTCTAGCGAGGGAACTACCGACGCACTATGACAACGATTGCCTGTTTCAAAGTTCATGAAAATGCGGATGCTTCATTACCGGTCGAGACGCTCCTTCATGGCGGAGAGGAGGCGGTAGTTGTCCTGGTCGTTCGTGGCCAGGGCCTTCCTGACGACGAGCTCCCTGTTGAGGCGGTCCAGCTTCCGCACGTCGATAGTCTCCGTCTGGTGCGCGTCGCCGCCGCGCTCCGACGGCGTCCGCCTGAGCAGGGCCATGTTGGTCCGCTTCTGCGAGGGGAGCCGCTCGATCGCCGCCCACAGCAGCTCGTTCTCATCCTCCTCCACGGACTCAGCGTTAGACGGCCGCCTGAGCGTCTCGCCCCCTCCCTCTATCTCGACCTCGAAGAACTCGCTCCCATTCGACGCCGCCATGGCCCTCTCTCTTTTCTCTCTCTCTCTCTCTGCCGTGTGAAGTGCGAAAGCCGAAAGGTCCGAGAGATGTGATCTCAACAGACTGCCAGCTACAGGGAGAGAGATTATCGTCCCGGGAACTTTTGAAGGAGTGGGGCGGAAAGACGAAAGTGCCCCTCCCGGGGCAGAAGTTCTAGAAGGTGTTAGTTACCCGGGAAATCGAACCTCGGGCCTCGCGTAAGTTTGTCCTGTTCTTCCGAGCGAGTGAAGAGCGAAAACTGCATCGTAGCCGGCGCAAAATGAGAAGAACCGGAGGGCAAATAAATAGACAGAAAGGACCTCGCCAAGAAATTCCAAAATTTCGCGACAGAGGACAATCATTCCTTTTCAAAATTGCTTTTTCGTCCTCTAAAGATCCCATATTTGCCTTTTCGCCACGAATGAATCGGATCGTCATACTTTTTTGCCGCGATTGAAAAAAACTTCGATGGTACTTGAGGCGTTTTGTTTGCGTTGCCTATTTTGATGGAACGATATCTGTCGTGTAGATCTTTTTTTTTTTTCGCCCTAAATTTGTTGTGACTTTTAAAAACTCGTTTTCCACGTGGTCTTTTGTAGAGATGGGCAACGAAAACCATGGAACCGCAAGGAACAATTCAATTCTCGAATAATGAAAGAATGACAAGAAACATAAATAGAGAGATGAAATCAAACAAACCTCTTTCTTTTAGAAGGACACGGCTGTTGGAAAGGGAAGATTTCAGAATTGCCAAAAAATTCCTAATCCTATTGCACTTTTGTCAATTTAATCATAAATCTTTTAATTTTATACATTGAGTCCTAAAGTTTTTCGGGCCTTACCTATTAAGTCCACCCACCAATTTTGGATGGAGATCGGCGACGTAGACGCCTGCCGTCCTATGGGACATGATCGGCGCCGACTTGACTATTTTTTTTTAAATAGTATTTTAGTATGTTAAAATTTCTTATTTTTTTAAGGATTTTTTTCCATTTTTTTCTAGTTTTTCTTTTTCTTTTTTCCATTCTGCGGTCCTCGCTTGAGGCCGGTGACCTCCACCGACCATCGACGAGTCCTAGCAATGGCCGGCAAAGAGAAAAAGAATAAAAGGAAATGAAAAAGTAAAAATAATTAATAAAAATTAGAAATATATATTAAAATATTGTTAACTTTTTTTCAAAGCCTATGGTAGTGACACGCAAGACAACCTACGTCCACATAAGCCATTTTCGGTTAAAGTTGGCCCGATTGACTCAATTGGCAAAATTTGAAAATATTTAGGATTTAATTGACAAAATTAAAAGGTTTACGAATGAATTGGCAAAAGTGTAATAGGTTTATGACTTTTTGAACTTTTTTCCTATTTCTCCTTCTTCCTCTCGCGATAGTGGCCGGCGAATCAGCGATAGGTGGTGCCGATGTCTCTACTGGAGCAAGTCATGTAGTAATAGGAGAAGGAGGAGGAGGAGAAAAAATTCTCCGCTTCCATTTATGTTTTTGTATTGGAACGATATGACCCTAAATTAGCATAGCATTGGTGTGGAGCGTTCTAAAACACACACACACAAAAGACAAAGCTATATAAAAAAGCGAAATCAAATTTTCCGTCGCTTAAAGCTTACTAACGGAGAGATTTGAGGGTACGATTTTGTAAATTATACCTGGAAATTTTAGAATTTAATTGCATTTCTTACGGACTAGTTTCTAAATAAAGTAATGTGAATAAAGCTATTTGAACGACTACTTGCATTTCTTATTTACCTAACGGTCCATGTTCAAATTTTCTTTAGGAAAAAAGCATTTTTTTTTCTCTCTATATATATATATATATGTGCGCGGGCGGGCGCACGCTAGACTAGCGTTTTGTAGTGTTTTATGAGCTATAGTTACTTACTTTGGCTATAGACGAGGGAAAATCGGGAAAGTGCGGACGGTTTTGTTATGTTGGGTATGAAGTTAGAATTCTCGTTTCTTCCGACACGTGCTTGGTTGCAACAATGGAACGGAATGGACTGGCCATTCTACCATGGATGTGGAGGAGCCACCATTTCTTTTCTTTCTTGAAAATTTAAATTTATCAAATAAAACTGCATGATTTACTTTTTAAAATATCTATAAGTTAAGAAAAATTAAATATTTGAGAGAATTATTAAAAGCAATTTTTGTAGTTAATTGAAGTTATAGTTTACAAAGCACAAGTTGAGGAGTAATACTATCCATATTGAATAATTGATAATCCTAAATAATGTTTACGAAATGCCAATTACTACTTTACTCTACTGTAAATAATAATTCATTGTTTCAAGAATACAGCTAAGAAATTTCTAATAAGCGAACGATGCGATTAACGTTAAAAAATCAATAATTCTGGATTATACTTGAGATTTATAAACAATTATATTACTATTGCAAGCATATTGTAGTAAAAATTTATTAAAATATTCTCATTTAATTCATTCCCACAACATTTTATGTTGCAACCAAGGAAAATAATTCTTATTCCATTCTACTCCGCAGATTGTCGATCGAAGATATTGAAATCGTCATTCCGTTTGAGCCCCAAATTCCTTGACATTCTTCCGTACCAAACGCAACTTTTTGTATCTTCAAAGAGTTTTTTTTTTTTAATAGAAAGATTCCTCCCATGTGATTGAAATTTACAAGTCCTTACACCAAAAACCCGTGGGCATCCAAACATAAAAGATCCCAAAGAGCTTGGGGAGGCATAACTAGCCACGAAAAAGACAGACCATTAAAATAATAGGATTTTGCAATCCATTCCGCTACTTTGCTTGCAGATCTGTGACAATGGGCCAGAGAAACATAATGGAGATGGGCCAGTCGGGTCTGGGCTTCATCAATTATAGGCTCTATATCTCATCACACACATGCGTCTCTTCTTTAGAACGTGGTTGACCACCGCTTCACAATCCATCTCGACTTCTATCGAAACTTCTTTCTTCACTGCTTCAGACTTCAATCAAAGAGTTGGCATTTGAAATACTGTATAAACTTGCGAATTAGCAAGTAGTTAGGCAGGACGCTTGGTTTAAGCAGTAAAATTCTCATTTAATTCATTCCCACAATATTTTATGTTCCAACCAAACAAAATAATTCTTATTCCATTCTCGCTCCACCGATTGCCGGTCAAAGATATTGAAATCGTCATTCCGTTTCAGTCCCAATTCCATTACATTCTGCCATACCAAATGCAACTTTTCCTTGTATTCGAAGAATTGGCATTTGAAAAACTGTATAAACTTGTGAGTTAGCAAGTAGGCAGGAAGTTTGTTTTAAGCACTAAATGATTGGACCACAAGGCTAATGGCTGCCGATAAATCTAGTATGATTTTTCATGGGCAATGACGAAGGATGTGCTGCAAAATAAGACTTTGTAAATTGTGAATCCGAATGACAAACAATCGATTGTGTTCTATGTTTTACTTTTAATTTTACATGCCTATTACATGCTTGAAAAAAGAATATCTCTACCTAAATTTAAAAATTTTACAAAAACCTTTTACCTTTTTATCCGGTTTCTTTCCTTGACATCCGTGATTCCTATTATTCTTTTCACAATCCATAAAAATCGAAACCCACAAGTAACTCTTAATGATCTCACCATAATCAAATGAAGATATCGTTTGAGCATATTTGCCAAATGGGTGGGTCGAGCCGAAAACAATTGGATCCATATTGACCTATTTAACTCGTTTTGACCAATCTTCATAAAATAAAAATATAGGGACACATAACCAACCCAAACCGTATTGATAAAATACATTTATATTAAAATCCAATAAAAAAAACTTGTTTGTTATAAACTTTTATTATATTTTTTATTTGTATATTTATTTTTTTTTTTTCTAGGAAATCACCGGACTACATTTTCCTCCTCCAGCAACAACCATTGACCATCAGTGACGTTCGATGACTAGCGATGGATGGCAGGCCGGATTCATAGAAGAAAAAGAAAAAGAAAACAAAAGCAAATACAAAATTATAAAACATTGAAAAAATAAAAAAATCATAAAATTTATTTATGACTAACTTAAAATAATTAGGCAACCCATTTATAACCATTTAAAATTCATTTAAGACCCATTAAGTGGTTAAGCAACCCATTTATGAACCACTTAAACTTATTTTTAAAACTAAATGCAACCCATTTATGATCCATATTATCCAATATGGGTCCAAATATGTGCCGTTAGACCCATTTTGCCACCTCTAACTTTAAGAAATTAGTACACTTAAAAAAAACCACACAAGAATGAGAAAATAATTAGACAAACTTATCCGACCGAAAAAAAAAAAATTAGACAAACATATGAGAGGGACTAAAGTTTAAGTTGGGAGGAACAAGAAAATTCAATTATGACATATAGGGGCGTCAAACGGGTGAGTCGGGTTGAGTTGGGGTCGGATCGAATATGGTCCAATCCATATTGACCCATTTAACCCGTTTTGACCCATTTTCATATCGTGCAAATTTTACGACTCATACCCGACCCGACCATACCCAACTCATACCCGACCCAACCCGTATTATTTAAATACTTCTATATTTAACCAAATCATAAAATATTTATTTCGTATAATTGAAATATTTTTAATTTTTCTAAAAAAATTAAAGCTTTTTTTTTTTTTGTATAAAAATATTTTTTTATTATTACCCCAGCCATTGCCACCCTGCTGCCATCGGCGTTGCCTGCCTGCCACCGCCACCCCACTACTATTACCGCTGCCGTTCCCCGCCACCAGCTTAAATGTATGAGGTAGGAATACGAGAATGTGGTACAAGGCATAAGAGACCATCAATAAATGTTGTCACCTGTTTACATAAACTAAGATTACCAGCGTAAGTAACCATCAGATCACACCCTTCGACCTTATTGCATACTCTCTGAAAAATCTCAATCACAACTGAGTCATTCTTGAAAGATCTCGCTCCTCCTCGCATGACATAGTCAGACCAACAATACGATTTGTCTTCTTTCCATAAGCCTCATTGATTTTATTTTTATTTTTTGGTCGGACTCTTTGATTTCACCTCCGAACTTCATGTTACAGTAGTTTCTTGTATGGCACCTCAAGAAGTCGTAAGCACAGAACCCTACCTTTCGATGATTTCGAGGGGAAGTCTTGGTACTAGACCTCGCCTTCGACGTGAGTGTCATACATGGAGCTCATGAACCCCGTGTGGCCTTCTTGAGGTCAGTCCACAAAGTGTACCTCCCTGGCAAACGGGAGGCGGTTGGTGGTGGGCGAGGGCAGGGGCAGGAGCGGGCAATGGGCAGTGGGTGTCGGTGGCGGGCGTGGGGGCGGGCGGTGGCAGAGGTGGCCGAGGTGGCGGGCGGGCGACGAGCGGTGTTCCAAAATAAATAAGAAATAAAAATATAAACTAATATAATTTAGGCCCATTTATAAGTGATGCTTGGGAAGCTGAGGCCAAGGACCAAAAATGGGTCGAAAGTGGGTTGAGTTAAAACCCATATCTGAACCGGTTTTATAAATCTGAACCCATATTTTACCTTCTTTTTTTTAAAACTAATGAACCCATATGTGACTCAAGTGAATAAAAATGAGTTAAAAAGTGGGTCAAATACCCATATTGACACCTCTAAATGATATATGTTATCTAAGGACATCATATATAAGCATGAAATTAGAACTCGAATAACCTTAACCTATTGATATTATTTCTCTTATCTTTTTTTTTTTTGTTAGGATGATCAACAAATGGGCCCTTGCATCGAAAGGCCTCGCTTGTCCTACTTTGGTCCGGGCCTAGCTAGGACATCTCTTTGTAAACTTAATATAAAATGTCCGACTTTGGGACCCGACCCGACCCAGCCTAAACCCACCCTATTATCACCTTCACACGATGCACTAGAATCACGTGTTGTGCGCTAATCTTAGTTACTAAGCAAATAGGATCGAAATTTTATTAGGTCCAATGTTAGTACAATCTTTTTTGATTTATCATTGGATGGATGGCATGGGAATGGATTGGATTGTGTGACGGTTTTTAAGTACATACAGTCATAATATTCTAATATTTAAGTGTTTTCAAATTTATTGAAGTCCGAGGGTGATGTTGCTTGTGAAGCTCTTTCGTCGAGCGTGTGATCACGATAAGACCTAAGGAAGAAGCCCTTGCTAACTCCATGCCAATAGCCATGGTAGGAGATAGTATTCATTGGAATGATTGGGCACGAATTAGGTTGAAAATAGAAATCGTGAGAAAATGACGAAAATCTTGAAACCAATTCATTTTTTTAGTTTTTTTTTTTTGCATATAATGCAAAGAAGTTTTCAATGTGCAATTTCAAATACTTTTAAGAATTTCGACCAAGAAAAAAATTCTTTTAAGAGTAAAGTTTACATTAATAATACGAGACAACTTAAAAATACAAGATACACTTGTTCAACACAGAAATCTTTCCTTCTTTCCTTCAATTATATGTGGAAACAATTGGTTGTCCGGAATATGCTTTTACTTTTAACTTACGGTCGGGTGAAGTGTTCATATTCAACTATTGTGTCGTGTATTCATTCACAAACAAACTAGTAGGTCAAGTGAGCTTATATTCGACCCAAAAAAAGGGGAGCTTATATTTTATTTTCAATTCATCAACTCTAGAAGAATAGATTTTTTAAGAGTCTCAGAAAAGAATACGTTCACCGTACACCTAACTGACGACAAACCACAAAATGCCATCCTTAAAATGTTAATCACCATTTAATTATGGTGTTTTCATAATTAAGTGTAAAAAAGTCAGCAAAATAAATTAATTTCATGGTACTAATTTTTGGTCATAAATGTCTTTGTATAGTGAACCAAATAGTTTAGGACAATCTAAGTCGTGGGGTCTTTTAGGGCCGTATGGTAACCATTCTCGGTTCTCTCTTTTCTGTTCCTCAAACAAAAAAAAAAAGAGAATCCTGTTTGGCAACGTAATCGATTCTGATTTTGTTCCCGAAATAGTTTTGTAGCAAAAATAAGAACAAAAAAAAAACGTTGGTTACGAAAAAAGAATCACTTTTGAGAATCACAAAACGAATGAAAGCTTCACACTCTCACTTTTTCATCGACCTAAAATGGAATGAGGTTTCATTGTCAAAGAAAAATGTACAAAATAATAAAATTAAAATTAAAAATAAAATATAAAATCTAAAAAAATTGGAAAAATTCTAAAAAATAAGAAAAAATTCAGAAAATCCTTAAAAATAGTAGAAGCTTAGATTACTCTAGATTGATCTCATTTTCATAAATTTGGGCCTAAATTTCCTAGATTTCATAGATTTTGTTCTGTTTAGGAAAATCATAAACACCTTTGAAATTAAACCTAAACCACATTTCTCTAAGTCTTTAGGGCTTCGTTAGTGTTTTATGATACAATTTATCAATATCATGATTCCTTGTTGTGCACTTGATTTTGTTGGTTGTGGTTTGCCTAGGTTTATATACTTTAGATGTAGTCTAGTTTTAGAAAATGTTGGAAAAGGACAAAAATAAGTGAACACTTAGCAAGCTCTCGTTCTTAAGTTTTAAATGAATTAATAATAAGATTGAATTTTCTAGAACCAAAAACACACATCAATGCAGGGCATTGCAGTGCATTTTCTTTGCAATAACAAGGGTTTTGCTTGTATCGATTGGTCCACTCGCTAAAAAGTGTTGGATGAAATCTCACAATAAATGGAGAAAATGACTCGCGATGATTCTTGATATTTATTTATTATTTCAATATGCAATATGTTATATAAGAAAATCAATATGAATTAATCTTCGGTTAATTCGAAATATATGATGAAATTTCATGGAGTAACTACGTAATTATTTGACTTAAATGACAAAAATTGGGAAGAGCAATTGTTCTCGGGAACGAAACTATATGTAATTCCCAAACGTGTTTCTATTCCAGGAACATAAATTTTATACAATTGCTAAACGCTTTCGATTCTTTAAAACTCATCCGAATGATCCTAAAATATTTTAATGAATCACTTTGGATCAATTTGTAGGCTGTTTGGCAATAATTTTGAATCTCGATTTTGTTCTCTAAAATAGAAAAAATGATGAGAAACTTTTTTGGTAACGTAAATGATTTTGATTCTCAAATTCTTTAATTATGTTTCAAGGAACATAATTGGAGCATAAATAATAATTAAAACAAAGTTTATTCTTTGTTCCGGAATCACTTTTGAGAAAAAAAACCAACAAAATAAGAAGGCTCCGCAAAGCCAGCTCTAGCACCACCACCTACCTAGCACCGCCGGCCCACGCGGCTGCCGCTCATTAGAAACTTGCACCAGCTCGAGCTCCCCACCCCTCGTCGTCACCTGCGGCAACTCTCTCAACTCCATGGCCCACTCATGTCCTTGAAGCTCGGCGTTGTGCCCGCACTCGTCGTCTCCTCAGCGAAGGTAGTGAGAGAGGCCATCCGAGCACACGACCTCGAGTTCTCGAGCCGGCATTCCTTGGCAGGCTTGTGGAAGCTGTCGTACGGCGGCTTGGACATGGCCTTCGCGTCATACGACGAGTACTGGAGGCGAATCCGAAGGATCTGCATCGTGAATCTCTTGAGCCCCACCCAATTGTCCCGCCCAATACGCGAGGACAAGGTCTCAAAGATGCTGGGAAGGATCGCCGATGCAGCCGCTGTTTCTCATTCGTAGATAGTCGACTTGAGCAAGTCGTTCTTGTCGCTCACCGGTTCGATAATTTGGATAATAGCATTTGGGAGGAATTATCTTGTCGACCCCGAGCGGACGATCGATGTTGTTAGGCCGTTGAGGGAAGCTTAGGCTGTGTTGGCGAATCTGATGAACCCCAAAAGGGTCCAATCGTCTTGTCCAGCACGCAAGGACGAGGTCCCGAAGATGGTGGGGAGAATCTCAAGATAAATATAGTATTAGTCTAAATTTTTCCACGTGCCCCGCTCATAACTTTCAAAACGTTCGCTTGAACGTTATTTTTGCCGAAAAGTGTTGACGTGGACTTTTCACTATTATTTTATTAATTTCTCGGTGCCACGTGGATTTTCTTTACATGTTTTAATATTTTCTAAAAATTTTCATTTTTTATTCATTTTGAAGTTTTTATTTTTATTTTAGTTATTTAATATTTCAAAAAAAAACCCTTAGGTTTGTTGGTGGTGCCGGCGAGGGTCACCGCCCCACCACCCCGATGGGGCTAGGGTCGCTTCTCATTCATAGATAGCCGACTTGAGCAAGTCTGCGTCCATGGTGAGGGCGCGAAGCTCTCACCGGTTGGGCGAGCAATTTCCTTGCATCGCATTTGGGAGGAATCCTAGGCCATTGTGGCCTCGCCGACCTAGGGCAGCGATCGATGCTTGTCGGTGGTGGTCGTTGAGGGTGACAGAAATCAAGGGTTTGGCCTTTTTTTTTTTGAAATTTTCAATAATTAAACAAACTAGAAAAATAAAATCTGCAAAAAATAAAAAATTAATGAAAATTACCACGTGTACAATAAAATATTTCAAAAAATCGTTCTTGTCCATGTCATTTCGCAAGGACGAGGTTTCGAAGATGTTTGGGAGAATCTCTGATGGAAGTTTTGCTTCTTGCTCGCAGACGGTCGACTTATCGCGAAAATCTCCGATGGAGCTTTGCTTCGTGTTCTCAATAGTTGCTTCGATAATCTGCAAAATCGCCTTCGGGAGGAATTATCCCGTCGAACCCGAGCATAGGAACGATGTTCTTAGATCGTTGAGGGAAGCTCAGGCTGTGTTGGGGAGCTTCTGTTTTGAGGACCATTTTGGGTGGGTCGATTCGGTGGTTGGTAAGGTCATCGGGTTGTAGAGAGTTTAGAGTTATTCAAACTTCTCCCATAAGCTAATTTAAGTACAACACATATTACATCCCAAATTCATTTGGCAAAAATTTAAGTGCAAATTGCCTATTTAGCTTATTTATCTTGTATATATCTTCATGCTCTACGAAATAAATAGCTTAATTATGGATTATGCATGATCTGTTTTCATTTTATTAATAATGCTAAATAAGTTGACTTTATAATGACGACGTGAGAAAAATTAAGAAGAAAAATTGTTTTCGAGAATAAAAATTTAGTGCAGTTAACAAATGCATTTTTATTTCGAAATTAGAAATTTAGTGTAGTTATCCTAATTAAAAAATCAATTCTCAACTAACCATAATCGTTGCCAAATGCATAAGTTATAACTTTTCTCTTCTCCGCGATCGTATCTTATCCTCCCCAAATGACCAAGCGCGGCTGTCTGAACGACGACACGTGGGCTTCCCGTCTCAAGAGCTCATCCTAGAACGCGAGCTAGTCCCCGTGGCCTTCTCTGCTCGGCTTTCTTCAACCGCCGTTCAACAGACTCCGCGGCAGCGGGACGCACCCCTTGGCCTGTAGATACCGTCACCCGCCCAGTCGAAAGATTCCAAAGCGACCCATCGTCAAGCTAAAGATCCCAACTTTTGTCTCACTGTAAATGCTTTCTGTTCGCGTCCCTTCGCCGTTGGAGCACCTCAACACTCTCCCTCGAAGGCCCTCGATCGCTGCACCTAATAGAGCACAAGCACGAGGTCTCTACTTCTCTTTTGTCTCTTCCACAAGGCTCGGCAAAAGTTTCGCCTCGGCCACTGACGTCGCTCCCACATAAGGGGAGTGGGAGCTGGGCGGCGCGGGACGCCCTCCGGAGGACATGGGCAGCCTCCCGGTGGGGCTCTGGCGCAATGCGATGCCGAGGCACGTTGCGGTGATAATGGATGGCAACACCAGGTGGACTCGGCAGCGGGGGCTACCGACATCGGTGGGGCATGAGGCGAGGGTGAGGTTGCTGCGTATGATAGCGCGCTTTAGAAAAAGTGTTTTACTCCCCAAACACTTTGAGAACGTAAACGCGTATGGTAAAAAGTGTTCTCAAAATGTTTTAACACTTTTGAAAAACGAAATATTTTTGAAGAAAAGAAAAAAAAAAAAAACTTGCTTCTATGTTCCTATAACATTTTTTAGAAATACATTTAGAACATTTTTTAGAAATAATTGAGAACAATTTTTTTTTTTAACACACTCTCTTCTCTTTTGTTCTTGCTTGATGTTGTCACTTGATTTTTGATCATTTTATTTTAAAAAATTAATTAAAAATATCAAAACAATTCATAAAATTACAAAATCAACCTTAAAAGCTTTGGCCTAGCCTTAGGAACCAATTTTAAATACAAAATATTTTTTGTAATTTTGACATTTTCGGATTTATTTTAATTATAAAAATAGCCGAAAATAAGGAAAAATGGTATTCGTGGTCATAAAAATGCGCAAAAATAGCCCATATTTTTTTTTAATTCCCTTTTCATTTTAACCTCTTAAATTTTTAAAAATTCAGTTTGGGATCACATGCCTCTTCATTGAACATAATCCTAAATTGACTAAAAATTTTCATTTTAAATCATTTTAGTGAAATATTTTTACTTTTAGAGTCATGAAATGAGACTTTGATACCTTGTATCTTATTTCAATTCTCATATTTGGAAAAATTGCACAATTGGACTAAAAAGACCTAAATGCATAAATATTTTTCATTTTAATCCATGGTTTCACTCAAAGTGCAATAAATATTTTTCTAGGGGTCCCCGTTTAAAGGTAATCATATTTTTAACTACTTAGGAACATTTATGTGACATCCTTGTCCCACATGGCTTAGGGAGTGGACCTTGAGATGGTTTATATGACAATGGGCCCTCTTGACTTGTAAGACACGTTTTCCAAGAGTTGTATGGGCTGCTTCTTGGAGGAACAAAATCATGAGGATTGTATATCCAAAGCGGACAATATCTTACGAGTGATGGACTCAAGTCGTTATAGTTGGTATCGAGCCAACTCTCGACAAGCATGTGTGGACCGCGGTGGGCGCTCGTTGGTGCCGCCTGCATAAGACTCACAATGGGTGTTGGTGGCCGACGGGGGACGTTATGCCACCGAGGGGGGGAGTATGTGACATCCTTATCCCACATGGCTTAAGAAGTGGATCTTGGGATGGTTTATATAACAATGGGCCCTCTTGACTTGCAAGACGCCTTTTTCGAGGGTTATATGGGCGGCCTTCGGAGGAAAAAAATCGTGAAGATTGTGTATTCAAAGCGAGACAATATCTTACGAGTTGTGGGCTCATGTTGTTACAATTGGTATCGGAACCAACTCCCGACAAGATGTGTGGATCGCGGTGAGCGCTCTTTAGTGCCATCGAGAGCACAATGGGACGTCGTGCCACCGAGGAGGGAGTATGTGACATCCATTGTCCCACATGATTTAGGGAGTGGACTTTGGGATAGTTTATATGGCAATGGGCCCTCTTAACTTGCAAGACGCGTTTTCGGAAGTTGTATGGGCCGCCCTTGGAGGAACAAAATCGTGAGGACTGTGTATCCAAACCAGATCCAATATCTTGCGAGTGATGGGCCAAGGTCATTACAATTTACATGTGACTCGTAATTGTAATTTTTCTTATTTATAGAAAACATATTTGATGTTCTCGTTGTCCAATTCCAATTTATCTTCTCTTTCAATTTTTTTTTTTTATAGTTGATCTCGTCTATATTGTAATTTGATAAATCGTGCATAAATTACTTATACATAAATTGGTCTAATTTGATTTAATAAATTGAACAAATGAGATTTAATTTAATTTAAAAAGATAAAAGATATCTTAATTTTAAGATATCTATATATATTTATATATATATATATACATACACAGTCCCCTTGATTAAATGAAAAAATTAGGAACAATTTTTTTTGCAGTCACCAAATGCGTTTCTTTTCCTTTTTTTTTTGTCTCGAGAACATAAACTTTATGCGGTTACCAAACGCGTTTCTATTCTTTTTTTTTGTTCGGGGAACATAATTTTTTTGATTTACCAAACGCATTTCTATTCCCAAAAATCGTTGCCGAGAACGGAAACGAGAAAAGAGTGTTTCTGTTCTATTTCTGTTCCAAAAATTGTTCGAAAATAGAAATATTGCCATATGCGGCCTAAGGGAGCTGACAAGCTCTGTAGCTGGTGGGGATCGGAGTCCTCACCGTCTTCGACTTCTCGTCCGATAATTGGGTTCGGCCGAAGGTCAGTGGGTTTTGACTAGCAATGGGGATGACGATGAGCATGGAATGCGAAGTCAATGCGAAATTTTGTGGATTGATTTGTGTTTCTCCTGTTTGGCAAGTCCTTTGTTTTGAGCATTGCATGTGGTGGGTGTGAAGCTTACGTGACATTTGGGTGCAGGCTGAGGTTGAACTTTTGATGGGACTGTTCGAAAGAGTGATTCAAATGGAGCTGGAGAATGTCATGAGGTTAGAGGTTCGAAACTCCCGCGTCGCTTCATGGCTATGATTCTTCTTGCTTACTCTGCATATGCTTGGAGTCCCGTCATAATGTACTTGGTCTATTGTAGCTGTTAAATCCTGTAACAAACGGAGAGGAAAAGTGATCGAAGCCTTCGATGGTGCTGTTCCTGAAAGTAACAAACCATGAGTATCAGTCCGTTTGAACAATAGTACAAGCTAGAAATGTAGAGACATTGTGGAAGTGAAGGTCTATTATTGTTGTTAAAGGTTCCTAATAGATCAAGATGCTCAGGATTTTGGAGTTGGGGGCATGGATGGACATCCAAGAACTCGTGACGAGTTCATGTGATCCTCTTGGCATCGGAGGCAGGATTGATGATGAGGCTTTCTTTCTGAACTAGTGTAACATTGGCTACTTTTCGTTTCATCGGTTTGCGCTATAATTCTATTCATTGGGGGTCTTATGAAGGGTTTTCAGCTTGACAAGAGATATTCATTGCTTATTAAGATTTGATCGCCTATGATACACTGGTGACTTCTTCTTCTTCTTCTTTTTTTTTTTGGCCGGAACTGGTGACTTCTGGTTGACTAGTCATTGTTGTTGACAATATCTGATATGTTAAGATTTAGACTCGTCTATCGTGATGTTGAGCTTCTCTCTTACTCGGATTGGAGTTGGATCATTTAAATCATTTTTCAGGTCTAACCCGTAAGATTCTGTAGAAGAAACATTGAAAGGTATATGACTATGTTGAGAATTCCCTGGCTCCATTGTTCTAACCCAACAATTTGACCGAGCGGTTTTCAAATTAATTCTGAATGATACTTTTGGGCTACTGAAAGTTTGATATAGGCTTTCTGCAATGTCATATAATTGTAGACATAATCAATTTGGCAATTGATGCATGGAATGTAAATTAACACCCGCAGACACTCGCTTGTGGTGCATCTATAACCGTTGATACTAATCGCTCATGGTCAAGTTCAACCGAAAAAGAATGCATCGATCTGTGTCATACTTTTCTGGAGCTTCCTCAGAAGGGACTCAAATTTGGTTATATGGTTGCTGGGCTAAAAGGTTGAGTCTCTTTCTCTAATCGTTAGCTAATTTTCACTACTCAAGTTAACTATGTGCATAAACGCTTTGGATGGCAAGCATGGATATGTTTGATATATTTTGTGCTGCCTGTATAATAATGTTGGCCTGGCGCAGCGTTGACTCTTTTTTCTTGACAGTTTCTTATACCAAGTAATGGGATAGGACCAGAGCTTCAACTAAGTTCAGCTTCTTGTTATAGGGAAGGAGTTCAATTATGCATGAATGGAGATTCCTTGAATCTTCCCAAGCCATTGCAAAAATTGTTTGCGGATGCAGAGGAGATGACCAAAAACAGCTCCAGACTCCAACTTACTGGGGCAGTGAGCGACAGCGACAAGCATGACATTGTACAAGTATGCAGAACTATTGCTCGCAAGGTAAAAGACCGTCATCTCGAGTTGGAAGACATCGACTTGTAGAACGGGAGCTAGAGACGACCTGCAGCGAATTTCCCTGCCCAGATTTACTGATTCGCACAAGCGGTGAACTTAGGCTCAGCAACTTCATGTTGTCGCAGTTGGCCTACACCGAACTTTTCTTTGTGCGGGCACTCTGGCCGGGTTTCAGGAAAGCCGAGTTTATAGAAGCCTTGCTTTCTTATCAGCAGAGGCAGAGACGATATGGAGCGCGGGTTTCCTAATCATAAGAAGATTATCTTCGTATTCATAACCTTGACGGGGAGAGATTGATCCAATTGATCCACGTCTCTCAATCCGTGTCATAGTATATTGGGTGAAGCCATCGCCCGCCTTACAAAGTCCGAGCACCAGATATATAGCTTATTCCATGGCACACGCGGATGCATGTCGTTGTGAGGCTATGTAACTTGGAACTCATCCAAGTTCCTTATGTTGTAGCTAGCGTTATCACCTAAAAAGGAGGGTGAATAGGTGATTTTAAAATTTGTTTAAAAAATAGTGAGGAATTAAAACAAATAAGCATAGAACTTTAGCTCGTAGTCCGATTGAGAAGAAGATCCGAGATGACTTGAGAATCTGTCTAAGCACAATTCAATTATCAAGTATGATATAAAAAGCATTTAAGGGATAGAGAATTTGCACATAGAATTTATGGTGGTTCGGCTTAGGTTAAATCCACATTTAATTCTTCACGCCGACACCAATCAATTGGATTTTACTAGTGAATAGCTCAAATACAACTTAATGATGATTCTTGAGTCAACAGACTTCCCTATGTAACACTCACTTACTTTGAATAAGAATCTCTAAGTATTATAGTGTTTGGATCATGAAATAATTGATAATAGTAACACTTTCTTGAACTTTGAAATTTTGATTCTAGACTTTCGTACTCTCTTCAGCCACGACGACTTCTTTTATACTACTTTATCTTCAAACTAGCCGTTGTGAGGTCTTCAGATGATCACTCTCCAACCAATCCGTTGGACAAGATTGTGTAACAAGGGTTTTGTAACCGTTGAGAAATAAGATTAGAATCCCTAGTTGATCCAATCGCCTATACAATCAAGATATGGATTACCAAAGATAGATTCTTCTTTAGGTAATAAATCATATTCTTCTTTAATCCACATCCTTGATAAATATCCAATAATCTTCATGACTAATAATCTTCAAGAACGAATCCAACCTGGTTTGCTAGCTATTGTGATAATAAAATATCTCAACATCGACGTCCTGATTTTATCTCATACTAATATGGCGTTGCATCTAAAATACTTCCTCAAAGCTTGAGCTCATGTGATGACGTGGTTGAGATCGGCGTCTAAGTTTAACTTACATGACTAATTCCCGTGTGCCATTTCTCATCTTTTGAATGTATGAAATGTTAGAATTTGGCGTACAATCAAATCGCATAGAAACGTAAAGCGAGAAAGAGAAGTCGAGACACGAGATTTTATCGTGGTTCACCTTTAAACTAAGGTTACGTCTAGCGGATGATTTTACAATAATTAGTATTTGCACCTTTCGTTACATCATTTAATTACAAGCGAAAAAGAGTATATATATATAGAGAGCTATTCTGAGTCAAAACCAAAACTACTAATGAAAAATTACGGGCTTAAATCGTAAAAGTCCTCCGTGCTCGGGGGTGCCCTTGAGCCGGCGGTTCCGATTTTCGCGGCTCGATGGAGCAAGATCCCATGTTTCTTGTGCGGGAGAGTATAAATTACACTCCAACATTAAGGACAATTTGTAAAACAAATATTTCATTATATTAACTCGGATATTATAGATTATATGTTATTTTGTCAACTTCAAAAGCAAATAAGAGTTTTTCTCAACATCTTATAGTGAATTCGACTTTGTGGACATCTGGAAAATTTTCTTCTTCATATGCTTGTAAGTTGATTCCTCAAAGGCACATTTGTATTCTAGAATCACTCTCCCCTATTCAATGCACAGTTTAGCTTATTCCTATCCTGTCGCAACCTAAAAAATTCGAAAATTCCTAGGTTTATGGATAATCGGGTTAATTATAATTAACCGACTCGATTTCCCAAGTCCTACCGATTCGCAACTTAAGGTTCAATGTAATTAACATGCAAATATTTGCAATTGGAGTCGCCACTAATCGTTCTTGGTAGGTCGATTAGAAATGAAGTAAATTAGCGGAGTGCTAAATTATTTCTACGACCGAGATTAAGGGTTTGGAGACTTGGTTACACCATATTATTCTAACACCCTTTCGGTACTATGTTATTTCATGAAAAATCATTTGAGAATGCAACCTTAATTGATTTTAACCTAAATCATTAACAAAATTTATCATGTGGGTGCACAATCAATTAACTAGACATTCGAAATCATTATAAACAAGGAAGCATGCACCACACAAAATATTATTTCTTTCTTTTTAATTTTTTATTTTTATATGAATGCATGAACCTATTCTAAATGATGCAATGCTATGAATTAAATGCAAGACTAAACTAGATGACATGTAAGTTAAACCAATGTACAAGTGAGACCATGATTTAATTAAATTGACTACGTGACACGTAAGTTAATTAAAACCTAGACATGCGGTTCTAATATGCAATTTAAGCTAAAATGCAACCTAATATGAGATGGCAAAACTGATGAAATGGCATAGATAACTTGGCAAGGATGACGTGGCATAGATGACGCAGCCAAGATATATATTTTTTATTTTTCGGATGAATTTATTTCCTAAAATAGAAATATGCCAAAACGATTTTTATCTTGCATATTTTAGAGTTTAAATTGACCAAAACCCTAATATATTAAAGATAAATTATTTTAAACATGAGATTCTATTTAACCATGCAATTTCTACCCTAAAATGCAATCCTAAAGATTAGATATGCAATTATCTACATGATGCAATTTTTAAAAGACATGCAATTTTCAAATATGGAAAGTGAATGAATGCAATTTTTAGAATTTTTGAGATAATCACATCATGCGACAGATATATTCTAAAAAAAAACTCAAGTCAAATTAGGAAAGTGAATATGCCAATCAATTCAAATAAGAAAGTGGAGTGTTTTGAAATATATTTTATAAATATTTGAGTCAATCTTTAATTTGTAAACCTACGATTAACGATTGAACCCAAATCCTTACCTAATCGAGTATTCCATCAATAATCTTGAAGATGGATCGTATGGCAAGTTGCGGGTTAAGAAAGAAAATTTTCATAATTATCTCGTATTTTTAAAAGATATCCACTTTGATGCAATAATATATGCTATGCAAATGTATACGAACTAGACAAGATAATATTTCTTAAGATAAGAAAATATACCTCATGAATATTGTCTTCCTAATTTGGATTTGCACCAAATCTCGCGGATCAAACTTTGCACCTTTGGACCGGCTCGGTGAAGGTGTCGCCTGATCGGGACTCGTATGGCGACAATTCTCTCGAGGGCTTCGATGATATAGCAATGACGACAAGAGCAACGACTCGTCAACGGTGACGCTGGTGAGGGGTTCAGTTCAAATCGTGTCGAAGGAATCGAGTGCGACAAAACTTCGGTCGAAGGATAATCTTTCAACAAAACCTGCAGTAAAACAAAACAAACAAATAGGACAGGAGCAAGAATTCGGCTAGCGGTTGTCTCTTTCCTTGCTTTTCATAAAAATCGAAAATCCGAATTTCGAAAATAAATATATCTTGACGTGAAGTTATCTTAAATATAACGATGTATTTTAGTGAAGATGCGTCAAGATTGATAAAGTTTGTTTTGAACCACGGTAATTATCCTCTGTTTGGTGATCTCCCAAAGTTGGTGACTTTATTTCTTCTCATGGCAGTATATATTCGAATTATGGGGCAGCTTGCGGGAGAAAATACTCTAGTCTTGGAGCGCCTGGTTATATGAGTGCTTGGGGACGCGTTGAAGCGCCGTTTTTGGGCGAGTGCTTAGCAGAGGATTTCTCCGTGAGAATTACATCAAGAATTTAAGTGTTGAAGCCGATTAAATCTTGAGGTTAGATTTATGTAATTCCTTTGCGAGATTGAGAGATTATTTCACTAATAATTGGAGGCTAAACACTATGTGAGTTCTTGAATGTAATTGGGGTGGAAAATACCGAGAGTATTTAAATTACTCAAATTTGGTTTGTAATCTCTATGTATCGTTTGCTTTATAGTAGAATTCGTTTATTTTTTTATCTATTTATTATTCGATCGCTTTTCGAAATGCAAGTATCGTTGACTTTATTTATGTCTGATGAGTGCCAGTGAAGACAGGGACAATGTGAACAAACAGACCACCTGCTCTAGACATGTCCAATGGCCAAACTTAATGCCTTATCGCTTATCCTGATGCTTCACTATTATTGCAGAACTAAATGGGATTCCATTTTTTTTTCTAATTAATTCTAAGTTAGATTGACGTATAATTCACGCTAGGTCGGGCTTGATTTTGATCGTCGTAATTGTGACATTAAGTTAGCATGTATTCAAGCCCCATCTCCAGTAAAAATGACTGAATATTTGAAACAAAATGTGCCAAGGACCAGCCAAACCATGCAAACCAGTTCCTGATCTTTGGCATTCACTATGTAAACAAAAAGGTGTGAATTGCATACGAAGCCCCGCTAATCCACCAACTCTGTTTATTCCAATCTTCAATTTGGCAAGCTGGGACATGCATCTTCCTCTTTGCTTCATCGCGTCTTACTATCTAAAAAAAAAATCTTTGGCGTCTAATCTGGAACACAAGTGGAGGTCTTTTTATCGTTGAGAGTCAGTAATGAATGTCCAATTCATCAAAATTAAAAAATAAAATAATAAAAATAATAATAAACAGTGGAGATTCTAGCCACAACTCAATTCCATAAAACATTTGGATAATGGAGAAAATTATCAAGAAAGTCCTAAATCTATTGCAATGGTGTCAATTTAGTCATAAACCTTTTGCATTCATGTCAATTTAGTTTTAAGCCATTTACATTTATATCAATTCAATCTTTTCGACCAATTTTAGCCGAAATTATTGACATGGCGTGACTAGCGCCGATGTAATCATATTTTAATAATAATTTAATAATTTTCAATTTTATTTTTATTTTATTTTTCTTCACTTCTTCTTCCTCCTCTGGCCGGCCGCCGAGCTTGACGATCGCCTAGAGAAGAGGGTTGGTGAAGCTCGCTCATCCCCATCGAGGCGCAACCTCGTTCAATCGTCGGAGGAGGAAGAAGAAGAGAAAAGAAAAGAAAAAATAACTAAAAATAACTAAAAATAATAATTTGAAAAATAATAAAAATATTATTTAAAATTTGCTACGTTAGCGTCGAGTGGCAACACGTCAGCACCTTGTTAGCAATTTCCCATCAAAATTGGATTGAATTGTCACAAATGCAAAAGATTTATGATTGAATCGGCAAAAAAAAAAAAAATAGATTTAGGACTAAATTGGCCACGGTTACAATAGTTTTAGGACATTTTTAGTAATTTTTCCTTGGTCATGAGTTATGAATTGTCTAAGTAAATCAATTGCTTTGCTCAATCTCAATTATCAAAGGCGGGATTTGTGTCATATGCACATTTGAATTGTCTAAGCAGATTAAAGGTGAGATCGCAAGTCGATGGGAACTGCCTTAAAATAACCTATAAAAGTAGGAAACTCTTGCTTAGATTTGCATCCAGGGATCGAATGCAGAATTCATATTGTTGTGATTGATTCAATCGATGTCGATTGGGGTGCGGATAAATTTTTTTTTTCTCGAAGAAGGCGGGAAGAATTTTACCAAATGAAAAACGAAAATTACTATCTGCCCCCCGGTCTATAGGGATTGTCGCAACTGGCGTCGCAATATCTCAATTTTGGCATAAAGCTCCCAATGTTTTCAACTCGATTTCAATAGCCTCTGAAAATTTTTCTTTTGGGTCCCTCTCAACGTTGACTCCAGCCACATTGTCCCTTGAAAATCGATCACGTGATGCCACGTGACCGGTCACCGGAATGAACTTGAGGGCAAAATCGTCCTTCTGTGGTCAGAATTACATTTTGCCCTCTAGATGGGTTAAAAATTTACCAATTGTCTCTTGATGTCTCAAAATTTTGTCAATATGCCCTCCAATCTTTTGAAAGTCATTATAATCATCTCCTTATAGTAATATTAAAATCCAAAGAAATCAATTACAATTAAGAAACTGCAAGAAAACTTACAAAAAGGAATTGAAGTGAATGATCCAAACATATATGCTATGGTTCCTTACACCAACAAAGTACAAGTATCTAAATTGGGGGAGGAGCAAATATTATGTGGTAAAGTGTAGCTAAAAAGTGCATTTTTTTTTGTCGGAAATAACGTTTCATTTCATTCACTTTCCCGGGACACAAGAGAGAAATATTGCAGTTCAACCGCAAATCAAAATACATCCTAGACAACTTCAAAACAAAACAAGTTCCAAATAACAAGAAAAATTATCGAACAAGGTTATGGGTTACACGCTTAAAGAAGCACATCTATGATTTCTTCATACGATAATTGGCGGTCGATCATCGAATCCGTCTTCAATAATGAGCACACACACCGAAAACTCCTTTTGTTGCTATGGCTTGGTCTTCAATAATGAGCAAATTTTGATTTAAATGTTATTTGGGAAAAACCACATTTGTAGAGGACATCAGCTACATTTTTCCAAATTAGGAAACACAGCAACCGAAGTATGATGTTGCCAGATTTGTCAGATCTAACCTAGCTGCGGTTCCGTGTTGGTGAGGATAAATTTGGAATTTCAAGAAAGTTCAATGAGGGCAAAAGTTAAGAAAAGGGAGGGAGAGAGATAAAAATGTCATCTAGCATTCCTCAGATAATGCTACTGGAGCTAGGGTTTTGGGAAAGTTATCGACAGTGAAAGGGGATCCACGTTAAGATTCCGCCCTTAAAAGCATTGGAAACCCTTGCTCTTTGATTGAGATGTCTATTTGGGAAAGACCACATTTGTAGAGGAACTAAAGATTTTTCAAATTGGCCATCTTATCCGACGTATGATTTGCCAGATTTGTCAGATCAAACCTAGCTGCTTCCATCTATAGTGAGGAATATTTGGAATTTCAAAGTTCAGGGCGTTAAGGGGATGTGCATTCCCGAAATCTTGGCCTAATTATTGAAAGATTCGCCGTGAAGATCCATATTGATTCCCTTAACATTGAAACCCTTGCTCTTTGAGAGTATCCTATCGTGCCCGATGAAGCCAGAGGAACTAAAGATTTCAGTTCATCTTAACTAAGTGCCCGTGGAAGTGAAAACCGATCGCTTATCTATAGTGGAATATTTATCAAATCGTGCGGTAAGAGGTGGCATGTGAAGGTAATTATTGAAGATTGTAAGACCATATTGTCCCAACTTAAAGGTGTTACCGTATCCTACGTGCCCCCAAGAAGCCAATAATAAGATTGCAGACCGAGTAACTAAGGCCCATCGGGACAATTTTTCCTAATAATTATATTATTCCCCCGGGGCTCTTTTTGGGTTTTGTTATGTAATGATTTCGATTTGAATTGTGTTTTACCACCACTTTAGCAATGAAAGTTATCTTTTAAAAAAAAAAAAAAATCAGATAGGACTTGCATTGGGCTAAGGGGCCCCTCGGAGAACTTTGGAAATGCAACACATTTTCCAAAAATTCTCCAAAAAAAAAAGTTTTCCAATCACCTTGGCATTTTCCTTTCTCGGGTTGTATCCGAATCATTGACGGTCGATAGACTCGATCCCACCACCGTCATGTCTTGTCAGTCGTTCGACCAAAAACAAAAAAGTACTCACAGTCGGCATCAGCCATCGTCACCGACAACTCCATTTCCACTCTCTCTCATCGAGTACTTGGATGATGCTTTCGAATTGATTTACAAAAACACCTCCTTGTCATTTCGTTTAATCAAATCCAGTTAAAAAAACATGATATCCATGGACTCCACACACACACACAACTCCCCAAAAAATATATATATATCTATTCCTTAGATGATGCTTTTAAATTGATTTACAAATAATCCCGATTGTCATTTTCTAAGTGCCAATCGAAATATAATATAGAGTGATGACTCTCCTTTTGATAAAAGAGGGGTAAGAGGAACTTTAGATGTAATAAAGTAAGGATCTATTCGAAGAGGATTCACACGATGATGTTTGGTTGCAAAAAAATATATGGTCCATATCCCTTTTCCTTTTCATTTCTCCTTAATTATACTTAAAAGGTTTTCATTTTGGCGAGGATTGCGGTAAACTTAGAAAGATTAGGGGTCATATGGCAGAAATACCCAGATTGCACTAGGTGGGAAAAGGGATATGGACCAGCAATCTGTTGCTGTAAAGGAAATCTAGGTGGCAAAATGTAGTTCTACTAAATTTGATGGGCGCTTTTGCCCCTGTCAAGTGAGCACCGTCCAATTACGCGAGGGCGCACAATAGATTTTTCCGGTGAGAATTGGGCCAGTGTCTAGAGGTGTGCATCCATCCCGACTATACCCAGGTTTCGGACAGGATCGAATGGGCCGATTCTAGGCGGGTTCCGTGGGAATCGGTCTGGTTCTTGGTTATTGGGAGAGGAATAGGTTCGCCTAGACCGAACCGATAAAATTGGGCAAGAGTATATTATTACTTTTTTAATCCAATAAGAGCGGTTAAACGTGGGAGTCATATTTTTTTTTCTTTAAAGATAACACCATGAGTTCCCGAAACAATTCTAGATCAAGATTGGTCGGTCCGATTTTAGGGAGGTTAGAGTCAGTTTCCAAATCCACGGGCTGAGAGTTGCTCTCGTCCGATCCGGTTTCCGATTTCAAAAGGGTTGTAATTGTGATTTTTTCGGAGGGAAAACAAAGGAAGAGGGCACATATGATGATACATTGTACTCTTTTTTTTTTTTGGCCCGAAAGGACGTTCGTCGTGATTTGCGATCCGGGATTCATCCTCCAAGGATCAGAACAAACGAAAACAGCGATCAATAATTCTTTTTTACAGGTAGGTGCGTTGGTCCCACACGCTCCCTCAATGGATATATAAAACCTTATCCAAATCCCGACCCCTACCCCTTAACCTTACTGTATAAAGCTGATTAAATATTCGAACCATCGATTAAGGTACGATGGAACATACGACGTCGCTAATTAAGAGTTGTTTTCCGTGTTTTTTTTTTTCCTCTCTCTCTTCAGTCCTGTTCGGGTGACCCGGCACCCCGACAAAGAGACGTTAACATTCAAGCCTCGATTCAGTCTCAGTCGTATTCACTTTAATCTGTCATTTGTTTTGAAAGATCCATTTAATCCAAAAGCTTTTGTATTTTTTTTTCTTCAAAGCTGAACCAAACACACTTTAAAAGGCGACCGAGGCCTTCGTAGACAAAGTTAAAAATTGTATTTGCATTCCGACCCTTTTTTGTTAGTCGGAGGCCTTTAGAAATGCAAATTGCATTTCCTCGAGATTCTCGAGAAATACTGAAATAAACGCTATCAATCTCTTGGAACGACGAACCAAAAGCAGCCGACGGAATTATGATCCCGATCAGGAAAAATAGAAATGTTAATTAGGATTGGACGATGCCCCCAGTTTACAAAACCAGTTGCTGCGCCGGCTGGTTTTGGGCTCCCCACTCTACAACAAAGCCGTCGCGATGAGTTAGATCCAACGGGTTAAAATTCCCACACGGCAGCCCGAGATCCGCGTGGCAAGATCTTAGTGAAAGATGGAAACCAAGGCCTAGGAGGAGGTTGCCGCAGAGGATCTCAGCCTCGTGGATGTTAGTTTTTTTTGAAAATCTAGGGAGCTTTGTTAATGGTGTTTCACGGTACTAATTAAGTTAACCAAACAAAAAATAATTCATACTTAAAACATAATTTTTTTTTAATTTTAAAAATTTCAATAAGCCTCTGATATCTCTCACACAAGAATTCAGGAAATAGAAACTTCCTAATTTATTTTAACGATTAAGCGCACGCGTACCGAAAAAATAAATAAGTAGCCTGATGGAATTGCTTATCCAAGCGAGGGGCAGGATGGTAATTTTGGGGAAATGTCTGGACGCTCCTGTCCTGGGCCTTTATAAGGAATTTAGGATTGGAGAAGACAGGAGGGGGTGGGGCGGGTTTTGGGTTTTTCGCTCGTTCGTTCTGATTCGGAGTCAGCGTCATCGAGAGTGGCGGTTCTCAGTGTACCGGGAAACGCGAGTTCGTGTAATTATCGAGAAGACCCACTTCCCGTCTTTTTCCTCTTGTTCCCAAATTGTTTTCTCGGGAAAGGGAAAGAAAAGAAAAGCGAAAGGAAAAGGAAAAGGAGCTGGTCATCAGTCGAGGGATTGGAGGGATTTGGGGGAGGGGGACGCGCGTCGGATGAAAAGCATCGTCTTCCGAGGAGAAGGAGAAGGAGAAGGAGAAGGAGAAGAAAGCAGACAGCCATGAGTAATAAGTCGCCGTTCAGGGATTCTCTCAAAGCTCTCGAAGCTGATATTCAGCACGCCAACACTCTGTAAAACTCTCTCTCTTTTTCTCTCTCTCTCTCTCTCTCTCTTGTGGATATGTTTTCTAGTTTCATTTCGTTCGGATTGCTGATAGTGAAATGGGATGTGTGAAATCAGTGGTCGTCAGAGTTGAGCTGTTTCCTTTTCGTCCTTGGTGTTGGTTCTTGTGGGTCTGTCCCTGTGCTTCTTGAGTTTGGGCTTTAGCTCTTTCGGGTGGCGAACCAAACGAGGCGAAGGTGGGGTTGTCGCCCAAATTTTCAATCATTTCCTCGTATATGATGAACAAAACTGTTGTTTGAGCTTCTGAGGGGCCATGTCCAATCACGTCGCCTTTCATTTGCCTATCGCTGCTACTAGGAAGGAAGGAGAAAAAGGTAAAGAAGGGGGGTGCTGTATCATGGGCTCTTGGGTAACCTCTCCTTGTTGAAATTTTGTGAAGAATCTGAAATGATTTGCCTTTTGAATTTTATCTCCCATCAAGCTGTTACAAGTCGAGGGTTACTAGGTTGGTGTGAGGAGCTTCTCTACTTACAATGGGATTGATGTTTGCATTAGGATACGGGTCACCATCAGACAGTCTAAACATTTCGGCATTTTGGTTTTCTACTGCTGGTTGGACTGCCCACTTATACTTGTTTGGTGCTTAATCTTCGAGTGCATCTATATCTAGGACCAGTATCTCCTTGTGTTTCTGTTGCATTGCTAGTTTTCTCATCAGTCACTGTTTCTAAACATAGATTTTGGTGATGGGTTGGCAGAGTTTTACATGGATGTTTTCCCGGTGCATTGGTTGACTATTTTGTTGCCCGTGTGTTGACTCTTTCCCATTTTCTCAGGGCCTTGGACTATCCGAGGGAAAATGGAGCGTACCTTCAGATGAGATTATCTTTCAGTCCAGTTGCCCACTTATTTCTTTTTCTTGTCCAGTGGACTGACTGTCACCTGGCTGGTGCACTTGGGCTGCTTAGAATTCTTATTTACATGGTACATGTCTTTCCATCTTCGGTTGGGCCAGTTCTTTCTTGTTCGTGTACAAAACTGTGCCTGCACCGGTTTGCATTATCTTCTTGGATGGGTTAAGTTACCAACGTTTCATGTGCAGAATGACTTATCTTGAGTCTGTGGATTGATGCAGAACTATGCAGATGGCAAGACCACTATGTCTGTTTACGAGAGGAAAGCAAGCATTAGAGACTTTTATGGTGCGCACATGTACTTGGAATTGGATTGTTCTTTACGCTGCTTATACACTCAAGAGTTTATCTCCTTTTCCTGATAAAAACATCGCTGTGTTGTCTATTTTTGCTTTTGACAAGCAGCAATTATATTCCCTTCTCTGTTGCAACTTCAAAAAGGCATCACAGATTTGGAAGAGAGGAAGCAGAGAGAAGTTTGTTCTGACCGGTATAGCAAAAAAGAAGAATCAGTTCGGGGGAAGTTCTCTGAACTTGACTTTGAAAGAGAAGAGGAGTGCGGGATTTGCTTGGAGACGACCAGCAGGGTTATCTTGCCTAACTGCTGTCATTCTTTGTGTTTAAGGTGCTATCGGAATTGGTAATGTTCTGCTTCTTGGGTCATTTACACGCGACTCATTCTTGAGCTAGAGATGCTAGTTGATTCGCACATAATTCTTGCTCGGCGTTGTTGCTATCTTAAAGTACATGACCTGTTTTGAAACGGTTTCTTATGGTTCCGTGGATGGTTTTAGTCGTCTGGTTCCGTTTTCATCTTCGCCAATTACCTCATATCTTCACTCTTCTGCATTTGTCTAGAAAATGATGATGTTTTTGTGGGTTTTTTTGATCAGGCACGCACGATCTCAGTCATGTCCGTTCTGTAGGGATAGTCTCAAAAGAACCAAATCTGAAGACCTCTGGATTTACACAGAAAAGCACGATATTGTTGATTTGCCCACCATTCAGAAGGAGAATGCCAAGAGGCTGTTCATGTACATTGATAAGTTGCCTCTGGTTGTTCCGGACACAGTCTTCGTTCCCCACGATACTCATTGTAGGTGAGTCGATTGTCTACCGTACAGGCTTTTGATGTACAGAGCTAGCTGATATTTAAGGAAAATCTTTTGAAGTGCTGAAGTTAATCTGTCTTCACTTCAATGGGTGTTGACTCTTGCAATCGCTGTAGTCTTCTGAAGCATTGCATCTTGTTCTGCCTCCCAGGTTACTTCATTTACTTGTTTTTTTTTTTTTTTTTTGGGCTTCTGTTCGATGGAGTCTAACATGTCCATACTAGAAAACATTGTATTCATGACGTTCACGGAAGTTGAATGTGTACTGAGCTCATTACAGAAATCTTCCTTTCTATCATAATTGTCTAATGGTGGGCACCTGACAGATACGCCTCTAATCTATTGTTTAGAAAGAAGATTGGTATGAGGATGTCAGCCTCTTAAGATACGCTTGATTGTTCAGGTTAAAGAATGAGATCATTTCCAAGCAAGTGGTAATCTTGGAAAGAACGTGGTACAACATGGTCATAGGATTTGAGAATGCTGGACGCCAAAACGTGTCTTTTTCCTCCTCTTTGATCATTGCATAAACAACTCGGCATAAAATAACATGCGACCAATCAAATCAGATTGGAACATGCGAACATAGCCTAGTTGCACGAAGAATAACAAATCATTTGGTGGTGCAAATGGGTCTTGATGCAATAATCCGTTAGGACTGATCTTGGAGACGCGCATAATCGGCGTAGAAGCGAGGCTGGCTTTCCTCGGCGGGACCGGTGTAAGCGTAGCCACCGTGGCTGGAGATGTCAAGACCCGCCATTTCTTCATCGACTGAGATCCTCAGGATCTTGAGCTTATGAAGGGCATAGAAGAGAGGGCCCATGGTGGCACTCACCCAGCCTACAATCACCAGAACCTCGATCACCTGGGCTCCAAGCAAGGCCCATCCCCCGCCCATGAAAAGCCCGTATGGCCGCGACACCCCGCTCTCTCCGGAATTGTAGGCCTGGATCACGAATTCCTCCTTCGCGAACAGGCCCGTGAATATCAACCCCCATGCACCGCATCCCCCGTGCAACTGGGTCGCCTCCAGCGGGTCGTCGAACTTCAACTTCAGTGCCGCGATGTTGAGCCCAATCAGAACCCAAGCAGAGATGAAACCGCAGATGATGGCGGCCCACGGCTCGACCACGGAGCAGCCGGACGTAATCGCGACGAACCCGCCGAGCAGGCCATTGCACACGTCCAGCGCATCCCAGTGGCCCACTAGCAGGCGCCGACCGAATAGGGTCACTAGCCCTGCAGTGGACCCCGCCAGTGTGGTTGTGACGGCCGTACGGCCGATCGCCGTCCAGTTACCTTGGTCGGACGTGGTGGGGTACGGCACAAGGATTTTATCGAAAGAGCCCGGGTTGAACCCAAACCAGCCGAACCACAACAGGAACGTCCCGAGCACTACAAGGGTTGCATTGTGTCCCCGCATCGGCACGGGCTTACCGAACGCGTCGAACCTGCCGGCCCGTGGGCCTTCAATCAATGTGCCCCAGAGACCAGCAATCCCTCCAACCAAATGCACCACGCCACTCCCGGCAAAATCTATCGCCCCCGACCCGAAGAGCATGTCGCTGGAGCTCGGGCTGAGCCACCCGCTCGACGACCAGACCCAATGGGCCACAATTGGGTACACAAACCCGGTGAGGAAGAAGGAGAATATGAGGTAGGCGCTGAATTGGGTTCGCTCGGCTATGGAGCCGCTAGTGATCCCAGCAACCGCAATAGCAAATGCCCATTGGTACAGGAAGAAGCTGTAGTCGTAAGTGCTGTTGGGGATGTCCTTGAGAGCGAAGAAGTAGGTGCCTATGAAGGGGTTGGAGTTGGAGCCTTCCCCGAACGCAAAGGCGAAGCCGAAGAGGTAATAGGAGATGCTGCCGACCACGGCGTCGACGACGTTGGTGAGCATGATGTTCATGGCGTTCTTCTCACGGACCGAGCCGGCGCAGAGCATGGCGAAGCCGAGCTGCATTACGAAGACCAAGTAGGCGGAGAAGAGGAGGTAGATGGTGTTGATCGAATCGGTGACGCTCTCTTCCCACGAGACATCCATGGTTGTTCGGGCGTGAGAGAGAGGAGGAAGGAGAAATGGATGATTGATTGGTGCTCGAGAGAGTTGAAAGATAAAGTCCATCCTTTTGGTATTTTCTTGGAAGAGATCCACTGGTACGTTGAATGGTAGTTGTGTTGGAGCGACCGAGCTCCCATGCTTAGAGACTAGAGAGGTGTTGGTGGTGGTGTTGACTACTAGTGCATTCTTCTTCAATGACTTCGATACGTGCAATATTGAAAATCCTAAAACTTATCATAAAGATACAATTGAATTTTATAACTTATAAAAATTATAATCAACTCTTAAAATTTATCAGATTGGTTCAATCAAATCTTTTCATTAACCCCATCCAATTCAGCTAACAAAAAATGCTCATATGACTTTTTTTTATTGTTTTTTCTAACAACGGGGGGTGACGTGACCAACACAATCATTTTAGTTTGGCAGGGGTCGCTAGGGCCCGACGACCCTTATCGATTGTTGTCGCGACCTAAAAATAATAATAAACAAAGTTATCATTTTCCGGGCTAATGGATTATCGGGTTAATTAATTAACTAACCTAACTCGGACTCTCCCAAGTCCATACCAAATCGCAACTTAAAGTTCGAATGATTAACATGCAATGTGATTTGAATTTGGAGTCGCAACTAATCATTTTTGGTAGGTCGATTAGAAACCTAAAAAAAATAGCGGGAGAAAACTATCTTATTTTCGCGAACCGTAGATTAAGAGTCCGGGGACTTGGTTACATTAATTACAACTAATGCCCTTTCGGTACCCTAAAATTCATGAAAAAAATAATGGATTTGACAAATTTGATGAATTCTACTTGAAAATCAAAGAATCAATTTTTTTGGGTTTTTCGTCTCTTGACATTTGTTTGAAATAAAGAAATTACATGGAATTAGGATGAAATAAGTTCAAGATTACTCCCCAATTTGAACTCGTGCACCAAACTTATGCTCCGGGCTTGTCTTGATCATTGGACCGATTTGGTGACTCGTTAGACCGAGAAATCTCTTGGTCCTATCTCTCCTCGACGCTTCTTTCTCATCTCGCTAGAATTCCATTAGATCGCAATCCTGGGCATTGATATTTTTTCCTTTTGCTCTCCTTCTATTCTTGTACAATTGATGTCTCATCGTTGATATGCAATTGTTATTTAACATAAAAACGTAGAGAGAAAAATCAGTGTAGAAAATGGGCTAATTTGTATTCGAAATTAAAGAAAGTTAGGGAATCACTTAACTTTCCTTTTCTGCGGCGAGCTTGAACGATGGGAATGGACCAAGAGCTTGTGTTGATCGGTGCAAAAATTGGCAATAGTAGTATCGGGCTTCAAAACTCTCATACCCTCTCAAAACTCTTTTCAAATTTTTTTCAAGAGCTCTCTCTATTCTCCTCCTCTAAAAACTCTTTCAATTCTCTTTCACCCCAAAAACTCTCCCTTCTCTTTAAGAACTCTTCTTCTTTTATAAGGCAAAGTTCTTCATCCTTCATTCTTCATCTTCATTTCCTCACATTCCATTTTCATCTTCTCTTCTTCATCTTTATCTTCTCTTCTTCATCTTCATTTCCCCACCTTCCATTTTCATCTTCTCTTCTCCATCTTCATCTTCTTTTCTTCATCTTCATCTTCCCTTCTTCATCTTCATCTTCTCTTCTTCACCTTCATTTCTCCATCTTCCATTTTCATCTTCTTTTCTTCACCTTCTCTTCATTATCTTCTCTTCATCATCTTCCTTTCTCCATCTTCTCTTCATCATCTTCCTTTCTCCATCTTCTCTTCATCCTCTTCTCTTGGTATCTCGCAATACATCCTTGAAGTTTCAAGTATTTGCAATACGTCCCTAAAGTTCCGAGTATTTGCAATAAAGCCCCGAAGTTCGAGTATTTGCAATACGATCCCCGAGAAAATATTTCTTTCAAGCCCAAATCTTCTTGGTGCATTTTTCCACCGCATGCCTAGTCCAGACTCGTTAAATTAAGCTCAAATTGTATGCCAATGCTAAATGAATATGTGAGATGATTTTTGTTTAGAACTAAAATTAGTTCTAATTTTTATGCAAAATATATATTAGTCAAAATTTAGGCGTCAACAATGCCCCTCTTTGAGTGGAGGCTCGTAGAGGTTCCGCTCAAAGAAAAAATTGAACCCTAAATTTTGATAGTGCAAATGATGGATGAACTTTTTGGCGGGAGTTTTAGTCCCATTTTTTATGTAATGAAGTGATGCATAATATGCAAGATCGTAAATAACATGTGTCATAATTTCTCTTTTCCATGTTAGAGAAACCCTGCACATGGATCGCATACGAGAATACCTGTTTTACCAAATACCTCATAAGCTAGTGATTCCCTTAATTTTCAAGTTTCTTGCAAACACGGGGACCTTAAGGTATTTGGCCTATCTCGTTATCGCGAGACTTCTCCCTAATGCGAGACATAAGAAGATATGTGTATCCTTCCGGATCACAAGAGCTACGTCGTTGTGAGTCGAAAGAAGTAGAATCAAGTTCACAAGAGCTACGTCGTTGTGAGTTGATTAAATGTCGAAATCGCCCGGTGCATATGTCTTCACGATTCGACAAAGGGGAACCAAAATCTTAAGAGCTACGTCGTTATGATTTGGTTTGGATCAAAATCACGGGTGCTTATGTCTTCGTGATTTGATAAAGGAGCCGAGAATCATAAGAGCTATGTCATTATGAGCCGACTAAAGGTCAAGATCACCAAGTGCATATGTCTTCGTGATTCGACAAAGGGGAACCAAAATCTTAAGAGCTACGTCGTTATGATTTGGTTTGGATCAAAATCACGGGTGCTTATGTCTTTGTGATTTGATAAAGGAGCCGAGAATCATAAGAGCTATGTCATTATGAGCCGACTAAAGGTCAAGATCACCAGTGCATATGTCTTCGTGATTCGAGACGGAAATCATAAGAGCTACGTCGTCATGATTTGATAAGATGTCAAGATCGCCAGTGCATATGTCTACACGACCGACGGAGAGGCATATTGCCTCGATTGAATCGTAACAACTATCATCGGAGGAGTTGTTAATTTGAAAATGGGTTCGAGAAAACTTACCCGGGTTCTCCGAACGATTAATCAAAGAACGAAACGGATCGCTCGTATCGTACATGGTAGGCATTTGCCAGGAGAACTTGCTCATTCAATAATCCTTGGATGAATTTCGAGACCTTGGGAGAGACATCGAACATCGGGAATGTATTACCCATCATAGAATGTCTCGAGGTAACATGCGCAAACATATTCAACATGTGCATAATGCAATCATTCATACTATGGTTTATGCATAACCATTCTATCAAGTTTGCATTACCAAGCCTGTCCGGAGATGTTCTCACATTATGAATACCTCGAATGTGAGCTGAATGGGGGACTTCAATCCGAAAGGGTTTTCTCTCACTCTCAAGAAAAGTTATTTATCCTGTCTAGGATTCAAAAGAAATCACTCAATCTTTCCATCATCGCATTCGATAAGGATCCGAGTAATCTCGCAATTGATACGACCGAGCCGATCCGGGAGGTCTTGATTAGGACCGTAATGAGGGCTAGGTCAAAGGTTTACAAAGGGGACTCTAGTTGAGTCAAGGCTGCTGAAATGAATTCCTTCGTCATCTCTCCGGGTTTACAAGTCAAGAACCCCGCAAAAATGAGAGAGAAGTAATCTTGCTCGAACTTCTTCGAGTGGTGCTTAAAATCATGGAACTCCACATTAATTCAAGTGCCCTAGTCGAAAAGGCTTTCAAAGGGTTGTAATGGAGGTAATGATTTGGGACCGAGAAACGAAAGGGTTCGTTTTGGCTCGAAGATGTTTGAGAAGGGGTTTGATGTTGGTGATCATTACAATCCTGTCACCGATCGTGGCCTTCTAGTATACCATCATTGCTCGAGGATGGTATGAACCCGAAGATAGCATTTGCAATTTGACACTTCATAGAGATTTTTCTCTCAACCCTTTTAGGATATACGGGAAAATTGTGCATTCAAGTTCGGAAATATTCTACAAATGAACAATGAATTGAAAGGGCATTGGCCTTGCTTTTGGTAGGCACTTTGCTTTTTAAATGCCCAGGAGTTTTTTTTGTGGAATCAGCTTTTCCTCTTTCTTCTCCTTTTTTTTTACTCCCAACTCTCTTTTACTATTGCATCTTGATGAGTTCATTGGGAGATTTTCTATTGATCCAGCTTTTCGAGTCCTTCTACTCAAAGATGAGCCATATTCGCTTTGGGACGACAATGATCACCAATAAGGGCTTTTAGAAACGAATTTGCAGGCTCAAATGGATTGTGCAAATGGATATAGATGTGTGGGATAGAAAAAGAAATGCTCTTCGTCACCATATGGCACTCGAATTAAAGCGCAAGTACAATGCAAAGAACCACCCGAAGATTGATGTTAGTCCAAGCAAGAAGATTTCTAACCATTTGTCTCGTGATGCTGATGGAATTACCTCTGTCTTGCCCCAATGTGGGGTGGTTCTCGACGGGGTTGTGGAAGTGAAATCTCCGCTCAAATGGGTTGATCAACGGATAACTTGCAGTGTTTAGGATAGAGAAATGAATGCCTCCATCACTTCGGTTATCGTACCTTTCGCGAGAAAACTCTTTACCTTGGGGAGTGCGGAATTTAGCCATCGTTCATCTCTTTGAAAAAATTGGACGTGTTTGGGAAATGATTGCCTTTCATCATCCTGTCATGCCCTCTTCGTACATTCGATGTACCTTATGTAGTTCATGTTCCTTATTCGAGTTGGTAAATTAAACATGAGGAACAATCATGTGCAAACCATGCAGTGTATGAGTGTTTTCGAGCATATAAAATGCAGCAACTTTTTAGCTTGGCGGACAAAGTTCGCAAGTACATAAAAAATTTCTTAGGGGCGTGGATCGTGAGTTGCCCATGTTCATGTAAATGCGTTGCAAAACTTCATTGTTCGCTTCGAGACATGAGATTGTCAAAGGCTCCAGGAATTTCTCATTTCATTAATTTTTCGGGGAGAGGTGATACTTCTCTATTTGGACAGACGGTGACCCCGTAAAAATCAAAAGAGAAAGCATCAATGTACGTCCTCATGTTCTAAAAGAATTGGAACGATACCACTTTACTCATGCAAGTATTCCTCGCGAACTTTGAATTGAAAAGATCGATTCATCTTGATTGGATTGTATGTCCGGGATGTTATCTCTCCGGGTTCTATAACCGCAATGTTGAGCTTCGGTCTGCGAAACAAAAAAGTTTTTATTAATCTTTGTACATTGATGCCAAATCCCGGATCGACCTCGGGATGCCTCGGACCATTGTCATTCCCCCAACCACTATCTTTGCGGTGTTGTTGGCGTCCACGGGTGGTTCGCTTTTGTTATATTGTTCTCAAAACAGTTGGCAATCCCCCGTCGAGAATAAAATAAGCTTGACTTAGAGTTTGAAACGGGTGAGAATCAATTGGGACGATACGGAGTTACCCATCTTTGAGCCTGTTTGGTCTTTTACTTGCATTCTCCCAAGTAAGGCTATTCGGAATCTCTCTTTGCGGGCGTTCGGGAGCGTCGTCCACAAATTGATTTGCTACGGGCCTAGCTTAATAAGGAACTTACGCATTTGATAAGAGAGGAGAAAAATTCGCCCTTTAACTCTAGGCAAATTCTAGACAAACTAAAAAATAAAAAGTATCCCACGCAGGGGAACTATACATGGAATTAAAAGAGTATTCATGCGAGATTGGTTCCACCTCTTTTGCTGGCCATTCCAATGATTGGCTGATTTTGTCTTGGATCATACACCAACGATCGTTGTTTGAAGATCCATAATCACTTGCTTCGGATCACAACTCGGAGGTCTTTCGGCTCCGAACCGGTCGACCAAAGCGGTGAGCTCATCATCAAAGTAACCTTTTGATTTTTCGGGCAATTGATACTCGAATTGGGCATTGCTACTTGCTAACACCGGCGACAGCATTTTTCACTTTGTTTTTGCCGTGAGCGAGTCGACTCATTGAGCTTGAGCCTCCGCCGTCGCTCGGGAACTCGTAGGGATGATCAACCGGTCCATTGCTAGAACCACCACGGAAGGTCGGTATGGCCGGTATTCTTGATTGGGAAGTGGTCGGGTACTTTTTGCTCCATAGGTTTTCCTGGAATTAATCTTCCGGTCAACTTTGCTCCGGTCGCCTTGGTTCCAAGCTACATCGTGCTTCTTCCACTTATCTCTAAATCCGTGAAGGTGATTTGTGACACTTCGTAGGGTGAGTCCATCTATATTCATCATTTTGAGTACGGCCATTGGTCGTCTTGAATTGATTCCTAGCTGTCGAACCGCCTCGATGAATATAGAATGAAGCTCGGCGGACCAAAGGGGCCTTTTCTTTCCGACAAAATCATCGTAATAAGTTTGGCCATAGTTCTTTTGTTCGAGCAATTGCTTCCTTACAAGCATGCTGCCAAATGTTTTGGAGCACTCGAACGTTGACCGGCTTCTTTAGGATGCCCCGAGCACCATGCAATATGGCTCTCGTTATGAGCTGGCGATCATCACTTGCTGATGTTATGATCACCGGTATATCCAACTCCGAATCGATGATCTTTAAGAGATCGAGACCGTCCATATCGATCCATACCATGGCTGTGACGACGATGTCGAAATCATATTTGTACCGCATCGGCTACTCTAAGGCTTCCGTTGCTTTCACATAAGTTGAAATCCTGTACATGCACTTTCTCGGCATGGCAACGAGGATCGAGAGGGAAACGGGGTTGCTATCAATGGCTATGACTCGCAGATCCTCAAGATAGGAAGCTTCCCATACTTCCGCCCTGAAATGAACGCATACTTATTTTCCTTTCAAAACCTTCCATATGTAGACCGAAAAATGGGTGTTTCGACTAGAGACCGAGCTTTAGATGTTCTTTGGACTTGCAAAGACAAAAGCGACGATGGCCTTTCGTGACGAGTTTCGGAGGTGCATGGAGACTTCAAGTTCTTTATAAACTTTTTCTCGATCCGTTAGTCTCGTGATGCCTTTTCTCTCCTTTTCGGTCCTAGTGCATTGAATCCATTTCATAATAACTCTTACCTCCCGCTCAATCCGTCGTTCTTTTTTTTACTTTTCGATATGGAGGAGCCCTCAAATCTTTTCACTTTCTCTACGAACGAGGCGAGTTATTTCCCTCTTCAAATCTTTTCGCTTCCTCCTACGAATGAGCGAGTTATTTCCTTCCTCAAATCTTTTCGCTTCCTCTTACGAACGAGGCAGTTATTTGCCCTCCTCAAATCTTTTTCGCTTTCTCCTACGAACGAGGCGGTTATTTGCCCTCCTCAAATCTTTTCGCTTTCTCCACTAACGAGGCGGTTATTTCCCTCCTCAAATCTTTTCGCATTTACTTACGTGAAGGTTTTCAATGCTTAGTCAAATCCGGCGAGGAATTCACGCATTTAAACATGATGATGTTCGTGGATAGTAATCGTTCTTTGCCCCTGGATTAAAAGAAGAATGTCTCACATGGGGATTTTGTAACAAACGATACATTCATTCATACATGTCACTACTTCTCTTGAGGATTCGTAAAGGGCTGGCTAGTAATGCTCAAAGAAGAGATATTTTGAGAGCCCATAATAAAAAAACTAAAGCTTCATGTAGGCTACACATTCGGAGTTCCATCGGCGTTGAATTGGCTGGGCTGTGACATCAAGGAAACTCCAATTGTAGTGATGCATGTCTCTTCCCTCGAAGGGCATCGGTTCGCTTCCTCGCAAGACCGACTTTTCGGGATGTATCTCCAACGAAATCGGATTGTACGAGAACTTGCTCGGGGGATGAATCGTGAATAAGCATTTTCAATGCTCGGATGTGGCTCATCGAGGGACATGTCACCAAAGGAGATGGGGCCGCTACGGACATGGCAAACAGCGGTGTTGATAGCATCCATATACCTCTTGTTCTCTGCTCGAAGCTTTTCACTTTCTTCCCTCGAAACGTAAGTTCATGACTTTCATTTTTAACCTTCAATCGGGTCCGCTTGTTTTGAAACCAAAACTTGACCTTCAAGGGCTCCATTCCTATCATCCGGCTCAATTCATTTTTGCGTCTCTTATTCACGTAAGAGCACTCCTTGAAAGCGACTTCAAGCACTTTGATTTGATATTTTCTTTTCGGGATTGCATCGCGGCTGCCGTTGCCATTGTTGTTCTTTGTCGAGATCTTGAATTTCACCGCCAAGAGAGTTGGGTTTTACGGCTCCGGCGTTGGATCCGGTCTCGAAATCCAGCAGTTCACTTTCGGGGATGTCTAGGTTGGTTGCCTCCGGTAAGTGCTGATGGCCTCTAAACATGTTGGATTGAAATACCTCTTACCGCCTTTTGTTCACTCTATTCTCCACCGTATGCTTACTCTCTCCAAATTCTTTCGAGTAATCGGGTATGTTCCAAAGCCTCCCTTTAAACGCGGATGAAAATCACTAAGCCGACGTTTTTTCCAAGATTTCGTGTTTCCCGCCTTGTCTTATTTTTTTCAACGTGATGGGACCCCGAATCCATTCGCACCGATTTTCTTTTCTTGATAACCATGCTTGTCTCCCACTCGGTTTTCAACATGGTGGGACTCCAACTCCTTTCGTAACTTTTCGAATTTGTGAGGCTCGAAATCACGGATTGACGACAGATCCAGGATCCAACGAACGAAACGCCCGTAGTTTCACCCGAGTAACTAACGTGGCTCGTGAGAATTGTCGTTTTTCTCTCGAAAAGTCTGCTTGTCGCCCACTACGGTTTTCAACATGGTGGGGTCCTCAAATCTTTTTGTAACTTTTTCGGATTTGTGAGACTTGATATGGTAGATCCGTGATTCACGGAAGAAACGTCTCATAGTTTTACCCGGATAATTAACTCGGCATCCACAATAATTATTGCTATAGCTTTTCCTGCCTTTAAATTAGGATTTAACGCCGAGGCAATTATCGCTTTCATATCTTCATCTCCAACCTTCTAAGCACTCTTTTGCATCCATTCTTTTTTAGCCCATTCAACAACAATGGCTTCCCTTCCAAAGACACGCCTTCTCGGTGAAGTTTTGGCCAAGTGGGAGAAACTTTATAATCTCCTAGGCCGGGGCTACTCTTATATAGCCAACCATCCAGGAAAGCAGCGAGATTCGTCTTATGTTTAGGGATATGGACACCGCTTCTATTGAAGGTACCAAGTTAGAGGAGGAATACGGGATCTTCCCCACCCTCTTCACTAACTTCCCGGAGGCTTACCATGTTGCTCATCAACATGTTACTTTGGCCCACCTTGTGAAGGCACGCTATCGGGATCGGTCGACAGCTTGGTGTTGGCCGGTCTGTAGGCCGACAATTATAAGAAGGCCTCGACTACGGTAACGAACAAGTCTCCCCTGCCGATTCGTGAGAGGGGAAACCTGGTGGGATGTTTGGCCATGTCCCGGGACCATCTTCGAGCGCGATCCGCTCAATATTGTTTTAAAATTTCAATGCACATGGATGGAAGAAAGGCTGGACGATTTGACCCTGGACATAGCCCGCGGGAGAATGCCTGATCCATGACCTGGAATTTGCTTCCGAGCATCACGAGGAGAAGGTAGCCAACCTCAAAGAGAAATGTGAGCTCCTCCTCTTTATGTTGGCGGATCTCGATTCTCGGAGCGATCAGTGTAGGCGGAGCATCAACCGTATGGAGAGTCGGTTAAACTCCTTTGTGATGCTCATTAGGGCTCGTTTGGCTTTACGTTCCCACCCCGTTGATCTATTTGTAAAGCTTTCCGATGAATGAAATGAATGCAAGTTTTTACTCATTTCATCTTGGTCGTCATATTTTTTTCGCAAGATAACCCCTTTTACTCTGCGAATAAGTAAATCTCACGCTCCGATGGTCAATCCAATTGGGCCGAGAGGCTCCCCCATTCGAAACAATCTCTCAAACAAAGATTAGTAGCGAGAAAACAAACGAATGCTCAAATGTGAACAACTTGTGAATTTGTATTAATATTATAACTCGATTATGAAAAATCGAGTGAATCAAGCATAATATTTCTTTACGGCGTCGGAATTGACTGGATTGGTAAAGACACGACCATCCATCTCGGCCGAGAATCAAAGCACCACCAGGGAGCACCTTCTTTACTATATATGGACCACCATAGTTTGGAGCGAATTTCCCCTTCCGGGAGTGGGACTATTGGCAATAATTTTCTCAAGACCAGGTCATTGATCCGAAAATATCGAGGCCGAACTTTTTTGTTGAATGATTTAGCAACTCTCTTTGATAACACCGGCCATGACATACGACCTTAAGTCTTTTTTCGTCGATCGATTCAATTGGCTTGCTCTCTTTGGATCCATTCGGCTTCCGTCGCCTTAGCTTGAGACAATATACGTAAGGAAGGAATTTCCACTTCAACCGGTAGAACAGCCTCCATTCCATATACAAGAGAATACGGGGTTACCCCCGGTAGATGTCCGGATTGAGGTCCGATATGCCATAAGTGCGAATGGCAACCTCTCATGCCAATCGCGATAATTTTCAGCCGTCTTCGCTAAAATTTTCTTAATATTCTTATTGGCGGCTTCTACCGCCCCATTCATCCGAGGGCGATATGGGGAAGAGTTCGGATGCTTGATCTTGAATTCCTTAAACAATTCGTCCATTAGTTTGTTGTTTAAGTTCGAGCCATTGTCGGTGATTATGGTTTCGGGTGAACCGTATCGAGCAATGATATCCCGACGGATAAATTTCGCGATATTTCGTGCCGTGATCGCTAAATAGGATGCGGCTTCGATCCATTTGGAGAAATAGTCAATCGCCACCAAGATGAATCGATGCCCATTGGACGCTTTAGGGTTGATAGGACCCGATAACATCAATGCCCCACATAGAAAACGGCCATGGTTCGGATAATCGATGCAACTCATTTGGAGGGACATTAATTTTGTCACCATGAATTTGACATTTGTGCGCTCCGAACATCGCTGAATACAATCTCTTTCGAGTGTGAGCCAATAATAACCCAACCTCATAATCTTCTTAGCTAACAAGTGGCCGTTCATGTGTGGACCACGGATCCCTTCATGTACTTCCATCATCGACGAACTTCTTCGGTTGTTGAGTCAACGCATCTTAGTAGGGACGAGAATCGAATGACCGTTTGTACAAATTCTCTCCATTCAAGAAGAACTTCGAGGCCATCTTCCTTATGTACTTTTGGTCGGATACGGTACTTTTTTCAGGGAACTCCCGCTTCGAATATAAGTCTTGATGTCATGGTACCATGGTTTACCATCGGGTTCATTGATCACGGCCATACAATATGCCGGATTTTTTAATACCTCGATCTTCGGTGGGTCCACTTCAAGTCCATTGGCGACTTGTAACATTGAAGACAAGGTAGCCAATGCATCGGCCGAATCGATTATGAGTTCCTGGCAGATACTCAAATGAGATATCCTCAAATTCTTCTACCAATTCATCCAGATACTCATGGTAGGGTAGCAATTTGGCATCTCTCGTCTTCCACTTTCCAACGATCCGAAGGATAATCAAAGCGGAATCTCCGAACACCTTGAGTCGGGCTATCCTCATTTCAATTGCAACCTGTAGACCGAGGATGCATGCCTCATATTCTCGCTATGTTATTTGTGCAAGGGAATACCAATTTTTGCCACAGGATAATGCCGACCACCTGGAGATATCGTAACCGCGCCCGTGCTCGACCCCCGATAAATTGACAACTCCGTCAAAATACATAGTCCAGATGTAATCCTCCACCGACATGATTCGATCCTCGGAATGATAGGCATCATCATCTTGCCCCGGATTTTCAATTAGGACATCTGCTATAGCTCGTCCCTTGATTGACTTTTGGGACAAATATTGAACGTCAAACTCGGAGATGAGGATTTGCCATTTGGCAAGTTTACCAATCAAGGCGGGTTGATTAAGCAAGTATTTGATGGGATCGCACTCTGTCACTAGAAGCACTTGGTAATGCAAGGTATATTGCCGACGCCTGTGCAAGCACCCGCACTAACGCCGCACATGTTTTCTCTACTCGGAGTACTTCATTTCCGAAGTTGTGAATTTCTTGCTCGGATAATAAATGGCTTGTTCTTTTCCATCCTCCTGCTTCTCTTGGGCTAACATAGCACCCAAGGATTCACTAGGGATTGTGAGGTAGAGGATTAAAGGTTGCCCCGGCGTTGGAGGAACAAGACGGGTGGATTCATGAGATCTTGCTTCAGTTTCCCAAAAGCTTCTTCACATTCGCTATCCCATTGGACTAGCGCATTCTTCTTTAATAGCTTGAGGAATGGCTTAGCGGTTTCGATAACCGGGAGATGAATCGAGCAATATAGTTTAGCCTACCCATCAAACTTCGAACTTCTTTAACCGTCGTCGGCGGCTTAAGCTCACGAATAGCCTGGACTTTCGAAGGGTTGACTTCAATGCCCTTACCGCTTATCACGAATCCGAGTAGCTTGCCCGAGCTGGTCCCAAAGACACACTTGGCGGGGTTAAGGCGTAACTTGTACTTTCGGAGTCCGTCGAACAATTTCTTCAGCGTTTCGACGTGATCTTCTCCATGCCTTGTTTTTGCTATCATGTCATCGACGTAAACCTCATCATGTCGTGGAAAAGGGCAACCATGGCTCGTTGGTAAGTGGCTCCAGCTTTTCGAGACCGAACGGCATTACCCGGTAATGGAACATTCCCCATGGTGTGGTGAAAGTGGTTTTCAACTTGTCATTGACATTCATCGGGATCCGATTGTACCCGGAGAAATCATCCATGAATGAAAACAAATCAAACCCTGCGATCTTGTCAACAAGTACGTCGATATGCGGGAGGGGAAAATCATCTTTAGGATCGGCCTTGTTCAAGTCTCGATAATCGATACAAACCCGAATGCGGCCGTCTTTCTTCATGACAGGGGACTATGTTAGCGACCCAATCGGAATATTCGTAGTCTCAATGAATCCTACATCAAGAAGCTTCATGACCTCCTCTTTGATCTTTTGCACTAATTCCGGTCCGGCCCTCCTTGACTTTTGCACCACCGGCTTAGCCGAAGGATCGATCGGCAAACAATGCTCGACAATGGAGCGGTCAAGACCGGGCATATCTGCATAGGACCGGGCGAAAACGTCCTGGTAATCTTTCAAGAGTCTCGATCAAGCGCTCGGACATTTCGAGGAAAGATTTTCCCCGATCTTAACTTCTTTAGGGTTTTCCGCATCGCCTAGGCTGACCGAGATAATTTGTTCACCGGTCAAGGGCTTGATCTCTTCATGTCGTTCGAAATCTTGACGAACTTCCTCATAATCTGGACTGAACTCATCTTGGTCGTATACTTCTGAATCCACTAGGTTTCCCTCCTCATGTATCCCCATGATGACAAACTTGTTGGTCGTTGGTTATCGTCATCGGGTTGGTTTGGGGAGCTGGAATCGAGGGTGGTATGCTCGAACCCGGGCCCGTTATAATAATATCTTCCAACGGTGTAGCCGATAGGGAACACCTTCCGGGGCCTTCTTTGGAATTGCTGGCCTGAGGGAATTAGAGCTGGCACAATCGGCGGAGGGCTTGAGCTGGACGGCTGAAAGTTGGCTATGAAGTTATCCATCATCTTGTGAGACATCATCCCTTCAAATCGCTCGGTTAGAGCACCGAGCTGTTCATTCAAAATCTCATGGACAGCGGCGTTAATGTCGGCCATTCTCTTCACCACCAATCGAGTAATATGCGGAGGATCCGTGATAAATTTCCTGAAAAGTGACAAGTCAAGAGTAAGTACAACGAGCGAGGATAGAGAGCCGGTCCATGACTTCCTTCTAGACTCAATGAACGAACTAGACATGACCAAAAGATCGCATCGGGCAATTTTCAGTTTCGTCGATTTTTACGAAAAAATCCGTATTAATTCGCACGTTGGTCAAAATACGTCCAAATTTTACGAGCTTATAGTTGAGAAGATGATGAACAACTTTTATATTGGCCAATCGGACTAGAAATGAGCGGATCAAATCAGTTTAATGTGTCTTTTCGAAAAATCGCATTCAAAAAACTGTTATAACCGCAGGTAGTTGAAAAAACGAAACGCCATCTTAAACTATGAATTTAATTCTGAAATTTTGTAGGATATTAGTTGAAACATAGATCTACAACTTTCATGTTTGGCACTTACTCAAAACTCGATCATAGAATTTAGTAAAAATCGTACAATAGGAACAAGCCAAATCGGAATTGAGGACAACCGATGAAATTGTAAAAACTACGGAAGTAAAGTGTGAAATTGGAAACAAGACAATGAGATTCATAAACAATCAACCTAAATCATGGACCAGCCCAAAATAAAAATGAGATAACATGGCGTGAGAGACAGGAAATTACCGCTCATAGGAAGAAAATGTCAATCACAAAGACATGCGCATGAATCGTGGATTCAAATTTTAGTTCTTTTAGCAAAATGAAATGAAGGACGTAACGACATGTCGCAGCCTCGCGCACGTTCATCATGACTAGTTGCCGCCTCGCATACATAGTCATGACTAGTCGGGTCCAATCATCTCGGCTTGGTTCGGTCGACAAGGGCAACTCTCATGCATCATAGCCTCACACGCATGAGAACAACCCTTGAGCCATTTTTTGAAGAACTCGGGATCCAAGTGGGATAACCTTTAGCGAAGCCTTACCGCCAAGGTTAAAGAACCACATAAATACCATCCTGAAACTATCGGGTGACCCGGGTTCGGTCACAAGTCAAGGTGGTGTAGTGCAATTATATTAGCGGCATGCACGACATTTTAAGGGCAATCGGCACTCCGATAGTTCAAAAAATAAAATTCTCATCACCAAGCTCGCAAAAAGAGGTTAGCCATGGACTCCTCCCCTTATAACTCCCTTTCCCGCAAAATCATTTAACACCTAGGGATTAAAATTCAACCAAGATTGCCAAATCAAGTAATTTTCCTTTTCATAAACTTATCCGGCTTAAGTCCTCTTTGGATCCCCATGGGGAGTCGCCAAATTGTCGCGACCTAAAAAAATAATAAACAAAGTTATCATTTTCCGGGCTAATGGATTATCAAGGTTAATTAATTAACTAACCTAACTCGGACTCTTCCAAGTCCATACCAAATCGCAACTTAAAGTTCGAATGATTAACATGCAATGTGATTTGAATTTGGAGTCGCCACTAATCATTTTTGGTAGGTCGATTAGAAACCTAAATAAAATAGCGGGAGAAAACTATCTTATTTCGCGAACCGGAGATTAAGAGTCCGGGGACTTGGTTACATTAATTACAACTAATGCCCTTTCGGTACCCTAAAATTCATGAAAAAAATAATGGATTTGACAAATTTGATGAATTCTACTTGAAAATCAAAGAATCAATTTTTTTGGGTTTTTCGTCTCTTGACATTTGTTTGAAATAAAGAAATTACATGGAATTAGGATGAAATAAGTTCAAGATTACTCCCCAATTTGAACTCGTGCACCAAACTTATGCTCCGGGCTTGTCTTGATCATTGGACCGATTTGGTGACTCGTTAGACCGAGAAATCTCTTGGTCCTATCTCTCCTTGACGCTTCTTTCTCATCTCGCTAGAATTCCATTAGGGATCGCAATCCGGGCATTGATATTTTTTCCCTTTTGCTCTCCTTCTATTCTTGTACAATTGATGTCTCATCGTTGATATGCACTGTTATTTAACATAAAAACGTAGAGAGAAAAATCAGTGTAGAAAATCTGGGCTAATTTGTATTCGAAATTAAAGAAAGTTAGGGAATCACTTAACTTTCCTTTCTTTGTGGCGAGCTTGAACGATGGGAATGGACCAAGTAGCTTGTGTTGATCGGTGCAAAAATTGGCAATAGTAGTATCGGGCTTCAAAACTCTCATACCCTCTCAAAACTCTTTTCAAATTTTTTCCCAAGAGCTCTCTCTATTCTCCTCCTCTAAAAACTCTTTCAATTCTCTTTCACCCCAAAAACTCTCCCTTCTCTTTAAGAACTCTTCTTCTTTTATAGGCAAAGTTCTTCATCCTTCATTCTTCATCTTCATTTCCTCACATTCCATTTTCATCTTCTCTTCTTCATCTTTATCTTCTCTTCTTCATCTTCATTTCCCACCTTCCATTTTCATCTTCTCTTCTCCATCTTCATCTTCTTTTCTTCATCTTCATCTTCCCTTCTTCATCTTCATCTTCTCTTCTTCACCTTCATTTCTCCATCTTCCATTTTCATCTTCTTTTCTTCACCTTCTCTTCATTATCTTCTCTTCATCATCTTCCTTTCTCCATCTTCTCTTCATCATCTTCCTTTCTCCATCTTCTCTTCATCCTCTTCTCTTGGTATCTCGCAATCTGATCCTTGAAGTTTCAAGTATTTGCAATACGATCCCTAAAGTTCGAGTATTTGCAATACGAGTCCCGAGAAAATATTTCTTTCAAGCCCAAATCTTCTTGGTGCATTTTTCCACCGCATGCCTAGTCCGGACCCCTGTTAAATTAAGCTCAAATTGTATGCCAATGCTAAATGAATATGTGAGATGATTTTTGTTTAGAACTAAAATTAGTTCTAATTTTTATGCAAAATATATATTAGTCAAAATTTAGGCGTCAACAATTGTAAGCGTTAGGGCCTCGCCTAGATCTCGCGAGGGCTACTAGTGGCGGGGTTGGCAGCCCTAGCAAGAACTCGGTGAGGGCTGGTGATCTTTGTCCAAATACGGGTGAGGGCCTACAAACCCTTGCTTACGGTCGACGAGAGTCGCTAAACATTCTCGAACTATCTTCGCCCCCTGGGACGATGGGTTGCAGCCCTCACCTGCATCTTTCCCTTTTTTCTCTTTTCTTTTTCTTTACTTTTCTTATTTTGAATACATTTTACATGAAATTTGTATTAAAAATTTGTGGTCTAATTAGTAGTAATGGTGCGAGAGGAGCCATTCTTTATTGACCTTAATAAGTAGTAATGACCATGTGGGATTACGCCCTGACATAGTATGCAAATGGTGGGTCAACTTCTTGGAGCTTCGATAAAAAAGAATTAGACCAGATCCCCATTTTGTAGTGGTTCAGAAGATTCTATTAGAGTTCGGGATTCACTTGCGATACGCATGTCGAGTAAATTTGTTCCCCACAAGGGCAATCGTGGTCGTCGATCTGCATAGAAGTTCTTGAGTATTTCACTAATTATTGGAATCGATGATTATAGAAGGTGTCATTTAGAAATCTTTTTTTTATTGTTCATAATCGACAAAATCAATCATTTTTTTTTTTGGGTTATTTATGTAAGTGTTTCTTAAGCTTGATTGCGGCAAATCAATGTCAGGTAGATTCGTCTATCGTGTGCTACTTGTACTTTTTCATTTGAGCAAGATGAACCACTATTTAGCTGAAACAAATATCTGCCGGTTAGAGCCAATAAAAAGAACACGTAGCGTTCAGCAAAAATTGCCCGACATGGCGGTGCGATCATTGCCGGCGGTCTTACGTGGCACATGGCGAGGATATCGATTTACTTGGCAAAATTTGGCCGACATGACCATATTGAAACTTCTCGCAAAAAAAATTAGGACTTGATAGGCAAAATTAATTTAGTACTAAAATTAGTATTTGTACAATAGGTTTAAGACTGATTAGATAATTTCTCATGGTACTTCTTATTTTCGTTCTTTTTTTTCTTTTTTTTGGCTCAAGTTTCTTGCCGGTGGCCAGCCTGGTCACCGGCAACAGCGAGAAGCTAGAGCAAAAAAAAAAATGACAAAAAGAAAGGGAAAAAGAGAGGGAAAAAAGGAAAAAAAATCGAAAAAAGGAAATGACGAAAGTGCCATTAGTTAGGCCATTCTTTGAAACAATGAGGGCATTTAGATCTTTATTTGAAAATTTTCTAAAGTCTTATTGGAAATTTTTTACTTGTGTATTTTACGTAGAAATACGAAAACTTTATTATGGTACTAAATAATTCACCCAAATCTGACGTCCGAGAGTTAAGGTGTTCTCATTTAAAGTTTGTCAGCTTCATGAAGTTTTGACATAATTAACATCGAAATACAAGCACGTGTCTGCTATTATTATTTTTCTTCTTTAATGCAATCTCAGGGGATCTCCCAGCTGGATTAGGGTGATAAACAACCTGATTAATAAATGGTCTTTCTGCTTCACTTAAGAGTGCATATATGAGGACGAACCACGAAGCGCACTTGCGCCATAATTTAAGGGCTAATACCACAAAAAATCTTAAATTGATATTCCGTACCTTTATTTATTTCAAATTAATTTTTGTGTCATAAAAAATGCAAAACTAGTACAGACATACCACAACTACCAAAAATTAAATTGTGTCATAAGAATTTACAAGTCGGTACACTCGTGCCTCATTTATCCCAAATTGTATGTCATTACCATATTTACCAAGATTTGTGGTAACGTGGGAGTTTTTTTAGGATAAATGTTGCATGGGTGTGTACCATTTCAGCATTTCGGAAATGGTACATACCCATCCATTGAAATGGTACCCATCCTTTTGTTTTTTTTTGTGCTACACACGCCTACGAAATGACATTTCGGGAATAAAGTGTCAAAAAAGTCCTAAACCTATCGCATTTGTATCGGTTCAGTCTTAAACCTTCGCATTTGTTCCCATTTAGTCCTTAACCTTTTATTGGTGTCAATTCAATCAAAAACATTTTACATTTGTGCCAATAAAATCCTAAACCTTTTGCATTTGTGTTAATTGAGTCAATCAGGCCAATTTTGATTGAAAATAACCGACGTGGACGTCGGTTGTCTTACGTGCCCGACCCAGACCGACATTGAATATTTTTAATATCATTATACTATTTAAAACAATTTTGTTGGTTTTTTTTTCCTTCTTTTTCCTTTTCATTGGAGACCGGCAACCTTTTAGCCGACCTTAGGAGAGGGGCATCGCAGCCTCCCCCAACCTCGCCGAGGGCGAGGGTCGCCGGCCCTTACTTGGGGCCCGGCGGGGATTGGTTGGCATTACCGGCCCCAATAATAAAAAAAGAAATGCAATAAAAAAGAAGGAAAAATAATCAAAAAATTGTTAGAAATATTAAATAGTACATCTTGCGCCAGCTGAGTCACCTAGGACTACCGAAGTCCATCACAATTTTCGACCAAAATTAATCTAGCTACAAATTGGATCAAGGTTTATGACTAAATTAGCACGAAAAAAAAGTTTAGGACTCAATTGGCACCTAATGCAAAAGGTTTATGACTAAATTAGCATCAAAAAAATGTTTAGGATTGAATTGGCACCTATAAAATATGTTTAGGGATTTTTTGATACTTTTCCCACATTTCGGGTGTTTTTCGATATGAAAATTAGTGTGGGGTAAATGCGATATGAGTGCACAAGTTGGGGACAATGTTTATACATATATTAAAATGAATACTCTACACTTGTATTTTATAGTATTGCTAGCATGATAGTATGACGAATTGCTAGTTATAAGATCAAATGGAGATCTTGCCATGATTACAATATATTTGTTGTCATTCATAACACTTATGGTTGAGATTGTATCGTTATCTTTATTACTTTGTCGCCTTCTCAAATCCATGTATTTTAATTCTTATGCACATATGTTTATATGCAAATAGATTCTCTTCAAAGAATATCTAAGGGTTAATATCACGAAAAACCCTAAATCGGCACACCTATAACAAATGTACCCCAAATTATTTTTTTGATTACCAAAAATACCAAACTGGTATACTTGCTATAAATTTACCCCCTGGTAGATTTCGTTAAATTTAATCTATACTATCAAATTGCTAAAAGCTAGTTGGATGGCACGTGACATTTATAAGTATACCAGTTTGAGATTTTTACCCTATGTTTATCACATGTTTATCAATTTGGGATTTTTTGTGGCATTAATCCAATTTAACGGAAGGTAAACTTGTCACATGTGTACTAGCTTGGGGTTTTTCTTAGTCAAAAAAATTAATTTATGGTAAATTTATCACAAAAGTACAAGTTTAGGATTTTTTGATGGTAAAAAAAATAGTTTGGGGTAAATTTATCACATGTGTACCAATTTACGATTTTTCGTGATAAAAAAATAATTTATGGTAAATTTGTTACAAGTGTACTAGTTTAGAATTTTCCATGGTATTAACCCCAATATCTATATATGACAAGATGAAAAATTATGTTATATACCGTGATCAAACCTTTTTGGTAATAGATGTTTTAAAACAGTTACTTGCTAGGCCCACTCATTCAAGTTATAATTGGCTTACCATGCACCCTTATAGACTTTTTTTTATTTATTTGATTATATCATATCCTATCCTATTTTATTATACAAGTCATATTATACGCGTATGTATCGGATGCAGGTTGCGAAAACTCTACTCCCTCCTCACGCGTACTCACCCCACTCCTCTTGAAGATGGAGATTCGAACCCCCACTTCCCTCTTCTCAAATGAGACTTGATCTAAATGGATTTGGTACAGGATTAAATGTCGCCCCACCTAGGAAGGCCCATCATTTATAAAATATTTACTTTTCTCCTCGAAATGATCGGACACTAGTGAGTGGGCTCGAGCCACTCCCGGATCTTCTCCCAGTGAGCCTGGTCCAGAGAAGGATCTGCCACACCTTTCAGGTTGATCACCGTCCGCCAGCTTACACGGCCGCTTCGTCCGAGCTTCCTCTGAAGAGCGAGTCGACCGCAAACAGCACCAGCTCCTGAACATGTTCACCATGATTCCTCGGGCATCCTGAACCTGGAAGCCAGCTTGATGGAGGCCCCGTAGCCGCTGGCTTCCCTTTAGAACGCTGCCGATGGCAAGACAAAGACAGGAACCAGGTTGGTGTAACTGAGAAGAGGCAGGTCCGGATCGGAAGGTCGGACCTCTCTCCCGACCTGACCGTGTCAAGTTGCCAAGTGGAAGATGAGGTCCAGGAAGTGCTCGTTGCTGGTAAGGTAACATGTAAGAAGGGAAGGCAAAACCGTCGGCCACGTCGATCATGGATGTGCGGAAGAAGTCTAGGACGAATCCGGCCATGGACGGGGAACGTTGAATCTCCCCAACCTCTCTCTGGACGCGTGTGATGTTGCACTAGATTTATACCATGACGTGGTGATAGATGGAGCGCAGACGGCGGTGGGTCGACGGGAGGGAGGTCGATGAGGGCCATGCGTGGCAGCGAGGCATCGAGTGACCTGGTGTAAGCGTCAAGCGGGGGATGAAGGGTGCTTTCATGGTGAGGACGGTGATGGAGACTCGAGGGTCGTGGCCGAGCAAGTGGGCCGCGAACTAGAGGGCCTAGATGACGTGACCGACGCCGGGCGCCGGGATGAAAACGAGCTCCGTTTCTTCATTGGTGACTGCTAGTGAGACTTTCGAGCTTTGTCTTCTTTAACTGTTTTTTTTTTTTACGTTAGACTTGGCGTGACATATGAATGGGACTTCGTACATGATGTATGAATGACGTGGGACATGATTATTGGACTGACGAACAAAAATGAGTGCTCTTGTATACCTTAAGACTTGTCTATAAGATTAATAAATTAAGTCATACAATACAATGGTAATTTCATAAACTTAAGACAAATTAGTAAGCATGCTCGTTGAACAAAGGAGCAGGACACATTGCTCGCAAGAAATAAAGGATCACTTATACGTGATGGTTACCATTGAAGACAAATGCTAACTCTTTGCTGAGCTTCTTATTCAATGTTCTTGATAAAGTCTTGAATCAACCTTCCAGTAGAATCATATGAAGACCCACCTTCCTCCACGGCATTCCTTGCCGCCTCCCTCATTTCCTTCACCTTCTTCCTCGTCGCTGTGGCGTCGCCGCCCATCAAGCGTCCGAGGGCCCTCTCTATCTCCTCCGCTGGCACCAGATGGCCACCAACGCCGTGCCCCCTGTAGTCTAGCCTCAGCTCCGTCGCTAAGCCCAGTTCCTTCACCATAGTGAAGGCGTTCAGCTGCTGCTCCCCGTATATGGGCAACGTCGCGATCGGCACTCCGTGCCACAAGCTCTCTAAAATGGAGTTCCAACCGCAGTGAGATACAAACCCACCAATGGCTGCGTGCCCCAGCACCTCCACCTGTGGCGGAGATAATATATACGAATTGTCATATTTTACCTCGACTATGCTATAATTCACAGACACTTGCATATTCAGTTATGAGCTAAATAAGTCTATAAGAAAAATGTCTAATCAATATCTAAATACTTTAAAAAATCTAAATACTTTCGACAAAAAAAAAATCTAAATACTGAATTGTTTTTGCTTCTTGTGTTATCTATTGAAAAAAATAAAGAGTATTTTAGTAGACTTGATTAATGGACGTGCAACCCGCGAGCCCGCCCATTATTTTTCAGCCCAACAAAAACTTTAGGTCCGATTAGTGGGCAAGCTATTAGGGGTGAGAAAGACGGATCGATCGGATCGGGAACCGTTTGGACTGGACCGTGCCTACGGGTTTGGTTTGATTCTCGAGGTCATCGGTTCCTCAAGATGGAATCGGCATTCGGGTGGTCAAATTCAGCCCACCCCTCCTTCGGTGGTTTGCCCATAAATTTTCAATTTGTTTTAGTTTTTAAATACAATTGTTATGCATTTGTGGCAAAGAAAGAGACTTGTAGATGGAGAAAAATTTCCGGTTAAATGTTTTATCGCTAAATATAATATTATACGTAGAAATAGGATTCACATAACTTTGTACAATATCGAACATTGTATTCGATATTGACCGTGACATGGACATCCCCAACGTGAATCACGAGAATATTGTACGTACATATGTAAACATCGAACAAGTCTCTTTTTTCTAAATACATTTCCCTTTTATTTTCATTTTACCAACTCCTGGGGGAATCGGACCAACCCGGTTTATACTCACCCCTAAAAGCTATGCCTGGGTAAAGGGCCTTAAGGCTCGGCATGTCTATGTAATAATTAAAAACTTGATAAACTACGTTTTATTAATAAGTTTTTCTTTCGCATTTAAAATTTAGAAAACTCTAACAGGATGAAACAAACTCGAATTTCCAACGTAGGATAGAAATATAGTATGAAACTCATAGATAAAGTAAGTAAAATAAAATAACACTAAACCCCAAAATTACTTATCACCTATTTTTCATACTTCTTTAATTTTTTAGCTAAAAATTGACATAAATAAAAAAGGTGGCCCAATGGGCGGGCCCGGCCCAGCAATGTTTTTTACTTGGGTCGGCTCGGGCCTGCAAGTTCGAGCCTTGGCGAAATTTCTAAAAGGTTCGAGCCCGAGCAGAACCGACCCGACCCCCCCTAGGCCTGCTTGACCAAGTTGGCCGGCCCGGTTTTAGCAATGTGATTTAGACTTGTACTACATTTTCTTCCCTTCTTACCTTGTTGGAAAAATTAGTCAGAGTAACAAGTTAGCCCAAGATATTATTGAAAAAGAGGAGACGCAACGACCATATAAACTTATGCCCGCTCCGCTCGATTCCGGCGGCAATCTCCTTTACTTGGTCGGCATCGAACTTTCCCTGGCTCCCGAAGCACAGGAACACCACCGAGGACGGCGGTTGCTCTTCGAGCCACTCTCGGATCTTCTCCCACTGCGACCGGTCCAGGGAAGGATCCGGCACACCCTTTGGGTCGATTACCGGCCCGACAGCATACACGGCTGGTCCATCCCAGCTTCCTCCGGAGAATGAGTTGACGGCAAAGTGTTCCAGCTCCATGAACGTGTTCACCATGATTCCCTGGACGTCCCTGAACCTGCGACCCAGCTTGACGAAGGTCGCATAGCCATCGGCTTCGTCGAGAACCGACGACGGCAAGACAGAGACTGGAACTGGGTTGGCGGAACCGGGAAGAGGCAGGTCCGGATCGGATGGTTGGACCTCTCTCCCGACCTGGTCGTGTCGAGCTGGCAAGTGGAGCACGAGGCCCAGGAAGTGCGCGTTGCAGGTGAGGTAAATGTATGAAGGGAGGGAGAAACCTTCGGCCACGTCGATCATCGACGCGCAGAAGAAGTCCAGGACGAACCCGGCCACGGACCGATCCGACCCGGAATCCGACCGGGAACGTTGGATCTCCCCAACTGCTCTCTGGACGTGCGGGACGTAGCTCTCGATGTAGACCGTGACGTAGTGCTCGGGGGAGCGCTGGAGCTCAGGCGGTGGCAGGTCGACTGGAGGGAGGTCTACGAGGGTCATACGCGGGTGTGAGGCGACGAGGGACTTCGTGCAAGCATTCTAGTAGGGGCTTATGGGGGCTTTCATGGCGAGGGTGATAGAATCGAGGGTGGCGGCCGAGCAAGCGGGCCGCGAACTCGATGGCCGAGATGACGTGACCGACACCGGGCGTCGGGATGAGGATGAGCTCCGGTTTCTTCATTGGCGACTGTTTAGTGAGTGCTTTGGAGTTTTGTCTTGTTTAACTAGTAGTGCTTGCCTTCGGTCTTGTTTCATTTCCCAAATGGTCTGTCTCCTTTCGTTTTAGCAAATTTGCAAATCTTTCTTCACGTGCCCGGATCCTGATGACGGAAAAAGAAATCGCAAACGACGCCACATCGTGCGACGTTGAGGTTGGATCGTGCTTCCGATCATTTGGGCCTGTCGAGTCAACCCTATCCTCCTCACGTATTGGGCAATGACCCTGCACGTTGGGAAGGCATGTGGGCACGATGAACGAAAAATGTTGAAGTTATTGCTTGGCAGCCGTAGGTCCCCTCGACACAATAAAAAAAAACAAAGATATCGTATGCTTGCACTGTCCGAGTACTCTGTTCTCTCAAGCCAAATCCCACTGAAGGAACATAATCCACTTATGTGTCGAGCTGCCAGTAATGCTGTTGGGACAATTGCGCAAAAAAAAAACACTAAACTTAGTGTACATTGACCGATTTAATTCTAAATCTATTGATAGATTTTTAATATGGTCATGTTAGAAAATCTAACTCAAAAGCCTTAAACGATAGATAGATGGAGATCACATTGAATATAAGGAGCGTGCATGATCCATTTACAACCGATATGGGACAATAACAACTTCAACAGGTCCATTCGACAAATTGTAGGCAAAAAATCGCTGGTGTGAACTTGAGCCATCTTATGTTTTTCTTTTTAGCCACCGTCCTTCACCGAAAATTGACCGAAAGAAATATATTAGAAAGTCGTCAAGATATTTCGGACTGAATTAATTGAATTGAAAAGTTTAGGATCAAAATGCCCGTTGTACAATATGTTTGTGACTCTTTGGACATTTTGCATGAGCACTTCATTAAGACATCCATACCTAATAAATGTGTATAGTGTTTTCTTTTTGTGATGCTTCGGAACATCACGCGTGATACGTCTTTTTCGATTATATTTTTCAATAATTAGAAGCACGCGGAAACACAATAAACACATCAAACGAGAAACGTACTAATGTACAATTTTCCCATTATCTTCCCTCTTCCAAGTATTAATACAGGTAGCAAAAGAAACGGAATACAAAGCATTAACTCTGGGAAAAAGATGGAGTCTTGTTGATACTTCCCGCACTCTTACAGCCAAAAACTTGTCTATATAAAGTATCATATTAAACTACGAATGGACAACCACGCCCATCGACACGACACCGCAGCCGAAACCAGGGGGACTATCGAAAATCTGGTCCAGCTAACTCACTGTCGATTTTGAAGTACCAAACGGCAAATCAATGGAGAAACCACTCTAGGAGTCCCATGTCGACCCATGTGATAAAACTACACTTGGTATATACCAGCGTTGATTCCGGTACAATAACATCTTGATATTTGCAACCAAACATATGGAAGCTCCACAAAGCAGTGGTGGGGGATCCATCCAACATATTTGGAAAATAAAGGAGTGAATCAAAGGTTTAAGTTATGAGATCCTATTACCACTCAACCTGGTACCAATTAGGAGAGGTCGATTCCCCGTCTGATTGGGTCCCACACGTAAATTGAGAACCGGACCAAAAGGATTAGTTCTCAATTTTGGAACTGGTTGATTTATAAATGATTCACAGAGCATTCATAAGCTAACACTTTCAGTTACTTATCAAGATAAAGAAACACATATCAATTACTTATCAAGATAAAGAAACAGACAATCCTACTCAGCAAGAAGGTTTTTATTGGTTCTGGAGATGCTTGTTAGTCCCACATATCCTGATGTAAAACAGAGCATTTTCGTGAGAACCCAAGAGAAGTTAAAGGATATATTCACTAGAAGTCCCAAATTTATTACGAAAGTGCAATTGAGTCCTTCTAATTCCGACCAATTTGGCAAAAGAAAAATGTTGATGTGCCTTTTTTTAGCATTTTATCTTTCCTATGAGCCGATAATGTGACTAAAACAACGTTGTTTTGAACAAAATATGATTTTTAACATAATTTTTATTTAAATTAATTTAAAAATAAGGTAAATTTTAAAAAAATCATAATAGCAACTATTGGCATCTAAATTTTGATTTTCCTTTTCAGTCTTTTTTTCTACATATAAAAATTAATTAGAGCTAACTTTAGTTCTAAACAAAAATAACAAGATTGTTTTTCATATCTATTTCTAGCGTTCATATATTGCATTAGCACTCATTTGCATCTACCACGCGAGAGTGACCTAATTTAAGGATAAGTTGGACCGAGCTCGTCACAAATATCTGACAGTGGAAGGATGATGGTACCGAAACTTCAAGGCAATTGAGGCCCATTTTGAGTTTAATTTAGCCCTGTTTATGTGCATTTAAAATTCAAGGCTTTTAATTAATTAGTTAGTTGATGGATTATAGCCCAATCGGAACCCATAAACCGCGATTAAGCTCACGAATTTAAAAATTCAGCCAGCCCTCTTGCACCCCTCTATAGCCGAAATTTTGAAGTGTCCTAATCCTTTAGGGCTCCTCAAGATCAGAATTTTCGATCTAATAGGCCATATTTAATCCTACCTTGACTTGGATTTTTAATCTAGCGGTCAAGAATAAACCTTATGCCAATTAGGATTCAAGGCTTATTTTGTCCTATATATACATCATGATAGCCTAACGTGAAGGGGGAGGCATTCAATATTCACGTAAAAAAATACAGAGTGCGAGAGAAAGGAGGATTGCTACTCTTCTTCGTGGCCTAGCAAATTGTAGGCGAGCCCTCCACAGGCGAAACCTCGTTGCGCCTGCGCTTGTTGTTCCTCTTCCAGAAGCTACTATTCAGCCCTTTTTGCTCACTGATCCGCTCACGTTCGCTGCTTTTCTTCTGTTCGTGGAATCACTGGGCTGCTTGTGTGGTCGGTTGCTTGTCCTTGGCGCGCCTGCTGTCTCCGCCCACATAGTCGGTGTTATTGCGCAATCGTGGATGTGGTAGTGCTCGAGAAGTCCAAATTGCTTAGTTCAAAATTTGGTGTGCAGACTCCAGTGTAAGCAATTTTCGGTAAGCTCTCTTTTCTTTTCTTTTTTTAGTTTTTTTTGTCGCCCATCCTTGATTGGTTGCAAATATGTGAACGTTGACCAGTTTCTGCATACGTGGATTGATTCACACTGAGTTCATGTTTGCTTTTGGGCAAATTGAGTTTTAAGACCTGCAAGTTTTTTTTTTTATAATGAAAGGAAGTGATTTTTGCAAGATTGTTCTAAAAAATTCCAATTTTGCCAAGCAACTTGCGGCCAAGAGGGCATGTTTGTACAGAGTCTTTTTTTTGTGACACAATTTGAATAAAAATTCTAAATCTAAATTAGGAAATTTTATTTCTTAATAGGCAACATCTATTTTAAGTTGGATAAACTTATCCGTCGCCGTTCGGATACGACCCTCCAACTTAGTAAAGATGAAAATTTAGTTAATCGATCTATCACCATTTAGATCCTGATTTGCTATTTTCAAAAGCCAAATTTAGATTTATGAATATCATTATTTTTGGAAAAATACAAGATGTGGATATTCATGTCGATTTTGATGCTATCTTTCTTTACTTGAAATATGCTTTCTTGGTTGATATGTCTCGATTTAATTCCATATGTTTAAGATACCTAAAAATTTAGTAAGATACGGTTTCTTAGAAACCTTATCTAATTAAAATTTTAGGAAGATATGGTTTCTTAGAAACCTTATCTTATCGGATTTTTTTGGAATAAAATCAAGATAATCAAATCATTCATGCATATCTTTAGATTGCTGAAAAATTCGCAAATAAAAATTCTATTCATATCCTGCATTGTCCCATGCATATCTCACATGTTTCATTGCATGTCTGCGTGATATCACATCTTTTTCGCATGTCTACTTGCATATTTTTGCGTTATCTCACATCACTTTATGCAAATCACATTTTCGAGTATCACCGAATCTTGCTCATTATATATATATATTTGAACTTCATATAATTCGCATGCCATCATTTGTTAGTCGCATTTTTCTCATATCTCATAAATTGTCATGCTGTGTGATTATATGTTTTGTGCATTTCATGTTTTGCTACGTTGCTTGGTCACATGTCGCTTGACATACCCATTTGTTACACCATATCATACCATGCTATGTCATTTGGAATTCCTGCTTAGATTAACTTTTGTTTTAGGATTCAGTCAATTGCATGTGTTGATGTTACACATCATGTCATTCTTGCATGTTAAATTGATTATTTTAATTTTTGCGTATAGGAAAACATGACTCTAATTTCGCATGTCTAGCATTGCATTCCGTCATTTAGACTATTCTCACGTTATCGCATCCATTTTTTTTTTTTTTCATTCATGCATTCGGCATCATCATTCATGCATATGCATTTAAAAAAGCAAAAACCCAAAAAGAATTCAATTTTTCGAGCTTAAAGTAAAATCAATCCAGTTGCCAATCTTTAGGATATCTCATGGAATTAAGGTACCGAAGGGCATTAGTTTTAATTAACTAGTGTAATCAAGTTCCCAAACACTTAATCTCTGGTTCGTAGGAATAAAAATGGTTCTCCGCTATTTTTATTTAGGTTTCTAATCAACCTATCTAAAATGGTTAGTGGCAACTCCAAAGTTAAAATCATTTGAATTAACCAAAGTTGCGAGTTGGTAGGGCTTGGGAGAGTTTGTATTAGATTAGTCTTTAATTAGTCTAATAATCAATTTACCTAAGGTCTTAACCGATTTTTTGAGTCGCCAAAAAGAACAAGGGCCGCAAAGCCCTCGCGGCCGGGAAAGGGACGACGATGGTGGGGAAATGGGATGGCGACCCTCGCGGACCAATGGCAAGGACCCATCGACCTTCATCCGAGATCCGGGCGAGCGTCGACCTTGCCCGGTTTTGGGCGAGGGCCGCCGCCTTGCCCGATCTAGATGAGGGTTACGGCTTGGCCGTTGTCCGGAATCTAGGCGAGGTAGCCCTCATCCGGATCCGGGCCAACATCGGCCTCTCTATTTTAAAAGGGCATGCGATCTAGATGAGGTTTACGCCCTCGCCTAGATCCGGACGGCGAGGGTCGCCGGCCCTTGGCCGGAGGCTCCGATGATCCTCATCGACCACTTCCCCACCATCATCAGCCCTTCTCGGCGGTGGTGTGGCGGTGGTAGCGAGAGCTGCAAAGCCCTTGTAGGAGAAAAATAATATTAAAAAAATTCATGTCATCATTTTTTGTTATTCAAATTGGACGGAGTTAACGGAATGAATCGATTGCACTAATTTGACAAGTTTTATTACTCGATTGCACTTTTTATAAGTTTTAGGACTCAATTGCACTTTCTAATAAACATATCACAAAACTTAAAGCAAAGAAAAAGAATAAAGGCATCCAGTCCTTGAAAATGTCGGCATGTAAGAACAAAGAAGAGATGCAATGCTCGACGATTTCTCAAAAAAAGAAGGAGACCCATAACATAATCAGTCTTGAAAGAAAGAAACGATGAGATGTCGAGAGACATGGGGTAACCTTGAAGCGACGAGACACGGCGAGATGTCCAGAGGCATTAGAGTCAGAGCTCTCCAAGTGTTCGTGGATCCGAGAAGCGTAAGAGGCAGAGCGTGGCTGAAAGACGATTTAGGGTTTCTGAAGGGAAGAGGAGAGAGGAGACGGGGAAACGTGAGAACGGAAGGAAGGGAAATAAATTTGCGTGAGAAATAAAAAATGTAATAAAAATTAACCGGACCGAAAATCACCCTTTCCATAAATTGGAACCGGAAACCGAACCAACACCCTCGAGAATCCCCCGGAACTAGTCATTACGGGCGGTTCTCGGTTCGACAGTCCATGTTGCTTCACCCATAGTACTAACAAATAACAAGAGTTCCATATAAGTGCAAAATAATCATGTATGACCAATGCAAAAGTAAATGCATTATCTTTCCTATCATGATATGTCGATGGAAAACTCCAACAACATTGCATAAGATCAATCACTTAATGCAAGCGGATGGCATATTATTCCCTAATGCTCAAATACCCCAACTGCTTTTGGTTTGGCTTTGAAATGGGCTTTTGAGTAAATACAAATGCATTTAGCCTAAAAGGTTTTAAGAAAGTGCAAAATTGACTTTGGTAGTATGTCCTTTATAAAGCAACTTTGGGTTAAATAGTGTTTGACAAAACCCTTTGCTAGCTACGGCGAAGGGCTTAGGCCGCAGGTGAGCCGGATCTAATGCCAATGGCTGTCGCATGAGGTCGCATGGCCTCGGCAGCCCAGAGAGGATCGCTTGGGGTTGTGCAACCCCGGCGAGGACCGCCTAAGGTTGCAAGACCCTAGGCAACTGTCGTTTGGCCGTCACACGACCTCGTTGGCCCTTCACAGCCTAGATCTATCCTCATTTGTTGCCCGTTAACAAGATGAACAAAAACAAGATGGTAAAATTGAAAAAATGAAAAAATTTGTGATGGTAGTTTTGGAAGAAAAAAATCATTTAACCCTAGAAGTAGCCTTTAGAAATTGTTGAAAGTCAAAGCATGTGGGAACCTGCCTTGAATTTTCAGCTTTGCCAAGGCTAGTATTTGGGCAAAGCGGTCCGAGAAAAGTTTGCCAAACACCCCATATTTTTTCTTAAGGTTAAGGTAAAGTTCCTTGAGAAAGCTGAGCTAAGCGCACCGTAGTAGCTCACCAATATACACAAGTAATTTCATAACTCCTACTCATCACTAACCCATGTGCATCTTGACTAGTGATGCATCGTCATCACTAACTCATAGGGGATAAAAATCACACCCACCCAATTGCCATGTCTCGGCTCATTTAATACGGGTATCCTCATATTAGCGGGGTTAAATATACCATTGTACATCCCCATGATGATGGTCATTTCTCAACATCATACCCTAGCTACACAAACCATGTCATGTCCCGACTACACAAGTCATGTCATGAAAAGAAATTATGCTATCTCAACTTTGTAGCAAAATCGTCTCATATGGTAGAACATTTGGCCCCCTTCATATTGCATCCACAAGCTCATACAAGGGTTTACGCTCGGTGGTGAATAGGCCGTTGCAAAAATCTTTATCATGTAGCATCAAATACATATCCATTATTATAACACAACCAATGCCATGTGCATCTCAATGATTTGTCTTTTCTCATGCAACTAATGATAAATAATTAATTATATGCATCTCCACACATGTACCCTCATTCTCGTCTCCTCATGCAATCATCAATGTAATAAAAGGCTTGATCCAAAGCAATCGGGTTGAAATCGGTAAACGGCCAAAATCGGTTATTGGGTAGAATTGACTAGTGGGTCTACGTGGATACAATCGACCAGTCAATACAATCTACAAGTGGGTATACTCGACAAGTAGGTTATAATTGACAAGTAGATATAATTGATAAGTAGTTAATATTTATGCAAACATTGTTGAAGGTAAAGACACCACAAGTGTCATAACTTTCATAAGACACTCACTTTAATGTTATAATTTTTTTTCAACCATTTAACTACTATTACTTCTATAAAATGTTCACTAAGTGTCATAATTTCTCGACATGGTATAGCACTTGTGGTGAACATTTTGGAAAATTATGGCACTCAAGTGATCGATTAAAAATTTATAAGGCACCTAAGCGATAAAAAAAATTATGGTAATCAAGTAAGCGTCCCATGAAAATTATAATACTTTATGGTATCCTTATCCCTATAGTTTTCAAGACCCGGTTTCACCATTTTCATATTTTTCACATCCAAAATGCTACCACACCTCACAAAAATCAATCAAAGACATCTCTAGCATGTAAGACTCTAATGATACAAGTCAAATAATCAATATCTCAACACACCAGTATTGAGGTTTGCTTATATTTACCACCAAATTCAAACTAAATTAACAAAACATCAACCAACCAGGTCAAGAATACTAAGTAAATCAATCTAACTTAGCCCATAGAATTTTCACGTACCTTGAACAAAAAATTGCACAAATACAAACGAATTTTACTATATTCACTAGAACTTACAACAATTTTACTATATGTCACTGGAACTCATGATCGGGGATTTTCTATTCTTACGGTGACAATTTAAATTTAATGGGATACATAGATAGTGATCGGGCATGTGATATTGAGACTTGTAAGAGTACTTATGAAAATGCTCTCTTTCTGGATAAGGAGTAATCTCATGGTCCTTGAAAAAAAAAGGTTGTTGTAATAGCTGAAGATGAATACGTTGCCGTAGCTTCAGCGGCATGTCAAGCAATATGGCTTTGTAAGATGCTTTGTAAATCGATGCATGAATAGAGAGGTCCTACCAAATAATGTGTGATAATAAGTTTTTTTTTTTTTTTTTTTTTGGCTATTGCATTGGCCAAGAATCATGCTTTTCATGACACGAATAAGTACATTGGCATCAACTATCACTATATGTAAGCTGGTCAAAGATGGTGAGATTGAGCTTAATTTTTGCAAATAAAAAAATCAGATTGCAGATATTTTGGCGAAATCATTGAAGACAATTCTTTCAAAAAATTAAAGACCATTTTAGGTATTGTTGATTTCAAAATCAATTTTAAGGGAGTCTTTTAAAATAATAACAAAATGGATTTTTTTATTGTTGTATTTTCTACATGAGCTGCTAATATTTCCAAGGTAGGCTGCTGAAGGTTTTGAACACATGAGTTGCTAGAGAATTTCTAGATGGTATGCTGATTTGTTGCAGACTTTGAGAACATAGGCCAATTATTGACCACACGGGCTAGCCATTTGTAGCTGGGACGAATTTGATTATCCTATGATTCAACAGGACATTGTACCGAGGAAATAACAAATGTGATATGTTCATGTATTAATTTGAGGGTCTAATGGGCCGCATAATGCATCCCTGAAAAAAATTTGTATGCGCCCAAATCATGTGAACCAACTCCATCTTAGCCAACTGTATAGTGTGTTTCCACATGGAATCCACATAATCTTATGATTGAGATAAAGATGCACACGATCATAACTCCTGTCTCTTGAAAATTCACCTCGAGTCGGATCGCTTGCTACTTTTCATCTAAAGGAAATGACTATATTAGGACATAATTGTTTTGAGTTTCATTGTAGTCATGTTATTTGTGTATTAATTTTTTTTTCTTGCATATATCGATATCACAAAACCGTAGATAAGTGAAGGAGAAAAACTCCTTACACAATCTTTCAATGCTTTGAATTTTAGGGCGGTTTTCATTTGGGCCCCTCCAAGTTTTCAATTTAGGCCCAAAAGATAGTTTAGAACAGTAGTTGCACGCCATCGAAACTCAGCTCAACATGCCAAAGCTTAGGAAGAAAAAGTATAAAAAGGCTCTAAACTTATTGTATTTATGTCAATTTAATTTTAAATTTTTTGACTTAGAGCCAATTCAATCCCTTCGACTAATTTGGACTAGATATGATCGACGTAGATGCCGAACGGCTACGTGAAATAATTGGAGCTGGCGTGAACATTTTAAATAATATTTTATTATATTATATTTCTTTTTTTATTATTTTGTTATTCTTTTTTTTCTTCCTCAAGCATGAGTTATGTTAGACAGAGTTAGCTTTTATGCCAAGGTTTCCCTTGCTCATGGATTGAAGGAGTGGCACTTTGAAGGTACTAATCTACCCGAAGGGCACGGCTCGCCGCAGTCATCAGTTTCTCTCAGCATCTCGCCTTCTTCCAAAACCCTTTTGCTAGATTTGCTCGATGTTTCACTATAATGGAGACAAGCACCTTCAACAAATGCGGTCTTCTTCAATGGGGATCGAGTTGAAGGGACTGGAAATCTCATTGTGGAGAAGTTGTCCGATCTGCAAACGGTAGCGATGTTCGGTCTGCGGCGGCAGCTATTTGGCCTTGAGGCAGTCATGTTTGATCAAAATTATTTTGAATTTGAGCATGCCTGTCGCAGTTTCGAATTTGATTGTTGGTGGCCTTAATTTATGGTAGGCGCCGAGAAAGACGAACGAAGAGAGAAGAAGAAGACGACGTTGGATTCATGCGGCTATTGAAGAAAACTATTCATGAATAATGAGAACTATTCATGAATACTAAAAAGATAAAAAAATACTATTCGCCATAAATGAAGGAGGGCTCTTAAGAGGAACGAAGAAAAAGAAGCCAAGCTTGTGTTTCTTCAGCATTTATTGTCTTGTACTTTGTTTGACTTTGTGTTCGTGTGTTTTCATTATTGTATGACTTTCTTGCTTTCTCTCGTTCAATGTTGTTTGCAACCGGGCCACTATAAAAGGCCGTGAAGTTCAGAGGAGCAATACCCACCAAAGCAAAAGCATTTACATTCCAATAAAAGGTCTCCCTCCGTTCTTTATTTGTGCCTTATTCTAAAATTTTCAAAGTCACCATTATTATTTTGGTTCCAACATTTGATATCGAGCTAGAAATGGCATCCACTAGCATCGTTCAATTATAGCTTCCAAAATGGAATGAAAAGAATTTCAATAACTAGTTTATCTAGATGAAGGGTCTTTTCAAATCGTAAGATATGTAGAATCTGGTTGAAAATGGCTACAATGAAGTGACCGATGCCAAAACATTCGAGGCTTTAAGAAAGGAGAAGAAAAAATCTTTGGTGGAGTCTCGAAAGAAAGATCATAAAGCATTTTATGCGATCTTTCAAGCCATGGAGGAAACAATATTTGAAAAAGTATCGAGTGCGGAGACCGCAAAAGTAGCACGGGATACTTTACAAAAATCTTACAAAGGCAACGATCGTGTCCGGCGGGTGTGGCTGCAAACGCCTCAAGGTGATTTCGAGTTTTTACGCATGAATGACTCTAAATCAATCTCAACATGTTTTAATTATGTGCAAACCATTGTTAACCAATTGATGGTTAATGATGAAGAACTCCATGATGTACTTGTCATAGAAAAAATCTTTAGGTCTTTGACTAAAAGATTTGACTACGTCGTTGCAGCGATCGAGGAAGGGGAAGATGTGTCAACCTTAACATTGGAGCTGTTGATGGGTTCATTGTACTCGCATGAGTAAAGAATGAATCACAAGTATGTTGGTTCGGTTCCCAAGCAAGCATTGCAAAGTTGGGTCGCACCATCAAATCAAGGAGGCTATCGGGGAGAAGCTCAGGTAGAGGTGGAAATTTCAATTTCACCGGAAAATTTAAAACACGTAATAAATCAAAAGTCAAGTATTTTAAGTGCAACAAGTTTTGACATTACAAATACAAATACCATGCAAAGGCGACGTATGAGCCAGCGGAGCATGCACATACCATCGATGCTTTGAAGAATACATGGTGCTAGCATGTAAGAAGGATGATTTGAGGACCGTAGACACCAACATATGGTACCTGGATATTGGTTGCAACAATCATATGATTAGCCGGAAAGAATTATTCTTGCAGTTGGATGAAACAAGGAATGGTGAAGTCAACTTCGGGAATAAATTAAAAAATTTCGTGATGGGTAAAGGTAACATTAATATCAAGTCATAAGGTGATACCAATGTTGCTATTGGAGATGTTTACTTTGTGCCATGACTTTTTTGGAATTTGCTTAGTGTTTGGCAACTTTCCTAAAAAGGCCACAAAGTTTACATTAAAAATGGAGTTTGCACCATCAAAGGTGTCTATAATAAGTTTATAACAACCGTGCATATGATGAAGAACTGGATGTTCCCCATGACTCTTCAAGCAAAAAATCTCTTGAGTTTTCAAGCAATGATGAAAGACGACAACCTGGTTGTGGCATCTTCGACTCGACCATCTAAATTTTGGTGGACTAAAACTATTGGTCTAGAAAAAGATGGTGACCAAGTATATCTTTAATTGACGGTCCGGATCGTCCATGTGGAGGATGCCTCGTTAGAAAACAACATCGAGAATCATTTTCAATTGGGAAAGCCAGAAAAATAAAGCAACCTTTGAAGGTGGTACATATAGATATATGGGCCTTGTTGAGGTTGAATCATTCGGACAAAAAAAGTACATGCTAATTTTTATGGATGATTTCACCGAGAAAAACTTGAGTATGTTTCTTGAGAGAAAAATCTAAAGCATTTGACAAGTTCAAAGATTTTAAAGTCTATGTTGAAAAAAATAGAGGCTTTAATTTGAACATGGTGAGATCGGATAGAGCGGGAGAATTTACCTCAAATGAATTTGACAAGTGCTGTAAAATTCATAAAGTAAAACGTTAGTTGACCGTCGCCTATATTCCTCAGCAAAATGGTATAGCAGAAAGAAAGAACAAGAAAATATTTGAAATGGCAAGAAGTATACTAAGAGCTAAAAATTTGCCCAAGAAATTTTGGGCAAAAGATGTTGCATGTGTTGTATTTATACTAAATATATGTCTAACAAAGAGTGTTATTGGAAGAACCCTAGAAGAGGCTTGGAGCAATAACAAGTCGGATGTTTCATTCCTATAAGTATTTGGGTGTGTGGCATATCCACATATACCGAAAGAACGAAGAAAGAAGTTGGATGACAAAAGCAAGAAGTGCATCTTCATTGGCTACGGTGACATAAACAAATAGTTATAAGTGGTATAACATAGTCCTTGAAAAGGTTATTATCGGCAGGGATGTCCAGTTTTTTGAAGATGAAGTCTAGAACTGGAATCGAAGGGTGACCAAAAAAGCATCACCATTGAAGATGAACCATTGGAGAGAGAAACAAAAGAACCGTCATTATCTTCAAATGGTGGTACATCTTCACCAACAATAGCTTCGGAACCACCACTACGTCGTTCACAACGGCTAAGGGAGACGCCAGCAAATTTCAGGGATTTATGTTGTCACAAGAGACGGTGGAAGCAATAGTAACGAAATCCCCGATGAAATAATGGTAATTTTTTGTTTATTTGCTGAATGTGATCCTATAATCTATGAAGAAGTAGTAGTAAATGAAAAATGGATTCAAGCAATGGATGAAGAAATTCACTCCATTGAGAAGAATGACACGTGGGTACTAACTTTTTTACAATCTAATAAGAAGTCTATTGGTGTCAAGTGGGTATACAAGAGGAAATATAAACCTTGCGGTCATGTGGACCGATACAAAGCTAGACTAGTTGTAAAGGGTTACAAGCAAAAGTCAAGTATTGATTATTTTGAAGTATCTCGCATCGGTGGCTCGGATGGATGCCATTCGGATGATCTTAACACTTGCAACTCAAAATCGTTGGAGGATCCATCAAATGGATGTGAAGTCAACATTCCTTTATGGCATTCTTGAAGAGGAAGTTTATGTGAAGCAACCATATGGTTATGAGAAAGGGCACAAAAATCAAATTTACAAGCTGAAAAAGGCATTGTATGGGTTAAAATAGACACCTCGTTCTTGGTACATGCGGATCGACATGTACCTATTGGAGCATGATTTTCAAAAGTGCCCGTATGAGCATACATTGTATATCAAATAAAAAACTAATTGTGACATTATAATTGTGTGCCTTTATGTTGATGACTTGATATTTATAAGGAGCTGTGAAAAAAAGCTTACTTGAATTTGGGAAAGCTATGACTAGCCAATACGAGATGACATGCATTGAAATTGATGTCCTATTTTCTTCTCTATGAAGTGAAGCAAGCACATGATGGCATATTTATTTCACAACAGAAATATGTGAATGATATTTTGAAGCGATTGAAAATCGAATCGCTGAAATCAATTTGGACTCCCTTAATAGAACAATTGGAGTTGAAGAAAGAAGGAACCGTTGAATCGGTAAATCCCACTTATTTCAAAAGTATTGTTAGTAGTTTGAGATATTGGGCTTCTATGAGACTAGATATTGCCTATGGAGTGAGAATTATTAGCGGGTTTATGTAAAACCGTACCAATCACATTTATAGGCATCAAAAAGAATTTTACGGTATATTAGTGGAACTCGTGACTATGAAATTCTATATTCATGTATTGACAATTTTAGTCTAGAGGGGTACACAAATAATGATTGAGCGGGTGATACCGAGACTCACAAAAGTACTTCAGGATATGCTTTCTTTTTTGGATTAGATGTAATTTCTTGGTTTTCGAAAAAATAGCAAGTTGTTACACTCTCGACAGTTGAAGCAAAATACATGGTGTTAATCTCGTGAACTTATCAAGCGATATGGCTTCGTAGGATGTTGTATGAATTAATGCATGAACAAACAGGTCCTACTAAAATGATGTATGACAATAAGTCTTCTATTGCATTAGCCAAGGATCTAATTTTTCATGGCAAGAGCAAACACATTGGCATTAAGTATTACTACATTCGTGAGCAAGTCAAAGATGGTGAAATTGATCTAAATTCTGCATATCGGAAGATCAAATTGCGGATATTTTGACAAAACCATTAAAGATAGATTCGTTCGAAAAATTAAAGATGATGCTTGGTGTTGTTGAATTCAAAAGTTAATTTAAGGGAGGCTGTTTGAATAACATAAAATTAATTTTTGGATTTGAGCATGTTTATCGCAGTTTCTAGATTTGATTGTTGGTGGCTTTGATTTATGGTAGGCATCAGGAAAGGAGAATGAAGACAGAAGAAGAAGACGAAGGATTCCTGCGGTAATTGAAGAAAGGTATTCATGAATAGTAAAAAGAAAAAAAAAATACTACTCAACCATAAATGAAGGAAGGCTACTGAAGAGGAACAAGGAAAAAGAAGCCAAGCTTGTTTTCCTTAAGCATTTATTGTCTTGTACTTTATTTAACTTTGTGTTTGTGTATTTTCGTTATTGCACGACTTTCTTGCTTTCTCTTGTTCAATGTAGGGTTAAGCAAATCGGACCACCCGAACCGAGATCGCCCGGATCGGATCGGGAGTGGTAGTTCGGTTCCCGATTCTAGAGGGAGCATTCCGGTTCCCGGTTCTAGGGTCTTAGGATCGGACCGATCTATTTTTTTTATTTAAAAAAGCTACCCTCTCTTTACTTGGTAAGGATGTCTAATAAATGTTATTAAATTGAGAAGCTATTGACACTCTCTATTTTTTATTTTCATATGTAGAAGCCTTTTAATTACATTCATTTTATTTTTTGAAAGTAACCAAATTCATATGCTTCATATTAGGAATGGTGCATTATTTTATTTTTTTTGGCATGTGTCTGGTCCAATAAAACCGCTCGGGAACCGGACCGGACTAGTGGTCCGGTTCTCGATTTCGAAAAATTGATAACCGAGACCACCGGTCTAGTTCTCAATTCTTGAGGGAAACCGGATCGACCGGGAACCGATCAACCCTAGTTCAATGTTGTCTGCAATCCGGCCACTACAAAACGCCGTGAAGTTCAGAGTAGTAATACACACCAAAGCAAAAGTATTTGCATTCCAATAAAAGCTCTCCCTCCGTTCTTTATTTGTGTCTTATTCTAAATTTCTCAAAGTCACCGTTATTATTTTGGTTCCAACAGATTATTAGTCTAGAGAAGCTCAAAACTCATCTAAGTAAATTTTTAGGAACTTACAGCTCCGTCATCTGGGTTACCAAGCAAAACGAGTACAATGACTCGTTAAAATTCACTCTTTTAGCGAGCGATGCAAGATCAGAATCAAGTCCAACACCCACCACCCGCCAACTGGAATGGTAATTCCACAAACTTCGGACAAATCAGTAAGCATGTTCGTCGAACAAAGGAGTAGGACACATTGCTGGCAAGAAACAAAGGACAGAGCAAGATCAAAGTGACGTGCACGTGATGGTTACAATGGAAGACAAATGCTAGCTCTGTGTTGAGCTTTTTTATTCAATGTTCTTGATGAAGTCCTGAATCAACTTTCCAATGGAGTCATATGAAGACCCACCTTCCTTCACGGCGTTCCTTGCTGCCTCTCTCATTTCCTTCACCTTCTTCCTGATCGCTGCGCCGTCACCGCCCATCAAGCATCCAATGGCCCTCTCTATCTCCTCCGCTGGCACCATATGGCTGCCAACTCCATGGCCCCGGTAGTCCAGCCGCAGCTCCGCGGCTAATCCCAGTTCCTTCACCATTGTGAAGGCGTTAAGCTGCTGCTCCGCATATATGGGCCACGTCACAATCGGCACTCCATGCCACAAGCTCTCTAAAATGGAGTTCCAACCACAGTGAGACACGAACCCACCTATGGCCGCGTGCGCCAGCACCTCCACCTGAGGTGGAGAAAATATGTACTTCATTACATGCTAGATAAGTCTATAATAATTTCTGAGCAGTGGATATGTTCGGGTTATGATCAGCTCTAAAGGTTACCTAACCAAAGGCGATTAAGATCAGAAAAACTTTAGTTGATCATACACTTTTCAATGCATATTTCAATCGTTAATCATTTTGGCTCTAGAACATGTGTCCTTTTTTTTTCCTTATAAATTCAGAAATGGTGTGGTAGGTGGAAGTTTATTATAATTACGTAGAACATCATAAAAGAAATACGAAAAATTGACTATTTTGAGATTATAAAACTCGAATCAATGTCTCGTTGTTGAGAAGTGAGAATTGGCTTACCGCGGCATATCATTGATATAGCTGTCATGCGGAAACTCACAAATCACGAGATTAGTTTAGCGGCGGAAAACAAACAAATACCGTGGACGGATTAGATAGACGATGCTATTAATTTAGAGGGTTTCATATATATAGGTCATCTGTTCGAGTTTTGACTTCCCTCCTGTTCTACAATCTTGACAATATGGTTTTCAATAAATTGGATTTGGGTGCACGATTCAAAAGTGGTCAACACATTGTTCTGCTCCAGATGATCAGCCCTAGCGAGCGGGGCTCGAACGAAGGAGGTTTAATCCCTGCCAATTACACTTCAGGCTTTGTACCTATTCGTGGATTTACTCATTTTTCAACCATCATAGGAAAATATAACATAGGAATAGTTTGTGGGTGTCCGGGTAAACCAAACGAAGCTAATCACAATACATGAATAATATTGGAGCTCGTGTTGTTTAGTGAAACCCATAGCTTTTAGAATGCGATAGGTCTGTTTCACTTCGCGATAATTATCCAAAACATCATAAACCTATTATACATTGGTCAATTCAATCCTAAACCTTTTGAGAACTAGCCAATTTAGTCTTAATCCTTTTGAAATTTAATCAATTTAATCATAAATCTATTATTTAGATAATTAGCCGAAAAGACTACATTGATAGATGTCGATTGGTAGATCGTCAAAAATTTTATGATTAAATTGCCACAAGTAAAATATTTAAAATTGAATTCTCCATAGTACGATAAATTTAGGATATTTTGGACAATTTTCCCTACAACAATTGCTCCCTTCTTACCCTATTTACCATGTTAGAGTAAAGTAAGATATTACCGAAGATAGGTATAGTCGCTGGTTGAAAAGACTTAAAGACTTGTGACATAAAAAAAGACTTGAGACTAACCTGCGGGGTCCACCCGCATACGACCCCTCTTCCTCGCATTCGGTCCAGGAACCCACCAGGAAGCTGCGACTGTGAACTTTCTGGACGCAACGACCACAAAAACTTATGCCCGCTCCGCTCGATTCCGGCGGCGATCTCCTCCACTTGGTCCGCGTCGAACCTCCCCAAGCTCCCGAAGCAAAGGAACACCACCGAGGACGGTGGTTGCTCATCGAGCCACTCTCGGACCTTCTCCCAGTGAGCCCGGTCCAGAGAAGGATCTGGCACACCCTTCGGGTCGATAACCGGTCCGACCGCGTACACGGGCGGTCCGTCCAAGCTTCCTCCGCAAAACGAGCTGATGGCGAAGTGTTCCAGTTCCATGAACGTGTTGACCATGATTCCCCGGACGTCCCTGAACCTGCGAGCCAGCTTGACGTAGGCCGCATAGCCGCCGGCTTCCCCGTCGAGCACTGCCGACGGCAAGACAGAGACCGGAACTGGGTTGGTGAAACTGGGAAGAGGCAGGTTCGGATCGGACGGTCGGACCTCTCTCCCTACCTCGTCGTGCCGAGCCGGCAAGTGGAACATGAGGTCCAGGAAGTGCGCGTTGCTAGTAAGGTAGATGTAAGAAGGGAGCGAGAACCCGTCAGCCACGTCGATCATGGACGTGCAGAACATGTCCAGGACGAACCCGGCCACGGACCGGGAACGTCGGATCTCCCCGACCGCTGTCTGAACGTGCGGGACGTAGCTCTCGATGAAGACCGTGACGTAGTGCTCGACCGAGCGCAGGAGCTCGGGGGGCGGTGGTTCGACAGGAGGGAGGTCGACGAGGGCGATGCGCGGCTGCGAGGCGACGAGCGACTTGGTGTAAGCGTCCAAGTGGGGGGTGAAGGGCGCTTTCATGGCGAGGACGGTGATGGAGACTCGAGGATCGTGGCCAAGCAAGCGGGACGCGAACTCGAGGGCCGAGATGACGTGACCGACGCCTGGCGCCGGAATGAATACGAGCTCCAGTTTCTCCATCGGCGACGGTTAGGGAGGCTTTCAAGCTCTGTCTTCTTTTAACTAGTGTTTTTATTTAGACATAGCGTGACATATGAAGGACTTTTTTGAAGTGGATGGGTAGAAAAAAAAAAAAAAAAATTGGCTGGATTGATGCAATAAGATGCGCTTGGAGACGAATAGGCTCCGTGTCGGAGGACAAGTACATTCCACCCCACCGAGCGATGACATACGGATGACGTGGGACATGACTATTGGAATGACTAACCCAACGGGAGCTTTCGCTTAGGAATTATGCTTACGTAATAATATTTTTAATTCAAAAATACTTTCCTCACACTACTATTAATAAAATCTCAACCGTAAATTCATATATTATCATCGCGTATTTTGTATAAAGATATTTATTAATTATGAGATCGTGTGATAAAAAATAACTGACAGTCTTTGTCAAACTAAGAAATTTTGTATAGAAATATGTTTACGTGATAATATTTATGGTCAATCTTACTTTATTGAATTTACCCAAGGAATATTTGTCGTTGTTGAGGAAGAGCAATGACAGAGACAAGAAAACCTAAAACACATTCTCGAAAAAGGTACAAAAGAAAGATCGGCCTTACGGGAAATGTTTCGAGAGATTTCACATTAGTCTTTGTCGGCAGTTGCGGACTTCTTATCCTTAAACAGCTCCCCTTGGTCCGCAGGAAAATGTATGTGAGAGATGGCACAAACTGATACTGATCTAACTTATCTAAGATGGATTTAAGCCTTTTGGAGGACAAAGACTTGTCTGTCCGATGATTGTCGGCGAGTATGGGACAGAGAATTACCACATCCGATAAGAAATAGTCGAGTGCGATAAAAGATATCTAGATAAACCGTCTTGGTGAGTTCCCATTTTGGAATTTAGAATGGGACCCGCAGTGTCGGTTCCCAGTTTGTAGAACCAGAACCGACCTGTCAAGTCCTGGAACCGATGATTTTTTTCTTATTTTTTTGTGATTTCTTCTATTCCCTAGGAGTGAGAGTTTCTCAAAATTAAAATGATTTATTATTGTTCATGTTCCTTTTGACCGGGACATTGAGCCAAGGCCAGAGTGTGCTCAGGGTGAAAGTAGTGTTTTAATCTCCATGGGTGGTTGGGCACATGATGCGTGAAGAGAGAGTCCGCAATCTGAACAACCGAAGAAGTTGCAGAACGGAATGTGGCTGTCACCGAATGGCAGGAGGAGAGCTGATGCCAATGTAGAGATTCTACAGAATGATTCATTGATGATGATTATTTCCAGCTGTCCTCTCTCCCATCATCGTGTTTACAACGCATAGTCCAATTCACACATGACAGATCCAAGAAAATTTCGCAATTATGACAGTTGTAGCCTATGGAGGACGAAGTCCCACGTTTATTAAATAAAGTGAGTTTTAGATCCATTTTGCCACCTCTAATTGTCATCGTCATCAAATATTAAATAAAGTTTCGTGTTTGGTTCATTCATTCGAACTTTGTATCGCTTTTTATGTGAAGTCGGATATATTTAACACATCAAAATGGGTTTTCTCGTCATCGCAAATAAAATAAAATAAATAAATACTGGCTGAGTAAAGGATGCAAATAGAAATAATGGGCGCACTAGACACTACCTTCTCAGAATAAAATGAACCAACAGTCATGCTTACATTAATTATTCCAACGTGACTTACATGGATTTAGAATATAAGATAATCTAGAATCAAGTCAACATCGTTTTGAAGCCAATTCAATAATGTAATAGAATCCCACTAAAATGGACAATGGAACAATCCGAAGAATTCCACGCAGAACATAATTTATCCTCTAATTCAGACATCAAACCACAAAAATTTAATTTTTTTATCAACAAAATTGAATTACTTTTATAATTGTTCTACAAAGACACCTGCCCCAATCTGACATAAACAGCTCACAATCCTAATGATTGAGATTTGCAAACTCTCCAACTTTAATATGCATTTCACAAGAGAGCTTTCCTTCTCCTTTTTAAGGCCGAATCAAGATAAATCTTGTGTCTCGATTTTTATTTCTCATTTTATTCTTTACTTCATCGGGATTTGTGCACCGAATCTTAATAATGATATCAATATAACCTAATAGTACTTAGGTTTGTTTCTTGATGTAAAGGTCAATTCCAACCATCCCATTGGGACTAACCTGCAATGTTACCTCTTAATCATTTCATGTCCTTTTCTTTCTCCGGAGAAATTTTTTTATTGAGTTTGGTAACGTGGGAGTTTGCAATCAAATAGGATATTAAGATGATCGAATATTATGGATGGATTGAGCCCGATGCACCGACCAAAATAGCAAATTTATTAGGAACAAAGGTTGTATTTACAATCGAGTTGAGGTAGTGTGTAGAGAACTTGTTCTCAACCTTATGAACCGGTGATCCATCGCATAAATGTGGCTAAGGAAATACCTCGTGGTTCGCATTTATCCTTTTAACATGCAAAATTTTCGTGGTGCAGCTACCAATAAAAAATGAAAAGACGAAGAATTTTCATGGTGCATCTACTGATAAAAAATTTAAAGACACATAATTTTCATGGTGCAGAGAAATTACTGTTCCTGTTTTGAGGTGTCTCCTATAGCAAACATGCCTAAGTTCAGTTCCTGAGAAGAACAAGAACATATAAGAAGTTTCAATTTCTGAGTCTTCTCGAGACGTCACTCTGATGCATGAATGATGGCAGGCGGACCAAGGATGGTGTATTCTTCGGAAATTGTTAATAATTTTAACTTTCCTTTATTTTGTTGAAAATAAATAATTTAAATAATAATTTAAAAAAAAAATCAAAATAATTCATTAATAAAAATATATTTCATTATTAATAATATTTTATGTCTAAACATTTTTGTGGATGATGAAAATATTATTCATTAGTTAATTTTGTAAGCATTATAATCAATCTTTTTTAGAAAATATTTTTTGAATCGTCATTTTTCGCGAAACAAATGAAACCTTTAAAACTTTGGCAAGCATTTAAGAATTAGTTAAATAGAGTATGACCAAAAAACATGTGTTATGATGGATAAATGGGTCGGAAAGAGTGATTTTTTTTTTTTTTGGTTTCTGTGTATATATATACATATGCCTTGTCGATCGTTGTTGAGGACATTGTCCTTAAACAGCTCCGCCTGGTGCACAGGAAAACGTATGTGAGAGATAGTAAAAACTGATCTAACTTATCTTAAGACAGGATTTTAGCCTTTCGGAGGACAAAAACATGTATCTGTATCCAATGATTGTCGGCAAGTATGGGATAGAGAATTACCACATCCGATAAGAAATAGTCGAGTGCTGAAAAAGATATCCAGATAAACCTACGACTAAGAAAAGCATGTTTATCAATTTGTATATCATTATGGGTACCAAGTAGACGAGTTTGAGGAAGTGGGTTCCTTGGGTTGGTCAAATCCCGTTCTGGAATTTAGAATGGGGCCCACAAGGTCGGTTCTCGATTTATAGAAGGATTATGATATCAACCAACAAAGAAAGAAATGCATTAAGAAATACTTTCCTAACTACGATGAACGTCAAAAAGTGAATAAGGAGTATGTAGATTTTGCCTTTAGAAGTGGGGGGTTTTCAAGACTTTGAGTCCATTCAAGAGCGGTATTCTATGGATCCTAAAGATTGGTGGTTTCATCACGGTGTATTTGCTTTAAAACATAGCCTTAAAGCTTCTTGCACAACCTTCTTCTTCATCATATGCCGAGAGGAATTGGAGTACTTACTCCTTTATAAGCTTGGTGAGAAGAAATAAGATGATTCCAAGATGTGCGAAGATATGGTTTCATTCATTGCAACCTTAATCTTCTATCAAGAAAAAACTTATAATATTTAGAAGGAGAAATCAAGATGTGGGATATTGGTGGAGATGCATTTGACACGTCTAAAGATATTGGGGTGCTTCAAGTTGCGAGTCTTTCACTTGATGAGCCGGATATAGTCCCTTCTTGATCCAAAACAATCCTCACCCCACATTGTTCTAACAATCTTAATGTTATCACGTCCGTCGACTAACCAAAGTCCAATAGTGCCCCGCAAATTAACCCAAATCACCACTTTGCTCGTTGTTGACACCTAAATTTTGACCATCCCTTTTAGTCATTAACTTTTGCATAAAAATTGGGGATTAATTTAGTCCCTACAAAAAAAAATAATTAAATCATCTTGCATATAGTTTGCACTTAGCTCATTTTAATTTTTAATTTTTTAGCATTGGACCAACGATGGACAAGATAAAATGAATTCGGCTAAGTGCGGGGAGAAAATAGGATTTGGAGAAGTACTTTATTTTCTTAACGGCCTAAATTATTGATTGGAATTCGAAACAATTCATTGTTGAGATTTTTCGTTACATAGGCGTGGTTCTTGGGGCGGTGAATCAACAAAAGCTGATTTTCTTAGTTGTGAGAATAAAAGGAAAAGCGGAGATGAGCACATACGGTTAAGATCTTGGCAAGTGCATATTTGCAGGGGAAACAGAAAAGAAAGAGCATCGTAACAAAAAAAAATCGCAATCTAATTTTTCTCTAACTCACAGAGGCCTACTTGTCTATAAAAGAGACCCTGATTCACGATTTATAAAGGGGGGCTTCACAGTATTATAGTGCAGAAAAGTCAGGGGGAAGTTTTTTCCAACGAGAGAGAGAAGGGTGAGGGAAGAGCTCCGTCCAAGTGTGAGGAGCTTCGTCAAAAAAGAGAGCAGAGAAGAGTGAGAGAGAAAAAGGGTCTGACACAAGTTAGAGGGCCATTGTGGAGAATTGAATGCACGGCTAAATAAAAGTGAGAAGAGTGGTCTTCATTCATTTTGAGAAGGGAGGGAACTCTGTCAGAGAGGAAAAAGCAAAAGCACAGAGAGAAAAAGAAAGGATAGGTTTGAAAAGTCAAAAGGATGAGAGGACAAACAGAAGGGGACCACAAAAAATTTTCAACCGAAGTCTTCCACTGGGAATTACCACTGCTTCCCCATCTTTCGTGACCCTCCCGTGGCTCGCGAACACAAACGCAAGTCCTTGTCCTGATCTCACTGTTGCTTGGCCCAATTCAAGAGCTACCAGACCTATTCATTTTGCCGTAGGTTCTGTTTTTTTGGTGCAACTGTCCAGGAGCGTTTTTGTTCGCTCCCATAGTCGTCTACAAGCTGTGGTGTTAGCCTCCCAAGCCGTGCGTGTGAGTCACTCTTCGGTCCAGTTGCAAATCCGAAGGTCATCTGCAAGTTTGGCACTAAAGCAATTTCAAAAAGAGAATTTTCGAATTTAGGTATATCTATCGATTTGATATTCCAAATATTGATGTCCGTCTTTTGCTTCATTAGAGATTGCCTATATTTGAATATATGATATTTGTTTGCCATATTTTGCACGCCCGAGTATATTTGCATGTCCGATTAGAGTGTTTAAAAATAGCATGTCTTCGGTTTAGAGATTGTGATCCCAAGAGGGGCAAGAATTGCGTATCTTAAAATTCCGTTGCTTGATTTAGAATATCGTAATGTTTGATTACCTGAATTGATGGATTGCGCGTCTAAAGTGAATATTTTGAGATTTTTGTTGTGCAATATATGACTTGCCTAGTTTAAAAGATTTGATTGGAATAAAATCTGAAAATTTCGAAATCTTTTGAAATTTTTTTAAAGATACTCAAGATATCAAGGTCTTTTAAAATGTGATTGATTCGGAAAATCTCCTAATCTGCAACTTGCCGTACGAGCAAGGATTTGAGTTCAATCGTTAATCGTAGGATTACGAATTAAAGATTGACTCAAATATCCACGAAATATTTTCAAAAATCGGTTAATATATCCACTTGATTCAATTGGCATAATATCTTTAGAATGAATATTCTCTTGCATGATATTTAAAATTCTAAAGATATTGCATTGCATTTTAGATAAAAGTTGCGTTCTTAAATCAAAATCATGTAGATATTTGCACGTTTAATTTAATTTTAGAATAAGTTAATTTAAATTTGCATTCTAGGATAGGATACACATATCTAAGTAAATTTTCATGTCTCGAGATAAATCATCTTTAATAAATTAGGGTTTAGGCTAATTTAAACCTTAAAATATATAAGATAATTATCTTTAGGTATAGTTTTATTTAGGGTCGTTTATTAATCCGAAAATCAAAACAATCTCACCATGTCATTTATATGATAGGTTTTAGATTGTATAGAATTTGTATGTTTAGGTCTTTAATTCATACATCATGTAGTTAATTTAATTAGATTGTAATCGCATGTCCTCTAAGTTAGTCATGTAGTTTAATTAAATTAACATGCATTCTTAGGATAGTTTGCATTTACTTACGTCATTGCATTTAGAATGATTTCATGCATTGCATTTAGTTTATTTTTCATTAAAAACGAAAATCCAAAAGCGAGAACAATTTGTCTTGGCGCATGCTTCCCGCAATTACCTTTGATTTCTGGATGTTTATTAATTGATTGCGCAATTGCATGATAACCTTTGTTAGTGGCTTAGGTTAGAATCAATTAATGTTGCCTCCCAAAAAAAAAAAATTTTATGAAATGGTACCGAAAGGGCGTTAGAGTAATCTAGCATAATCAAGTCCCCGGACTTTGAATCTCCTGGTTCGTAGAAGTAATTTAGTTCTCCCGCTAATTTACTTAGATTTTTAATCGACCTACCAAAAACGATTAGTGACAACTCCAAAAAATCTTTGCATGCTAAGTTGTGATTTTGGTGTGGACTTGGGAGAGTCCAAATTAGATTAGTTAATTCACTTAATTAATCTAATAATCTATTAGCCTGGGATTTTTGAATTTTAGGTCGCGACACTCGTTAATCCAATCGGGTTGAAAATTAGGCCATCATAATAACTTACCGACATGGTATAGCACCCGTGATAAATGTTTTGAAAAAGTTGTAGCATTTAAGTGATCGATTAAAAACCTATTTGACACCCAAGTGAATAGAAATAAAGTTATGGTAATCAAGTAGTGCCGCATGTGCCGCATGAAAGTTATGGTGCTTAGTGGTGTCCTTATCCCTATCATTTTCAAGTCCAGTTTTGCCATTTTAATATTTTTCACATTCAATATGCTACCACACCTCACAAAAATCAATCAAACACATCCGTAGTATGTAAGACTCATCGATACAAGTCAAATAATCAATATCTCAACACACCATCAAATTCAAACTAAATGAACAAACATCTACCAACCAAGTCAAGAATACTAAATAGATCAATCTAACTTAGCCCATAGAATTTTCACGTACCTTGACAAAAATTTGAACAACTACAAATGAATTTTCTTGTATGTCAATGGAACTTATGATGATCATGGATTTTATATTCTTGCACCGACAATTTAAGTTTAATTGGATACATAGACAATGATTAGGCATGTGATATTGAGACTTGTAATAGTACTTATGAAAATGCTCTCTTTATGGATCAAGGCTCTCATGGTCCTCGAAAAAAACAATTATTGTACTCTCAATAGTTTAAGTTGAATACGTTGCCGTACCTTTAGCGGCATGTCAGGCGATATGGCTTCGTAAGACGCTTTGTGAATCGATGCATAAATAGAGAGGTCCTACCAAATAAAGTGCGTTAATAAGTTGGCCATTGCATTAGCCAAGAATCATGCTTTTCATGACATGAGTAAGCACATCGACATCAAGTTATATGTAAGCTAGTCAAAGATGGTGAGATTGAGCTTAATTTCTGCAAATTAGAAAATCGGATTACAAACATTTTGGCGAAATCATTGAAGACTATTCTTTCGAAAAATTCAAGATGATGTTAGGTATTGTTGATTTCAAAATCAATTTTAAGGGAGTCTTTTAAAATAATAATAAAATGAATTTTTTATTGTTGTTATATTTTCTACATGAGCTGCTAATATTTCCAAGGTAGGCTGCTGAAGGTTTTAACCACATGAGTTGCTAGAGAATTTCTAGATGGGATGCTGATTTGCTGCAGACTTTGAGAACATAGGCCAATTATTGACCACACGGGCTAGCCATTTGTAGCTGGGACGAATTTGATTATCCTATGATTCAACAGGACATTGCACCGAGGAAATAACAAATGTGATATGTTCATGTATTAATTTGAGGGTCTAGTGGGCCGCATAATGCATCCCTGAAAAAAAAATTTGTATGTGCCCAAATCATGTGAACCAACTCCATCTTAGCCAACTGTATAGTGTATAGTGTTTCCACGTGGAATCCACATAATCTTATGATTGAGATTAAGATGCACATGATCATAACTCCTGTCTCTTGAAAATTCACTTCAAGTCAGATTGCTTGCTATCTTTCATCTAAAGGCAATGATTGTATTGGGACATAATTGTTTTGAGTTTCATTGTAGTCATGTTCTTTATGTATTATTTTTTTTTCTTGCATATATCTGATATCACAAAACTGCACATAAGTGAAGGAGAAAAACTCCTTACACAAACTTTCAATGCTTTGAATTTTAGGGCGATTCTCATTTGGGCCCCTCCAAGTTTTCAATTTTAGGCCCAAAATGTAGTTTAGAATGGTGGTTGCACCCCATCGAAACTCAGCTCGACATGTCAAAGCTCACGGGAAAAGTATTATAAAAATCTTAAATCTATTGCATTGAATCTTTCCGGCTAATTTTGACTGAACATTACGACGTGAATACCGAACGGCCTACGTGAAATGATTGGCGCTAACGTGGACATTTTTAAATAATTTTTTTTTTCCTTTCTTCCGCAAGATGAGTTAATGTTTAGAGAGAGTAGCTTCTGTGCCGGGGTTTCCCTTGCTCGTGGATCAAAGGAGTGGCACTCTGAAGGTCCCAATCCACGCGAAGGGCACGGCTCGCTGCAGAGTCACAAATTCTCTCTGCCTCTCGCCTTCTTCCAAAACCCTTTTGCTTGATTTGGTCGGTGTTTCACAATAATGGGGAGACGCACCTTCAGCTAATTTGGTCTTCTTCAATGGGGATCGAGTCGAAGGAACTGAAAATCCCGTCGTGGAGAGGTTGTCGGACCTGCAGATGGTCGCTGATGTTCTGGTCTCGAGGCGACGCCAGGCGAGGCCATCCTGGCTTGGGCGACTCGGCCTCACTAGTTCTAGCTAGGCCAACCTCGCTTGGGCAACGGCGAATCATTAGTCTATTCATGAGAAGCTCATAACTCATCTGTCTAAGTAAATTATCAGTAACTTACAGCTCCGTCATCTGGGTTACCGAGCAAAACGAGTACAATGACTCGCTAAAATTCACTCTTCTAGCGAGCGATGCAAGATTAGAATCAAGTCCAACGCCCACCTCCCGCCAACTCGAATGGTAATTTCATAAACTTCGGACAAATCAGTAAGCATGCTCGTTGAACAAAGGAGTAGGACAAATTGCGGGCAAGAAACAAAGGACAGAGCAAGATCAAAGTGACACGCACGGGATGGTTACAAGGGAAGACAAATGCTAGCTCTGTGTTGAGCTTTTTTATTCAATGTTCTTGATGAAGTCCTGAATCAACTTTCCAATGGAGTCATATGAAGACCCACCTTCCTTCACGGCGTTCCTTGCCGCCTCTCTCATTTCCTTCACCTTCTTCCTAATCACTGCGCCGGCACCGCCCATCAAGCATCCAATGGCCCTCTCTATCTCCTCCGCTGGCACCATATGGCTGCCAACTCCATGGCCCCGGTAGTCCAGCCGCAGCTCCGCGGCTAATCCCAGTTCCTTCACCATTGTGAAGGCGTTAAGCTGTTGCTCCGCATATATGGGCCACGTCACAATTGGCACTCCATGCCACAAGCTCTCTAAAATGGAGTTCCAACCACAGTGAGACACGAACCCACCTATGGCTGCGTGCGCCAGCACCTCCACCTAAGGTGGAGAAAATTGATGAGTTGTATCCTAATTCGAATTAGAACAATCACAATAATAATAAAAAAATAAATGACGCACAGTTTATCCATATTCACCCCAGAATAAGGTTACATCATGTAAATAGATTTCATTATGATTTAAGTTTATAGCCACACAACTTGTTACAATGATCTCTCATGTGAACATAACATATATGACCTAAAAATATGTCTAAAATCTAAGCCTATCCAAACTCTTTTGATCTCACAACAAACGGACCAACTTAAACACAAACCCAAACCCGTTGTTGTTTCGGGGTGTTGCTCTGAACCCCCCGCCGACTGGGGGCAGGGACTCCCGTTCGGGGCGCCGCCTCGAACCTCCGCATTTTATGCGCAAAGGGTCATATGTCATCGGTTTATACTTCGTTTCCTAAGCTCACGTGAGCGTGCCGGTATGAGAAACAAGATCCTCGAAGTATTCGACAACTCTAACAAAAATATGTACTTCGTTACAAGCTAGATAAGTCTATAACAATTTCGAGCAGTGGATATATGTCCATTTTTGTTTAGAAATGAATTATTATCGGTAATGAAAAATATGTACTTCGTTACAAGCTAAATAAGTCTATAATAATTTTTGAGCAGTGGACATGTGATGGCTGTTTCACTTTGCGATAATTATTATAGACTTATCTAGCTTGTAACGAAGTACACATGTCCACTGCTCGGAAATTATTATAGACTTATCTAGCTTGTGACGAAGTACATATTTTTGTTGCCCGATAATAATTCATTTCTAAACAAAATATTAGTGAAACCCACAGCTTTTAGAATGTGAGTTGTTTCACTTTGCGATAATTATCGAAAAAAATCATAAACTTATTTTGCAGCGGCCAATTCAATCCTAAATCTTTTGAGGACTAGCCAATTTAGTCTTAATCCTTTTGAAATTTAACCAATTTAGTCATAAACCTATTATTTGGATAATTAACCGAAAGGACTATATTGATAGATAGTCAAAAGAATTGGTAGATTGTCAAAAATTTTATAATTAAATTGCCACAAGTAAAAAATTTAGAACTGAATTGGCCACAATATAATAAATTTAGGATTTTTTCGGATAATTTTCCCTACAACAATTGCTCCCTTCTTACCCTATTTACCATGTTAGAGTAAAGTAAGATACTACCGAAGATAGATATAGTCGTTGGGTAAAAAGACTTAAAGACTTGTGACGTAAAAAAGACTTGAGACTAACCTGCGGGGTCCACCCGCATACGACCCCCTCTTCCTCGCATTCGGTCCAGGAATCCACCAGGAAGCTGCGACTGTGAACTTTCTGGACGCAACGACCACAAAAACTTATACCCGCTCCGCTCGATTCCGGCGGCGATCTCCTCCACTTGGTCCGCATCGAACCTCCCCGAGCTCCCGAAGCACAGGAACGCCACGGAGGACGGCGGTTGCTCATCGAGCCACGCCCGGATCTTCTCCCAGTGAGCCCGGTCCAGAGAAGGATCCGGCACACCCTTTGGGTCAATAACCGGTCCGACCGCGTGCACGGCCGGTCTGTCCGAGCTTCCTTCGGAAAACGAGCTGATGGCGAAGTGTTCCAGTTCCATGAACGTGTTTACCATGATTCCCCGGACGTCCCTGAACCTGCGAGCCAGCTTGACGTAGGCCGCATAGCCGCCGGCTTCCCCGTCGAACACTGCTGACGGCAAGACAGAGACCGGAACTGGGTTGGTGAAACTGGGAAGAGGCAGGTCCGGATCGGACGGTCGGACCTCTCTCGCCACCTCGTCGTGCCGAGCCGGCAAGTGGAACATGAGGTCCAGGAAGTGCGCGTTGCTAGTAAGGTAGATGTAAGAAGGGAGCGAGAACCCGTCAGCCACGTCGATCATGGACGTGCAGAACAAGTCCAGGACGAACCCGGCCACGGACCGGGAACGTCGGATCTCCCCGACCGCTGTCTGGACGTGCGGGACGTAGCTCTCGATGAAGACCGTGACGTAGTGCTCGACCGAGCGCAGGAGCTCGGGCGGCGGTGGGTCGACGGGAGGGAGGTCGACGAGGGCGATGCGTGGCTGCGAGGCGACGAGCGACTTGGTGTAAGCGTCCAAGTGGGGGGTGAAGGGCGCTTTCATGGCGAGGACGGTGATGGAGACTCGAGGATCGTGGCTGAGCAAGCGGGCCGCGAACTCGAGGGCCGAGATGATGTGACCGACGCCCGGCACTGGAATGAATACGAGCTCCAGTTTCTCCATAGGCGACGGTGAGTGAGGCTTTCGAGCTCTGTCTTCTTTAACTAGTGTTTGTCGTTACACCTGGCGTGGTATACGAAGGACTTCGTAAAGTAGCTGGACAGGAAAGACAAGAATGGCTGGATTGATGCGGTCGGATCCGCCTTGGGGACGAATAGGTTCCGTGTTGGAGGACAAGCACATTCCACCGAGCGATGATGTAGGGATGACGTTTCCCCAAGCGATATTTCTCGTTTTTGAGGACGGGCAACGACAGAGACAAGATAACCTAAAACGCATTCCGGGAAAAACTAAAGAAAAAAAGATCGGCCTTCCTGGAAATGTATGAGAGACAGAGACTTCACATTAGTCTTTGTCGGTAGTTGTTGAGGGCGTTGTCCTTAAACAGCTCCGCCTGGGTGGGTCAGTTTCCGTAGTGGAATTTAGAACGGGACCCGTAGTGTCAGTTCTCAGTTTGTAGAACTCACTAGATCCTGGAATCGGTGATTTCTTTTTTCTTTTTCTTTTTTGTAATTTCTTCTATTCCCTAAAAACTAAAGAAGATCGATATCTTGACACGCCGACACGTTATTTTTAAAAAATAAAAATTTTCAACACGTTGAGAAAGATGTTATATATTGAATGTATATTTTTATACATGAATGATAAATTATTATGGAGAATTTAGAGCTCTTAATTTTTGTAATTTAACTCCAATCAGCCTAAAAAAATAGTCAAGTAAAAATAAAATTAAACACTTGATCGAAAAAATATTGGATGCTCCCTGAAGTCCAAGCGATGTGCGCCCCAATCAATATGTCGAGCCACATGTGCTGTGGGCTCAAAATTAGATTTTCAGAGAAAATATTATTATCCCTCCTATTACTTACTAAAAAAAAAAGCTGTAACTAGAGCACTGCAGAGTAAGTTGCACAGTAAATTAGACATGCACGCTCTCTCCTCTCTCATCTTGCGTCTTTTCACCGCTCTCCTTTCACTTTTTAAAAAAAAATCCCTCACCCGCCTTTCTCCTCTCTCTCCTCTCTATCTCGCGAAGCAACACAACTACGGTGATTTGGCTGCCTCGTCTCCTCCTCCGACTCTTGTTCGCTCTTTGTTCCGGGCATACAAAGCTCATTCTCTGCTCGGGCGCTCCCTGCTCGCTTCGATGCCGGCTCGCTCCATCGCTACCTCCCCTTCCACCTACAACTTCGCACTCCATCTTTCCTTCGGATCCGTGCTTTTCGCGCCCTCCTTCCTCACCGACTCGCTCGTTGCCAGCTCTCCCCTCTTTCTCTCATGGTTCGAGATGCGGACACCCTCCCTCCTCTCTTCCCCGATCTCTGCCCTCCAAATCTGGGCTTTCGCCCTTCTTTCGCACCGACTCGCGTGTCGGCGTGTCGGCGCTCACCACGTGTGGAGCGCGTGTCCATGTCCAACAACGATGCGGTGGCCCCTTGATGTGTCCGTGTTCGTAACCTACGAGTAAGAGCTTCCGAAATTAAAAGGATTTATTATTGTTTGTTAAAAAAAAAAAATAAGAAATCTGCCATCCATCATCCGAGCCATCCTGTTCCTTATGTGGAACTAGGATTCGGACCAGTTATACCCCTAGTTTGGATACCGAACCACAAGCCCTCACTCAAGTTCGGCAAGTATGACCCTTGTCCACGAACTTCGTTAGAAATATGTCTCGTTTTTTTTAGCCTAAAACGAAAATATGAATTTTGGAAATAAATAAATAAAATTCGAATTTATGCGGACTTACGAAATAAAAAAAATCCGAACAAAAACATAAAGGATATATATAGACATCAATTTTGTGAACATGCGTCAAAGTCGTTGGCTGAATTGGAAAGTCTACCTGGGACTTTGAATTTGGGTTGGACCACGGGATATTTGTTCACGGTGGCTAGATGATATCAACAAGAAGAAATAAAGAGAAGATTTGCTTTTCTATTTCTTTTGAAGTTGCGTGCAGGAAGAGAAGTCGATGTTGGACTTTTCTTGGGCTGACCGAATCACGTGATCCAAGACGATGATTGCCTATGACACCCCTCCACTACTTTTGTTTGTATAACCACCCACGTTTAGGAGATAGAGAAGAGAGAAACGGGGTAAGTTTTTTAGTTTGGGGTTTTCCTCGTATTCTGCTCCTTTTGCGCGGATGGTGTTTGGGGGTCTTAGATCTCTTATGAAGGGAATCTTGGGTGTGCAATATCTCGGTTGTGAGAGTTATACCGTGGGTTGCTATGGGATTTGCACCCATCCGTTTGGTGTTTATTCGTGGAAGTATATCGTTGTAATTTTTCCGATCATCAAAGAGAGTCGTGTGATTCGTGGATGTAGATAGCCAACCCGTCGAACCACGTAAATCTGTGTTCTTCATCTTTACTTTGTTAAACTTATCTTGTTTATCGTTTTATCCAACGCAAATATCGATTACGTGTGAAGAATTATCGCAACATTGGGGGCTAAACATTATGTGCGTTATTGGATGTAAGTGGGGCTTGAAACACTGCGAGTGTTTGAGCGACTCGAGTGTGGTTTGTAATCTCCATGTATCGCTTGATCTATAGTGGAATTCATCGCTTCTTCCCCGTGGACGTAGGTCTCTAAGACCGAACCATGTACATCTAGTGTTCGATTTATTTTCTTGTTCTATTTTTTTATTGTTCGATCGTTTGGTTTCGCGCAACAATTGGTATCGAGCTAGACTTATCGAGTTAAAGCGAATTGATGGCGTGACGAAGAAGTAAAAGTGAAAATCGACAGATTTGAAGGGAAGGACTTTGGTTTTTGGAAAATGCAAATTGAAGATTATTTATATCAAATGAAGTCGCACTTGCCTTTGTTTGGAGAGAAACTAGAGACGATGAAGTAAGTTCGATTGAGAATTACTTGGATAGACGAGCGATGGGTGATATTCGGGCGATGTTGGCTCGTAACGTTGTGTTTAATATCTTCAAAGAGAAGACCACTACGAATTTGAAGAAAGCCATGTTGGATATGTACGAGAAGCCTTCTGCGATTAACAATGTCTATTTGATGTGACGTTTGTTTAATTTGAAGATGAGCGAAAGTGCGTCAATTACTAATCATATCAATGAATTCAATGTGATCGTTAGTCAATTGAGTTCGGTTGATATTAACTTTGAAGATGAGGTATATACTTTGATTTTATTATCTTCATTGCGTGATAGTTTGAATTAACAACGTCGGCAAATTGACTAGCCCAGAGCTCGCAATTTCATTTTAGAATCCCCTTCGCTTCTCGATGTCGCGTTATGGTCCGGAGCTTGGGTCCAATGTGGTCGTTCCATCTCTCGATCGAGAAGCTGAGGTTACTCCTTGAATGATTCTGCAGCCGTTGAAAATCTCTCTTCATTATAATTAATGCACATGATTCAGAATCCGGTTCAAATTAAAAGAACAGATATATACTTCTCTCGCCGAAAAGGAGTCACTACGTTGCTTATCCTATAATTTTACGCATATTATCCCCCTAAACACTAGAGCAGTACGAACATGTTAATCCGAAAATAATGGGTACACACGAGCTTGAACTCTAGAGACAAGGAGGACAAACATAAGAAGTACAATATCCATGTTCCTGAATCCCTGTAAATAATAAAAAACCCGCTTGAATTTCTCTTAACCTGCACATTATACAATACATCTTTGTAATGATTTAATGATTGTCGGATGAATTTTAGCCTGTGATACGTGACAGAAAGGGTTATTGAGAGGATTTGAAGTATAGACTCGGAAACTAGCGAATGCAAACATTGGATAAAGGATTTTTTTAGAAGTCACTTTCCAGGAGAATGATAATATTTCTCCGTATTTAGTTGGGATCTAAAAGTAAATTAGAAAATATTGTCCGTCGTTTAGTAAGGAAAATATAATTTGATTTTTCACATCATTTTTCAGCCAGAATTTACTCGATATAGACGCCGATCGTCCCACATGGTACAGCTAGCGCTTATGTGAATAATTTTTTGTGATTTTTAAATAAACAACACTAGTTTTTTAACAAAATTTTATTTTATCTAGTTGTTTTCTTTTTAATTTTTCTTCTTTCTCCAATGCGACCAGCAAGTAGCAGGGCAAGCTTGCATCTATGGCTAATTGTCGATCGTGGTCATGGCCGGGAACCGACCCAGGAAGAAGGACAAAATAAAAATAAAGAAAAAAGGAAAAGAAAGAAAAAGAAAGAAAGAAAAAATAATCAAAATGAAAAGGAATGTGAAGGAATGCACGACATGAAGATAGGGGAAAATGTTTTTTTCTTTCCACATTTAAAGGTAGTGTTGACGCCTAAATTTTGACTAATATATATTTTGCATAAAAAATTAGAACTAATTTTAGTTCTAAACAAAAATCATCTCACATATTCATTTAGCATTGGCATATAATTTGAGCTTAATTTAACAGGCATCCTGGACTAGGCATGGGATAAAAAAATGCACCGAGAAGATTCGGGCTTGAAAGAAATATTTTCTCGGGGACCGTATTGCAAATACTCGGAACCCGGGGATTGTATTGCAAATACTCAAAACTTCGTGGATCGGATTGCAAATACTTGAAACTTCAGGGACTACATTGCAAATACCAAAAGAAGATGGGGAAAGGAAGATGGTGAAAGGAATATGAAGAAGAGAAGATGAAAATGGAAGATGAAGAAAGGAAGATGAAGATGAAAAAGAGAAGATGAAAATGGAAGATGGAGAAATAAAGGTGGAAAGAGAAGATGAAGATGAAGAAGAGAAGATGAGGATGGAGAAAAGAAGATAAAAATGGAAGGTGAGGAAATGAAGATGAAGAATGAAGGATGAAGAATTTTGCCTATAAAAGAGAGAGTTTTTGGGGGAGTGGAAGATAATTGAAAGAGAGTTTTTTGGAGTGGAAGAGAATTGAGAGAGTTTTTTGAGAGGAATTCTTTAGAGAGGAAAAAGAGAATTCTTGAGAAAAATTTGGAAAGAGTTTTGAAAGGGCTTGAGTGTTTTGAAGCTCTGCTACCATTGCCAATTTCTACACCCATCAACACAAGCCACAAGTTCATCACCATCGCTCAAGCCCGCAATGAAAAGAAAGTTAAGTGATTCCCTAACTTTCTTTAATTTCGAATACAAATTAGCTCGATTTTCTACATCGATTTTTTTTCTATGTTTTTATGTTAAATAACAATGCATATCAACGATGAGACATCAATGGTACAAGAATAGAATGAGAGCAAAAAGGGAAAAATATCAACGCCTGGATTGCAGCCTCATGAAATTCTAGCGAGATGAGAAAGAAGCGTGAATGAGAGATAGGACCAAGAGATTTCTCGGTCTAACGAGTCACCAAATCGGTCCAATGGTCAAGACAAGCCCGAGCACAAGTTTGGTGCACGAGTTCAAATTGGGGAGTAATCTTGAACCTATTTCATTCTAATTCCATGTAATTTCTTTATTTCAAACAAATGTCAAGGGAAGAAAAACCCAAAAAAATTGATTCTTTGATCTTCAAGTAGAATTCATCAAATTTGTCAAATTCATTATTTTTTTTCATGAATTTTAAGGTACCGAAAGGGCATTAGTTGTAATTAATGTAACCAAGTCCCCGGACTCTTAATCTCCGGTTCGCAGAAATAAGATAGTTTTCTCCCGCTATTTTATTTAGGTTTCTAATCGACCTACCGAAAATGATTAGTGGCGACTCCAAATTCAAATCACATTGCATGTTGATCATTCGAACCTTAAGTTGCGATTTGGTATGGACTTGGGAGAGTCCGAGTTAGGTGAGTTAATTAATTAACCCGATAATCCATTAGCCCGAAAATGATAACTTGTTTATTTTTTTTTTAGGTCGCGACACTTGGCGACTCCACTGGGATCCAAAGAGGACTTAAGCGATAAGTTCATGAAAAGGAAAATTACTTGATTTGGCAATCTTGGTTGAATTTTAATCCCTAGGTGTTAAAATGGTTTTGCAGAAAGGGAGTTATAAGGGAACGAGTGTTTGCTAACCTTTTTGTGTAGATTGAAGGAGATTGTGTATGGTTTATATTGAAGTGTTGGATGCTATGAATTGCCGCGCATGTTTTTACTGTTTTTACATTTACACTTAGCACACACAACCCGCCATTCAACCCGAATGGCTAGGCTTAGGATGGTACTTGATTAGGGATACTTCGCCATCGTCGCCCGGCCCGAGCCGCTCTTCTCGAGTCCCGAATTATTTCAAATCGGTGCCAAGAGTTAACACCTCCATCATTCGCCGTGTGATGCGGGTCGTTACTTGGCCGAGCCGGATGTCTACTGGGGATCTTGGTTCAATCGCAAGCCGATGTGGTTTAGTCCGGATATCCCCGGAGCTCCACTTTTGTCAAGCCATGCTAGATAGAAATCGAACCTCACGAGCATTTTCATGCGCATGTCTTTGTGATTAACATTTTCTCTCCAAAGGAGGTAATTTCTTGAGCTTTATCACCGATTTTTTTTAATCTTATTTTGGGTCGGTCCATGATCTAGGTTGAGTCATTTGGCACACGAATGGGTCGCAATGATATCCCTTCACAATTGAAAGAACTTGTCCTCATAAAAATGTTCGGAAGATCATAATCTCTCATGACAAAAACTTTTGCAGCAATCCGATGCATTTTCCTTTCAATAAGGAATTAGTAGCCGAGATGGAGCAGCTGGAATTTCACATGTTTTCGGACTCCAGATTCATTTTACAATTTAGAACTAGAAAACGTACCTTTTGTGGAATTACCAAACATGAAAGTTCTAGATCGTTGTTTCAACTAATAGCCTGCAAAATTTCAGTCTCTAATTCATTTTTTTAAGAGGTCTTCCGTTCTTTTGTTGGAAACCGGATAAAGCAATTTTTCTGGTTGAATTTGTTTAAAGAAGTATTAAACTGCATTGATCCGTGTGGAACCCGCCGTAGAGTGAAACACAAAAGTTGTTCGTCGGTATGTCATCTATCAGCTCCTAAATTTTGGCATTGTGTTGATCAATGTACGAATTAAGATGAATTTTTCGTAAAAATCGACGAAACTGAAAATTGCCTGATGTGGTCTTTTTCGTCATGTCTAGGTTCGTTCATTGAGTTTAGAAGGAAGTCATGGACCGGCCCTCTATCCTCGCTCATTGTACTTACTCTTGGCTTGTCGCTTTTTAGGAAATTTATCACGGATCCTCCGCATATTACTCGATTGGTGGCGGAGAGAATGGCGGACATTAACGCCGCTGTCCATGAGACTTTGAATGAACAAATTGGTGCTCTAACCGAGCGATTTGAAGGGATGATGTCTCACAAGATGATGGATAACTTCATAGCCAAGGTTCAGCCTCCACTCAAGCCCTCTCCATGCCAGCTCTAATTCCCTCGGCAGTAATTCCAAAGAAGGCCTCGGAAGGTGTTCCCTATCGCTACAGGAAGATATTATTATAACAGGCATGGGTTCGAGCATACCACCCTCGATTCCAGCTCCCCAAACCAACCCGATGATGATAACCAATGACCAACAAGTTTGTCATCATGGGGGATACATGAGGAGGGAAACCTAGTGGATTCAAAAGTATACGACCTAGATGAGTTCACCCAGATTATGAGGAAGTTCGTCAAGATTTCGAACGACATGAGGAGATCAAGCCCTCGACCGGTGAACAAATTATCTCGGCCAACCTAGGCAATGCGAAAAACCCTAAAGAAGTTAAGATCGGGGCAAGCCTTTCCTCGAAATGTCCGAACGCCCGATTAGGCTCTTGAAGGATTACCAGACGTTTCGCCCGGTCTTACGCAGATATGCCCGGTCTCGACCGCTCCATCGTCGAGCATTGTTTGCCGATCGATCCTTCGGCTAAGCCGCTTATGCAAAAGTCAAGGAGGGCCAGACCGGAATTAGTGCGTAAGATCAAAGAGGAGGTCATAAAGCTTCTCGATGTAGGATTCATTGAGACTACGGAATATTCCGATTGGGTCGCTAACATAGTCCCCGTCATGAAGAAAGACGGCCGCATTCGGGTTTGTGTCGATTACGAGACTTGAACAAGGCCACCCTAAAGATGATTTCCCTCCCGCATATCGACGTATTTGTGACAAGATCGCAGGTTGAATTGTTTTCATTCATGGATGGTTTCTCCGGTACAATCGATCCCGATGAATGTCAATGACAAGTTGAAAACCACTTTCACCACACCATGGGGAATGTTCCATTACCGGGTAATGCCGCTCGGTCTCGAAACGCCGGAGCCACTTACCAACGAGCCATGGTTGCCCTTTTCCATGACATGATGCATAATGAGATTGAGGTTTACGTCGACGACATGATAGCAAAAACAAGGCATGGAGAAGATCACGTCGAAACGCTGAAGAAATTGTTCGACAGACCGAAAGTATAAGTTACGCCTCAACCCCGCCAAGTGTGTCTTTGGGACCAGCTCGGGCAAGCTACTCGGATTCGTGGTAAGCAAGAAGGGCATTGAAGTCGACCCTTCGAAAGTTAAGGCTATTCGTGAGCTTAGCCACCGACGACGCTAAAGAAGTTCGAAGTTTGATGGGTAAAGCTAAACTATATTGCTCGATTCATCTCTCGCTATCGAAAACCGCTAAGCCATTCCTCAAGCTATTAAAGAAGAATGCGCTAGTCCAATGGGATAGCGAATGTGAAGAAGCTTTTGGAAAATCAAGCAAAGATCTCATGAATCCACCCGCTTGCTCCTCCAACACCGGAAGCAACCTTTAATCCTCTACCTCACAATCCTTAGTGAATCCTTGGGTGCTATGCTAGCCCAAGAGAAGCAGGAGGACGGAAGAGAACGAGCCATTTATTATCCGAGCAAGAAATTCACAACTTCGGAAATGAAGTACTCCGAAGTAGAGAAAACATGTGCGGCGTTAGCCGGGTACGCATGTGCTTCGCAATATACCTTGCATTACCAAGTGCTTCGGTGACATAATGCAATCCTATCAAATACTTGCTTAATCAACCCGCCTTGATTGGTAGACTTGCCAAATGGCAAATCCTCATCTCCGAAGTTTGACGCTCAATATTTGTCCCAAAAGTCAATCAAGGGACGAACTATAGCAGATGTCCTAGCTGAAAATCCGGGGCAAGATGATGACGCCTATCATTCCCGAGGATCGAATCACGTCGGTGGAGGATTACATCCGGACTATGTATTTTGACGGAGCCGTCAATTTATCGGGTCGTGCACGGGCGCGGTTCTCGATATCTCCAGTGGTCAAGATTATCCTCGTGGCAGCAAAAAATTGGTATTCCCTTGCACAAATAACATAGCAGAATATGAGGCATGCATCCTCGGCCCGCAGCCGCGATTGAAATGGGGATAGCCCGACTTAAGGTGTTCGGAGATTCCGCTTTGATTATCCTTCGACCTTTGGAAAGTGGAAGACGAGAGATGCTAAATTGCTACCCTACCATGAGTATCTGGATGAATTGGTGGAGGAATTTGAGGATATCTCATTTGAGTATCCGTCCCAGACTCATAATCGATTCGCCGATGCATTCGCTACCTTGTCTTCAATGTTACAAGTCGCCAATGGACTTGAGGTTGACCCATCAAGATCGAGGTACTAAAAAACCCGGCATATCGTATGACCGTGATCAATGAACCCGATGGTAAGCCCATGATACCATGACATCAAGACTTATATTCAAGCAGGAGTTCCCTGAAAAAAGTACCGTATCCGACCAAAAGTACATAAGGAAGATGGCCTCAAGTTCTTCTTGAATGGAGAGAATTTGTACAAGCGGTCATTCGATTCTCGTCCTACTAAGATGCGCTGACTCGATCGAAGCGCTTCGTCTAATAATGGAAGTACATGAAGGGATCCGTGGTCCACACATGAACGGCCACTTGTTAGCTAAGAAGATTATGAGGTTGGGTTATTATTGGCTCACGCTCGAAAGAGATTGTATTCAAGATGTCCTGAGCTATCACAAATGTCAAATTCATGGTGACAAGATTAATGTCCCTCCAAATGAGTTGCATCGCTTATCCGAACCACGGCCGCTTTCTATGTGGGGCATTGATGTTATCGGTCCTATCAACCCTAAAGCATCCAATGGGCATCGATTCATCTTGGGTGGCGATCGACTATTTCTCCAAATGGATCCGAGGCCGCATCCTATTTAGCGATTACGGCACGAAATATCGCGAAATTTATCCGCCGGGATATCATTGCTCGATACGGCTCACCCGAAGCCATAATCACCGACAATGGCTCGAACTTAAACAACAAACTAATGGACGAATTGTTTAAGGAATTCAAGATCAAGCATCCGAACTCTTCCCCATATCGCCCTCGGATGAATGGAGCAAGAGAAGCCGCCAATAAGAACATTAAGAAAATTTTAGCGAAGACGGCTGAAAATTATCGCGATCGGGCATGAGAGGTTGCCATTTGCACTTATGGCATATCGGACCTCAATCCGGACATCTATCGGGGCAACCCCGTATTCTCTTGTATATGGAATGGAGGCCGTTCTACCGCTGAAGTGGAAATTCCTTCCTTACGTATACCGTCTCAAGCTGTTTCGACGGAAGCTGAATGGATCCAAGCAGAGAGCAAGCCAATTGAACTCGATCGACTGAAAAAGACTTAAGGTCAGTATGTCATGGCCAGTGTTATCAGCAGAGAGTTGCTAAATCATTCAACAAAAAAGTTCGCCTCGATATTTTCGGATCAATGACCTGGTCTTGAGAAAATTATTGCCAATAGTCCCACTCCCTAGAAGGGAAATTCGCTCCAAACTACGGTGGTCCGTATATAGTAAAGAAGGTGCTCCCCGGTGGTGCTTTGATTCTCGCCGAGATGGATGGTCGTGTCTTTACCAATCCAGTCAATTCGACACAGTAAAGAAATATTATACTTGATTCACTCGATGTTTTCATAATCGAGTTATAATATTAATACGCATTCACGAGTTGTTCACATTTGAGCATTCGTTTGTTTCCTCGCTACTAATCTTTGCCGAGAGATTGTTTCGAATGGGGAGTCTCTCTAGCCCAATTGAATTGACCATCGAGAGCGTGAGATTTACATATTCGCAGAGTAAAAGGGGTTATCTTGCGAAAAAGATATGACGACCAAGATGAAATGAGTAAAAACTTGCATTCATTTCATTCATCGAAAAGCCTTACAAATAGATCAACGGGTGGGAATGTAAAGCCAAACCGAGCCCTAATGAGCATCACAAAGGAGTTTAACCGACTCTCCATACAGCTGATGCTCCGCCTACACCGATCGCTCCGAGAATCGAGATCCGCCAACTTAAAGAGGAGGAGCTCACATTTCTCTTTGAGCTTGGCTACCTTGTCCTCGTGATGCCTCGGCAAGAAATTCCAGGTCATGGATCGCATTCTCCCGCGGCTATATCCAGGGTCGATCGTCCACCTTTCTTCCATCCATGCATTGAAATTTTAAAACAATATTGAGCGGATCGCGCTCGAAGATGGTCCGGGGACATGGCCAAACACCCCACCAAGTTCCCCTCTCACGAATCAGACAGGGAGACTTGTTCATTACCGTAGTCGAGGGCCTTCTTATAATTGTCGCCTACAAGACCGGCCAACACCAAGCTGTCCGACCGATCCCGATAGCGTGCCTTCACAAGGTGGGCCAAAGTAACATCTTGATAAGCAACATGGTAAGTCCTCCGTAAAGTTAGTGAAGAGGGTGGGGAAGATCCCGTATTCCTCTTCTAACTTGGTACCTTCAATAGAAGCGGAGTCCATATCCCTAAACATAAGACGAATTTCGTTTCGCCTCCGGATGGTTGGCTATATAAGAGTAGCCCCGGCCTAGAGATTATAAAGTTTCTCCCATTTGGCCAAAACTTCACCGAGAAGGCGTGTGCATGAAGGGAAGCCATTGTTGTTGAAGCGGCTAAAAAGAGTGGATGCAAAAGAGTGCTTAGAAGGTCGGAGATGAAGATATGAAAGCGATAATTGTCTCGGCGTTATATCCTAATTTAAAGGGCAGGAAAAGCGATAGCAATAATTATTGTGGAGCCACGTTAATTATTTGGGCAAAACTACAGACGTTTCGTCCGTGAATCACGGATCTACCATCTCAAGCCTCACAAATCCGAAAAAGTTACGAAAAGATTTGAGAACCCCACCATGTTGAAAACCCGAGTGGGAGACAAGCATACTTTTCGAGAGAAAAAACAGCAATTCTTGCGGAGCCACGTTAGTTACTCGGGTAAAACTACAAGCGTTTCTGCTCATTGGATCCTGGATCTATCGTCAATCCGTGATCTCGAGCCTCACAAATCCGAAAAGTTACGAAAAGAGTTGAAGTCCCACCATGATTGAAAACCGAGTGGGAGATAAGCATGGTTATCAAGAAAAGAAAATCGGTGCGAATGGATTCGGGGTCCCATCACGTTGAAAAAATAAGACAAGGTGGGAAACACGAAATCTTGGGAAAAACGTCGGCTTAGTGATTTTCATCCGCGTTTAAAGGGAGGTTTTGGAACATACCCGATTACTCGAAAGAATTTGGAGAGAGTAAGCATACAACGGAGAATAGAGTGAACAAAAGGCGGTAAGAGGTATTTCAATCCAACATGTTTAGAGGCCATCGCACTTCATCGGGAGGCAACCAACCTGGACATCCCCGAAAGCGAACCGCTGGATTTCGAGACCGGATCCAACGCTCGGAGCCGTAAAACCCAACTCTCTTGGCGGTGAAATTCAAGATCTCGACAAAGAACAACAATGGCGGCACCAATGCAGCCAACCCTTAAAAGAAAATATCAAATCAAAGTGCTTGAAGTCGCCTTCAAGGAGTGCTCTTACGCGAATAAGAGACGCAAAATGAATTGAGCCGGATGATAGGAATGGAGCCCTTGAAGGTCAAGTTTTGGTTTCAAAACAAGCGGACCCGATTGAAGGTTAAAAATGAAAGTCATGAACTTACGTTTCGAGGGAAGAAAGTGAAAAGCTTCGAAGCAGAGAACAAGAGGTATAGGGATGCTATTAACACCGCTTCGTTTGCCATGCTCGTAGCGGCCCCATCTCCTTTGGTGACATGTCCCTCGATGAGCCCACATCTCGAGCATTGAAAATGCTTATTCACCAGCTCATCCCCTGCAGAGCAAGTTCTCGTACAATCCGATCTCGCTGGAGATACATCCTAGAAAATCGGTCTTGCAGAAGCGTAACCGATACCCTTCGAGGGGAAGAGACATGCATCACTACAATTGGAGTTTCCTTGATATCACAGCCAGCCAATTCAACGCCGATGGAACTCCGAATGTGTAGCCTACATGAAGTTTTAGTTTTTTATTATGGGCTCTCAAAATATTCTCCTTTTTTAGCATCACTAGCCAACCCTTACGAGTCCTCAAGAGAAGTAGTGACATGTATGAATGAATGTACTGTTTGTTACAAAATCTCCATGTGAGACATTCTTCTTTTAATGCCTAGAGTTAATCCAAGGGCAAAGAACAAGACTATCCACGAACATCATCATGCTCAAATGCGTGAATTCCTCGCTTGGATTCGTGATCGCGAAAAGATTGGGAAAGCCTTCACGTAAGTAAATGCGAAAAGATTTGAGGAGGGAAATAATCGCCTCGTTTGTAGAGAAAGTGAAAAGATTTGAGGGCTCCTCCATATCGAAAAGTAAAAAAGAACGACGGATTGGGCGGGAGGTAAGAGTTATTGCGAAATGGATCCAAGGCACTAAGACCGAAAAGGAGAGAAAAGTCAGTCACGAGACTAACGTATCAAAAAAGTTTATAAAGAACTTGAAGTCTCCATGCACCTCCGTAACTCGTCACGAAACGCCATCATCGCTTTTGTGATTTTCCTCGAAATTTATCTTTGCAAGTCCAAAGAACATCTAAAGCCCGGCCTCTAGTCGAAACACCCATTTTTCGGTCTACATATGGAAGGTTTTGAAAGGAAAATAAGTATGCGTTCACTCCAGCGGAAGTATGGGAAGTTTCCTATCCCGAGGATCTCGCGAGTCATGGCCATTGATGGTAACCCCGTTTCCCTCTCGATCCTCGTTGCCATGCCGAGAAAGTGCATGTATAGGATTTCACTATGTGAAAGCAACGGAAGCCTTAGAGGAGCCGAGACAAGACAAATATGATTTTGACATCGTCACATCCATGGTAGGGATCGATATGGACGGTCTCGCCTCTTAAAGATCATTGATTCTCGAGTTGAATATACCGGTCATCGTCACATCGCAAGTGATGATCGCCAGCTCATAACGAGGGCCATATTGCATGGTGCTCGTGGCATCCTAAAGAAGCCGGCTCGCGTTCGAGTGCTCCAAAACATTTGGCAAACATGCTGTAAGGAAGCAATTACTCGAACAAAAGAACTATGGCCAAGCCGCCTACGACGATTTTGTCGGAAAGAAAAGGCCCCTTTGGTCCGCCGAGCTTCATTCTATATTCATCGAGGCGCTCGACAACTAGGAATCAATTCAAAGACGACCAATGGCCGTACTCAAAATGATGAATATAGATGGACTCACCCTACGAAGTGTCACAAATCACCTTCACAGATTTAGAGATAAGTCAAGAAGCACGATGTAGCTTGGAACCAAGGCGACCGGAGCAAAGTCGACTGGAAGATCAATCCCAGTGAAAACCTACGGAAGCAAAAAGTACCCGACCACTTCCCAATCAAGAATACCGGCCATACCGACCTTCCGCTGGTGGTTCTAGCAATGGACCCGCTTGATTATCCCTACGAATTCCCGAGCGACGGCGGAGGCTCAAGCTCAAGGAGTCGACCGCTCACGGCAAAAACAAAGTGGAAAATGCCGCCGGTGTTAGCAAGTAACAATGCCCAACTTCGAGTATCAATTGCCCAAAAAATCAAAAGGTTACTTTGATGATGAGCTCACCGCCTTGGTCGCCCGGGCCGGAGCCGAAAGACCTCCAGCAGTTGTGATCCGAAGCAAGTGATTATGGATCCTCAAACAACGATCGTTGGTGTATGATCCAAGACAAAATCAGCCAATCATTGGAATAGCCAAAGAAAAGAGGTGGAACCAATCTCGCATGAATACTCCTTTAATTCCATGTATAGTTCCCGCGTGGGATACTTTTACTTTCTAGTTGTCTAGAATTTGCCTAGAGTTAAAGGGCGAATTTTTCTCCTCTCTTATCAAATGCGTAAGTTCCTTATTAAGCTAGGCCCGTAGCAAATCAATTTGTGGACGACGCCCCGAACGCCCGTAAAGAGAGATTCCGAATAGCATTACTTGGGAGAATGCAAGTAAAACACCAAGCGGGCTCAAAGATCGGTAACTCCGTATCGTCCCAATTGGCTCTCACCGTTTCAAACTCTAAGTTAAGCTTATTTTATTCTCCATGGAGATTGCCAACCGCTTTGAGAACAATATAACAAAAGCGAACCACCCGTGGACGCCAACAACACCGCAAAGATAGTGGTTGGGGAATGACAAGTGGTCCGAGGCGTCCCGGGGTCGATCCTGGGATTTGGCATCAATGTACAAAGATTAATAAAAACTTTTTGCTTCGAGATCGAAACTCACCAAAACGGTTATAGAACCTAGAGAGATAACATCCCGGACATACAATCCGATCCAAGATGAATCGATCTTTTCAATTCAAAGTTCGCGAGGAATACGTACATGGGTAAAGTGGTATCGTTTCAACTCTTTTAGAACAAGAGGACATACATTGATGCTTTCCCTTTTGATTTTTACAGGGGTCACTACTCGTCCAAATAGAGAAGTATCCCTCTCCTTGAAAAATTAATGAAATGAGAAATTCCTGGAGCCTTTGACAATCTCATGTCTCAAGCAGACAATGAAGTTTTGCAACGCATTTGCATGAACAGGGGCAACTCACGATCCACGCCCCTAAGAAATTTTTTATGTACTTGCGAACTTTGTCCGCCAAGCTAAAAAGTTGCTGCATTTTATATGCTCGAAAACACTCATACACCGCATGGTTTGCACATGATTGTTCCTCATGTTTAATTTACCAACTCGAATAAGGAACATGAACTACATAAGATACATCGAATGTACGTAAGGGGGCATGACAGATGATGAAAGGCAATCCTTTCCCAAACACGTCCAATTTTTTCAAAGTGAGATGAACGATGGCAAAATTCCGCACTCCCCGAGGTAAAGAGTTTTCTCGCGAAAGGTACGATAATCGAAGTGATGGAGGCATTCATTTCTCTACCCTAAACACCGCAAGTTATCCGTTGATCAACCCATTTGAGCGGAGATTTCACTTCCACAACCCCGTCAAGAACCACCCCACATTGGGGCAAAACAGAGGTAATTCCATCAAGATCACGAGACAAATGGTTAGAAATCTTCTTGCTTGGACTAACATCAATTTTCGGGTGGTTCTTTGCATTGTACTTACGCTTTAATTCAAGTGCCTTAGGGTGACGAAGAGCATTTCTTTTTCTATCCCACACATCTATATCCATTTGCACAACCCATTTGAGCCCGCAAATTTGTTCCTAAAAGCCCTTATTGGTGATCATTGTTGTCCCAAAGCAAATATGGCCTATCTTTGAGTAGAAGGACCCGAAAAGCTGGATCCATAGAAAATCTCCCAATGAACTCATCAAGATACAATCGTAAAAGAGAGTTGGGAGTAAAAAAAAAGGAGAAGAAAGAGGAAAGGCTGATTCCACAAAAAATTTCTAGGCATTTAAAAAGCAAAGTGCCTCCCAAAAGCAAGGCCAATGCCCTTTCAATTCATTGTTCATTTGTAGAATATTTCGAACTTGAATGCACAATTTTCCCGTATATCCTAAAAGGGTTGAGAGAAAAATCTCCTTGAAGTGTCAAATTGCAAATGTTATCTTGAGTTCATACCATCCTCGAGCAATGATGGCATCCTAGAAGGCCACGATCGGTGACAAGATTGTAATGATCACCAACATCAAGCCCCTTCTCAAACATCTTCTCGAGCCAAAACGAACCCTTTCGTTTCTCAGTCCCCAAATCATTACCTCCATTACAACCCTTTAAAAGCCTTTTTCGACTAAGGCACTTGAATTAATGTGGAGTTCAATGATTTTAAGCATCACTCGAAGAAGTTCGGGCAAGATTACTTCTCTCTCATTTTTTGGGGTTCTTGACTTGTAAAACCCAGAGAGATGACGAAGGAATTCATTTCAAGAACTTGACTAAACTAGAGTCCCCTTTGTAAACCTTCGACCTAGCCCTCATTACGGCCCTAATCAAGACCTCCGGATCGGCTCGGTCGTATCAATTGCGAGATTACTTGGATCCTTATCGAATGCGATGATGGAAAGATTGAGTGATTTCTTTTGAATCCTGCAGACATGGATAAATAACTTTTCTTGAGAATGAGAGAAAACCCTTTCTGACCGAAGTCCCCCATTCAGCTCACATTCGAGGTATTCATAATGTGAGAACATCCCCGGACAGGGTTGGTAATGCAAACTTGATAGAATGGTTATGCATAAACCATGGTATGAGTGATTGCATTATATACATGTCATTTCTAATCATGCTCGGTAGGATAGTTTTGCATGAACTCATTGTTGAATATGTTTGCGCATGTTACCTCTACCATTCTATGATGGGTAATACATTCCCGATGTTCGATGTCCCTCCCAAGGTCTCGAAATTCATCCAAGGATTATTGAATGAGCAAGTTCTCCTGGCAAATGCCTACCATGTACGATACGAGCGATCTGTTTCGTTCTTTGATTAATCGTTCGGAGAACCTGTAAGTTTTTTCGAACCCATTTTCAAATTAACAACTCCTCCGATGATAGTTGTTACGATTCAATCTCGTGCAATATGCCTCTCCGTCAGTCGTGTAGACATACGCACCTGGCGATCTTGACATCTTATCAAATCATAACGACGTAGCTCTTATGATTTCCGTCTCGCATCACGAAGACATATGCACCGGTGATCTTGACCTTTAGTCGGCTCATAATGACATAGCTCTTATGATTCTTGCTCCTTTATCAAATCACGAAGACATAAGCACCCGTGATTTTGATCCAAACCAAATCATAACGACGTAGCTCTTAAGATTTTGGTTCCCTTGTCGATCACGAAGACATATGCACCGGTGATCTTGACCTTTAGTCGGCTCATAATGACATAGCTCTTATGATTCTCGGCTCCTTTATCAAATCACGAAGACATAAGCACCCGTGATTTTGATCCAAACCAAATCATAACGACGTAGCTCTTAAGATTTTGTTCCCCTTTGTCGAATCGTGAAGACATATGCACCGGCGATTTCGACATTTAATCAACTCACAACGACGTAGCTCTTGTGAACTTGATTCTACTTCTTTCGACTCACAACGACGTAGCTCTTGTGATCCGGAAGGATACACATATCTTGCGCCGTCTCGCATTAGGGAGAAGTCTCCGATAACAGATAGGCCAAATACCTTAAGGTCCTCGTGTTTGCAAGAAACATGGAAATTAAGGGAATCACCACTTTATGAGGTATTTGGTAAAACAGGTATTCTCGTATGCGATCCATGTGCAAGTTTCTCTAACATGGAAAAGAGAAATTATGACACATGTTATTTATGTCTTGGATATCATGCATCACTTCATTACAAAAAAAATGGGACTAAAACTCCCGCCAAAAAGTTCATCCATCATTTGCACTATCAAAATTTAGGGTTCAATTTTGTCTTTGAGCGGAACCTCTACGAGCCTCCACTCAAAGAGGGGCAGCATTGACGCCTAAATTTTGACTAATATATATTTTGCATAAAAATTAGAACTAATTTTAGTTCTAAACAAAAATCATCTCACATATTCATTTAGCATTGGCATATAATTTGAGCTTAATTTAACAGTGATCCGGACTAGGCATGGGATAAAAAAATGCACCAAGAAGATTCGGGCTTGAAAGAAATATTTTCTCAGGGATCGTATTGCAAATACTCGGAACTTCGTGGATTGTATTGCAAATACTCAAAACTTCAGGGACTCGGATTGCAAATACTTGAAACCTAGGGATGCATTGCAAATACCAAAAGAAGATGGGGAAAGGAAGATGGTGAAAGGAAGATGAAGAAGAGAAGATGAAAATGGAAGATGAAGAAAGGAAGATGAAGAAGAAGAGAAGATGAAAATGGAAGATGGAGAAATGAAGATGGAGAAGAGAAGATGAAGATGAAGAAGAGAAGATGAGGATGGAGAAAAGAAGATGAAAATGGAAGGTGGGGAAATGAAGATGAAGAAAAGAAGATGAAGATGAAGAAATGAAGATGAAAATGGAAGGTGAGGAAATGAAGATGAAGAATGAAGGATGAAGAATTTTGCCTATAAAAGAAGAGAGTTTTTGGGGGAAGTGGAAGATAATTGAAAGAGAGTTTTTTGGAGTGGAAGAGAATTGAGAGAGTTTTTTAGAAGAATTCTTTAGAGAGGAAAAAGAGAATTCTTGAGAAAAAATTTGGAGAGAGTTTTGAAAGGGCTTGAGTGTTTTGAAGCTCGGTGCTACCATTGCCAATTTCTACACCCATCAACACAAGCCACAAGTTCATCACCATCGTTCAAGCTCGCCAAAGAAAAGAAAGTTAAGTGATTCCCTAACTTTCTTTAATTTCGAATACAAATTAGCTCAGATTTTCTACATTGATTTTTTCTCTATGTTTTTATGTTAAATAACAATTTGCATATCAACGATGAGACATCAATGGTACAAGAATAGAATGAGAGCAAAAAGGGAAAAATATCAACGCCCGGATTGCAGCCTCATGAAATTCTAGCGAGATGAGAAAGAAGCGTGAATGAGAGATAGGACCAAGAGATTTCTGGCCTAACGAGTCACCAAATCGGTCCAATGGTCAAGACAAGCCCGGAGCACAAGTTTGGTGCACGAGTTCAAATTGGGGAGTAATCTTGAACCTATTTCATTCTAATTCCATGTAATTTCTTTATTTCAAACAAATGTCAAGGGAAGAAAAACCCAAAAAAAATTGATTCTTTGATCTTCAAGTAGAATTCATCAAATTTGTCAAATCCATTATTTTTTTCATGAATTTTAAGGTACCGAAAGGGCATTAGTTGTAATTAATGTAACCAAGTCCCCGGACTCTTAATCTCCGGTTCGAAATAAGATAGTTTTCTCCCGCTATTTTATTTAGGTTTCTAATCGACCTACCGAAAATGATTAGTGGCGACTCCAAATTCAAATCACATTGCATGTTGATCATTCGAACCTTAAGTTGCGATTTGGTATGGACTTGGGAGAGTCCGAGTTAGGTGAGTTAATTAATTAACATGATAATCCATTAGCCCGAAAATGATAACTTGTTTTTTTTTTTTTAGGTCATGACGGGTAGTTTTTTCATTGGTGGCAAATTTTTTAATGAACCAAACGCCGGAAAATCCAAAAAATATTTTTTCTAGAAGTTATTTTTTCATGAAACAAACTAGCCTTAGTTGTCAAGCTAGATTTGTGTTGGACCTTAAATAAGTTGGATATGGATAGATTGCATTATATTAGGAGACAAGTCAATAAAAATTTCATTAAGGCTCCGTTTGTTTCGTGGAAAATGTGACATTTTTGAAAAAAAAATTAGAAAATGGTTTTCATAGAAAATGGTGATATTTTTTGGTGTTTGGTTGAAATTTAAAATGAACCGGAAAATATTTTTTCATCGTTTGGTAAGAAGATTTAAAATGAAAAAAAAGAAGATTTTCTCTATTTGCGAAAGTTACACGAGAGAGAAGCCTGAAATAGAATGGAAAATGATTTCATTTTCTCGAAAAAGCCAATCATTTTCCATAGATTTAGAAGGATATCTTTCATTGACTAAAAAATATTTTCCTTGACCACAAATTATCTATCCCAAATACTAGAAATAGGGGAAAATGTTTTTTCAAGAAAATATTTTCAGTGAAACAAACGAACCTAAGTCGATCTTATCCAAATTCATGTGTGACCCAAATTTGATCCGGTCCGTCCGTTTTCCATCTCCTAACTTCATCCAGCTATTCAGAAGGACATTGTGCGAGGCAATATCAGATGAGGACGGGATTTTGTATTAATCCGAGGATCTAGTGGACCAAAACTGGTAATGCAAACGGTTTTAGGCCCAAAAGGCTGTGGGCTTAACAAGGTTTTCGAGCTTTCTGGCGTTTCTCCACCTAACGTGGGACTTTTAAGCTTAAAGATCAGGTAATCGGCCGTACCGCCGTTTCTTCTCCGTCCGTTTGTCCATCAAGACAGGCTCTTATTACTCTATGAACAAAATTTCTAAATTTGTCTTTGTATCCCAAAATTCTATCCAACTTCCTAGTATCATCTCGATATTGTGCACGCCTGTCTCATGTGAGCCCAGCCTACTGAACTCGGTGAATTAAGTGAGACTCGCATAAGATCCACACAATTAGAATGCTCGCTCGAGCTTGGTGCGCGTAATCACTCTTTAATAATAGTTCGCAAATACTTCGACTGTATAACGTTTGCATTATCAGTCTTCCACGCATCTCGTGCATGTCGCCATCGATAAGGACAATTGTGGCTCTAGCGAGTAAATAGCTACTCGTATCGGCGGTACTAGACGAAGAATGTGTAGAAAACAAGTCCGCCGAGTCTGTAAAAGCGAGCATTAATCCTTCATTGAAATGCCAGAGAGCCCCGGAGGGGTGGAATGTGCGTGAACCCTACATTGATGAAGATCTTGCATGGCATGTGGTTGGGGGATGATTGACTCGTACTTTGACCACCTCCACAGTCAACCATTTAAGATAACCATGGCATTCACGGACTCCATACTTTCGTCCTTGGAAGAGTGAGTTGGGAGTAACGGAAGAAATTTCTCCCCATCGATCTATCGTTCCATTGAGGGACCAAAACCCTTTTTTTTCACGAAAAATTAAAAAAAGAAAAGAAAAGAAAGACTAATTAGACAGAAGATTCTCGAACTTTGGCGCAACGCGCATGTGATCCATTGAACTTTTAATTTATTCAATATGATCATTAAAATTTAACTCCATATGCAACATCGTCCCAAACATTTAATTTGTTCAATACAATTTCGAATTGTTTGTATGTGTTCAATTTAGTATCCTGATCGTATAAAAATGTTTAAAATATTGTTCCCGAACTTGAATTACTATGAGGACAACAAAGTGAAATTTTTTTATAATTTAGGGTTTAAATTGACTATGTACTCGTTGAACAAATTAAAAATTTAGGGATTACATTGGACATCGCGCTAAAATTTAGAAATCACATTAAATAAATTAAAAGTTAGACGGATCTCATTGCACGTCGGATCAAAACTTAACAACTATTCGTATCATTTCTCAAAGAAAAACTATCAAGGAAAAGAAAAAAGAAAAACAATCTTTCCGATTCGTTTTGTGTGGGCATAAAGGAATTAAAAATCGAGAAGTCACAAAAAAAAAAAAAATCAATACAATGGCCCCCGCCAAGATGAAACCCCTTCGAAAGTGACCGTTCGCACGTGCATGGAAAAACAAGCCCGACCGACTTCAGATCAATCAACGGACCCCAAGGCAACCCAGCTCTGTCGATCCTAATTCTCAATCAAATGTTAACCTTCTTTTGGTATTGACCCACCAACCAAAAGTCGCACGCGTATCCAACTCCTTCCCCGATCAAGAGAACTAAGCGATTCACACGTGCTTCTAGTCAATAAAATTTCATCCTTGAAGGCTTAAACATGGACGAGGTTCAATGCAAATCCAAAGAACAAGCGGAAGGCGGGCTAGCGCAAGCAGCCGACGCATGGTTGGAAGAGAACTCGGATCTATAGCATGTTAGAAACCCTCAGTTAACAGTCGGTGGAAACGTTTCAACCATCAGAGAGCGCCACGAATTTTCCATCTTAATGTTCTCTCTCCTGATAAGCTCGATTGGAAGACGAAAGCCTCGGCGACGAGAAATTAGATGAAAATTCAGGTATGAGTACAAAGAGAGGGAGTTGGGAGTGATAGAATAATTAAATACTAATTACACATTTATGTAACAGATAAAGCTTTTAAAACGGTAAGCAGTGAGTTCATAAAATCTTACATTGTATCGAAAGAAAAGGCCCCGAGTTCAAATCTTTTCAAATCCCTATTTACCTCTCCAGTTACATATTTCCATGCTTTATGCTAAAGTCCAACTTATGCGTGAGGAGGAGTAATATGGAAATCCGCGTTTTTATCTAATAATTTAAATGTTTAGAACATTTGACAATGATCTTACAAAATGAAGAATACCATACGAAATACCTCCGAAGCTACCACCAGATTGAAGTAGCCCAGTGTGCAATCAGTCGTAACTCGTAAGCCAGCCATCACTTCTAGGGCTTATCTGGTCATTATTGTGGGCAAAGCATGGGAACAAAAGGAGGAGAGAGATGGGGCTATGGAGAAGAGTTTGTGTGCTTGGTGAGGCTAAGGGACTCCTCTATACGTGATGAGGAGATAAGGCGATTGGCGTGGCATTGGCGTCCGCATGTTCCTGTCCGGTCTTGAGCCCCATGTTAAATCCTAAGCGATTTCCCCTCTTTTGGGATAACTCCAATCCCCCCTTGTACCTTGTTTTTGTGCGTGTGTTGTGAGTGCCATTTGACAACAATCAAATGCCAATCCTCCAATCCTCTTCCACGATTCTTTGCCCTTTGGTAAGGACTCGACAAAGAGAGACGACAGATTTTCCATCGTCCGCTCTCGCATGGCTCTCTTGTCATTGGCTTCTTCCGATGACAAAGACACGGTGACGCTACATTATCGATGCGATTTTTTCAACCTGATCAGGAGCTCGGTGCCCCGCTGAGCTCGTCGGGACGAATATGGCCTAAGGCAACGCACTGAGCGAGTCCAAGCAAGTGATTATAGACGAGTCTCAACAATGACTTTCTTGACTGTGAGGTACAAGAATATGTCATATACATTAATGAAAGTTACAAAATGTAATTCTACTTTTGGAAATATTCGGGCCAGGGCCCTTGTCCGAGGCGTGGGTCGAACTTTCCTGTCACAAACCGCCTATGTTATTCAATGAAATCTCCATTATAAGTAAGGAATCTCCATCAAATTTTACTGAAGTACGAAATTGTTCGTTTCCACATCTTTAGCAGCAAACAGGCGAACATGTTTTTTTTTATAGTGCGTCCATTTAATTCCTCTAGCCTGCATTCATTGCTTGTGACATGTCGCCTAACCTTAAAGGAGTTAGTGACGACAAGCATTGATTGAAGAAGCATGAGGGGCCGAAGCGACATGTCGTTGGAGGAATGTGGTTTGGCAGAATGAAGAAGCCTTGGCACTCTGAAAATGTGAAGGAGTCACCCTTCCCCCATCACACATCGTCGCGAACGGAGGTGATCAACGGTTGGCGGCTTGCTTGACTCAAGAGGGAAGGTAAATAAACGGATTTGGATGATGTCCTTAGATGAGAAAACCCGGCCCCGCCCGTCCTTGGCTCGAGCCGGCTAATGTCATGTGATTGGCAGGGCTAGAAGTGTAGTAGCCTATAAGTGTTCGTATATGCAGAATAACGTTGATCGACAAACCCGAAACCAAATGCAAATAAGTAGTTCGAATGTATAAGAATGATCCGAGCCCAACGAAATGATATTGTGTCGTTTAAGCAACTCGGGCTCGACATTCGAGCCCGGGTGTGGCTCTCCCAATTATCACCTTCGGTAGGGAAGTCCGCATGTTGAGGTATCTTTGTACCATATCGTTGATTACAATCCTGCATCTTCTTAGGGTGCGAAAGTTATCCAAAAAGCCCTAAATTTATTGCACTGGCATCGATTCGATCTTAAATATTTTACTTTTGCTAATTGAGTCAAAAACCTTTTCACCATTTGTCAATTGAGTTCATCTAACTAATTTTGGCCGAAAATAGGTGACGTGGACATTGGGCGTCATACGTGGTACGATTGACGCTAATGTGGACAATTTTTAATAATGTTTAATATTTCTTTGAGTTTTTTTAATATATTTTGTTTTTTTTTTTCTTTTTTTTTCTTTTCTTTTCTTTTCGATTTTCTTTTTCTCTTTCTATTTAAAGGGTCGGCGACCTTCGCCACCCTCATTGTGGCACCTTGCGGCCGTAGATCTAGTGAGGCGAGGGTGTGGCATCCCTTGCCTACTACAATGAGGGCGGGCGATGGTCGCAACGTCCTCACCGTGGCTCACGACACCTCGCCCAAGGGCCGGCAAGGATCACCGGCCATCGCCATCTGGGTCATTTAGGAAACAATTACATAAAGAAAATAAAAATAAAAATAATCTAACATAACTATAGTATTATTAAAAATTATTCACGTTAGTGCCGGCCATGCTACGTAGGATAACCGTTGTCCACTTCAGCGATTTTCCTACCAAAATTAGTTGAATAGACTCAATTGGCAAAAAAATTACAAAAGGCTTATGACTCAATAGGCAAAACTGAAAGGTTTAGAATCGAATTAATAATACTATAATAAGTTCGAACTTTCTGGATAATTTTCACAAACACATTATTAAGAGCCACGCAATGCGCCGGATGACCAGGCCAATTCAACGAGGGTTCGTTGGTATCGCCTCTTAACCGATCGATGTTGTGGCGTGAAGAATGTGAACTGAACTGAGTGGCCGTTCCTGTGGATTGACGGCTGCATGTGTGCATTGTTACTAGAGGTGGCAAAATTCTTAAAGTTTCTCGATATTTGACCCATCTGTCGCAACTTCAGGGTCAAAGAATTTCTTAAACTGGTCAGTAAAGTGACTATCGTCCTTAACTCCATGGGTCAAAAATGGGTTCTAAACTGTCACTTCAATGGGTTATCAATGAAAACTATCTTAAGTGAATCATAAATAAGTTTTGTGAATATTTTTTAAAAAATTCTATTTTTAATATTTTAATAATTTATTTTTATAGTAATTTTTCTTTTCATTTTTTTATTTTCTTTTTCTCGCGTGCATATTCGACTTCACCTTGCTTTGGTTCACAAATAGCCATTGTTAATAAGCATTCCTTTACTTAGTCTGAAAATCCCAAATATTATTTGAAACTTCAAAGAAAATGAAAAAAATTAAAAAGGATTTTTGAGTTATATATATGAGTCTATCGTGATATACTCTTCTTGTTACCTGCATGTGCGTTGAGGTGGTGGGCGTTGGTAATGTTGGGTTGAAAAACGGAGCTAAAGGGAGTGGAGGCGGCACTAAGGCTTAACGGTGGCAAGAATGCTCGGACGCTGAATGTTGGCATGACTCCTAAAGGAGCTAAGCTACGTTTATAATAAAAAATTATTTTTAAAAATAAAAAAATTTAAATATTTTCAGAAAAATAAAAAAAATCAATTGCATATTTTAGCAATATCATTTTTCTTAATAAATTAAAAGAAATAAATATTTCATGATTTATTTAAATATATAAGTATTTAAAGTAGAGAGGTCGGGTATGGGTTGGGTATGTGATTTCGGGTATGGGTCATTAAATTTGCATTGGATGAATAAAGAGTCGAAAAAGGGTTAAAATGGGTCCATATGGGTCGGACAATATTCGACCCAACGAGGCTAACCCGACCCACCCATAATTTTCGCCACTAATTTGCTGGTCGGTCCGCCCTTCCTAAAGTTTCTCGATACTTTTCCCCTTTGTCGCAACTTCAGGATGATGAGAATTTCTGAACACTGGTCGAGTAAAGTGACTATCGTCCTTCTCCATTGGACATCTCCATGGTGTACTGTCACTTCAAGTTTATCTCTAATTTTGTTGACTCCGGAGCTGCATTACCCCTCTCCATAAGTGCAGTTTCTATCCTTAATTTGACTCCGGAGTTGCATTCCCTTTTCCGAGCAAGACTCTAGTTTGGCATGATTTTCGCTCGCAGGCATGATTCGACGCCCGCGCGCATTTTCGACTTCACTTGCGTCCAGTTTACAAAAATTGCAACGTTTCGGCATATCCTTCATTAAGCTGAGCAGACTGTAAATTGGATGAAACATAAGTTAATCTTACATAGTACTATGTAGTTTACCTGATATAGATGATGAGTCTATATGATCTCCTCTTCTTGTTACCATGCATGTGACATTGAGATAGTTTGAAAGTTTGCTTATAGATTGCGTTGAATAAACAACTAAAGGGATGGAGACATCACTAATTCTTGATCTGTTGCAAGATGCTCGGACTCTGAATTTTTTGGTTCCATTGACTCCCTAAAGGAACTAAACTACTCATGATAAAAAAGAAAAGCAACTAAATGGGAAACGTATAAATGACTTGAGAAGTTTAAAGAAGGCAATAATAATAGTATAATTATGTCTTTATGGGATTGTTTGGTGCGCTTTAAAATATTTGTGGGATGCCATTTAACCTGGGTCAATTGCTTGATCCACTTTGCCATGATTATGTCTTTGCGAAATGTCATTTAACCAAATCATAGAACATTTATTTCTTATAATTCGTTAAAAAAATGATATTGCTAAAACACTTCATGCAATACAAAATTTAGTGAAAAGTTATTATAAATTTTTTTATTTTTTGAAACATATTTGTTATTTTTTAATAAATTATTATTATTTTATTTAATGGCCGGAGGAGACCGACGGCGATGGACTGCGGTCACCTAAGCGGATTGTCTATTTTTGATTTTAACTTCCGGAGACAATTAACTTTTTTTACTTCTAAAAGTTATTCAAAAACAACTTCGAAGTAAAAAATTACTTCGTAAGCATAAAAATGGAGTTGCGTAACTAAATGGATTTCTATTTCATAAGTCGTGTTATCGAACGGATTTCTGCTCCATAAGTGTTACCATGCGGGCCCTAAACCACCCACTCTTTCTCGATATGTCGGTCCTGTCAATTAATGTAAATAAAAAATGTTATGATCATTGGCCAAATCAGCACCGATTGGACTGATAAACTAAGTAGCACAGGAAAAAAGGCAACCGAAAAAAAAAAAAAAAAAGAGAAAGAAAACTATTCACATCGAGACTAGAAGGTTTTCAAGGAATTATGTGTGTTGTCTGACTTGGAGATTGGGAGACTCGACGGTTCTGGTGTAAGGATGCTCTTAACCAATATGAATCGAGACAATTACACAATGATGTTACAAACGGCCAAAACCATTTGACCAGTTGGACGGTAGACATTGAATGGTTGATATCAACTTGGTCAAAAAAAAGTTTGCAAATTAAGCTGATTGGATCACATTATATTGGTTTTCTACATCACAAAGATGTGGGCGTCGCAATCTCGGGAGAGTGCCATAACTTACCTGACCCCTCAAAGGAATATCTTAGGAGGCCTAAAACGAAAATAACGCGGACGGTCTCGAAACTTTGCCCTAATATGCAGCGTCGTGACTGAACTTTTAATTTGCTCGATGTTATCTATGAATGATTTTTAAATATTCAATATAGTCATTCAATTTGTTTAAACTACAAATTAGCCGTTATCTCGTGACATGAATTATTATACGATGGGTTGGACTCCTGAAAAAATGATGAGGCAACATATCTATCTTTTTATCCGTCTACTTTAGAAAAGGAGGGCAAAAAATTTAGGGCGTTGACATGTCCATCGTTATTTGATGACGTGGATTATTATATCATGATTTGATATGAATATCTTACTCGAATAATCCACGTGCAACTTTTTTTTTTTGTTGTCCACCGTCCAAACTTAACGAATTGAAAGCCACCATGTCAGCAAATTCTGTCAACACGAATTAACAAAAGGACGAAATTAAATATATATTTTTATGTAATTTAGGGATTCGATTGAAATATTTACCGATTGATTCTTGAGTCGTGATAAATTAAAGGTTAGGAACGGCATTACATATCGGATCAAAGTTCGGCGATCACTTATGTCATTTTTCCTTGAATAAAATCTTCTCCTCTCTCCATGGAGAAACTGAATTTTTCTTCGCCGCAAGCACGTCCAATCTATTATTAAAAATATCTTGCATGAACTCGACCGACGATAAATTGAATCGCTCACAGCCGTCAATTATATGATTCCTTGTGAATTTTATGAAATTGAGCACGACAGCTCTCGATTCGGCCATGAATTTGTGTCCGGAAGATAGTTTTTTTTCTTCCTAGAGGTGGACAAGGCAGGAAGGGACCTTTCATTCCAACGCTAGAAGCCAAGACATCATCAGTTGTCTTACATTTGAATTAATCAACTTAAAAAACTCTCTTGGCTGCTGAACATGAGCACAGCTCACGGTCACCCCATGCCCTGTTCTTCGCGGCTGGCTGGTAGAGGGAGAGAGAGAGAGTAACAAAATTGTGGGTTAAAATCACCATCACGTGATAAGGACTCCCCACTCTCGTTACGATAAGGTACGAACGGGGGCACGAAAACGACCCCGCTGATCCCAAGATCAAAAAACCAATCGGATCCCGGCCGTAGAAAAGATCTTCGCTCGGGAGAGCGCCCGCCGTCGATTCGCCTGTCACCGTCACCGCCCGTCACGCCAGCTCCCGCGATGGGAATCTCAATTGCGCAAGTTGGCTTACAGCTTTCACCTCCCCGAGCTTTTCCTTCATTCTGGACCGTCGGTTCAAGGATGTGGAGATATTTTAGATCCCTCCAGATTTTGTCCCACTTTCCAACAATTAAATAATCTTATAAAAAGCGACAAGTGGTCTTATTATATATGTTTAGAAATTAGAATGGATATTAAAGTGGGGGGAAAATAAAATTAAATAAAAAATAAAATAAAAAAAGTGAGCGGACCGCTCCAAATGCCTCGTGGAGAAATTCAACTTAACAATTGAGCAGTCTTTAGAAGTAAACCGGCGAGAAATTAAAGCACGTGGGCTTTTATAATCTTGATGGCCAATTATTAGCCCTAGAAGCCACATCGTCAGACACTGGGTGAGGAATGACGTCACCTAACAATACTATGTTCCTCCTTGCGAGGTAGTTGTTCAAGCGTGTGTACATGGTGATCCAAAAATCTAAGTGATTTGAGGAGCGTACAACCTAGATCCTGAAATCTAAAATCGGACCAACCGAAAACATATTCAGTTATAAGTTTCAAGATTTACATGGTAGATTCCAAATTCGAAAAATCGAAGAATCTATTCCAACAAGTGGGTTCCATATTCTAAGCCGAATAGAACCTAAAACCCGTAATAATTTTTTGTGTTTTTCTTGCTACATATTTTCGCACGATCGTAGTGTAATCCGAAACCACCGATCCGGAATTCCATTTCCTATAATATTTATGATCGAGACTTATACTTTATTAAAATATTACATTTTCTCGTGTATCGAAATATGAGTTGTGGTCATGGATTGTAGCTGAAGGGTGGTCATTAAAGGTCTTGATTCTTGTAATAGTTAAATTAAAAAGCGGGTGGAACATGGGAAGACCCTATAACATGTGACGTGATAGGTTTCAATATCCAAAAAGTGAGAAACCTATTTCGACGAGCAAGTTCAAAATTCAGGTGAAACCTATACGAAACTTCAAACCGCTCACTCCTAATAGATAGAAGCGAATTCAAGTTCAACCTCGGTTTTCATAAGAAAATTCTCGTGAAAAACCCTATATGGTATTGAAAGTGACTGGTAATCGTATTTTATCTTGTGTAGTGGCAAACTCTTCATTTGAAAACGATTACCATATCACAGTATGATTTCTCCAATCTTCCATGCTTTCTAAATTCGAACTCGAATAGGGATTTAGATAATTCATTGAGTTTTCAATATACATCAACTTTTCGGTCACATCTCTTTCATTGAACTCTTTAGTTTTTCTTTTCAAAATTTTGAAGAGAGAATCTGTTAGTTTAAGTATAATCTTTAGGGTGTTTGTATAATTAGACAAATCTTTGTTAAGTCTTTTTAAGGAATATTGATCCATCTAATTTAGAAGAACACAGTACGTCTCTTTATTTTTGGCTAAGATAAATCATGGCACGTCAAGTTGGATTTACTTTTTAAGATCGAAATCTCACATTTCAAAGTTGCCCTCGGAGGACACCCATAAGCCCATCCGACAATTCAAATTAATTCTAGGGCTGCCTTTTTGTTTTTTTTATACCAAAAACTCAATGTTAAAGAAAAATGCTTTTCGAAAAATTTATTTTTCAGAAAAATGATTGATTTTTTTTTGTTAGGTGATATGTGACAGAAAGTATTTTTTTTTGTTTGGATCTCATTTGAAAAATGATTTCAATCTCATCACTTTATCTTAGATATAAAAAAGATTTTTTTTTTCAATTTTTTCTTCTACTCGTTGAGCCATGGTGAAGCTCGGCCTCAAGTTCGTCGAGTGAGCTTGAGCTCACTAGATTCGGCAAGGCTCATAGAGCAATCTCCAGCTCATCGAGCCTCGCCGGCCTCCATTTTGTCGGCATTCGCTTGTGACCGATCACCATCCATCACCGAGGCTCGACGACCGGTCGAGGGAAAGAAAAAAATTAAAAATTAAAAAGAAAAATTAAAGAAAAAATATTAAAATAAAAAATAGAAATATTGAAAAATTCGAGAGGAGCAATTTTCAAAAAAATCTTTTTCACATCTTCGGATTGGGAAATTTACTTTCCTGACTTTATGCATTAATATTTTCGTTGAACGGAAAGTATTTTTGGTTGACGTATCGGTTTTGACGAACCAAACGGATGAAAGTTTGGAAAACGAACTCGAGGCGACGAACCCACTTGCCAAATTCGATTCATTTGCAAACTACACCCTGCTCCGATCCCAAAGAATCTATTTAATACTCCCTTTAAGAGAAGAAGTACACAAAAAGCTGATGTCCTCCTAACTCAAATCTAATCAAGGCTGATAATTATTGATTTCCGAACGCATAAGCGATCCGATGATTACGGGATTAATATCTATGATGCTATCGTCCACTAGTGTCGGTATAAAAATTTCTTTTCACGGGTCATTAGTAAATAGTGGAAATCCATTAACTAAATGAAAATTGCAATTAATCAAATTTAAACCAAATATTAAAGCTAACAACCCAAATACACAAACCACTTAAAAAAGCGCGTTCTTACTTGCAAGGGCAATTAAGACGGGTCGGTGGGGATCACGGTCTTTACACTCGATTTTTTTTGCCGTGTGAGAGAGATAGAGAGAGAGAAAAGGAGAGAGAAGGCTGGCGGTCCGTGGGCACACGTGGCGCCCGATCAACGGCCAGATCGGATCCCCGCTGGTCCCCGTGAAAACAGCCGCGTGGGGACCTGGAAAATCTGCCCCAGCGCCACCCCTCGAGTCCAACCCCTCCTCGGATCGTGGCTTCTGACCCGGGACCCACGCCGCGACCGGCCACCCGCTCTCCCTGTGAACAGTCGCACGTTGTACGGATCTGTATGTATAATTACGCAGGCTCTCTCTAGTTCTACTACTTAGTTTCGTTTTTAACCGCGTTAGCCTGGCAAGATTGTTTTTCCTCTTTAATATATAAATAACCCTTTGTTGGGTATAATTTTCCCGTTCGCCGTCTTCTATATATGGCTCCTCTCCTCCCGATAGAGTAGTAAAGCTACGGTGGCGACTCCGCTCCGCGAGATTTCACCGGGAAAATTCTCTCCTTTTTTTTACTCGGAATCCGGGCTTTGCCAGAGAGAGAGATTCATCGATTCGGGTAATTGTTCATACGGAACTTTCAAGAAAAAATTTTCCTTTTTGTTTACTGGTTCTGTGTGGCGGGAGGAGTGGCGTGCCCTTTTTGGGATCCGATTTTCCTGGAAAACTGTTGAATCGAGCTTTTAAGCTTTTCGAGAGCACATGCTTAAGAGCTTCGCTGGGTGCTTGAAGTTCTTTCTCAATTATCTTCTCTCGAGAAAGTGAAGATTTTCCCTGCTTTTATATTGTGTTTTCCGGGGAAAAAGGAAAAAAAGAGGTTGGGTCGATAGTGTGAGCAAGATCGAGGCTTTGTTGCAGTGAAAATTCATTAGCTTGTGGCGGTGAATCTGTTTTTCTCGTGTTGACTCAGTTTCATTGGTCTCTGCGACTTCTCAGGTTTTGCGTGAACTGGGAGGGAACAAAAGTTGCAAGCTTTCAGATTGGTGGGGGAACCCAAGCTTTTTCCGGGGAAGTTTTGGATTTTCGCTTAGAGGCTTCACCTTTCGCTTCTGCTGCATCATCAGTACCAGGAGGACAATTATGGGGGTGAAAGTGCCGACGAACTGTTTGCAGTGGTCGCAGCCGATCGTTCCCCAATCACCGTCCTCGTCTCAAACTCTAGCCTCCTCGATCTCGTCTCCTTCCTCGCGGCGGCGAGTACGAAGCGACGTCGGGCCTTTATTTTGCCGGTGCGTGCAGAGTCTGGAACGCTCTGCTCTGTTCGGCGCTCCGTCGAAGAAGATCCACAGGTTCCGATCCTCCGATTACTCGACGCCCAGAGCTCGCACTTTTAAGCGCGCTTGCGGTGCGGGCCTTGACGATGCTTTCTCCGACGAGGAGTTCTCGAAGAAGATTCAAGAGTTGGCACTCAGGTTTCAGCTCTCCGACGACGTTAATGGCGGCGAGGATAGTGGACCTGCTGATGCAGGGGCAGCGGCAGAGTCGGCCTCTGACCGTGGGGAGGACGAGGTTTCTTCGAGAATGAACAGTAGCGTCAACTTTGACTCTGAACAAATGCAATTTCCATTGTCGAATATCGAGTATAAGGAACATCCATGGCAAGACGAGAGAATTGAGCGAGATTCTTCAGATTATGAAGGCGGCGACGCGATCATCCCCGCGAATGTTGAGCGGAGGGCGAATAGCGTGGATCTCCCTCTCTCACTGAGGATGATCAAGAGGAAGATGCAATGGAAGGAGGGCTTCAGAGAGGCCGGTGAATCGGTGTATTGCTCGGTGAAGAAGGCCTTCTCGTCGATGGTTTTCATCATCCGAGAGCTCCACTGCTTCGCTCTGCAGATGAGAGAGGTCCTGTTTTACGAGGATTTGCAGGGGATTCTGGCCCGCGTGCAGCGGGAGATGCACGCCTCTTTCGTTTGGCTGTTTCAGCAGATTTTCTCGCACACACCGACCTTGATGGTCTACGTGATGATCTTGCTGGCAAATTTCACGGTGTACTCGATGGGAAGCAACGCAGCGATCGCAGGGGCACCGCCAGTTGGGATGTATGCCGCTGCCACGGATACAGCTTCCGCTGTTGAAGTTCAAGACAATTCGCAGAAGTTCGATTCATCAACCGTTAAGACTTTTTCGATTTCGTCTTCCACCGGGAAGACGACTTCGATTGGTGGAAACAACGGCGGGGGCGGGAAGGTTCGCCCCATCGCCAGCGGCATGGACGGTGAGGGACAGTTCCACCGGTCCGACAACTACGGCCAGATGCTCCCCAACGGAGCTTCTCAGTTATCCTCATTCGGCACCACGAGAGAAGCCGAGTCGGTCCCGGGGCAATCGCTCGGGGAAGAGGAGATGCGGCTGTGGAACTCGATGGTCGAGGAGGCTTCGCAAATGCAGGCCTCCTCGAGGGACGAGGCCCTCGACCACGAGACCATGCAGCAGTTCGTCTCGCCGGTGACGGTAAAAGCCGAACCCGACGACGACTACGCGGAGTATTTCAGGACCGAGCTGACCTACCAGACCAGCCTATATCAGGATCCTAGCAACGCTGTCCTCCTCGTCAATTACGCTCAATTCCTCTACGTCGTCGCCCATGACTACGACAGGTACTGTTCTTCTACATGTTCCTGCTCATGTTTCTTCTTTCGGCCACGCATAATCTCACATTATCACTACGGGTACAAACTTCACCAAAACTCTGAAATTTGACGAGCAGTCGAGCGCAAATTCAGATTGTTTTTTTTTTCTTCGCAAGTTTCTTTGTTCTCTGTGGCTGCTTGTTTTTTGGGAGCTTGACAGGGGAGTATGTGGTCGGGTTGCCATTCTAGGCAAAGAAAGATCGATTTGACTCGGCCTCGTGCGTTGGCCCCAAAAGAAATTTCGAGAATACAAATAAAAAAGGAAAAAAAAAGAAGAAGAAAAAATCGGCCTTGTGCACGTGATGCACGCGCCTCACAAGGAAAAAAAAAAAAAAATTCAGTCTCCGTCACTTTCCCTCGACATGAAAGGGTAGCTCAACCGTAGATGTTGACCTCCACTTGTTTATCGTACGTTTGTTCTGGAGAAGCTTATGTTTGGCGGAATGTTTAGGGGGCACTCCATAACGTCTAATCTTTTTTGCTTTGCCTTTATGTTGGGGATCGAACAGAGCGGAGGCGTACTTCAAGAAGGCGGTGGCGGCAGAGCCGGCGGACGCGGAGGCGTACAGGAAGTACGCGAGCTTCCTGTGGAGGGCGAGGAACGACCTGTGGGCGGCGGAGGAGATGTATCTGGAGGCGATATCGGCGGACCCGAGCAACTCGTTCTACGCCGCGGACTACGCCCACTTCCTGTGGAACACCGGGGGCGAGGACACGTGCTTCCCCCTCTCCTAGCCGGAGGACCAAAGCCCACATCGACTGTAGCAGTGACACCCATGGAGCATGATGATCAGTTTTTGAAAACATGAAAAGAAAAGAAAAAAAAAAACAAGACAAGCCATGCGGTTTCCTTTTCCTTTTGTTTTTGGTTTTTTTTTGGACCCTTTACTCAAAATTCATTTTGTAGCAAGAGTTAATTATATACAGAGAAAAGGAGAGGCAAAAAGAAAGAAAGGACAACTCCTTTTTTTTTTTTCCCCTTGGGTTTTTCGCTTTTGTTTGATCACGTGACCGGAGCATGCGATCTTGGTGGGCAATCAAAGCCGCCGATGGCGGCGAGCATATGGGCCGGTTCATTGCCCCGCAACCGCAAGGCGCGCCTGCTGGGCCGGGGCCGACGCGCATTGCCTGGTGATGGATGGCTCGGCTTCGGCTATAATTTTTCTTCCTTTTTTTGGTCCCCGTGGACCCAACCCACGTGCCTGAGTGTAATTATAAATCTTTTGTCGATATAGAAGATCCTTTCACAGGCAATCGTTAAGTGAAAAGCGAGGCGGGCTTTTAGCCTTTTTCCCGAGAAAAGAAGGGGGAGCACACGCGCTCCGGTTCGTCGAATTGCTATGAGACACCTGTCCCAGGACAAGCCCGAAAAAAGAAAGCAACTTTTCCGATGGGGGTAACTTGATTGAATAGGAACCCCAACAACAGCCATTGTGCTACGGCACATGGGATGGGATGGGACGTGACTGTCCCCTCAAGCCTTTGGGATTGAAGCTGGCCAAGAGGAAAATGACGGCCAAATCACGTCAAAGTCGCTCCCATCTCGTCAAGGAATTTGCCGTTTCATTTTCCGTATGAAACTTTTTTATACACCATATTTTATCGCTACGTGTTTCCATCATTCTCAATGAATAATTTCTTTTGAATTTGTTGGGGTTCTACGGAATTCTACTCGGTTGCAATTTTCATTACGAAAAAGAAGAAAAAGTTTTGTTCTCTGCGGTTATTGGGCTTGAGCGCACGTGTTTCGGGGAGTTAATAAGTGTATTACCAATTTTGGATTGCGTCCATAGAAAAAAATATAAATATTTTCATATTTTACTAATTTTTGCTAGATATCACCCCCAAATTAATATCATACGTAGTCGGTGTTGACGTGAGTAATTTTTAATAATTTTAAATATTTTTTCGATTTTTTTTTATTAATATACTCACTTTATTTTATCTTTCCTTTTTTTTAATGTGTGAGCGGCCACTTGGGCAAGGGTCGCGGGGCCCTCGTTAGCCCCGGCGAGGTCAACCTCATCTAGATCTAGCCAAGGCTGCCTTGCCGTAGTTGGCAAGGCAGGGGCGTCCTAGCTTTCGCTCGTGGCTAGCGAGGCTCGGCAAGACTTGCCGGCCATAAAAAGGAAAAGGAAAAAAAAGAGAGAGACAAAGAAAAGAAAGAAAGATAAAAGAAAAAATAATAACAACGAGAAAAAATATAAATATTTTGTTAAAAATTATTCACTTGATTCCGCCGTGCCACCTAAGATGAGTGACATCCATATGGCGATTTCCGGTCAAAGTTGGCCAAATGGACTTCGTAGCCCGAAATTGAAGATCCACGATTCTGCAAATTTTACATATAGCATACACTCTGTATATTCTATTTTCTTAACCGTGATCGAAACGTGATTGTGGCAATTGTATCTGCGGACCAATGAGCTATACCGGAGCTTGGTTTATCCCCTTTAATAAAAAGAAGAAGAAGGAGGAAACAAGACTTATCAAGGCCTAACTTAATGTATCTGTATTTTCTCAATGCCTTGTTTTTCCTTTTTTTTAATAAAAGAAGTGATGTTTCCTTTATCCAAATAACACGTAATTTTTTTTTGGGGGTTCAAAATATAACACGTAATTTCATTCACCCGCTTCCTGTTATATCTCTATTTTTTCATAAAGCAATACCTTCTCCGTTTCGCACGTTTGACCATGCGTGGTGTGCCGGGGTTGACAAGGCCAAGCATGACATGTTACCCGATTGTTGTGCCGATTTTAGGCATGTTATATCGGGGACCGACTTATGTCTAGACCCGTCAAATGGATGGGTAATTTTATTGATTAATTGTCAAGTAGAATTTAGAGATTAACATAGGAAATTTTGTAAAATAATCTTATTTTCATAATCTTTTTCTTTTGTTGTGCATATGACCATCAAATCCTTTCTTGTCTTGATATTTATTCGAAAACACTTCATGGACGATGTTAATTATTGTCAATTCAAAACGATGATATTTTGTGATTTAATTATATTTCATCTTCTAAAATTTCACATTGAAGAGTACAACTATGATTTTTTCTTTTTCAAATTCTTCGTAGAGGTTTGTCTTTTTTCTTCGTTTCATCGATCATCCCATTTTATGTGTATGTGTATAAAAGCCAACTAATAAGAAAGAGTTTGATGGTGATACACACAGCAAATGTGAACATTTATAAACAAGTGATTGCGTTAAAAAAAGTGCTCATGATGATTTCTTTTAGATTCTATTTGTCAATTAATTCACAAATTTGTCAGACAATGTTGAAAAGCCTTAGATTTTTCGAAATTTCTCTTTTCGACAACACTGATTTCAAAATAAGTAAAATATAACTATAAATTGAAAACATAGTGGGATACCCACAATGAAAAAAAAAAAACCATGCGGATTAAATTGTGATTATGACAATTTTATCTTTCTGATGAAAATTTGGATTTAACTCTATAAGGGGTGGAAATAGCACACAAATTATTTAAGAATCAAAATAATTTTTCAAAATATATATCTAGGTATTGCAAATTTTAACTGAAATTACACCACAAAAATTCACCTAGATGGAATACAAATTAATCACAGAGATACAACTTCAGAAAAATACAAACAAGTTCATGCCTTGAAAAAAGTGAAATTGCAACTGAAATGTTACCGCCCGAGGTCATTGGTTGCTATGCCAATGTGAATAACCACCATCTCCGATGACATGATATCATCGGAGATTGTTGAGCACATACTTCTCGTGTCATTTCCTCCCCGAGCTGAGAGATGTAGACAATAGTCATTTTCAGATTCTTTGACGGAGGATCGATGCGCGGGGATTGGCAGGCGGGCGGTGAGCATGTCACACGACACCACGAAAAACAAAAGAAGAAGAAGAAGAAGAAGGAAGATCGCGACTGTTTGGCCTTCCACCACCGCGAAACATGGACGCTGTCTTAATCGACCCTTTCCATATAGTTGCTGTCATCCTTGCTTAGACAATCGCCCCCCACATAAGTGACTAACACCGACGTACTCGAGGAACTCGCGGGTGTTGTTTTAGATCTTGAAAAATTTTTCCACCAAAAATATCATCCTCTTTGATAGCTACTTCTTCGAGGCCCCATTTTACATTTTGTTTTGTTTTTGCCTTTTTTCTAATTGTCAATACCTCCATATCCATCAAATTTGGTATATATACATGTATTCATGGGAAAAAACATAAGTATTATGCATGCAAAGTGTGAGTTAACACTTTCTTTTTTTGGGGTTGAAGAGTCAACGTTTAGTTACATAATTGAAAATGGGCTCATTTTGATAAGAATGGCCTTTTACGATAGTATGTATGGTTATTGTTTTACAGTTAATACTACGGAAATGTCAAAACCGGTACACCCGTGATAATATTATCCTAAATTAATATTTTGACCACAAAAAATATCAAATTTGTACACTTATGACAAATTTACTCTAAACTAATTTTTTTATCACAAAATTTCCAAAATGATACATCTATGATAAATTTACCTTCCGTTAGTTTTCGTTAAATTTGGTTTATACTACAAAGAACTCAAAACCAAGTACACATATGACCAACAAAGAGTAAAAAATCTCAAACGGTAAACTTGTCAACTTGCATATATCATCTAAATCATCAATTTGATGGTGAAATTTGACAGGGTAAAGTTATCATAGGTGTATTAGTTCGGAGTTTTTGGTAGTCAAAGAGTTTGTTTGGGGTATTATAGGTATACCGATTTGGGATTTTTCTTGGTATTAACCCTTGTTTTTATTCTTCAACAGCTCCTCTACATGAGTCTGTTTGTGTTTCATTTTCTTTTTACATTATTACTTTTTCGCTCTTGATTTTTCTTCCGGAAAATTAAGACCGTGTTGGTTTTGTGAAAAATGAATGAATCAAGTAAATATTTTTAGAAAAAACTTGCTCATATCGCTTAGAAAAATCCATGAACGAATTTTTTTCATTGTTTATGAAAATATTTAGACAAAAATTGTGATAAAAAATGATTTTTTTTTCAATGTCTAACTATTAAAAACGATATGAGTGGTCATTTTTAGGAAAATGCTTTTTAAACCGTTCAATTTTTATGAAACAAACCGTGTCTAAATCATGTGTGCAGTTTAGTTGATATGTACAGTGATCGAAAAGTGGATTGTACCTATAAAGCTTACAGTAAGTTTCCCTCTCGAGAATAGTGGAAATGATTGGAAAAGTAATAAATTGGATTAAAAAAGCCAAAAATAGCTTCCTTGTATAAAACATAAGGTATTTCAGACTATTTATCCGAGTTTACAGTTCCTCTCTTTTTTATCTTTTCATTTGCAAAATACCCATGTCTTCAAAATTTATATTAGAACAAAACTTAATGGTTTAGAATTTGTTTTTCTTATATATGTAAATAGTGGTCGGTCGTAGGCAACTTAGCATAAGTGGCTGGCAACATTGAATGAGGAAAAATTAGGAAGTCCATAAATTATCATAAATGCATTTGAAAGACAATCTTGGCCTTCTTTCTCTTTATTCTTCTTCAGTAGCTCTCCTTCATTAATTGCAGATAGCTCTTCTTGTCTTCGTTCTTATTCATGTAATGAATCTTCTTGTTTTCGGTTTTCTTCATATGCCTACCGTGGATCAAGGCTTTCTTCGAAGATCGCTAGAACAGCAACTAACGTGCTCAAATCCAATAATCAATTTTACATTATTCATACAATATCGGAGTGGCAAAAAAAAAAGAGCATCGTTTTGACTTGTGGACTGTAAATGACAAATTTATTATGCAAAAGGATAATTGGCGATTTGTTTCTATACGTCAAATGATTTTAACTTTTATGGATGCGTGAGGCAGAACTTGTCATTCGTAATGTTTGTACATGTGATCTTAGAAACTTCAACTGCACTATTTCCACCTTTAATTGTGGTTTGATGTAGTTTATTTGTTATATTTATTTGCTGGAGAATAAGTCCCCTATAAATTGAAGACCTTATACAATTATGACGGTGGAAGCTCTTGCTTTAGTTTATTATAGTTAAGGACTCATGTAATTTCTTGATAAAAATGTTAGGGCGTGTTTGTCTCCGGAAAAAAATTCGTGGTAAAGAAAAACGCTTTTCTGGAAATTATTTTCCACGAAAATGTCTTCGCTTTTTAGGTTAGGAAATTCATTTTTCTAATATTAAGCATGCATAGTTTTACTGGTCATAAGTGGTTTTTCCTCCACTTATCATTATCAGCAAACCAATCGTGTAAAAGTTCGAAAAACTAATTGACAAAATTTTTTAAATTGCAAGCAAACTCACCCATTGAAGCTATTTACCTATTATTGAAGTCGAAACAAAACTATTTATGTCGTTTTTTGTTTTCGTTTTTTTTCAAATGTAGACAAAATTTGCCAAGAGAGTATCGATAATAAGAGAATGAAGTCGGACAAGATGTATTTTCATGAGGTCTTTTTATGTAAAGGGGGATACCAAAATATCAAGTAAATTTGATGTACTTCCCAAAACTAAACATGATTTTGAATCTGTCGATTCTTCTCTGTTGTATACTCTCATGTTTTCCCTTTATTTTTTTTTGTCCTATCTTTAACTCTCATTTATTTGACTTTTAATCCGCCTCTTTGCGAAGCACGGGAATCGAACCTCTCACCCGTGATACTAGCGTCAAATGCAAATGCAATTTTTTTTTGTCTAATCAAAGTTAAGTTTTCATAAGCAAATGCAATTTTTTTTTACCTGGAGAAAATGTGAAAATTTAATCTCATATGTTTTGTGTGAAAATTTGGCATGACTTTAGAGATTCCGACGATTGGGCATGAATAGGATGAAGGGAATTGTTCTAAGTAGCTTTCTAATGACTTAAAGATCCCCTTGATTGGACGACTTAATCGCCCATAACTTACTTAACGTTGCCTAATAAATATTTATAAGAACATGAACTTCGATTAGTATTAAATGCTTCGATTTAATTTTCAAAAGCGAGTCATTTTATTTCCTTGCCTTTTTAAGGGTTCCAATTTATTTTGTTTTTGCAATGTTTTTCCCTTCAAATTAGTCTATTAACGTATTCCTTGGGATTTCTCCCTTTGCCATGGACTTCCTCAAGACTTAAACCGAAATCCCTAATTGGCAATGGCCAAGAGGTGCGCCGGGGTTGACAAGGCCAAGCATGACCTGTTACCCGATCGCCGTGCCGATTTCGAGCATGTTATATCGGGGACGGACTTATGTCTAGACCTGTCAAATGGATGTGTAATTTTATTGATTAATTGTCAAGCAGAATTTAGAGATTAACATAGAAAATTTTGTAAATAATCTTATTTTCTTAAACTTTTACTTTTGTTGTGCATATGACCATCACATCCTTTATTATCTTAATATTTATTCGAAAACACTTCACGGACGATGTTAATTATTGTCAATTCAAAACAATGATATTTTGTGATTTAATTATATTTCATCTTCTAAAATTTCACATTGAAGAATACAACTATGATTTTTTTTTTAAAATTCTTCATAGAGATTTTTCTTTTTTCTTCGTTTCATCGATCATCCCATTTTATGTATTTGTGTATAAAAGCCAACTAATAAAAAAGAGTTTGATGGTGATACACAGCAAATGTGAACGTTTATAAATAAGTGATTGCGTTAAAAAATGTTTATGATGATTTCTTTTAGATTCTACTTGTCAATTGATCCACAAATTTGTTAGACAACGTTGAAAAGCCTTAGGTTTTTTGAAATTTCTCTTTTCGACAACACTGATTTCAAAATAAGTAAAATATAACGATAAATTGAAAACATAGTGGGATACCCACAATGAAAAAAAAAAAAACCATGCGGATTCTTAATTGTGGCAATTAGATCCTACACAGAAATAGAAAAATTGAAAACAAGGAAAGTAATAATGGAAATGATTGGAAAAGTAATAAATTGGATTAAAAAAAGCCAAAAATAGCTTCCTTGCATAAAACATAAGGTATTTCAAACTACTTATCCGAGTTTACAGTTCCTCTCTTTTTTCTCTTTTCATTTGCAAAATACCCATGTCTTCCAAATTTATATTAGAACAAAACTTAATGGTTTAGCAATTTTTTTTCTTATATATGTAAATAGCGTTTTAAGATGATCTTTGTGCTTATGACAAGATGGTAACGTCATTTTATTGGGAAAATTACCAAATAAGTCCTAAGTTTGTTACATTTATATCAATTCAGTCCTAAACTTTTAAATTGTGCCAATTTAGTCTTAACCTTTTGGCAATTTGTTAATGTAGTCATTCCGATTAATTTTGATTAGAAAACGTTGATGTGGTGGTCTAGTCGGTGTCGACTATCCTATACGGCGTGGCGGACGCTAACATGGATAACTTTTTAAATTTTTTTTCTCTTCTATTTTTTACCTTCCTTTTAGCCGGTGGCCGAGAAGGGCTGGGCGAGGGTCGCCTCACCTGGGCAAGTAGGCGAGGGTCGCCTTTCCCGTTGCTTGCGAGGGTCGTCGGGCCCTCATCACCCTAATAATAATAAAAGCAAAAAATGAATAATTAAAAAATTTTAAAAAGTTCAAAAAAGTCCAAGTTAGGGCCGGCGACGTAACGTGGGACGGCCGGTGTTCACGTTAGCGATTTTCAACCAAGATTGACCGAATAGACTACATTGGCAAATTTTCAAAAGTTTTTGGACTCAATTGGCCAAATTCAAAAGTTGAGAATTGATTTGATATAAATATAATAGGCTTAGTACTTTCTTGGTAATTTTCCTTCAATTTGTTGTGGGTAGCAAAAGTAGCATGTAAGTTAAAATGATTTTCACTTGAGAGCTGTACTAGGCATTAAAAATATTCTAAAAATAATCTATAGTGCTATGAACAATTGGGGCGATCATGGATAGATCCCACCAATTGTTCTCATTTTGCTAATACTAATTACGTAAGCTGGCTTTGAAGAGGCTTCTGGGCTTCTCTACCATTAATTCTCCTTCGAAATTTGGCTACCACGCCATAATTGAATGACCTGTTGCATTATTACCAATCTGGCATTGATTGCTCTGAAACATTCCCTAATCATGACTCTAGTTGTCCAGCATTATCAACTAAAGTCTCCTTTGGATTGGCTGAGCCCGACACTTTTTTCATCAGCTTCTTTCATGATACAGGAGTTTCAGCAAATGTGGATTCCATTTACGCATATGGCCAAGACTTCCAGGCACATGTCAGAACATATGGCCAACCAACAATCGACAAAAACCAAACAAAAAAGAACATTACAAAATTAAAAATGTATAATTTCTCCAGTTATTAATGTACTAAAATATTGAATTCAATCCAAATAGATAATTTTAATGAAGTAAAATTAAAGCTAACAAAGAATAAACCCCAATTGATAAAAAAAAATTTTAAACCTGTGTGACAGGCCACGATCAACAGTCCAATGGTTACTGGGTCAGTCCCAAGCCACTATTGCTAGGGCCTTCTAGGGCCCATTTCAAATCTTTTGGGCCCATGTAGACTCGACATCAAAAACGAAAATTTTGTGCCGGGCCTAACCACCCCAATAGCCATTCCTATCCCTAACTGGATGTTTAATTGGCTCTTTATGCGGTAGAGTTTCATAGGCCGAAGTTACTACGGCAACCACTCATATCGTTCTCCGTTTTCCTTTCATAAATTGGTTACAACTAGGAGTGAGCAAATCGGTCTCACTAGGCCGGATCAGATTGATGATCCGATTCCCAATTTTAGAAGGAGGAAGGCGATCGGGTTCTCGGCCCTTAAAATTAGAACCGGTGGTCGGGCGGTCCGATTTCGGATTCCGGGTTCTATGGGGTTCAAGACTGAACCAGTCGATTTTTTTTTTTAACGGAACCTAAATCTAATGTTTTCCTTCTTTCTTTCCCATTCTTTCCCTACCTCTCGCGCAATCACGCCTCGTCGCCTCGCCCTCTTTTGCGATTGAGCCTCGTCTTTCTCTTCGTATCTTTTTATCCATAGAAATTGAAAATCAACCGATGCTCATCTTTCTCGCGACATCCTCCTCTCAGTTGCCAAAGAGAATGGTTGAGGAATGATTTCTTTTACCTTTTGTTTTGCAGCTTCTCTTGGTTTCTTCACTGGATCTTTTTGGCTTTCTCCAGCATTACTTACGAGTGTCCTGTGCCTTGTATTCCACCTCTATATTCTAGTTCTCTGTGTTTTCTTGTGTAATGATGATTCTTGAACTGGCTTTATTGGACCGACCGGTGGACTGGACCGGTTGGTCCGATCCCATGGACCATCGGTCCGGTCCTTGGTCCTGAAAATTGGGAATCGGGACCATTAGCCAGCTCCCCGATTCTTGATGGGAACCAGACCGGATCAAAAACCACCCACCCCTAGTTATAATTACAATTTATTGATTTAACCTCAAAGGATATAACCACAGAGGGTTTGCTCTAGTTGCCACTCTTCTCACATGGGAATGGGGGAGGTGGGGGGTTCGCATCTCTGCCTTTGGCGAGAGTTGGGGTGAGGACGCCTAAGGAGGGAGCAGGATTTCACAACTTGGGCACACATGGGATATGCGCACACACATAACACACACGGAATGTACATAATTATGCTTTTTTTTAAAATACACCAATCAAACTCCCATTACTTGAATATCCTCCCATGCTCTTGTTGCCATGCTAAAAAAGATCTTCGAATTCGCTCATCTAATGCCCTTGAATTCCAAACTCGACCAATCCATAAGGTATTTTGGGACAAGCCTAAACTCAATAAATTAATGAATGCTCTAGATCTAACGTAGCAGATTGTCGCGACCAAAAAAAAAAAATAAACAAGTCATCTTTTTCGGGCTAATGGATTATCGGGTTAATTAATTAACTAACCTAACTCGGACTCTCCCAAGTCCATACCAAATCGCAACTTAAGGTTCGAATGATTAACATGCAATGTGATTTGAATTTGGAGTCGCTACTAATCATTTTCGGTAGGTCGATTAGAAACCTAAATAAAATAGCGGGAGAAAACTATCTTATTTCTGCGAACCGGAGATTAAGAGTCCGGGGACTTGGTTACATTAATTACAACTAATGCCCTTTCGGTACTTTAAAATTCATGAAAAAAATAATGGATTTGACAAATTTGATGAACTCTACTTGAAGATCAAAGAATCAATTTTTTTGGGTTTTTCTTCCCTTGACATTTGTTTGAAATAAAGAAATTACATGGAATTAGGATGAAATAGGTTCAAGATTACTCCCCAATTTGAACTCGTGCACCAAACTTGTGCTCCGGGCTTGTTTTGACCATTGGACCGATTTGGTGACTTGTTAGACCGAGAAATCTCTTGGTCCTATCTCTCATTCATGCTTCTTTCTCATCTCATTTGGAATTTCATGAGATTGCAATTTGGGCATTGATATTTTCCCCTTTTTGCTCTCCTTCTATTCTTGTACCATTGATGTCTCATCGTTGATATGCAATTGTTATTTAACATAAAAACATAGAGAAAAATCGGTGTAGAAAATCTGAGCTAATTTATATTCGAAATTAAAGAAAGTTAGGGAATCACTTAACTTTCTTTTTTTGCGGCGAGCTTGAACGATGGGGATGGACCGGTAGCTTGTGTTGATCGGTGCAAAAATTGGCAATAGTAGTATCGGGCTTCAAAACTCTCATACCATCTCAAAACTCTTTTCAAATTTTTTCTCAAGAGCTCTCTCTATTCTCCTCCTCCAAAAACTCTTTCAATTCTCTTTCACTCCAAAAACTCTCTCAATTCTCTTCCACTCCCCCAAAAAACTCTCTCAATTTTCTTTTCCTCCCAAAAAACCCTCTCAATTTTCTTTTCCTCCCAAAAAACCCTCTCAATTCTCTCCTACTTCCCCAAAAAAACTCCCCTTCTCTTCAAGAACTCTTCTTCTTTTATAGGCAAAGTTCTTCATCCTTCATTCTTCATCTTCATTTCCTCACCTTTCATTTTCATCTTCTCTTCTTCATCTTCATTTCCCCACCTTCCATCTTCATCTTCATCTTCCCTTCTTCATCTTCATCTTCTCTTCTTCACCTTCATTTCTCCATCTTCCATTTTCATCTTCTCTTCTTCATCTTCATCTTCTCTTCTTCACCTTCATTTCTCCATCTTCCATTTTCATCTTCTTTTCTTCACCTTCTCTTCATTATCTTCTCTTCATCATCTTCCTTTCTCCATCTTCTCTTCATCATCTTCCTTTCACCATCTTCCTTTCCCCATCTTCTTTTGGTATTTGCAATGCAGTCCCTGAAGTTTCAAGTATTTGCAATACACGTCTTCGAGTATTTGCAATACGTCCCAAGTCTGTTCGGTATTTGCATACGTCCCCGAAGTTCCGAGTATTTGCAATCTGACCCCGAGAAAATATTTCTTTCAAGCCCAAATCTTCTTGGTGCATTTTTCCACCGCATGCCTAGTCCGGACCTTGTTAAATTAAGCTCAAATTATATGCCAATGCTAAATGAATATGTGAGATGATTTTTGTTTAGAACTAAAATTAGTTCTAATTTTTATGCAAAAAATATATTAGCCAAAATTTAGGCGTCAACATTGCCCCTCTTTGAGTGGAGGCTCGTAGAGGTTCCGCTCAAAGATAAAATTGAATCCTGAATTTTGACGGTGCAAATTATGGATGAACTTTTTTTTTTGCAGGAGTTTTAATCCCATTTTTTGTAATGAAGTGATGCATGATATGCAAGGTCTGTAAATAACATGTGTCATAATTTCTCTTTTCCATGTTAGAGAAACCTACACATGGATTGCATACGAGAATACCTGTTTTACCAAATACCTCATAAGTGGTGATTCCCTTAATTTTCAAGTTTCTTGCAAACACGAGGACCTTAAGGTATTCGACCTATCTCGTTATCGGAGACTTTTCCCTAATGCGAGACGGCGCAAGATATGTGTATTCTTCCGGATCACAAGAGCTACGTCGTTGTGAGTCGAAAGAAGTAGAATCGGGTTCATAAGAGCTACGTCGTTGTGAGTTGAAAGAAGTAGAATCGGGTTCACAAGAGCTACGTCGTTGTGAGTTGATTAAATGTCGAAATCGCCAGTGCATATGTCTTCACGATTCGACAAAGGGGAACCAAAATCTTAAGAGCTACGTCGTTATGATTTGGTTTGGATCAAAATCACGGGTGCTTATGTCTTCGTGATTTGATAAAGGAGCCGAGAATCATAAGAGCTATGTCATTATGAGCCGACTAAAGGTCAAGATCACCGGTGCATATGTCTTCGTGATTCGAGACCGAAATCATAAGAGCTACGTCGTCATGATTTGATAAGATGTCAAGATCGCCGGTGCATATGTCTACACGACCTGACGGGATAGGCATATTGCCTGAATTGAATCGTAACAACTATCATCGAGGAGTTGTTAATTTGGAAATGGGTTCAAAAAACTTACCTGGGTTCTCCGAACAATTAATCAAAGAACGAAACAGATCGCTCGTATCGTACATGGTAGGCATTTGCCAGGAGAACTTGCTCATTCAATAATCCTTGGATGAATTTCGAGACCTTGGGAGGGACATCGAACATCGGGAATGTATTACCCATCATAGAATGTCGAGGTAACATGAGCAAACATATTCAACAATGAGTTCATGCAAAACTTTCCTACCGAGCTTGCAATGATTAGAAATAACATGTGTATAATGCAATCACTCGTACCATGGTTTATGCATAACCATTCTATCAAGTTTGCATTATCAATCCTGTCCGGGGATGTTCTCACATTATGAATACCTCGAATGTGAGTTGAATGGGGGACTTCGGTCCGAAAGGGTTTTCTCTCACTCTCAAGAAAAGTTATTTATCCTGTCTCTAGGATTCAAAAGAAATCACTCAATCTTTCCATCATCGCATTCGATAAGGATCCGAGTAATCTCGCAATTGATACGATCGAGCCGATCCGGGAGGTCTTGATTAGGACCGTAATGAGGGCTAGGTCAAAGGTTTACAAAGGGGACTCTAGCCGAGTCAAAGGTCTTGAAATGAATTTCTTCGTCATCTCTCCGGGTTTACAAGTCAAGAACCCCGCAAAAATGAGAGAGAAGTAATCTTGCTCGAACTTCTTCGAGTGATGCTTAAAATCATTGAACTCCATATTAATTCAAGTACCCTAGTCGAAAAGGCTTTTAAAGGGTTGTAATGGAGGTAATGATTTGGGGACCGAGAAACGAAAGGGTTCATTTTGGCTCGGAAGATATTTGAGAAGGGGCTTGATGTTGGTGATCATTACAATCTTGTCACCGATCGTGGCCTTCTATGATACCATCATTGCTCGAGGATGGTATGAACTGAAGATTGCATTTGCAATTTGACACTTCATGGAGATTTTTCTCTCAACACTTTTAGGATATACGGGAAAATTGTGCATTCAAGTTCGGAAATATTCTACAAATGAACAATGAATTGAAAGGGCATTGGCCTTGCTTTTGGTAGGCACTTTGCTTTTTAAATGCCCAGGAGTTTTTTTGTGGAATCAGCTTTTCCTCTTTCTTCTCCTTTTTTTTTACTCCCAACTCTCTTTTACTATTGCATCTTGATGAGTTCATTGGGAGATTTCCTATTGATCCAGCTTTTCGGTCCTTCTACTCAAAGATAGGCCATATTTGCTTTGGGACAACAATGATCACCAATGAGGGCTTTTAGAAATGAATTTGCGGGCTCAAATGGATTGTGCAAATGGATGTAGATGTGTGGGATAGAAAAAAGAAATGCTCTTTGTCACCATAGGGCACTTGAATTAAAGCACAAGTACAATGCAAAGAACCACCCGAAGATTGATGATAGTCCAAGTAAGAAGATTTCTAACCATTTGTCTCGTGATGCTGATGGAATTATCTCTGTTTTGCCCCAATGTGGGGTGGTTCTTGACAGGGTTGTGGAAATGAAATCTCCGCTCAAATGGGTTGATCAACGGATAACTTGCAGTGTTTAGGGTAGAGAAATGAATGCCTCCATCACTTCGGTTATCGTACCTTTCGCGAGAAAACTCTTTACCTCGGGGAATGCGGAATTTTGCCACCGTTCATCTCGCCTGAAAAAATTGGACGTGTTTGGGAAAGGAGTGCCTTTCATCATCCTGTCATGCCCCATTTCGTACATTCGATGTATCTTATGTAGTTCATGTTCCTTATTCGAGTTGGTAAATTAAACATGAGGAACAATCATGTGCAAACCATGCGAGTGTATGAGTATTTTCGAGCATATAAAATGTAGCAACTTTTTAGCTTGGCGGACAAAGTTCGCAAGTACATAAAAAATTTTTAGGGGCGTGGATCGTAAGTTGCCCCTGTTCATGCAAATGCGTTGCAAAACTTCATTGTCGCTTCGAGACATGAGATTGTCAAAGGCTCCGGGAATTTCTCATTTCATTAATTTTTCGGGGAGAGGGGATACTTCTCTATTTGGACAGGCGGTGACCCTGTAAAAATCAAAAGGGAAAGCATCAATGTATGTCCTCATGTTCTAAAAAGAATTGAAACGATACCACTTTACTCATGCACGTATTCCTTGCGAACTTTGAATTGAAAAGATCGATTCATCTGGATCGGATTGTATGTCCGGGACGTTATCTCTCCTGGTTCTATAACCGTCTAGGCTGAGCTTCGATCTGCGAAGCAAAAAATATTTTTATTAATCTTTGTACATTGATGCCAAATCCCGAGATCGACCCCGGGATGCCTCGGACCACTGTCATTCCCCCAACCACTATCTTTGCGGTGTTGTTGGCGCCCACGGGTGGTTCGCTTTTGTTATATTGTTCTCAAAGCGGTTGGCAATCCCCCGTCGAGAATAAAATAAGCTTAACTTAGAGTTTGAAACGATTGAGAGCCAATTGGGACGATACGGAGTTACCCATCTTTGAGCCCGCTTGGTTTTTTCCTTGCATTCTCCCAAGTAAGGCTATTCGGAATCTCTCTTTATGGGCGTTCGGGGCGTCGTCCACAAATTGATTTGCTACGAGGCCTAGCTTAATAAGGAACTTACGCATTTGATAAGAGAGGAGAAAAATTCGCCTTTTAACTCTAGGCAAATTCTAGACAACTAGAAAGTAAAAGTATCCCACGCAAGGGAACTATACATGGAATTAAAGGAGTATTCATGCGAGATTGGTTCCACCTCTTTTCTTGGTTATTCCAATGATTGGCTGATTTTGTCTTGGATCATACACCAACAATCGTTGTTTGAGGATCCATAATCACTTGCTTCGGATCACAACTCTGGAGGTCTTTCAGCCCGAACCGGCGACCAAGGCGGTGAGCTCAGCATCAAAGTAACCTTTTTGATTTTTCGGGCAATTGATACTCGAATTGGGCATTGTTACTTGCTAACACTCGGCGACAAATTTTTCACTTTGTTTTTGCCGTGAGCGGTCGACTCCTTGAGCTTGAGCCTCCGCCGTCGCTCGGGAACTCGTAGGGATGATCAACCGGTCCTTGCTAGAACCACCAGCGGAAGGTCGGTATGGCCGGTATTCTTGATTGGGAAGTGGTCGGGTACTTTTTGCTCGGTAGGTTTTCCCGGGATTGATCTTCCGATCAACTTTGCTCCGGTCGCCTTGGTTCCAAGCTACATCGTGCTTCTTCACTTATCTCTAAATTTGTGAAGGTGATTTGTGACACTTCGTAGGGTGAGTCCGTCTATATTCATTATTTTGAGTACAGCCATTAGTCGTCTTGAATTGATTCCTAATCTGTCGAACCGCCTCGATGAATATAGAATGAAGCTCGGCGGACCAAAGGGGCCTTTTCTTTTCGACAAAATCATCATAGTAAGTTTGGACATAGTTCTTTTGTTCGAGTAATTGCTTCCTTACAAGCATGTTGCCAAATGTTTTGGAGCACTTGAACGCAGACCGGCTTCTTTAGGATGTCCCGAGCACCATGCAATATGGCCTTCGTTACTTAACCGCGATCATCACTTGCGATGTTATGATGACCGGCATATCCAACTCGGAATCAATGATCTTTAAGAGAGCGAGACCGTCCATATCGATCCCTACCATGGCTGCGACGACGATGTCAAAATCATATTTGTACTGTCTCGGCTCCTCTAAGGCTTCCGTTGCTTTCACATAAGTGAAATCCCGTACATGCACTTTCTCAGCATGGCAACAAGGATCGAGAGGGAAACGGGGTTGCCATCAATGGCCATGACTTGTAGATCCTCGGGATATGAGGCTTCCCATACTTCCTTTGGAATGTACGCATACTTATTTTCCTTTCAAAACCTTCCATATGTAGACCAGAAAAATGGGTGTTTCGACTAGAGACCGGGCTTTAGATGTTCTTTGGACTTGCAAAGATAAATTGCCGGAAAATCACAAAAGCGATGATGGCCTTTCGTGACGAGTTACGGAGGTGCATGGAGACTTCAAGTTCTTTATAAACTTTTTCGGATCCGTTGGTCTCATGCATGCCTTTTCTCTCCTTTTCGGCCTTAGTGCCTTGGATCCATTTCGTAATAACTCTTACCTCTCGCTCAATCCGTCGTTCTTTTTTACTTTTTCGACATGGAGGAGCCCTCAAATCTTTTCACTTTCTCTACGAACGAGACAGTTATTTCCATCCTCAAATCTTTTCGGTTCCTCCTACGAACGAGGCGGTTATTTCCCTCCTTAAATCTTTTCGCATTTACTTACGTGAAGGCTTTCAATGCTTAGTCAAACTGGCGAGGAATTCACGCATTTAAGCATGATGATGTTCGTGGATAGTACTTGTTCTTTGCCCCTGGATTAACTCTAGGCATTAAAAGAAGAATGTCTCACATGGGGATTTTGTAACAAACAGTACATTCATTCATACATGTCACTACTTCTCTTGAGGATTCGTAAGAGTTGGCTAGTAATGCTCAAAAAGAGATATTTTGAGAGCCCATAATAAAAAACTAAAGCTTCATGTAGGCTACACATTCGGAGTTCCATCGGCGTTGAATTGGCTGTTGTGACATCAAGGAAACTCCAATTGTAGTGATGCATGTCTCTTCCCTCGAAGGGTATCGGTTCGCCTCCGCAAGACCGACTTTCTCGGGATGTATCTCCAACGAAATCGGATTGTACGAGAACTTGCTCGGGGGATGAAGCTGGTGAATGAGCATTTTCAATGCTCGGATGTGGCTCATCGAGGGACATGTCACCAAAGGAGATGGGGCCGCTACGGACATGGAAAATAGCGGTGTTAATGGCATCGCTATACCTCTTATTCTCTCGCTCGATGCTTTTCATTTTCTTCCCTCGAAACGCAAGTTCATGACTTTCATTTTTAACCTTCAATCGGGTCCGCTTGTTTTGAAACCAAAACTTGACCTTCAAGGGCTCCATTCATATCATCCGGCTCAATTCATTTTTGCGTCTCTTATTCACGTAAGAGCACTCCTTGAAGGCGATTTCGAGCACTCGATTTGATATTTTCTTTTAAGGGTTGACTGCGTTGCGGCCGCCATTGTTATTCTTTGTCGAGATCTTGAATTTCACCGCCAAGAGAGTTGGGTTTTACGGCTTCACCTTGGATGCGGTCTCGAAATCCAGCGGTTCGCTCTCGGAGATGTCTAGGTTGGTTGCCTCGAGTAAGTGCTGATGGCCTCTAAACATGTTGGATTGAAATACCTCTTACCGCCTTTTGTTCACTCTATTCTCCCGTTGTATGCTTACTCTCTCCAAATTTTTTCGAGTAATCGGGTATGTTCCAAAGCCTCCCTTTAAACGCGGATGAAAATCACTAAGCCGATTTTTTCCCAAGATTTCGTGTTTCCCGCCTTGTCTTATTTTTTTCAACGTGATGGGACCTCGAATCCATTCGCACCGATTTTCTTTTCTTGATAACCATGCTTGTCTCCCACTCGGTTTTCAACATGGTGGGACTCCAACTCCTTTCGTAACTTTTCGAATTTGTGAGGCTCGAGATCACGGATTGACGATAGATCCGGGATCCAACGAACGAAACGCCCGTAGTTTTACCCGAGTAACTAACGTGGCTCCGCAAGAATTGATGTTTCTTCTCTCGGAAAGTATGCTTGTCTCCCACTCGGTTTTCAACATGGTGGGGTTCTCAAATCTTTTTGTAACTTTTTCGGATTTGTGAGGCTCGAGATGGTAGATCCGTGATTCACGGATGAAACGTCCGTAGTTTTACCCGGGTAATTAACTCGGCATCCACAATAATTATTGCTATAGCTTTTCTTGCCATTTAAATTAGGATTTAACGCCGAGACAACTATCGTCTTCATATCTTCATCTCCAACCTTCGAGCACTCTTTTGCATCCACTCTTTTTTAGCCGCTTCAACAACAATGGCTTCCCTTCCCGCACACGCCTTCTCGGTGAAGTTTTGGCTAAATGGGAGAAACTTTATAATCTTCTAGGCCAGGGCTACTCTTATATAGCCAACCATCCGGAGGCCGAAATTGAGATTCGTCTTATGTTTAGGGATATGGACACCGCTTCTATTGAAGGTACCAAGTTAGAGAAGGAATACGGGATCTTCCCCACCCTCTTCACTAACTTTCCGGAGGCTTACCATGTTGCTCACCAAGATGTTACTTTGGCCCACCTTGTGAAGGCAAGCTATCGGGATCGGTCGGACAGACTTGGTGTTGGCCGTCTTGTAGCCGACAATTATAAGAAGGCCCTCGACTACGGTAATGAACAAGTCTCTCTCTGATTCGTGAAATGGGAAACTTGGTGGGATGTTTGGCCATGTCCCGGACCATCTTTGAGCGCGATCCGCTCAATATTATTTTAAAATTTCAATGCACATGGCTGGAAGAAAGGCTGGACGATCCGACCCTGGATATAGCCCGCGGGAGAATGCCGATCCATGACCTGGAATCTCTTTGAGCATCACGAGGACAAGGTAGCCAACCTCAAAGAGAAATGTGAGCTCCTCCTCTTTAAGTTGGCGGATCTCGATTCTCGAAGCGATCGGTGTAGGCGGAGCATCAACCGTATGGAGAGTCGGTTAAACTCCTTTGTGATGCTCATTAGGGCTCGGTTTGGCTTTACGTTCCCACCCCGTTGATCTATTTGTAAAGCTTTCCGATGAATGAAATGAATGCAAGTTTTTACTCATTTCATCTTGGTCGTCATATTTTTTTTCGCAAGATAACCCCTTTTACTCTGCGAATATGTAAATCTCACGCTCCCGATGGTCAATCCAATTGGGCCGGAGAGGCTCCCCATTCGAAACAATCTCTCAACAAAGATTAGTAGCGAGGAAACAAACGAATGCTCAAATGTGAACAACTCGTGAATCAGTATTAATATTATAACTCGATTATGAAAACATCGAGTGAATCGAGCATAATATTTCTTTCTGAGCGTCGAATTGACTGGATTGATAAAGACACGACCATCCATCTCGGCCAGAATTAAAGCACCACCAGGGAGCACCTTCTTTACTATATATGGACCACCATAGTTTGGAGCGAATTTCCCTTGCGGGAGTAGGACTATTGGCAATAATTTTCTCAAGACCAGGTCATTGATCCGAAAATATCGAGGCCGAACTTTTTTGTTGAATGATTTAGCAACTCTCTGCGATAACACTCGGCCATGACATCTGGCCTTAAGTCTTTTTTCGTCGATCGATTCAATTGGCTTTCTCTCTGCTGGATCCATGCAGCTTCCGTCGCCTTAGCTTGAGACAAGTATACGTAAGGAAGGAATTTCCACTTCAACCGGTAAAACAGCCTTCATTTCATATACAAGAGAATACGGGGTTGCCCCAATAGATGTCCGGATCGATGTCCGATACGCCATAAGTGCAAATGGCAACCTCTCATGCCAATCGCGATAATTTTCAGCCGTCTTCGCTAAAATTTTCTTAATGTTCTTATTGGCGGCTTCTCTTGCTCCATTCATCTCGAGGACGATATGGGGAAGAGTTCGGATGCTTGATCTTGAATTCCTTAAACAATTCGTCCATTAGTTTGTGGTTTAAGTTCGAGCCATTGTCGGTGATTATGGCTTCGGGTGAACCGTATCGAGCAATGATATCCCGACGGATAAATTTCGCGATATTTTGTGCCGTGACCGCTAAATAGGATGCGGCTTCGATCCATTTGGAGAAATAGTCAATCGCCACCAAGATGAATCGATGCCCATTGGATGCTTTAGGGTTGATAGGACCGATAACATCAATGCCCCACATAGAAAACGGCCATGGTTCGGATAATCGATGCAACTCATTTGGAGGGACATTAATCTTGTCACCATGAATTTGACATTTGTGACAGCTTCGGACATGCCGAATACAAGTGGCCGTTCATGTGTGGACCCTCAGATCCCTTCATGTACTTCCATCATCGACGAATCGCTCCGGTTGAGTCAACGCATCTTAGTAGGACAGAATCGAATGACCGCTTGTACAAATTCTCTCCATTCAAGAAGAACTTGAGGCCATCTTCCTTATGTACTTTTGGTCGGATATGATACTTTTTTCGGGGAACTCCCGCTTCGAATATAAGTCTTGATGTCATGGTACCATGGCTTACCATCGGGTTCATTGATCACGGTCATACAATAAGCCAGCTTTTTAGTACCTCGATCTTCGGTGGGTCAACCTCAAATCCATTGGCGACTTGTAACATTGAAGACAAGGTAGCCAATGCATCAGCGAATCGATTATGAGTCATGGACAGATATTCAAATGAGATATCTTCAAATTCCTCCACCAATTCATCGAGATACGCCGCACATGTTTTCTCTACTTGGAGTACTTCATTTCCGAAGTTGTGAATTTCTTGCGAGATAATAAATGGCTCGTTCTTTTTCATCGTCCCGCTTCTCTTGGGCTAGCATAGCACCCAAGGATTCGCTAAGGATTGTGAGGTAGAGGATTAGAGGTTGCTCCGGTGTTGGAGGAACAAGCACGGGTAGATTCATAAGATCTTTGCTTCAGTTTTCAAAAGCTTCTTCACATTCGCTATCCCATTGGACTAGCGCATTCTTCTTTAATAGCTTGAGGAATGGCTTAGCGGTTTCGATAACCTGGGAGATGAATCGAGCAATATAGTTTAGCCTACCCATCAAGCTTCGAACTTCTTTAACCGTCGTTGGCGGCCTAAGCTCACGAATAGCCTTAACTTTCGAAGGGTCGACTTCAATGCCCCTTTGCTTGCCCGAGCTGGTCCCAAAGACACACTTAGCGGGGTTAAGGCGTAACTTGTACTTTCGGAGTCGTCGAACAATTTCTTCAGCGTTTCGACGTGATCTTCTCCATGCCTTGTTTTTGCTATCATGTCATCGACGTAAACCTCAATCTCATTATGCATCATGTCGTGGAAAAGGGCAACCATGGCTCGTTGGTAAGTGCCTCCAGCCTTTTCCGAGACCGAACGGCATTACCCGGTAATGGAACATTCCCCATGATGTGGTGAAAGTGATTTTCAACTTGTCATTGACATTCATCGGGATCCGATTGTACCCGGAGAAATCATCCATGAATGAAAACAATTCAAACCCCCGCAGATCGTCAATAAGTACGTCGATATGCGGGAGGGGAAAATCATCTTTAGGACTGGCCTTGTTCAAGTCTCGATAATCGACACAAACCCGAATGCGGCCGTCTTTCTTCATGACAGGGACCGTGTTAGCGACCCAATCGAAATATTCACGTAGTCTCAATGAATCCTACATCAAGAAGCTTCATGACCTCCTCTTTGATCTTCGCACTAATTCCGGTCTAGCCCTCCTTGACTTTTGCACCACCGGCTTAGCCGAAGGATCGATCGGCAAACAATGCTCGACAATGGAACAGTCAAGACCGGGCATATCTGCATAGGACCGGCGAAAACGTCCCGGTAATCCTTCAAGAGTCTCGATCGGGCGCTCGGACATTTCGAGGAAAGGCTTGCCCCGATCTTAACTTCTTTAGGGTTTTCCGCATCGCCTAGGCCGACCGAGATAATTTGTTCACCGGTCAAGGGCTTGATCTCCTCATGTCGTTCGAAATCTTGACGAACTTCCTCATAATCTGGACCGAACTCATCTAGGTCGTATACTTCGAATCCACTAGATTTCCCTTCTCATGTATCCCCCGGAGTTGTCCGTAGGAGGAATTAGAGCAGGAATGGTTAGCGGCGAAGTTTGGCGGATGATTGAAGTTTGGCGGAGAAGGTGGCCATCATTTCCTCCATCTTTCGGGACATCATCTCTTCAAAGCGCTCGGTCCAAGGAGCCAAGTTTCTCGTTTAGGGCAAGACTGGGCGGTGGCGTTAATGTCGGCCATCCTCTTCGCGATCGATCGAGTAATATGTGGAGGATCCGTGAAAAATTACCTGTACGCTGATAACAAACCAAAAATGAGTACGGGGAGCGAGAATAGCGAGCCGGCCCATGGCATCCCTCTAGACTCAAACGAACAAAGTGATTATGACCAAAGAATTGAAACATGTAATTTTCAGTTTGTCCGCTTTACGAAAAAAATCCGTATTAATGCGCACGTTGGTCAAAATACGTCCAAATTTTACGAGCTTATAGTTGAGAAGATGATGAACAACTTTTATATTGACCAATCGAACTAGAAATGAGCGGATCAAATCAGTTTAATGTGTCTTTCCGAAAATTCGCATTCAGAAAACTGTTATAACCGCAGGTAGTTGAAAAAACGAAAGGTCATCTTAAATTATGAATTTAATTCTGAAATTTTGTAGGATATTAGTTGAAACATAGGTCTACAACTTTGATGTTTGACACTTACTCAAAGCTCGATCGTAGGATTTAGTAAAAATCGTACAACAGGAACAAGCCAAATCGGAATTAAGGACAACCGATGAAATTGTAAAAACTACGGAAGCAAATGTGAAATTGGAAACAAGACAATGAGATTCATAAACAATCAACCTAAACCATGGACCAGCCCAAAAATAAAATGAGATAACAGGGCGTAAGAGACAAGAAATTACCGCTCATATGAAGAAAATGTCAATCACAAAGACATGCGCATGAAACGTGGATTCGATTTTAGTTCTTTTAGCAAAAATGAAATGAAAGACGAACGACATGTCGCAGCCTCGCGCACGTTCATCATGACTAGTTGCCGCCTCGCATACATAGTCATGACTAGTCGGGTCCAATCATCTCGGCTTGGTTCGGTCGACAAGGGCAACTCTCATGCATCATAGCCTCACGCGCATGAGAACGACCCTTGAGCCATTTTTTGAAGAACTCGGGATTCAAGTGGGATAACCTTTAGCGAAACCTTATCGCCAAGGTTAAAGAACCACATAAATACCATCCTGAAACTATCGGGTGACCCGGGTTCGGTCACAAGTCAAGGTGGTGTAGTGCAATTATATTAGGGGCATGCACGACATTTTAAAGGCAATCAAGACTCCGATAGTTCAAAAAATAAAATTCTCATCACCAAGCTTGCAAAACGAGAGGTTAGCCATGGACTCCTCCCCTTATAACTCCATTTCCCGCAAAATCATTTAACACCTAGGGATTAAAATTCAACCAAGATTGCCAAATCAAGTAATTTTCCTTTTCATGAACTTATCGGCTTAAGTCCTCTTTGGGTCCCCAGTGAGTCCCCAAGTGTCGCGACCTAAAAAAAAAAACATAAACAAGTCATCTTTTTCGGGCTAATGGATTATCAAGGTTAATTAATTAACTAACCTAACTCGGACTCTCCCAAGTCCATACCAAATCGCAACTTAAGGTTCGAATGATTAACATGCAATGTGATTTGAATTTGGAGTCGCCACTAATCATTTTCGGTAGGTCGATTAGAAACCTAAATAAAATAGCGGGAGAAAACTATCTTATTTCGCGAACCGGAGATTAAGAGTCCAGGGGACTTGGTTACATTAATTACAACTAATGCCCTTTCGGTACCTTAAAATTCATGAAAAAAATAATGGATTTGACAAATTTGATGAACTCTACTTGAAGATCAAAGAATCAATTTTTTTGGGTTTTTCTTCCCTTGACATTTGTTTGAAATAAAGAAATTACATGGAATTAGGATGAAATAGGTTCAAGATTACTCCCCAATTTGAACTCGTGCACCAAACTTGTGCTCCGGGCTTGTCTTGACCATTGGACCGATTTGGTGACTTGTTAGACCGAGAAATCTCTTGGTCCTATCTCTCATTCACGCTTTTTTCTCATCTCATTTGGAATTTCATGAGACCGCAATTTGGGCATTGATATTTTCCCCTTTTTGCTCTCCTTCTATTCTTGTACCATTGATGTCTCATCGTTGATATGCAGCTGTTATTTAACATAAAAACATAGAGAAAAATCAGTGTAGAAAATCCGAGCTAATTTGTATTCGAAATTAAAGAAAGTTAGGGAATCACTTAACTTTCTTTTTTTTTGCGGCGAGCTTGAACGATGGGGATGGACCAAGAGCTTGTGTTGATCGGTGCAAAAATTGGCAATAGTAGTATCGGGCTTCAAAACTCTCATACCATCTCAAAACTCTTTTCAAATTTTTTCTCAAGAGCTCTCTCTATTCTCCTCCTCCAAAAACTCTTTCAATTCTCTTTCACTCCAAAAACTCTCTCAATTCTCTTCCACTCCCCCAAAAAACTCTCTCAATTTTCTTTTCCTCCCAAAAAACCCTCTCAATTTTCTTTTCCTCCCAAAAAACCCTCTCAATTCTCTCCTACTTCCCAAAAAAACTCCCATTCTCTTCAAGAACTCTTCTTCTTTTATAGGCAAAGTTCTTCATCCTTCATTCTTCATCTTCATTTCCTCACCTTTCATTTTCATCTTCTCTTCTTCATCTTCATTTTCCCACCTTCCATCTTCATCTTCATCTTCCCTTCTTCATCTTCATCTTCTCTTCTTCACCTTCATTTCTCCATCTTCCATTTTCATCTTCTCTTCTTCATCTTCATCTTCTCTTCTTCACCTTCATTTCTCCATCTTCCATTTTCATCTTCTTTTCTTCACCTTCTCTTCATTATCTTCTCTTCATCATCTTCCTTTCTCCATCTTCTCTTCATCATCTTCCTTTCACCATCTTCCTTTCCCCATCTTCTTTTGGTATTTGCAATGCAGTCCCTGAAGTTTCAAGTATTTGCAATACTGATCCCGAAGTTCCGAGTATTTGCAATACGCCCGAGTTCAGTATTTGCAATGAGTCCCCGAGAAAATATTTCTTTCAAGCCCAAATCTTCTTGATGCATTTTTCCACCGCATGCCTAGTCCGCACCCTGTTAAATTAAGCTCAAATTATATGCCAATGCTAAATGAATATGTGAGATGATTTTTGTTTAGAACTAAAATTAGTTCTAATTTTTATGCAAAAAATATATTAGCCAAAATTTAGGCGTCAACACGGATCTACTCACCACTCGCAACAATCAACAAGAAACATCACATATCATTTAGTTGAATGACTATGTTCGTAGTAGAATAGTTCAATCACTCGAGGAATAAAACATGTACTCTACATAATTTAATTGCTTGTAATCTAATCCCAATCTAATGCGTTTAACAATTCAACTTTTGTAAGCACGTACCAAAATGTAGATTTACAACCACATGGCGACGACTATACCATAATATTACATTACAAGCTTGACAAGCTGCATCATTTCTTGGATGAATAATAAGATTTCGTGTCCTCCCAACCTTGTAGAGACCATGTCTTTCGACAGTTGAATATCGATTTTCTCCTAGAGTACTTATAAGAGTGAGTTCGCTCTCCGATAAATAAGCCTTGACAAAGGTTTTCTTCACATGGCACTATTAACATGCAAATCATAGTGTCATCACAATTGCCGGATTATATAGTGACGGTGCAAGTATTATTAGTCTAATCTTTTGGCATTTCCCGTGTTAGCATTTTGGAACCAAATACCTAATTATTATCGTTGGCAAATCCACAGACTCTTACTTATAAAATAAGCATCATTCAATCCAAGAGCTCACATCGATTGTACATTACCTGATTTTATGATAATTCCCGAGTTTTCAATTAAGACTAAAATGTGATAAGAAAGAAAGATTAAAAGAGAATGATATTTGTTCTCTAATAATGGTGTGATGAACATTGTACATGAGAAGCCTTTATATAGGCTTAGAGGAGAAAAGGAGCCTAGCATTCTTCCTATGTGGGACTAAAGAGAAAGAAGAGAGGTAAGGGAAAACCTACAAAACTATACAACATGTTTTAACACCCCCTCAAACTCAAGGTGGGTCAAATAACGAGAGTTTGGAAAGAAGAAATTTAAATCGTTGTGATGTAAGAGCCTTCGTAAAACAATCGGCAAGTTGATTCTCGGTTCCAACAAAAGGAAGTGAAATAGTGCGAGCTTGGAGATGATGACGAGTCGGATGACAATCGATCTCAATATGTTTGGTACGCTCATGAAATCTTCGGATTTGCACCGATATGAATGGCACTCTTGTTGTCACAATGCGGTGGAGTAGGATCCGGAAATGAAACACCCATATCGGCAAGTAAGCGGCGAAGCCAAACAATCTCAACAGTAGTGTCGGACATAGCACGATACTCGGACTCGTAGAGGAGCGTGAGACAATATGTTGTTTCTTGGATCGCCAAGAAATAAGTGAATCGCCAAGAAAAATGCAATAACCAATGATAGATTTGCGATCGGTGACATTGGAAGCCCAATCGGCATCGGAATAGGCACGCAACTTGAGAGTAGAAGAAGATGGTAGAAATAAGGAACGCGATAAAGTGCCTCGAAGATAGCGCAGAATTCTTAGAACGACCGCATAATGAGTTGTTCGAAGAGCAAGAACAAACCGACCGACAACATGAACAAAGCATAGGCGATGTCGGGTCGGGAGATAGTAAGATAAATAAGATCTGTCAACCAAGGTCCGATAGCGGGTGACATCGAAAGAGGTTCTCCATCGCCTGGGCAAAATTCTTGATTTAGCTCAATATGAGTGGCAAGAGACGTGAATCCGATAGAGCGACCCGGACGGAATATCGGCGGTATATTTATGCTGAGAAATGAGAATACCACGTGAACTGCGAGCAATCTCAAACCCAAGAAAATAGCGCAGTGGTCCTAGATCCTTCATGGCAAAATGTTGCTTGAAGGTGCCGCTTGGTATGCTCAATATGGTCACGATCATCTCCGGTGATGACCATATCATCAACATAAAGAAGAAGAATAGTGCGGCTAAGAAGAAGAGGTATGAACAAACATAGTGTAGTATTTGTCGGAAAGAAAGGGATGTGTTCATGAAACGTAACATCACGAGAAATACGTACACGTCGCGCATTTGGGTCATAACAACGATAACCTTTGTGCTCAAGTGCTATAACCCAAGAATGCACATGGGATAGAGCGAGCGGTAAGCTTTGTACGTTCAATGAGTGGAAGAATGACAAAACAAGTACATCCAAAAAACTTGAAGATGATTATAGCTAGGAGGTCGAGAGTAGAGACGCTGAAACGGGGTGTCTTGATGGAGAACAGATAAGGGTAGGCGATTAATTAGATGAATAGCCGTGAGAAGAGCCTCACCCGTAACTCGGTGGGAACGGATGCGCCAAGTAAGAGAGCTCGAGTGGTCTCTAGAATATGACGGTGCTTGCGTTCAGCAACTCCATTTTGAGTTGGAACCCCGGGACAAGATAAGCGAGGAAGTGTACCATCACTAGCTAAGAGGGAACGAAAGACACCGAGAGAGATATTCTCCCCCCGAATCCGAACGGAAAATTTTGATTTTTGTATTAAATTGTGTGGAAACCATGGAAGTAAAAGGCGATAGATGGAAAAGAAATCACTACGTTGACGCATAAGATAGACCCATGTATAACGAGAATAATCATCAATAAAAGATACATAATATTTGAAACCACTCTTGGAAGAGAGCGGGCGGGACCCCAAACATCGGAATGAACAAGATCGAAAATCGCACTAGTTCTAGAGTTACTAACGGGAAAAGGCTTAGCAGATTGCTTGGCCAAAGGGCGAGATAGAACATGGAGGAAGACTACTAGAAGAAATAGGACCCAAAGCACCTTGTTGGTGAAGGACGGTGAGACAAGAAGACGGAATATGTCCAAGACGCCGATGCCACCGAGCAAGATCGAGGGTAGCCAACACAGGATGAGGAAGAGAGGAAGTTGGAAGATGGAGATGTTGCATAATATAAAGTCCATCCCGTCTCATCGCCCTCGCTAATCATCTTGCCACTCAAACGATCCCTGCACAAAGCAAGAGCTATTTGTAAAGCTTACAAGACATCCAAAGATCGGTGAGTTGTCCAACGGATAATAAATTGAGAGCCAAAGAGGGAACATGTAACACATCGGGAACATTGAAATCTTCAGAGATGGTAAGAGTACCCTGTCGGGTAGCTAGTAGAAGAGAACCATTAGCAAGAAAGAAATGTGCTTGGTTGCTTGAGCTTAGAGAGCTTAGTGAGAAAAACAATGGGAAGTAGACATATGTCTAGCAGCTCCCGAGTCAAGTACCCAAGTAGTAGAAATATCACCTGAAGGTGGAGTAGGCTGCAGCGTGCTCTTCAGAGATGAGAGAGTTGTAGAAGTACCGGAATCGGAAAAGACCGGGCGGAGAAGGACTCAATCGGGCAAGTTGGACCTCAAGAGAGTAGCAATACGGTCATCCGTAGAGGGAGAAACCAGAGTAATAGGCCGAGAGATTGGAGATGCGGTAGTGACTCGTGGTGATGCAGAAAGGCGTGAAGCATTCCTCTTCTTTCAACAATGTGACTTGTCATGACCAAGACGATGACAATACGTACATGAAAGGCGGCGAGGACCACGAATAGGCGAAGGACGTGGTGGAGCAGCCAAAATAGCGGTTGAATCGGAAGCGCCGAGGAGGAAAGAAGACCAAGACGAGTTTCCTCGATCGTAATTCTTTGTGGCAGTCAAGGAGGGATGGTCTTGGAGAGCGGTGAAGAAGTTGGCTGCGAACACCTTCATAGGGAGAGCCAAGCTTCATAAGAAAAGAATGTAGACGGTGCCTATCTTGAGTCGAAGCCGAGTAGATGGACACTAAGTACGCCTCGACATGATGGGCGAGAGAATAGGAGCAAGAATATCCAGTTGACTCCAAAGTGAGTGCATGTAATTGTAGAAGTCTCGAATAGAGCGAGACCCTTGCGTAGCATTGTAAACTTCTTGCTCCAACCGATAAACTCGAATGTCCCCTATTTGGGTGAACATCTCGGCAAGCCGATCCCATAAATTTTTTGCCTCAACAATATTAGAAAATTGTGGGCGAAGAGCAGGATCAATGGAACCAAAAATGATAGCCCATGCCTTCCGATCAAGCAACTTTCCATGCTCGAATTTCAGCAAACACGTTTCGCAACTTCATCGGATGAGTCACTTTGAAGAGCACCAAGACAAGGACAAAGTCCCTCAACATGCTCAAACATGTCGCGATAAACAAGTCTTTGTCATTGCCGATGGTTTCCAAAGAGAATAGTTTGAACCATCGAGTTTGACGTCAATACGATCACTAGAATCACCCATAACGACAGAAAAAAGAAATCACTAGCAAAGCTAGAAATATGGATTGAGGTGGAAAAATTGATCGAAAGGATCGAGAAAGAAGAAGCACGGATTAGAACGAGCAAGGATGATGGCCCTAAACTCATTATCTTAATTTCGATGCGGAAGATCCAATTTATGGCAACCGCAGAGCATACTTTAAAAAATAATGAGCTCATTGTCTTATTTTTTCGATGCGGAAGATCCAATTGATGGCAATCGCAGAGCATACTCTTCAAGACAATGAACCTTGCTCCGATACCATGATAAGAAAGAAAGATTAAAAGAGAATGATATTTGTTCTCTAATAATGGTGTGATGAACATTGTACATGAGAAGCCTTTATATAGGCTTAGAGGAGAAAAGGAGCCTAGCATTCTTCCTATGTGGGACTAAAGAAAAGAAGAGAGGTAAGGGAAAACCTACAAAACTATACAACATGTTTTAACAAAATGTATGCTTAGCCCCATGATCCTTCACGATTTTCATTCGATTTCGTACATGACATGAATAACATACTTGTATAATAACAACAATATAACCATGTACTATAACAAAAAATATCAAAATAGACATTCCTTCATCATAGTGCAACAATATATAAGATATTAATCTTGGCGCTTTCTATATAATAAAGTGAGTTTTTTTAAACCATATGTTCCATTATATACCAACACGACATGCTATAAATTGGTGTATATCACATAAGGTTAACACAACCAAAGACCCCAAATTAGTACACTTGTGCCATGTTTACCCTAAACTAATTTTTGTGCCACATAAACTTTCGAATCGATCCCAAACTGATTTTTATGAAAAAACAAAATCCAAAATTGGTACAACCGTGCCACATTTACTACGAAAAAAGTCAAAATTTACCTCAATATGGGGTAGATGTCGCACGGATATATGAATTTAGAGTAAATGTAACACGAGTGTCTTGGTTTGAGATTTCTTTGTGATACAAAAATTAGTTTGTGGCAAATGCGGCACGGATGTACCAATTTGGTGTCTTTGATGGTATTAGCCTTGTCACATAGCATTATTCCAATATGTCTCACACCTCAAATTCTCTCTTACTCTAGCTCTACTAATCAAATTAATTAGCTGAGGGCATTCATTTGCTATGATCGATATGAATATCTTGTTGACATAATATACATGCCCCATATTCCGTAAAATTACCAAAATAACCATTTTTTCAACATAACTTTTTGCAATTAATTCCAAATTTTGACGGGAAAACACTACCAAAAACCCTAAATTATGCCAACCGTAACACATTTACCCTAAACTTTTTTTGGTGACACTAAAAACTCTAAACTTATACCCGTGTGACATATTTACCCCAAACATTATTTTATGACACAAAAAATCTGAAACTTGTGACACATTTCTCTCAAATTATATTTTTGTTACACAAAAAACCCACACTTGTAGGCTTGTGACACATTTATCCTAAATTTTTAGGTAAATGTGTCACATATAAACAAGTTTAGAATTTTCGAGTCACAAATTTTTTTTAAGGTAAATGTGTCACACTAGTATAAGTTTAGAGTAAATGTGTCACATGAATAAAAGTTTGAGATTTTTTGTGACACAAATAAAAGTTTAGGATAAATGTGTCATAATGTATATAGTTTGGGATTTTTTTATGGCTTTTCCCCTCAAATCTGTCGATTTTCATTTTGACTTGTTCACGTCGCCATCGATTCGCTTCCAACTCAAGCAAGCCTAGTTCGATACTAATTGTTGCACGGAACAAGTGATCGAATGATAAATAGACAAAACAAGAAAATAAATAGGACACCGGATTGAACGTGATTTGGTCGTAGAGATCTACGTTCACGGGAAGAACAAAGAACGGGTTCCATTATAGAATAAGCGATATACGAGAGATTACAAATCACACTCGACTAACTTAAATACTCTCGGTGTTTTTCAAAGATCAATTACATCCAATAACGCACACGGTGTTTAACCCTCAATTTCTCGCGAAATAATCTCTCAATATCACGTTTGAATTACACAAATCTAATCACAAGATTTAATCGACTTGAAATACTAACTGATATTCACCGGGATGTAATTCTCGAACGCCACCAAGCCAAACGCAGCCGCCCACGCGCAGTCAACCAGATTGGATTTGTGCGCCTCTTCTTGTCCACCAGAGAAAGCCATATAAGACAATCTTTAGAGAACATATGTTCATCCAAAAGTCAGAAGAAAACCCATCAGTCAACGAAGTCAAACCGTGTAGAATTAGGACTTTCCTTCTTTTTTTTATTTGCTTGTTTTCTTGACCGACTCCCACACGGAAAACAATTTCCGTAATCTTCAAAATTTTTTTGACTTTGGTCTCATAAAACTGGCAACTTAATATCCGAATATTCACTTTGGACTCCAAGGCCAAGTAGGAAAGATTTCCATTCCGAACATCCACAAAATATCCAATGTGAAATATTTAGATTTTCGCTTCAAGCTCAAATTCAATACATAATTTCAACAAGAACTCTGCTCCCTTCGGTAATGCATCGAGCGGGTTTGCTGGTTTGTTCGATCATGGCCACTTTGCGGGCGATACGATCTCGTGGCAAGGTCGCTCGGACGCCGTCGAGGCGAGTTTCATTGATGGGGCGATGATGGATCTTTGGTCCATATGGGAAAAAATGGGTGGTCGTGGAACGAACCGAACCCTGGAGAGGGTGCCGGAGATGATCAATAGGTTGCGAAATTTTGATTGATTTCAGAGGTTGATTGAAATATGACATGAGTTGAAACTTTTGCTTTGCTTGACTAGATTGGAAAGTGTCTCGAAAATTTAAGATAAAGCTTTGAAGATGGTGCTGAGTTGGCTCTTATCTTCACAAAAAATAAGATAGAAAATCTTATGAAGTTGAAGAGTTTGTGAGGAGGTGAGCTGCGGTCAAGATGAGGGAGTGAAACGCGAAAGCTTAGCTTATGTTTCTCAAGAGTAGCAAGTAATAGGTATTAATTAAAAAGGGGCGCGCCATTTCTATTTCCAAATTGGCTCATCCACCCTCTAAAAATTTTAAAAGGATAAAATTTCCCAATAGTGGGTCCCACTGGCCCCACCCTGAGTTGAGCTCTTCTTCCTCGTGATGTCTCTCTGTCTCCATCTCCACGACTCTTCTCTAGTCAACTCTCCCTCATGCCAACCCCCTTTTGTTAATCTCCGCTAGCCTTGGCGCCTTGCCACCGTCACATTGTTCTCGACCATCAGCTCTCGCAGACAACGCCTCTAGTAATCCATCCACAATCCTCCCCACAAGAGTTGCCGACTTAATCTTTTCCAGCGAGTGCTTCGGTCTTGCTCGAAACACCTTCCCCATCCTCGGCATAAGAGCCAGTCATCACCTAAGACGTTGCCGGCGATGCCAGCAGCGGATCGACGAAGGAGAACTTCGCATTGTCGCTGTATGTTGGAGACACCCATGTCCAAGGGCTATTCAAAAGCCCCTTCAAACAAGAATCGTCACAGAAGAAGCTCTTAGCAATTTGGCCGCACGAGAGACTCGGGATTTGCTTCATCTTCTTGTGCTTCTTCGACGCATCATCGGAGGAGCTGGTTGGACTTCTCTGGATTTAATGGTTGCTTTATGTGCGCTGTTTTCTTGCTCTGTTTGCTCTACTTTTGTCGTCACAGGTACCATGTAATTAGACTTGGGCCTCATGAACTCAAGACTCGAAGTTTTGGCAGATGACTTGAAAAGTGAGATAAGAGACTGAGCCTATAAAGTGAATTTCGTGGAAAGGATCTTTTGCTTGGAGAAGAGAGTGGTGGGAGATGAAGACAGAGACTCGTCAGAAGAAAGATGAAGATGAAGTCAGGGGTGGGGGCCAGAGGGACCCCCCATTTGGGTAATTGGATGAGCCATTTCGGGAGTGGAAACATCACGTCTTAAAAAATCATGACCAGATGGAAACTTTCTAAAGAAAAGTTACAAGTGACCAATTTTGAGTCGCTCAATAAGGATATTTGATTTGAATACTAGGTGAGAAATTGAGATAAGTGTTCAAATTAAAAAGTTACAAGTGGCTTATTTTGAGTAGCTAAATAAAGATATGCGATTAGAACGCTAAATAAGAAATGTAGAGAAGTGTTCAAGTAAAATGGTGACAAACGGCTTAGTTTGGATGATTAAAAGAAGATATTTAAAAAAGGTGTGATGATATTTTGTAGATCAGTAAATAAACTGAAAAATCGGTATCTATTCTTAACACTGATAATTCACAAAAGTACTTCAAACCCACTAAAATTATTTACAAAAGCTATGGGATGCCGGGAAAATCTCACATCAATAAACTTTAACTTTGACAATATCCGATACGCTTTTCAAAGCATATCAGTCCCTTTCCACAATTGCATGGTGATAAAATGTTCACGGTCACTTTATATAGTTAGTCTATATTTTAATATCTATTAGTTTAAGCATATTAAAATTGGTAAACACATGTTTCATATTTTTTCTTGAATTATAAGTCCTAAGCTTAGAGTCCTCAACGGAATCACATTCCAAAAAATCAGGTGAGAAATAGTATTAAGATATAATACCCTTAATATTATCGATTAGTGTATGAAATCTCGGATGTCACAATGTGTAGAGTTTAATTGATCGATATGGCGATTGAAATGTGGAATATGCACATAAACCTCATGATAAATATACCTCTCGAGACTAGTGGAAATCATTAGAATCGCAATAACTTGGATTTGACAAATAAAAATTGATTCTTTTGTAAAACATTAAAGGTGTTTGAATCGTTTATCAGAGTTGAAATTTTATTGTTCCTTTTTATTTTTCAAAATAACTGCGTCTTCTTTCATTAGAATAAAATTAGTTGATTTAGCAGAAAAAAGAAATATATTTTTACTTATAATGGATAGTGTCTTTATGTGATATTTGTACTTATGACAAGATGGTAAACATTATTTTTTTTGGCTCACGCTATTTCCACTTCCTTATTGGCTTTTGACACCCCCTTTTACATTGGATTGACTACATTATCCCCAATGGGCCTCATTCTTGATTTTAAAAAAGTTTCTTACCATTTTTTCTTCCTTTTCTTTGGTTTCAATTTTGCTAGAGATGAAACTAATCATACTCATCCCAAACAACATTTATTGAGGTTAAATTTGGAGTCCACTCTTGATTTAAGATTAATGCTTGCCTTCTTTTTTGGTTTTTTGCTGTCCTTTCTCCAGTTGGAGCGAAATTGGTGTACCTCTTTTCCAAAAAAAAAAAATTGTTTATTTGGTAGATAGCTAACTAATTATTGTGTTTCTAATAAAAAAAATTAATTATTTCTTAATGAGTTGTATTTGTTTACTAGGAAAATATTATTCAAAAAAATAAGTTAGGGACAACTAAGACAATAATCTTTGAGTAAATTGTGTATAATGCATACATCAACCACAATATTCAATCTTTGAGTAAATTTTGGTAAATTTGTACCGAAAGTCGAAGTTGAAAAATTCACAACCGTGAGGATAACCTAGGGAAAAGAATTAGTTAAAAAAAAGACAAACAATAAGGAAACATTAAAATGTAATGGTTATGGAAGAAATGGCCAGATAAAAGATAAAAGTTGTTTGGAAGAGATATGGATAATTTCTTTTTAGTAAAATAGCAAGAAAAGAACAAGAAAAAAGGTAAGAAATTGTTATGGCTAACACAAAAACTGTAGCAAAATGAAAATCGAGAAGATGATGAGATATGGTAAATTGATATATTGACGAGTGTAATGGAATATTTGCATTGTGAAATTAAGGAGAGAGATGACAGAAATAATAAATTGAAGAGAGAGAGGAGGGTACTTTGATAAGTTAACAAGAAAAAAGGAAATAGCGCGGCCTTTTTTTGTTTTTTGTTTTTTGGTATAGCAAAAGTAGCAAAGTGGAGTCGAGTAGATGTTTTCGAATTGCCGCCTCATAGATTGATCTACCAATTTTTCTTATTTTGCTAGTACTATTACCTAAACTGACTTTGAAGAGGCTCCTGAGCTTGTCCACGATAATTTCTCCTGCAGATTTGGAATCATCTGCTGGATTATTAAATTCCAATCCAGCATTAATTGTCCTAAAAAATCTTGGATCACGATTTTAATTGTCCTGTAATTATCAACTAAGCATCCAAGAGTCTTTTGGATTGGCTGAGCCCATCACTTGTTTCACAAGCTTCTTTCAGCATCCGAGGTTTAAGTAAATTTGATTTCATTTATGCATATGGGAAAGTCTTCGAGGCAAATGTCTGAACATATGGCCAATCAACAATCGACAAATACCAACAAAAAAAAAATTACCAAATGAAAAAGTAAAAATATAACTAAAATAAAATCAAAACTCAAAAAGAATAAACCTCAATTCTTGCGTCCCGGGGGTGAGCATGGATCTAGGGTGGAACTTGGAACCGAAGCAATGAGGAACCGTTTGACTCCACATTCCAGGATATGCAAGATAGGTTCCAGATTCTAAAAATTGGGGAACCTTATTCCTAGGGGTAGGTTTCGGGTTCCAAGTATGAGGAACTTGTAACATGTAATAAGTTTTTGTATTTTTCTTGATATATCTATTTGCACGATCCCATGATATTCCACGTCGTCGGATGATGAATGTGCAATCCGAAACCACTAGCTTGAGTTTTCATTTTCGACGATTTTTACGATCGAGATTTTTATTTTGTTAATATTTCATGTTTATTCATGTGTCTAAATATAAGTTGTGATAAATGAATTGTAGAAGTAAATGGTGGTCATTAAAGACGATGATTCATTGCAATCGTCCAACTAAAACTACAAGTAAAACCCGTATAGACCCTAGAATCGACTATGGAACCCTGTGACGGGGTAGATTCCAGGGTTCCAAGGTATGTATGGTAGATTCCACATTCCAAAAAATGAGGAACTTGTTTTAATGGGTAGATTTTAGGTCCCAAGTGGAACCTGTACGAAACTTGTAACCGCTTACCCCTACCGTATTTTGTCAAGAGTAAAAGGATTTGCCCCACAGAACCAAAATAGTATATACATATATTATGTATTCATAAAAATTATGAAAATTTAATTAACCAATGAAAGAAGATGAACCTAATTTTACCGCAAATTTCGCTAATTGAGCTTCGATTTTCAAAATTCGTGCAGGTGCACAAATAATGTAGCTAGCATAGTACAAATCACTAACTAGCATAAACTCGCGAGATTCGAGCATGTGTAGTTGGGCTTTAAGACAGATTAAAGAGAAAGTCAAATTTGAATTTCCCTTATAAAAAGACAATCGGATTTCAGACTATGCATTTATCAATAATAATCTGATTTCAAACTACGATGTTAAGCAATAAGCTAAAACTAAAAAAATCCAGCCTTCGAATGGTCAAATCAAATGAGTGGTGTGCTTACGTTGACCCAGATAATTTTCCAAATTCCAAACATATTCTTCCCTTAATTGCAAAAGTATTAATGATTCATTATTGGAGAAGTTAAGATCCTCAGATTGTCCACGAGATCTACGGCCATCGACACATGATGTCTCATTATAAGATCATAAGATCAAGCGTAAGCAATTTTTTTTTGTCTTTTGTATCTCATCTTATAGATCTTATTAGCCAACCAGCTTAACCGAATTTTGGTTTCATTTGCACATGAGGCAAAATGTTTGACAGAAACCAAAAGAACATGCCAAAAGAAGAAAACTATAAAGTAAAAAAAAAAAAATCGTAATGCAATGAAATACTTGAAAAATAAAATTCTAGGCAAGACTAACCTGAAATAAAAGTAAAATTAACCAAAAATAAAATCCAACAGCAAGTTCAAGTAAAAAAATAAAAGAGCAGGCCGAAAGAGAGAGTAAGTTCCCACTGAAATAAGACACCATAATATCCAATCCTGTTCTATATGAATCTGATATAAAATAATCTTAAATAAAATTAACGCTTGAAGAAAAAACTAACAGAAAATAAAACCGATTTACGAAGATTATAAAACGGATTAACACCATAATATCCAATCCTGTTGCTACGGTCGGCTGAGGACTTAAATGCGATTATGAAGGAATGAAAATTATACTCATGAATAATCAAATAAAAAGGAGACTGTAATTAAATTAAACTATGGAAGAAAATAAAGGTTATAAATAATAAATTAAGAAATCATTTGAATTTAGTGAAGAGCTAAAGTTAAAGATTTATTTCTAGATAATGAGAGACGAAATTTTAAGATGAAAGAGGAATTATAAACTCGATTTACGAAGATTATATACTTGAGTATTGTTCAGAATATTTATGCACATGTGAGATATTCCCCCTTCATTGAATCAGCTACTTATTGATGTCATCAAGTATATTTTAATTAAAAGGTGTAAAAGTACAATTTAAGACTATTTATTTTGTTTATTTAATAAAATGCTAGATCACAATACCCACTAACTTTAGAGCAAATTTTTTGCTTTTTGAACTCCCCACCCTCCCTTCCCAAGTGAAGAGGATGGCCACGAGGCAAACCCCAATGATTGGGGTAGGGTTTCGTAACATGCACACAACACATAGGTCGACAATATGTCTTGTAAAATAGAATAAGGTAGGATAGAACCAGTTAAAAAAAAAAGAACTTTGATTTTTGAAATTCTTTATGGGCAAAGTAGTTGGTCTACATGAAAATCACTAAATAGTATAAACTCTTAATACATCAAATTATTATGTCACATGACTATAAAATCATTAAATGAGATGGGTGTCCCGCCAGTTACAAGATAATGTATAGGGAGGTCGAAAAGACGAATATATACCTTAGGTAATTAAACCAATTAAAGTTTATTATGACCGGTTCATTATTGGTTGGCTGAAATTCTGCATTGCATCCCGATAAAAAGAACGTCCAGACAAAGTTGTCCTTTAGATATATTAGTTTGCACTGGGATTTGTTTCATTAGATTTGAAACTAGCCGCACTTGGAGGGAGAAGTGTCAAAAAAGTCTTAAGCCTATTGCATTAGTGCCAATTCAATCATAAATCTTTTTTTATGCCAATTCAGTCCTAAACCTTTCGCATTGGTACTAATTCAGTCATAAACCTTTTATTGATGCTAATTCAGTTCTAAACCTTTTACAGTGGTGCCAATTTAGTCCTAAATATTTTGCATTTATGCCAATTGAGTTAATTCGTCCAATTTTGGCCGAAAATCGCTTATGTGGATATCGATTGTTCTACGTGGCACAGCTAGCGCTAACTGTGTTTTTTTTAAATATTATTCTAATATTTTAAATAATTTTTAAAGCATTTTTTTGGTTTTTTTAAAATATTTTTAAAAATTATTTAAAATATAAAAAATATTAAAAAATATATACATTAGTGCCAACCATGCCATTAATTTCCAATCAAAATTGGACGAATTAACTCAATTGGCATAAATGCAAAATATCTATGACTAAATTGGCACTAATGTAAAAGGTTTAGGACTTAATTGGCACTAATAAAAGGTTTAGGACTTAATTAGCAAAAATGCAAAAGATTTAGGACTGAATTGGCACAAAAAAAAGTTTAGGACTGAATTGGCACTAATGCAATAAGTTTAGGACTTTTTTGACACTTTTCCCCACGCTTGGATGACCGTTATTATTTCTTTTTGAAGCTATGTGATTCCAATTTGATTGGCTGTTCCCTTTAAGTTTTGTTAATTCGCTATTGGATTAAAACATTTTTGAGAGTCCTATCTTCCTATCATGGCAAAAGAACCATCACAATTCCAAAGGCGCATTTGGTAGCCCCTATTACGTATTAAAAGCCAGCTTGAAGTTCTCCCCAATTTCCTCTTCCCTTCTATTTACTAATTAACCCTTTAATTGCTAAATTGACTATGATCACTCCCATTTATTTTATCTTTGACCTCCCGCATGGCTTTAACATACCAAACTTAACCTCCCAGAACTCAACCAAAGAGTCGAGCCTGTTTGCAAGACAGATAATATAAAATAAAAAAAAGCCACAAAAAAGAGCCATTCTTTTGGTATTTTTTGATAAAAAAATAATTTATAAGTTATTTGTAGTTTTTAGAAATTACGAAAAAAAAGCACATGTGATTGTAAATACTGCTATTACATATATTTAAAGATGGCTATCCCGCATTAAATAATAATCTAATTTATACTCCCATGCTAAATAATAAGCTAAAAGTTAAAAATCAAATGCCAAATCAAATACTCAAAATTAGATTAATGAGAAGTAGGACATTCATTAAAAGTGGAACTTTGTAATTCTTATCCTGCCTTGGGATTGGTATTAACCCCACAGGTGTATCGGTTTGGGATTTTTTGTGGTGTTAACTCTAATAATAAATGAGTCCATCAATTCTACCTAGTAAACACTTGATTAGTGAGGCTAAAAACACAATGCCAACGGGATAAGATTTTAGAGGTTGATTAAAATATGATTCAAGTTGGAACTTTTGCTTTGCTTGACAATATTGGAAAGTTTATAAAAAGTTCAAGATGAAGCTTTGAAGATGGTTCTGAGTTTGCTCTTTCATTGACCAGAAATAAGATAAAAAGACCTTACGAAGTTGAAGAGTTTGTGATCAGGTGAGCTACGGCCAAGATGAGGGAATGAAATAGGAAGCTTAACTCATGTTTCTCAAGAGTTGCAAGTTATATGTATTAATTAACTAGGTCTAAAAAATCATGTTGAGAGAGAAGCATTCAAATAGAAAGTTACAAGTGGCTTATTTTGAGTAGCTAAATGAAGATATTTGATAAGAATATTAGGTGAGAAATCAAGAAAAGTATTGAAGTAAAATGGTGACAAATAGCTTAGTTTGGGTAATTAATAGATGATATTTAAAAAGTTGTGATGAGATTTTGCATGGTAGTAATTAAACTGGGAAATCCGTGTTTGTTCTAAACACCGATAAGTCAGAAAAGTATTTTAAACTTGCTAAAATTATTTGCAAAAGCTATCGGATGCTAGGGGAATCTCAATTCAGTAAATTATAGCTTTGACAATTATCCGATCCGTATTTCTGAGCATATCGGTCCCTCTTTGACAATTGCATGGTGATAAATTTTTCTCCGTCACTCTGTATAGTTAGTTTATATGTTGATATATGATATCTATCAATTTAAGCGTTAAAATTGTTAGACGCATGTTTGTTATTTATTTTCTTGAATTATGACTCCTCTTAGGCTTAGAACCGTAACTGTAGGGTAAATTTCGCTTATTGGACTTTGATTTTCAAAATTCGTCGACTATGTAGTGTGCACAAAAAATGTGGCTAGTATAGTGGAAATCACTAACTAGTATAAACTCGTGAGACATGTAGCTATGAAAATGTCATATAACTATAAAATCATCATATCTAGCCAATAGCACCATCACAATTAGATTAATTTTAGAGTACATTTCTCTTAGTTTAAAAGACAGCTCAATTTCAGTTTTATTAGTGTAAAAGTGATAAAAGCTTTTAGCTCACTAACAAGTAAACTCAAGAGATCTAACAAATTCGAGAGGCGCAATTAGCATCCCTCAAAACTATAAAAAAAAAATCCTCCTAAAGATCTCCCCAATTTCCTTTTCCCCTGCCAGTCATCCTTTTAATTACATAACTAACCTCCTATCACATAAGCAAAGATTCGAGCATGTTTAGTTGCGCTTTGAGACAGATTTTTTTTTTTAAAAATGAAGGCATTTTTCAATTTCCTTTGTGAAAAAAAAAACAATCTGATTTCAAACTACGTCGTTAAGTAATAAAATAAAAGTCAACATATCCAGTGTCTAAATGGTCAAATCAAATGGGTGGTGTGACTTCAATTGATCCAGATAATTTTTCAACTTTCAACATTTTCTTCCCTTAATTGCAAATGAGCGAATGATTCGTTATTAGAGACTTTGAGCTCCTCGGATTGTCCGCGAGATCGACGGCCATCGACACATGACGTCTCGTTATAAGATCAAGCATAAGCCATTGTTTATGTCTTATGTCTCTCATCTTGTAGATCTTATTAGCCAACCAGCTTAACCAATTTATTTATATGTGCCAAATAGTATAGAAGACCTAACTTAAGAAATCATTTGAATTCAGTGAATGGCTAAAGTTAAACATTTATTTCTAGACACTGAGAGACGAAAATTTAAGATGAAAGAGGAATTATAAACTCAATTTATGGAGATTATGTACTTTAGTACTTTTCAGAATATTTATGCACATGTGAGATATTCCTCCTTCATTGAATCAGCTATTTATTGATGTTATCAAGTATATTTTAATTAGAAGGTGTAAAAGCACAATTTAAGACTATTTCTTTTGTTTATTTAAAAAAAAACGCTAGATCACAATACCCAATAACTTTAAAGCAAATTTTCGCCTTTTGAACTTTGATTTTTGAACTCTCCACCTCCCCCTTCCCAAGTGAAAAGGTGCCGTAGGGCAACCCTCAATGGTTGGGGTAGGGTTTCGCAACACGCACACAACACATATAGCGCACACGATGTGGCTTGTAAAATAGAATAGAATAGGATAGAACCGGACAAGAAAAAACTTTGATTTTTGAAATTTGTCATGGCAAAGTAGCTAGTCTACGTGAAAATCACTAAATAGTATAAACTCGTAATCCATCAAATTATTACGTCACATGATTATAAAATCATTAAATGAGATGGGTATTCCTCCAGGAACGAGGTACGGGGCAATGTATAAGGAGGTGGAAAAGATGAATATATACCTTAGCTAATTAAACAAATAAGAGTTTATTATGACCGATTCATTACTGATTGTTTGAAATTCCGCATTGCATCCCGATAAAAAGAATGTCCAAACAAAGTTGCCCTTTCGATATATTAGTTGGCAGTGGGATTTGTTTCATTCGATTTGAAATCAGCCCCGTTTAGATGACCGTTATTATTTCTTTTTGAAGTTATGTGATTCCAATTTGATTGGTCCTTCATGTTAATTTGATATTGGCTTAAAGCATTTTTGATATTCCTATCATCATATCATGCGAATAGAACCATCGCAATTCCAAAAGCGCATTTAGTAGCCCCTACTGGGTATTAAAAGCCAGCATGAAGTTCTCCTCAATTTCCTCTTCCCTTCTATTTACTAATCAACCCTTCAATTGCAAAATTGACTATGGTCACTCACAGTTCTTTCATCTTTGACCTCCCGCATGGCTTTCAACATACCAAACTTAAAACTCCTGGTACTCAACCAAATAGTCGAGCCTGTTTGCGAGGCAGATCGAAAAAGCACAAAGAAAAAAAAAAGCCAGTTGTGTATTTTTTTCAATAGAAAATAATTCATAAGTTATTTGATATGCTTTAAGAAATTACGGGAAAAAATATATATGATTTTAAATGCTGCTATTACAGATTTGTGAAGATGGATATCATCATTAAATATTAATCTCATTCCATACTCCGGCGCTAAATAATAAGCTAAAAGTTTGAAATCAAATGCCAAATCAAATGCTCAAAATTAGACTAATGAGAAGTAGGACATTCATTAAAATTGGAACTTTGCAATTCTTATCCAGCCTTGGACTGGTCAAATCGAATATGTGGTGCTTAAGCTTAAGCAAGATAACTTTCCAAATTTTCACCTCTTTTAATTTTTTTCCCTTATATTGCAAATGCAAATAATTAATGACACATTAGTAGAGACTTTAATAACCAACCCTTTAATCCCTCCACCTCTCTCTTTCTAGTTTTGCCCGAGTGAGGAAGCTAAGGAGTTACATCAGCTCGAGAATGTCGAACCGTTGGATCCTCAACAAGATCCACGGCTATTAACCTATCAAGGCTAATCACAAGCCCGAGCAAGAGCATTTTTTGTTTATATATCTCCATGTGTAGATCATTTTGAGGATTTTATTACGAGCAAGAATGGTTTAACCAAACGAAAAAAAAAAAAAAAAAAAGTGTCACCAACCTTCCCAAAAATCAAGCGAAGTCTCACGCCTAAGAGTAAATACTCCTTCCTTTATTTCAGCCCTTGTCATTCTTTCCTTCAAGCTTTTCTCTCATGGAAGGAGCTGGAGACAAGCCCTCTTTAAATCGTCCTTGCCTGCCATTCAAAGCTCTGGAGAGCTTCCTATGGAGTCAAGCACCCATCTCCGACCACCAAGCGACTTGTCACGAGAACGCGAGGCAGACGGAAGAGAACTCCGCTCCGTTTGGTAATGCGTCGAGCGGGTTTGCTGGTTTGTTCGACCATGGCCACTTTGCGGGCGATGCGATCCCGTGGCAAGGTCGCTTGGACGTCGTCGAGCCGAGCTTCACCAATGGGCTGATCATGGATGCCGGTCCTTATGGGAACAACTGGGTGGTCGTGAACGAGCCGAACCCTAGAGAGGGTGCCGGAGATGATCGAGCGGACACCAAGGTGCGGGGGAAGAGCAAGAAGTTAGCGACGGGGAAGAGAGTCAGAAGAGAGTCTCATGCGACTCTCATCAAAGGCCAGTGGACGGAAGAAGAGGACAGGTGATTCTAATTCCGTTTGTTTTTTTCCCTTCGTTTCGGATGGATATGTAATCTCTCCTGTTAGGTTCATCTTTCTTCTTCCTTTTTCTCTGTAAAAGAAGTTGGGAGTGAAGCTTTTTAGCCTTCGTTAGGGTTTGTCTTTTCATGTCAATTAATTCGTGTGCCTTTTGGTGTTTGTGAAGAAAACTGGTGAGCTTGGTGAAGCAGTATGGAGTGAGAAAATGGGCGCAGATTGCTGAGAAGCTGGCCGGTCGAGCCGGCAAGCAGTGTCGCGAGAGATGGCACAACCATTTGCGACCAGACATCAAGGTTTTCTCTCTCTCTCTCTCTCTCTCTCTCTCTCTCTCTCTCTTCAGTCGACACATTGGGTACTAATTTTCGCACCGGTTCCAATTTTTCTTTTTCACAAGTCTATGATTTATATTAGCCCGTGCTGAAATGCTTTCCCAGAATTTTAAGGTATTGCTTCAAATTTTGATCATAAAGCTGTTTCAAAGGTAGTAGCTTCATATGTGATGGAACCCAGAATTCATACCACATTGTCGTTTGTTGTTAAATGCATTGTTGTTCATCAAAGATGAGCCGCGTCTCGTTCTAACAGATGATCTCGTAGCAATGTTATCCCAAAAACTCGATCAAATCCAGAAGTACATAGGAATTTCGCTTCGTCAATCCTTGCAGAACTTTTTCGTTCGAAAAGATTTTAAAGCTTTGCTTCCCTTTTTCCAGTTCTATAAAGACTATAAAAACAAAAGGGGAAGAGTTTGCGTCAGAAACCAGATCGGATATCATGTGAAGCTTTCATCGACGACCCTTGTTCAGTTATTAACGGAACAGTCTCACGCCAATTTCCTCCCTCTTTCCCTCACTTTGAGAGACATTTTTTGAATACAAAAATGTTGTCTAGCGGTCGATGTTCTGGTGCTTGTTCTGACATTGCCAACCGTCCTTCGATTCCCCTCCATCTTTTTCCCCAACACTCCGTCACTTTTCATGTGAGTTTGAATTATAATAATAATGATGATGATAAGCACTCCAGCCGATCGTCTCTATCTCTCCACGCTCTGATGTTCAGCAGGTCGAAAGTTTCACTTAGACATGAGATGAATTTCTCATCCTTCTCGAGCAAAAACAGACAAAAAGGCAAAACCACTTTGGTCGTTACAAAGTTGCCAGTGCCACCTTAATTTCTGGGGGGGGCGATTGTTCAAATGGCTTCTTTGACCAGATTTTACTCGTGTCCGGTCTCACGCATAGTTTCTGGTTGCTCCAATGTCATGCGATGTGTGAAACAGAAGGACAGCTGGAGCGAGGAAGAGGAGAGGATACTGGTGGAGGCTCACGAGGAGGTGGGCAACAGGTGGGCTGAGATCGCCAAGCGCATCCCCGGGCGCACCGAGAACGCCATCAAGAACCACTGGAACGCCACCAAACGCCGCCAGAATTCCCGCCGGAACAAGCTCGGCCTCCATGGCGGCCAGCACCACAACTCCACTCAAAGCAGTGGCAAGAACAGTAATAATAGCAACAATAGTAAGCCACATTCCTCCGTCCTTGAGGACTACATCAGAAGCAAGAACTTCCACAGCCTCGCCGCTGCTACTGCAGAAGCACAGGCCAAGAAAGCCGGCCCTAGCCCCACCGAAAGCAATGACCTGCCGAAGCAGCAGTTCCATTTCTTCCTGCCGGAGCTGTCGGAGACGTATGACGACGAGGTGCGTTTCATGCAGAAGCTCTTCCCGGCCAGCAACTACGGAGACAACCGGCTTCAGCTAGGTGATGCGACCGGGAAAGACCGTCTTATAGAAACCCCGAGTGTGGTGGTTCACACCGATAACATGATTGAAGCAGCTGGGGGTGATCAAGTGAGTCCCACCACCAACACCAGGAGCCTCCTGATGAACAATCCTGACCTCTACCTGTCTTCCTTGCTGAACGGGGTGGATTATCACTCGTCTTGTTCTTCTTCTAATTCGGCCGGGTATCAGGGTGGCTATGGCTATGGCTACAACGGTGCGAGCGGAGGGGTGGCAGCGGCAACTGATCAAGCCTTGATGCCGTACAGCGGGAGAGAGATGGATCTGATAGAGATGGTGTCTTCCTCTCAAGTTTCCCAGGGTAGCAATTAGCACGCATGCGAGCTACGCTAGGGTTTCTGAGGGTGGCTGAGCTTCTGGGTCAACATGCGTGTGTGGTCAAGACTTCTGGTTTAATTTCTTTTTCTGTTCTGTTGATGATTTGTAGAGTAATTGAGAACTAATCTGTGAACTTGAACAAATGATCTAATCTCTTGGTTTGAGCATCATGTGGGCTAAAAAATATGTGTTGCTTCTATCATAGAGTTTGAGATAGCGCTTGAGGGAATTCAAACCAACATTGTGATGAAAAGAACTTTAGCTCTAGATTAATTCATGTGATTTTAGCTAGAGGTTTTCAACACACACATATATTTGTTTATGGCTTGGCCCCTTTAAGGCAGATATCGGTGCACAGACTCTTTTTTTCTATATTTTCAAAGAAAGAGAATTAATATATGATTTATTTGAAACTACCACCGATATCATAATGATGCATAATTATTTTTATATCGGATGAGTAGTAGCCGATCTACTTTATGGATGGATGATAAATGTTTAGATTTCTACGATTATTTTTTAACAGCAGTTTCGAATATCAAAAACTTATTACGTGAGAATATATATATGTGTGTGTATGTATATATATGTATGTGTGTACATATATATATGTACGTAATTTGTGTGATTTAGCAATTTCTTTTGTCGGTCGTTTTGTGTAACTTCGTTTTTGTATCAATACTATACTCCTAATTCATGAAAACACGACATAAAGAGATAGGAATAATAGTTGGAAGGTCATTTAATTTTGTATACCCTCGCCATTGGATGATTGACAGATGATAATTGTATGGAAACATTTTCTAGGTAATTCGATCCACTCTACCTTGCTCTCACTCCTTGTCCTTGACATTTCCATATTCAATGAGAAAAGTCGATTGGGGGCTACAAGCGCGACGGTTAGATGGTATGAAATTTCCCTTTCTCTAACACAAAGGCGTGGAAGTTTCCAAGCAAAACATGGGTTTCTTCCTCTCGCATGGAAAATGAGTGGCTGAGGTTTGGCCATCACTTTTGCAAGTTAACGACACTGTTATGCAAGTGTTTCTCAGTTCGATTCATTGGAGAAACATAACGAAGATATATCGCTTAAAGACTTCGCAATGATTTAGGCAATCGAACTTATCAAGGTGGAACTAGAAAGAGAAAAAGGTTGTTTGTATTTTTAGTAATGCTCTTTTTTGGTTGAATTTTTAGCAATGTCCAACGAAAAGGAAAATGCGAGGCTTAGCCACAAATTAGTCAAACCAAAAAAGAAATATGGCAACTTATTTATACTGGGTGCATGTGTGACCATGGAGTTTAAATTAAGAAATTTCCTCCATTGTGGTTAAGATACCAAATCAAAAATGGTATGTATCGCCCTAGGAGCTACATATTCAAATTCTTGCATGGAGGATAATTGGAAAACTAGCAATAGTTTCAACTTTCTTTCGTCACAATAACAAATTGTCTCGAAGATGCAAAACTTTAAATCGACGACTCGAGATTGATTCCTTTGAGCTCCTGTGGTTACAATAAATCCTCAAAACTTTGTGTATTCCTTAACCTCTACTAGCTGGCAAGCATACTCTCATCCTTCAAGAAGCCGATCACTAGATTTAGTAACAAGCACGTGCCGACTCTCCCACTTCACTTGTAATGGCTTGCGGTGCACGTCTAAGATCGACACACTCATCGCCATCACCTTGCGGACTATGTTTTGTTGTGTGTTTTTAAGCTTTTGTCATGTTCTAAAATTATTTGGGATTTGCTAGACTCGAAAGCCTTTTATGTGACTCTGGAATATTCTGATATATGAATGGCAATTTTCTTTCAACCAAAAAAAACCTCTACTAGCATTTATTATGGATTCTTGGAGGGATGTTGACTATTCAATATTTGACCAAAAAAAAGAAGAAGGAAAAGTGGGAGGAATCCCATATGACCCGAAATTTAAAAATTGAACTTGCATCCAAAAAGTCGTTTGTTACGACTTTGTAAACCTATATAATGTTAACACCGACTTCGTTAACAAGTGTCTCGAGTAACTTATCAATAGGGATCGAAGTGGGACAGGTTTGAGACGGCCGGCCTCGTTTCGAACGCATCTTGTTAAGCTTTTAGTATTTCCCAAACACGTCCTAAGCCCAATGTGGATTTTAATATAAAATTGCAAACCCACCCCCACTAATCGAGTACTCGCGATTTGCTATGTTACTAAAACAAACTAAACACGTACTAAAACCACATCAAATTCGCAAATACAATGAAACAATTCCGACATGCGAAATCAGACTTGAAATATTGGCCGATACCGAAAACATTAAAGTTTGAATGACTTAAGGATTATCAAGGAGATAAAGGTATTTTAGTAATAAACATAATTGGGTTTGGATATGAGTTTTCCTGTCATTGAAATCCAAATTCATCCCAAATCCGTATAGCATTTTTTAGCAGTTGACTCCAACCTCGTCAAGCTACCCAAAGATTAGAAGCACATTTACATTCCATTAGGGTTTGGCAAGTGGCTACCCATCCGGCTACTTGATTCCATTTCTACTTGTCAAACACCCAAATTAGGAGAATTTGTTGAATGCATTGCCTCTCCTGTGTTACATGTAATTATTGCATATCAAAACCTTTCTTGTTTTATTTTACTCATTAACAAGACCTTAGTGCAGTAGATTCTTCATGTCATTTATATTAATTTATTGACAAAAAGATGCCAAAATTTGTGTACGACGTTTATTTTAATGTCAATTTTTTTTCGACTCGCTTGTGGTGCGCATGGCAACACTTCTGCTCTAGAAATCAACTTTTTGGTAAAAGTTGATTGTGCTACTTTTGCTTATGAGCATAAGTTGATTTTTCTCCTTATGGATAGAAGTAATTTTTTTTTTTACTTCTTCAAGTGGCTTCAAAACTACTTATGGAGTTAAAAAAAAGGGCTTCAAAAGTAGAAAAATGAAGTTAAGTAATTAAACGGATTTCTGTTTTAAAAGTTGCATTACCAAAAGTGTCAATTTTTTGGAAAACGATTACTTAAGTGCCAACTCTGTTTATTTGGCCGGAAATCCTACATGGAATTTTTTTGTTAATAACTTATGCCTATGCAACTCGCCGGAGGATTTAGTCAGCAATAAAAAAGCTAAAATTTTTAAAAATATATATTTGAATTATAAGCTAAACTAAATCACCGTAGTCAAACCCTTTCCCTTTCTTATTTTTTTTTATTTTTTAGCTTATTTTTTAAATTTAGGTTATTTTTAAGTTTAGAACTCCATGTGAACTCATTTTTTCTCCTATTTAGCACTTAAGTGGGCCAACAAAAAATTTTGACACTACAAAGAAGCGTCACACATAAATTTTGACACTCATGGTGTTCTTTTGCAAATGGTTGAATAATGAAATAAACAGAATAAGGAAATAAATTAGATAACAAATTTACGTGGTTTGGTAAATGTGATCTATATATGGGGAGAGTAGCGCAAAAAAATCTCCTACAGAGTAAGCTATACAATGGAGAATAATACCACATTCAAATAACTCGAGCACTAAGATCTCAGCCCTCGATTACACCAAATAACTCACACAAGTATTTAGTCCTCATAGTTACTCGCGTAACAATCTCTCAATTTCATAAAAGAATTATACATTGACCAAAATAAAATAAAGGAATTATACAAAATCTTAACATGAGATTTTCATGATCTACAAACACTTTGAATGTAATTCGCACTCACAAGCTCCTCTTGGATAGTCTTTACAAAGAAGTCACACTTCTTATATAGACAGGAATTAGATAAAAAACAAGAGACCTCTTATTCTCTAACTAGGAAATCATTTAACTAAAAATTAACTCAAATTAGGAAACCTACTTGAATTAGAAAAATTTCTTTTTCGAGCTCAAATTCGAGACATATTTTCAATAATCTCCACATTGGCTTGACGCTTGAGTTGAGTCACAATTGCTTTTCCAAAAACCCGGACTTGACCACTACTCGCTATAACCCTAAATGGGCTCAATCGACAAAAATATCCTTCAAGTCTAAGCCACGCTGGAACTTTGTGATAATTGTGACCTCATCAAAACATCAATTCCATATGCACTCTTAGCTACCCCACAAGGATTACGTAGATAAAGCAAAACTACGAGTTACATCCATGGCTATCGGGAGCTTAAACACCTACGTTGTCAAACTCAAGCAACTACAACAACAATTGTCTCTATAGGCTTCACTTGGCTACAAGCACCATCTCGTATCAATTACTATGTTAGTATATGCTATATTAGTAGTTTCTAGTTTCAACTCCACCTTGAGCTGAACACCGCTCGGGAGATTAAACACCTATGTTGTCGTCAAACTCAACAACTACTATAAATATTGGCTCTATAGGCTTTATCTTGCTACAAGTTTCATCGTATCGATTACCATACTAGTACCCCCTACCTCAATAGTTTCTAATTTTAACTCCTCCTTGAGTTTAATATTGCTCAGCCCATATAAACACTATCACAATCAAAACTAGCCAAAAGTGTTAGGATTCAACACACAATCACAACGAAAATAAAGAGTAACGAGAAAGAGAAATCAAGACGCAAAGGTTTATCGTAGTTCACCCCCATAAACTTGGGCTACATTCAGTAGAAGATTTCACCATAATGAGCACATCGTATCTCTTTGTTACACACTCAATTACAAGAAAAAAAAAAGAGCATATATAGTAGGACCCCCTGTGCTTTCTTAGCAATAGAGAGTATGAACCACACCCCAACAAAAAAGTACTTGGAGACTCGTTAAATATAATCTTTCTACTGACAATAGGTGAATTTAATTCAAGGTACCACAGTCATTAGCTCCGCTCATCTTGTGCATAGCTTGGAAATATGCACTTTATGGCCCTCCAATCGAGCTTACGATTACTAACTCGAATATAACATAGACAACCAAATACTCTAAGGACAAAATAACCAATAACGTTACTTGATCACATTTCTATGAGAGTTCGCTAATCAATCGTAGTCGATGGGGATCCGTTCACTAATTAACTCGTCGTACTAGCGAATCCGCTCGGAATCTCTTAGCCATACTATCATTAGAAGCGTTTTATGGGCAATTGTTGTGACCCTCATCCGATGGGGAAGAAGTTTAGGAAATATTATTGACTCTAAGGCTCCATGGCGATCCATAGGTTGGTTTGGTCTCTCCCAAGTTCTCACCTCGCACGACGGAGGGATTTAAAACTATTTCGACCTTAGTGTAGTTGGGTGACATGTGCGTAAGTATACAAGCTTTGGAGTCGCCATTGATCTTTGGAAAAAATAGATCTAAAACCTCGTCGGGCGGTGGGAGAAGCCGTACGAATCAAACGGAACTAGAAATTTGGGAACAGGGGACTTAGTTATGCCAATATTTTCATTGAAGCCCTTTTGGTACCTAAGTCGAATGATTTTTCTAGCTATGGATTTCATGTAGATGATTTGAGATGATGAGAGTCCCAAAATCTAAGAGTTCATGCATATGGGAATATCTAGCCTATTAATCACAATCACTAAAAATAAGTATGCAAATCAAGGATCCAAACATGTGAATAAAACACATGAAATCAATTTATGGAATCCCTAGTAAAACCCTAAAAGCCTATAGAAGGGGTATTTAGAGTTTGGAAGGAGTTTGGGCAGATTTGGAGACAATTTACCCATGAGGGAAAAAAATTGTTATTTTGAATAACATATGCAATCAAAATCATCAGAAATAGAATTGGCCAGTTGATGTGCCAATTTCCTAATTTTAAAGATTTTTTGGAATTTTTTTGAATTTTTGGAATGATTTGCCCATGAGGGAAAAAAATCATCATTTTAGGAATAATCGGAAGGAAAAATCAACAAAATAGGATTGGCCAATTAAATGGATCCATTTTCTAATTTTTGAGATTTTTTTTCATAACTTTTGGAAATTTTCGAATTTTCCAAAACAATTTGCCCATGAAGGAGCAAAATCGTCATTTTGTAAAGAAGGAAAGGATAGAATCATTGAAAAAAAAATTAGGATTGACCAGTTGTAATAACCCAATTTCTAATTTTTGAGATTTTTTTGAATGTTTGGAGATTTTTCTATTTTTTCCAGTTTTTTAGAATTTTTTAGAATTGTCCAATTTTTTTGGATTTTTAAATCATTTTCTAATTTTTTTTATTTTCTGAATTTTTTTATTAAAAAATTATCCGAATAGGCTCGGGTTGACCCAGCCCATGCCTCACCACCGCCGGCCCGGACCATACGGTCTCGGGTTAGCTTAGACCAAAACAACATGTTTTCGCACATTTTTTTGAATTTTTGAAATTTTTTTATTCAATTTATATTTCCCACTTATTTTTGTACCTATGCTCTAGATCACGCCACGTGGCGAGATCTCGACCATGCGATTGGAAAAAGATTTTAAATTTTCAGAAATATGAATGGATGGTCGAGATCGTGTCGCGCGGCCAAACCCGAGACTTATGTTACATGGACTCATTGTTTTGCTAGTTTTTTTCGTGTCGGACTCGGACACATGGCCTACACGTCCGGACACCGCCGGACTCTTCTCGGACACGCGGTCAACTTGTGTCCCGGTCTAGACTCATGATCAACTACACGGACACGCGAGGGACTCGCGTGTCCGGCGTTAACATTTTTTTTTTTTTGGTCGAAAGGCGTTAAAAACTTAAAACATACCAAATGCCCAATTTTGACCTAATTTAACTCACATCCCTCTCTCGATCGCGACTCCTCTACCTCTCCCTCTCGCAATTGAGTGCCTCGCGTCCGTCTCTTGCGACTCACCGCCGTCGCCGGCTCCCATCTCGACTCCGGCTCCCATCGCCGGCTTCAGCTCATCGCCTCAATCACCAGCCTTTGTTTGCGCCTCTGCTCTCGCCGCACCGCCTCAAGGTACGGTATCACTCCTCTGCTCCCCCCCTCCTTTGCTCACGCCTCTACTCGAGATGGGGGTTTTGGGTCGATTGTGTGAGTTTTTTTTTGTGATATACCAAACAGATTATCGGTTGCTATTGCCGAGTCCGGCAACGAAAAATTCGTCATTGAGGTAGAATAGAACAGGGGGTCGAGGAGTTGCGGTGATTCGACGCAAAGCGGGCTGATCGTCGATCGTTGAGGGAAAGGCGCAATCATGGTGTTCGGCGTATCATTGTGAGAGTTCGACCGAGATCTCTCGTTCTTGCTCGTGTATCTTTCAAAGTGTGTTTTGAAAATGCTCACCGTGAAAGACCCTTTCTCTGTCTTCTCTGTTCTCTCTGTTTTTCTTTTTCTTTTTCTTTGTTCTCGGTATACGTATTTTGAAATTATCCAGTCCCCCCTCAAAGTGAGCGAAGTCTTCTTGTTATAGAGATATCACTCACGCTTCTTTGGAAAGCCTAGACCCGTGGAGTAAATTATCGAAACTTGGCTCTAGCTTCTTGTGGATCGTTGGACTAGGAACAACACTCCACTTCATTGCTTGGCACATGCCTTGAATCCTAAGTAAGTTCTAAACTTATATTATATTGGCTATTCTTTCTTTGACATGTTGATATAATGCTCCTCTTACTTATTTATATTTTGTTAAATAAGGTACTATAGTGATCAATGGCTCGATGAAGATTCTACTCGAGTTTCTCTACACATGGATTATGAGATCAATGAAGAAAGAAAGAAATGTCTTAGGAAATACTTTCCTAATGAGGATGAGCTCTACAAGGTGAGTGTGGAGTATGCAGATTTTGCGTGCACTAGTGAGCGTTTTCAAGACCCTCATTCCATTCGAAATCGGTATTTATGGACCCTAAAATGTGGTGGGTTGAACATGGTGCATGTGCACCTATGCTTCAAAAAATAGCCTTCAAGCTTCTTGCACAACCTTCTTCTTTATCTTGTGCCGAGAGGAATTGGAGTACCTACTCCTTTGTGCAATCGGCAAGAAGACATAGAATGACTCCAAGACGTGCAGAAGATTTGGTTTTCATTCATAGCAACCTTCGTCTTCTATCAAGAAAAGACCCACGATATTTAGAAGGAGAGACTAAGATGTGGGATATTGGCGGAGATGCATTTGACATGTTTCAAGATGTTGGGGTGCTTGAAGTTGCAAGTCTATCACTTGATGAGCCGATATTGAGTCCGTTCTTTTGTCGAAAGAGCGGATGATATAGATCCATGACTTCTTGTTATTTTTATGGTGAAATGAGATTTGTTTTTTGTTTTCCACCTATGGTTAAATGTTAAATTAAGGTGGAATGTGGATTGCTTTTTTTTCCCCTCCAAGTTTTATGGATTATTGAAATGAAATGTAGTTGAATTCTTCACAGGATATATTTCTTGATCGCAAGGTATGGTTTTGCTTTGCCTACACATAATATATTTTGTGAGACCTTTCTAAGGAGGAGATTAATAATAGTTTCGACATCATGATGTATTATTGTTGAAATTATATAAAAAAAAATAATTTATCATGTATATATAAAAATATACATATAATATACAACGTGTCCTGACAAGTCAAAATTTTTTATTTTTTGACAATTCACTTGTCGGTGTGTCGTGTCGTGTCGTGTCGTGTCGCGTGTCGTATCCGTGTAACATAACTTGTGACACACGATCACAAAAGTATTTTCTTAATAATTTTTTACATGATTTTTAATATCATAAAAATTATTTTAAATTTCAAAAATCCACGATCGTGTCACGTGGTCATATCATAGCCGTCCGATCAGTTTTTTTTTCTAAAAATCCATTTTATATCAAAAAATTTGTTTTTTATTTCCAAAATTTTCCAAATCTCGATACGTAGCACAACATCCACCGTCGAATCTGGATTTTTATTTTTTTTTATCACCTTTTTTTAATTGGTTATAATCGATTTTGCCGACATGGCCGCCACGCGGCCGCACGTCAAGGCCACGTAGGCGTTCATCGATCAACGTCTCACTAGAGAAGACAACCGAAGAACCTACAAATCCGGCAAACCAGCCCAAAAAATCGCCGGTGATGTCAAATCAAAGTAGAAACCATGCCATTTCTCTCTGATTTCGCTACCAAATGAATCCTCAAGATCTCCACATCAACATATATGCACTTCATGGCAAAAACAGATCTAAAACTAATCGTACTAGCTCCGGCCGAAGCTATCCCCAGCCGAAGATCCGTCCTAGCCAATTCTAGCGCGATCTAACTAGACTAAACCGATAAACAGCATCACGGGAGGCCAAGAAAACTTACCTGACCATCGGTATAGCTTGAAGACATCGCGAAATAGCTTCGCAAACTCAATACTGGTTCTGGTATTCGGGCGGTAACTCAAGGAGTTTTATGCGACAAAAACGAAGAACGAAAGTATATACGGGATCGAGAAGAGCTTAGGAGTAATATGAACTAAAAATCACAAAGAATAACGGATTGGATCAAAATGCGCCATGAAAGGTTGAGCTCGGGGTTGATGATGGAGTCTACCTTAATAGGTGATGAAACGGCACACGACTCGGTTCGGAAGCTTCCTCGGAGCGTCACAAAGCTTGGAGAATGAGCGGCAAGCTCCGATTCTCCCTCGTTTGGTCTATACAGATCTTGGAAACTCTCTACCTCCTCCTCCAATGGCGGGCGAACCGAGCTAGATGAGAGCCATATTCTCCTCTCTCTCTCCCTCTATCTTCGTCTGTTTGTCTCGTGGATAACTGAATGAATCTTTTTCTTTGATCAAAACCATTTTTAATGGCTTGTAATCGATTCGAAAATTTGGGCCCCTTGGGAAAGTTTCGCCGAGCCTCCTCCTTGCACGTGCACTCACGTGCATTTGGGTCAAAATGTCACCGAATTGATTGGCAATTCAGCATGGATCTTTTGGGGCCTAATACCCAAAAAAACCTCCAACTTTAGCATTTGTGACAATTCTACCCAAAAAAAATTTTTGTCTCATAAAAAACCTTCAACTTTTACATTTGTCCCAATTCTACCCCAAACTTTTACTTTTGTCCCAATTCTACCGACCTAGTACTAAAAAAAACCCTCATCTTTAGCATATGTCCCAATTATATCCAAAACTCTTTTTTTTTCCTCATAAAAAACTTCCAATTGTTACTTTTGTTCCAATTATACCATCGTTAGCCCTCCGTCCATAATCACCATTATTAATCTTATGTGGCATTTCCACATTATTAATGAATTACACATAGTAAAATTGACATGAAAAAACTCATGAACTTCTCTTATGTAGTTTGCTACTCCTACATATTTGTTGAGAGATATATAATCACTCAAGATGGCATGTTTCGTATTCTCTTCGGCACTCAGACCCTAAAAAACGGTTAGACATGAAGATATGTGGACTAACGATCTAAAATCTAGTCGTCTCTCGAAACCTACTTTTTCTAAATTTTGAAAATTCATTGATAAGTTCGGCGAGAAAACTCGAGCCATGTAGGGTTAACTAACGGTGATTATGGACGGAAGACCGATAAAGTGGTAGAATTGGGATAAAATTAAAAGTAGAGGGTTTTTTATGAGACAAATTTTTTTTTGATATAATTGGGACAAATGTTAAAGTTGAGGGTTTTTTTGGGTATTAGACCGGTAGAATTGGGACAAAAATAAAAGTTGAGGGTTTTTTATGAGACAAAAAAATTAGGATATAATTGTCACAAATGCTAAAGATTAAGGTTTTTTTGGACATTAGGCCGATCTTTTGGTGTTCGATCGTGCTCATTTGGTGCTCTAATTTGGCCTTCCTGTTCACGTTTCTTTCCTGCGCTTGAGATTGAAGTTTGGGGATGATGATAGCCTCGCTAAGTCGGCGGGTAGGATCCGCCCAACCAGATTTTGTAAAATTGAAGCCATAATTGGATGTTACAGCATATGTATTATTTAGGAATGATAAGCTTAAATGAAATTGGCTTGAATTTAAGCAAAACCTTAAAAAATCTTGAGTTTGACCCGAAATAGAAATTTGACAAAGTCAAACCCTAAATGAGAAAATCAAACTAAAACAACCATACCAATAGATTCAAAATGATGAAAAACATAAGAGAGTAGTCTTGGATTTGCATGAACATCTCTAAAAAATGACTAATTTCACTTAGAGTGAAAATCCGAGACCAAATTGAAAAATAAAAGTGCATTTTAGTCATTTTTGCTAAAATTGCTCAATTTCATGCACAATTGACTGAAATGCAATATGAGTGCGACGTCCCCTTTCCGATCCCGAGACCCGTCACTTACTTAATAATCACATTTTATTTTAAGATGATACTAGTTATAATAGGGTGCAAGCGGAAAACTGAACTATAAATCAAGCGAACAGCCATACAAAATATAATTGCATGCATTCAAATGGTAGGCACGACGCTTAAAGAATATGGCCTTACTCATAGGGTTCATGCACGTGTTTCACACGCATACAAGAAGATCATTTGACAAATTGTGAAAATATTTACTTTATATGTATTATAACCGGTTTAAGTACATCATCCACAGCCAAAAGACAATAAACACCCGGGAACAATAACAAAAGGCTTTGCTCCCCATTGCAGACCGGCACCATAGTAGGCGTATATCCATCGATGCCCCCACATCACCTCATGGCCAACATCAAAAAAGTAGCTGCCATATCGTCACGAATCAAAAACTTACTTGTACGTCCGACCTACGACTAACTCTCATTGCACTAGCTACTAAGTATCGTCGATGTCGCTGTCCTCACCTCTCGCCATCACCGCGCTCACTCACAAGGGGAGTGGCTCAAGCCACTGTCCTAGGCCTCAAACGGAGATAGACACGAAACGGTGCTCAATATGCCTAGCTGAAGGACCTACCTCCATTATCACTCGTAATCCGCAGCCTACCGTAACTTATAAATGGAGGGTAGGGCTCGGTACACACCTCCCATCTACACGTGACACGCATCGGTGCGCCGAAGTGATAGATATTCCTAGTAGGAGGAAGAGAAGACAACATGTCTATCTAGCTGAAAAAGATGACAACCCGCAAGAGTGAGCTACAGCTCAGCAATTAAACTACTAACCAAATGACCATATTACCATTATACCTTACGATAAAGCAGAAATTAGCAAGCAAGACCTATAGCCTCACAATGGATCACACCCCTCTCGGTCGAACATCTTATGGCCTTACTCCATTAGCTCGAGTCGCTAAATGATTGCAGGCTGACCTACATCAAATTTTCATCCACCAAAGTCGGATATAGATACATAAGGCGAAGAACTAACAAGTAATAGATTTGAATTTCCCAACCACACCTCAAAAGTCTTTACCGAACCATATAAGTAGGGGTAAGCATGGTTCCAGGGTAGAACCGGGAACCAGAGAATCGAACCAGCGGTTTCGATTCGGTTTCGTGTTCCAGTAAACTAGGATCCGGTTCCCGGTTCCATATTTTTAAGAACCGCAGGTTCCGGCTCAGTTCCGATTCTCGATTCTCGATGGAACCGAACCGGAACCAGACTCGAACCGGAACCCGAGTGTTTAAAGTTCTAAACCCTAGTTTCGGTTTTCCAGTTTCTATTTTCATCTCGTCGTCTTCTCTTAGTTCACTTTTTCCTCTCAACTCAAAGACGCTTGGTTTTCGGATCTCAAACTCATACTTCCTTGGCTATCATCGTCTCCCAAGTCTCCTCTGTTTCTTAGTTCCTTACCGACTATCACTGCGGCCGACCGTGTGAAGGCACAAGTGACGAGCTCCATTGCAATTATTTTTGTTGAAAGACTGTTCAATCAAAATAAAAAAGAATAAACCATCTCGATTTGCTTCTAGAAATCGAAAGGTGAGCTCAAGGAATCGGCATAAATCAGTAACCATGACCGATTTCAAGCCCTTGGGGAAGGAGAAAACTTGCTGTCCCTCGCCCTTTCTCGAGCCATCGAAGATTTCAACTTCGAAGGTACTTAGTACTCTCTTTTAGTTAAGCTCTCCCATCCTTCCTTTCCTCCGATGTTGGTCGTTTTGAAGGTTTCAATTTTTCTTTCGTGTCTTTACTCTTTCATTCAATTTGTTGTCGATCCATGTCTTGGTTTTGGCTAGTGATTGCATTTGAAAGGTGCAATTCTTGTGCGGAATGACGTCTTTGTGGTTTGTGAATGATGTCGGTTGGTCATGTTGGTGTTTCCGAACATAACTTGTTGCTTTACGGTTGCATTCGAGCTCCTTGATTGAATTACACATCTAAATGTTTGATAATATGCCTCAACTAAGTCGGTGTAGCTTGTTCTTTTGATAAATCTATCTACTTTGGCCTGAATGAAATGACTGGCATTTTGGAGAGTTTTGGCCTCACTAACGATGCACTTAGTTCGGTTCTTGTTCTAATCCTCAAACTCAACTACCAAATAAGTGAAGTTGGATAAACCGATTCGCGACATTCAAGTCATGTAGGATAGGATGATCTACCCCTTAAGAGTTCATAGGCTACCATACTAGATCTTAATGACAAAATGGCTCTCGGTGTTACATCCTATTGTATTTTTTTTTCATAGATTCTCGTGTAATGTTTGATCTACACAAATTAGCTTGGATAAAAAAGAGAAACTAGTTGTCCTTGCAAGAAGAGATCACTATAGAGAGTAACAAAGATGATATTTGATGTAATCTAATTATATTAATTTGTTGTTTCGTTTAAAATCATGTCATTAAATTTTGGGTCTCGTGCGATCGGAAGGGAGGCTCGGGATAAGTTGTATGAATGTGGTTTTTCAATTGGCAATTTGTGTTTGTTTCATCACATCATGATTTGTGATTAGAATGATTGACTTCACTCGTGAGAATAATGAAATTCGTGGTTATAGGTTAGAAAGATGTCAAGGTCGAGTTTGTCTCGAAGGAAATTGGCAGGTTCGCCGGTATCCTGGAACCGGATCCTGGAACCTGTGACATGGTAGGTTCCAAGGTATGCAGGATAGGTTCTAGGTTCCAGGTTCCAAAAATTAAGAAACTTGTACTAGCGGGTAGGTTCTAGGTTCCAAAAATTAAGAAACTTGTACTAGCGGGTAGGTTCCAAGTGGAGCCTACCCGTAACCTAGAACTCGCTCACTCCTATGTACTAATACTACAAATCCAACTCTTTCCGCTTCGATGACAACCGAGATAGTTCAATCATGTAAACTAGTTACCCAAGTCCAAAACATGTTAAGGCGGGCGATAGATCGAATGCACATCCGCATCTACCCCTCCATGCAGTCCAAAGTTCCGCTTGGTATACCCCTATATAAACCCATTTCATGCTATACCGACGGTTCAAAGGCAACCCGGTCATATAGTTAGGAGTTCACTCGCCTTAAAATCGAGCTGGACAGAAAATGAAGTCCAAGTGAGGCCAAGCGGGTCGTGGGTCTTCAATTCCTCCATGTTGCTCGCAATTCACCGAGCGAAGAGAGTGAGCGAGCTGGTCGTGCAAGCGAAGGGGAAGCTAAGGTCGAGGGAGACTAGTCGTCGAGCTGCTGCCGCCGTATGGGTCGCCATCGAGAGAGGAATGGCCTTATGTGGCTAGGAAGCTGGAGCGATAGAGGAGGGGGCATTAGACGAGGCGGAGTAACCGAGGGAGATCTTGGTGGGGGTGTGTCGGCAGGAAGGGGAAAGGTAAAAATGGGAGGAGATAGAAGGTTGGGGGGTTTTATAGTGGAGGGTCTAAGGCATGGTCGGCTAAATGGGGGAAGTTTCGTGCGCCAATTCAGTCTAATTTCTACACAAATCAATTCAAACAAAACCAGAAAAATTATCGATTCCATTGCGCTTGTCACTAACCAAAGTCCAGCAATAATTTAGAATGTCATAATCCACCGCACTAATCTTAATAGTCCCCAATGCAGAATTTCTAACAATTCAAGCATGATATTAGTTATTTCACTCATTAATATAATTGGGTAGTAAATTAAACCGTCACAATGAGGCATTAGAGGGAAATGTCATGACTTGGAAAATGTGAAAAAGGAAAATAAAAGGACTCAAAATGTAATTTCTTTACTCAAGTTGGGTTTATGTTTATGAAGACTCTTATGACCCTGAATTGAATTTTCCAAGTTTTAAATGGCCAAAATGAAAAGAGAATTAAAATTAAAATATGGGCTTTTTTTTATATTTTTGTGGCCATAAATGCTATTTTTTGCAATTTTTTGTTATGTTCCTAATATATGAAAATATTAAAAAATGTGAAAATACAAAAAAAAATTATTCAAATTTGTTTCCTTAGGCTTGGACAAAGCTTCTAAAGTTGATTTTCAAATTTTATTAATTTTTATTGTACTTTAATGATTTTTTTAAAGAAAAATTAATTAAAAATCAGGTGTCAATAGCCATCTCTAGTGATGTTATCCTTAGCAATTCTACAACCTGTTGTGGTCTACTAGCACTATCTTGCGATGTCTCACTATGCTTTCTTCATGCAAAATTTGTTTAATAGCTTCGACTAAAACACCGTGCCACAATCATATCGCACATGCTTAATCTTTCCACCGGTCTTCTTTTCGATCAAAACACTTAATCGCCTAATCATTGTGGCTTAGCACAAACATTCAGGTCTTCCTCAAGTAGTCATCCACAGTTGTTAGCATAAATTCAACACTCTTTTTTGAAGGAAATCGCAATAGCCTGAGACTATCCAAGTGAATCAACTCTTGGTCACAGTAACCTACATAAATTTATTTTTTTTTGTCCAAAAATTTTGCTTACCAACAACATTACCACTCAGCATATTCATTTCACTTAGAACCTTTAGGCTTCTCTCTTCAATGTGCCCCAAACGCATATGCCATAATTCGGACTCTCGAACATATGTATTCGATGTCTCCACGGAGAAGTGCGTCACTCTCTCACCTTGAAGCTCATACAACCTACTATGATTGATTCCTCTTATTATCACAAGGGCGCCTCGAGCGGTCTCGAACTCCACCTTCTAAAGTATATTGGCACCCAACTGGATCTAGGGATTAGATTCTTCTTCAATTCTGAAATATGCCTTATTCCAATCAATATCCTCATGCTACCATCATGCATTCTCATTATAATATCCCCATTAGCCACAACATCATACTCGAGTTGTTAACTAGCTGCATTTTACCACTATCCATATATTGATAAGTAGTAAATAAGTTCCTGTTTGATGTAACGTAGAATAAACAATTAGAAAACATAATTCATCCATCAAACGATGAATCCTCGATGACAAACAAGTCATACTCGGCATTATCATAATTCAGCTAGCTACAGTTGCGACATCATTTGCAAACTCAACTCTATATCTCCTTACCATTTTCGTTTTTCAACTTAAGGCAATCCCCTTCTAATATGCCTCGTCTTGCCACAATACTAACAAACATCACTACCACTCCTAGATTGACAAAGTTTGTTCTTGTTTGCACTACTCATGCTAACATAGGTGCTAATCTTCATCCACCTTCACCTACTAAAGTAGCATGCACGAGGTTCGCTAGATTCTCTTCTATGAATTTTTGCACTCAAAATCAAATCATGAACCCTATCGGACGTCAAGCTTGTTGATATAGGGAAATTACTAAAGGCGGTAATAGTAATATTTCAACTATCAAGCAATGAGGATAATAGAACCAAAGTACGTACCTCATCTTCTTAGTCAATTTCAACTTAACTTAATTAACTAATGGCCACATTGAATTCATTGATATGATCAGCAACCGACGCACATTCGCCCGTCATTAAGTTGAACAAACCTCGCATTGAGTAAACTTTGTTGATCGCTGAAGGCTTCTCTACAAAATGTGGTGCTCTTCCAGCTCTTTACTATTAACCAGCGGTCAAGCCTTCCTTTGTATTTTAACCTTGTATGTGTAACATCGAAACCTAACATGTCCATATTTGCATGATGGAGATAAGCTTTAAGTTATGCAAGCTTACTCTCCTATCTAACAAATACCGGATCGGTGAAGAATGTAGTCGAGGTACGTGATTGAGGAACAAACGAGTTCCTCTGCAATCCTGTTCCGGAAATCCTGTTTGCTGAAACTTTGTAGAAGGCGATTCAAGTGCATGCAAAATGATTTTACGAGCGCATCCTAGTATGGTACAAAATTTGTCACTCGAGGGACGATATAAAATGCTGTCAAGATTGTTGTGAAGCCAAGGTAGATAACAAGTCGAGAGCTCTAAAATAGTCGAATTGAGAGAAAACGCATTAGCACAGCCCCAGACAAAATTTAATAGAAATGCTATTCTGGAGGGAAATCACTTTGCTGCTATTTTCCTAGATTGTCAATGATAACAACATCGCATGAAAAATGTTATTTTGCTTCTGGTCAATAGAGATCATAACCATTCTCACCCGTAGACCAACTTCTGAAGTGGAATACCTGAACCTCTCAGAAAAGAAAACTGCTCTGAATTGAGTGCGACCCCAAAACTTAGTTGTGAAAACTTGGAAAAAATCGTCGTTCTGTGCGAAACCTCTGCTTGTTCATCCATCAGTAGATCCACATCAGCCAGAATTAGCTTCCTTCATGGAGTGCCCAAGTTCTGGGATCAAGACATTTTGGCCCTTGCGAAAAATATTCCGGCAAATAGACCTGGAACAAAGATTCCACGTGAGATGATATATATTCTGCAAGTGACAAAATTTAGCGTCGACTTTGGAGTTATTTCAGTGATTACCAAATAGAATACTGAAAATGTTGGGTACGCTTAGTGGAACGTTGAACACCAGTAGACCGGCGATGGAGATGGGAATCTTGTTTAGGGAACCCACCAGACTGCAAAAGAATACAGGACACATGGGTCATTCAACAAGCGCATAACAGTGTAGTAGTGCTGCATAAAAAGATGACACAAGTTAACACCTGTAGAGTGATACAAGATATCCAATAAATGCTTAAAACAGGTGTAATGAGAAATCCATGGAGAGTAATTTCAGGTAGAGAGAGTTGAATTTAACAACAAATTTATGGCTCAAGGCCAAGGACTAGTTATTGGGAGCAATAATTGCTATACTCAAGCAGAACAAGTAAAGGACGCACCCTGTAATCTTCTAACCTTTTAATAGTTCTATCTAATGTACTAGATTGTACAATTGCAACAAGAAAAGAAGATAAAGTCGTTTCCAGATTTGCATGGTGAATTGGCCATCATCAAGAGAAACTTTCCACTAATTGCAAGTCCCACCATAATAAAGTACCTGTAAGTGGTTGGCCCAGTTTGATGCAGAAACCACATAGAAGTAAAGCTGATGGCGAGTCCAAACAATCCACTAGCTGTCGCGACAACCCAAAACATGGGCATTCTGATCACATCCCTGCATATCCCCAAACATGTGAGACAAGGTAACAATAGATTTGAAAGAAATGGTACGTAATATGAAATGGTGAAACAGTTGATCTTTACGCATTAACTATGTACTGCCATTCACCAAAGAGTAAGATCAAGAAGATGGCGAAAGGTATAGATAATAAATTATTCAGCAAGACCATGGAGACTTCATTTAGAGATCCAGATCTTGTTAACTGTTTAGCATTGTCCATCACCCGACGCAGAGTGAGCTGTGACAAATACAAATGTAGGATTTTGATTAGAAAGTGAATGCAGAGATGTCAAAATGGATCTGTGCCAGACAAGTACTGTGTCAATACTCCTTCCACAAAACTAACGATTTAAAAACAATCTTCTGAAAAATAGCTAAGCTGACTAATAAGATTGAGAATGAGCCAATGAAGCAAGGAAAAATTACGTACCGAATAACTTGCTGTTAAAACACAATTTAAAAATTGCCATGCGTAGCCCACTGAATCAAAGGAGAGGTCTGTGATTCCGCCACTGATAGCAGAGATTATCTGCAGATATAGATACGTTTAGCACCCATAAGTTCAATGTCTACATCCATGAAGCGGAAAACGAGAAGGTAGAAGTTTATGTAGTTTGACTATTATGCTGACAGAATTATGAGATTGTTATGCTGCACTACCTTTTTGCAAAGTTCAAATTAAGAACCATTTACATATAGCTCTCAATTCTCAAAGCAGAAAAAAGGAGGGGGATTGACAAACTAATTTACATGATCAACTTTTAGGCCTATCCTTAGATTCCCTGAAAGAAGAGAATCAGGTCCGTCTAGATTCCTGTGTTTCAGTTTTGGTAACCTTCTCAATGTAGGGAAGATTTTCTCAACATGGATTAGTAACTTCGTTAGTCATCAAGAAACTTTCCAAGCAGATCAAGTCACGATCACGGACCATAGAATAACTCTGACAATGTGATTACAAGAAGATCTTCTCAGGTTTCTGCTGTTCCGAAAAGAGCAAGACAATAAAGAGATATTTCGACAGTTACAGATTTCGAGGGAATAATGTGTAATCATACAGAAGCATAATTTTCTGGTAAGCTGCTTACTCGAGCCTTTTCCTAAGGCATACTGTTTGGTGTTTCATAATAGACGTACTATAAGCAAAAAAGAAAAAGTAAGAAAAAGAAACTCATCCAGATTACACCAGGTGGAAGGAAAGACTGAGAAAAGCGGGGGTGCACTCTTCAACCAATAACCATATAAAATTTGAGCAGGTGGATTAGGAAATGGTTCAAGAATGTATTTACATATACGACTGAGGAGAAGTGGAAGAGGACCCTTACCATTAGAAACATAGCAATCCACACCTTCTGGCTCTGGTGCTTCCGGAATATATATAATTCACCGATTGCTGTTAGAATATTGGTCACATTCTTCAAAATTGTCACCATTGCTATGTTTATATATCTCAAACTGAAGAGGAAATGCAAGAGAGTATTAAATATCTTATTTTTGAATACATCTCATCCAGGGTAATAATAACAGATGAAAACGGGGATGAGCCTTTGCTTTTGTTGACATTATCCAAACTTGGCTTCCAGGTCTACATCTTGAATCTACAATTGCACAAACTGTTGTTGACGTACCTATACATGCCTGAAACAAGCATGCCAACGAAGATAATATTCACAGGGATCCAGACCCTAATGAGCTTCCAATTGAGCTTTTCCACTGATACTACTCCGCACAGACCCAGGACAGCTACGATTACCGAACTAATCAAATTCTGCAGTCGAGTCAAGCAAAATTCAGTTTCTCAAATCGCTGGCCATAATCAAGGAGTAGATAATAATACATGTGATCAGGAGAATAACCCCCAAAACTCATTTAACAGTGTATGGCGAGAATACTTGAAAGGAAGAGATGACATACTTGATAAAACATCAAACTTATTCCAGCCCCGAAGTTATAACTTGATAGGACAACTTTGTTTAGCAATATCATACTGCAAGAGGAAATGCAGTAAGCTGTTCCAGATACCAGAGGTCCAGATCTTCTAGCCGATCCATTCTCACGCTTTGCACCATCACGAATTGGAAGGCTGGTGCTTTCGCTCATAGCTGCTCGGTCCCCTCTAAAAAACCTGATTAGTGCTTATGCTAAGTCATTAGATTGCGTTCTGTCTGTATCTATAAGCTGTATGAGACCTAAATATTATTGCTCTATGTAAAATTGCAGTTCATTCACTGCACGGAAGGGTTTCAGAAGTTCCTTGGTCAGCAGCAATTGGCTGGACGCATCAAATATACACTTCTGGAGTTATGGGGAAGCTAAATCCAGTGAGAGATGTTATCCTACCTGTCATTAAATGATCCATGTTCTTTGGTGGACATGGTGCCGTTAATTGATCTCAGTCCTTCCTTTTCAGCGTCATCTAGCATCCTGAATGCTAATTTACTTCTTGCGCCTGATGACGCCACTTCTCCATTTAATTGGCTTGTCTCGTTCTCCTCATAGCCATGACGGTTGATGGTGTCTAATTTGAAATCAGATGACATGCCAGACAGCTGCATGCTGAAAAAATTGAAGGGTTAATTTTCGTAAGAGGACAACAGAAGGTGTAAGGAAAAAGCTAATTCCTTGCTAAATGGGTTCTAAACTATCGCCAAGTTCAGAACAAATCCACTACCAGTGCTGAGTGGGAGGGAACTCTCAAGATATCAGCTAAAATTAGAAAAAAGAGAAGTCTTGCCATAAGAAATCTTCAAGGGACTAACGGCGTATCCATCAAAATATGTATTGGAGATAGAAAGATGAGTGCGAAACTCTAAATCCTTTCCTTCATTTACTTTTGCTTTCTGCACAGTCGAAACGAGAGCATTAAGTACCCAAGTGTTATCCAACGAACTCCGGAGGAAGAGATTGGAAAAAGGGAAAATCGTCCCTGCCTGAGCCCCAATTTTCAACCCATTTCATCCTATCAGATTTCGTGTTGCTAAATGAAACAACCAAGCTCAATAACAACAAAACCCATTCGAGCTCTGGAATTGCACAAGCCTGTGAGAAGTCCGACTTTTGCCTATAAACAAAATGCCAAAAGAGAGAAAAAGGGGGAAAAACCCCAAGTAACCAAGCAAGTGAAGAGCATGGACCAACACGAAATGAACTGTAAGCCACATACATGGTGAATTGCGGGACGAAAGTTTCACGTGAAGTCCCAAATCGTTCCACAGAAACCAACAGCAGAGCAATTCCACCACGCGCACACACGCAGAATTGCAATTATGCGCACTAAGCAGAACTCCAAGCGATCGTTTTAAAGAGAGAAAGAGAGAGAGAGAGAGAGAGAGAGAGAGATGAAAAGCCCAAAGCATGCGCCACCTCCAGTAGGCAAAATCGCTGGACAGTGATGCAGAATGCGTGACGAAGCGAGATCTTTTCCGAGAGCACGCAAAGGGCATAGAGAGAGAGAGAGAGAGACCTGTAGGATGAAATCTTCCAAGGGCGACAACAAGAGTAATGAGGAACAGAGAGCGAGATTCCGGGGAGCGAGAGAGAGGGTGCGGATCCAATCGGACAGTCGGTGATCTTGGAGTTTTTAAAAATGAAGCAAGTCTCGAGGTCGCAAAAGTCAAATCCACCATCAATGGAGGCGATTCCATGGAATCTTCTCCCGCTTCTGCTCGCTTCGAGACTGGGGGAAGAAGGAGGAGGGGGTCAAAGCTTCGGTGAGGTGGACGCGTCTCTGCGAATTGGACGCTGGGAAAGGGAAACTGCAAGGAGCAGCAAAGCCGAGCGGAGCGGAGCGGGAGATCTTCGAAACCAGCTTTTTGCGCGGTAAATAAGGTCGGCCCCGATATTTTTAAACGTCAGATAATGTCGGGGGCAGTATCGTAAAACCACGAGATAATTTGACACATTCAATTTTGTTAAATCGATTTTAATTTTTATAGAGTGAAATTATCTAGGGAAAATTCCGAATACGGTCTTGAAATACTAGACCTATCACGCGGGTGGGTCGGGGTCGGGGTCGGGGTCGGGGTCGGGTTTGGGTCGGGTCATAAATGGTCGACCCAAATTGACCCATTAACCTTTTTATGATCCATTTATGCGTAGTGCAAATTCATTGATCTATACCCAACCCGAACCATACCCAATCCATACCCGACTCATATTACTAAAAAAATTCTATATTTAATCCATTCTAAGAAAAATTACTTCTTATAAATTTTTGAAAATTTTAAATTACTAAATGATTGTGGACAAATTTTATATTTTTTTATACATTTATATTTTTTTAATTTAAAAAAATATGAATTTTTTCATTTATTTGAATTTTATCGAATTTGTTTTTCTTCTAAGACTGGGAAGGCTAGCAAAAAAATTGTATTTTTTATATTTCTTATCACGTTTCCTTTTGGATATGAACATGAAACAATCTAATCCCAAATCGGAGGTTTTTTTGTCTGGTTTTTGCCATGGTATTGGCGAAATTAGTCGCTAAAATTATCAAACATCATTTTCGCCGTGCACTCATTATAATAATTTTTTTTATTTCATCGTCTCTTTTATTTATTTTTTCTTTCTTTAAAAAATCAAATTTTTGATTGTTTTTTTATTTTTTTACGATTTTTCATTTTTTTTATTCACGTCTTTGTCGGTCGCCGGCCACGGTGAGCTCGAACCTCTCCACAAGCTGATGACACCTCGCATGTGGCCCGTCATAGGCCAAAGAAGAAGGAAATAGAAAAAAAGGAAAATTAAAAAATTAAAAGAAATGAAAAAAAAGGGAAGAGTTAAAAATTTTAAAAATACAGGGAAAATTCTAAATAAGGGCTGAAGTGGATCTCATTTCGAGGAAGGGCCTTAAGTCCTTTGTTTATTTCAAAGAAGGGACTAATCAAGGATATTTTCGTAATTTTTTTTGAAGTTTTTCCTTTGTTTTTTTTTTTCTCTTTTTTCCATTTTTTTCCCTAGCTTCTCACCGATGGCCACCAAGCTAACCCTTGGTGAGGGCTGCCCTCGCCGGCCTCACCCAAGCAAGGTGAGGCAAGGATCGCCTTTGTCCTTGCCGACCAAAGCCGGGCGAGGGCTAGGGCAACCCTCACCTCGCCCGTGCGAGGCCGCCCTCAAGGCCGGGAGAGAGCCGCCCTCACCTAGGCGAGCCAAGGGCTCCCTTTGCTCTCGTCGGCCGGATCCGGCAAGGGCAAGGGTAGCCCTCATCGTTAGTTGGCTTGGCCAACCACCAGCGAGAATCTAGGGAAAAAAATAAAAGGAAGAAAGAAAAGAAAAAGAGGAAAAAAAATAAAAAATTTCGAAAATGTTCTTGGTCGGGCCTTTATTTGAAATAAAGATCGTACTTCAGCTTTTCTTTGAAATAAAGTCCACTTCATATTTTTATTTGAGAAAATAATGGCACTTCAAGCTCTTATTTGAAATTTTTCCAAAGATAAATTTTTGAATTTTTAACAAATAAATAAAAAGAGAGAATAAATTAAAGAAATAATTTTAAATTAAAAAGGCAATGTGAAAGAGGAGAAAGGATAGATGAGAAAATGTTTTTCTTGACTAGTTTATTTTCCACGAACGAAGATATCTAGTCCATGAGTTGTGTGTTTAAATATTTAAATAACAAACTGCGCCTTAATTAGAACATTTATCAATGCTCCTAGGAGAACTCAAGTTTTGCTTCATCTGCTTTTGATAATCGCGGTGTCAACTCGCTTGATTAATTATTAGCGTTTTTTTTTTGTCAAAAAAGATTTGCATTAACTAGGAAGAAGGTCTGGAAAGTCCCAAACAAGGAGAGTCTAAACACAAAATGAGCCCACAAGGCTTGTGGGGGAACAGAACACCAGTTCTGCGGAAGATGTCCACGCCGGTGGGTTTTCGCAGTCCAATCTGCAGCTGCATTTGAGGCTCAAGGACAGTGGGCTACACTAATTGAGGGATGGCCCTCGAGAATGTTTATACAGTCCCCAATAAGGAGCCGCTCATCAGTACTTCTGCTAGTTCCGCGCGATCTGTCTCCTTGATCAAGTTTTCAGTTCGGCCTTTATACGTAGCTGCTGTTTGGAACGCTTCAAGAGCGGCAAGGGTTTCGGCTTGGCAAGCAGAGGAAACCTTCATTGATTTAGCAAAGCCCGTGATGATCACGCCTGTATTATCTCCACAAATTCCAGCTATGGCGCCGTCATCCATCAACGAAAGAAGCATCAACGTTAAATTTTAGGGCTTTCTCCTCCTGTGGCGTCGAGGATCGCACCTCTTTAAAGGTTGGGTTTTTACTTATTTTTGGTTTGTGGGTGTGCCATCTTCTGTAGTTTGCTAGCAAAGTTTGTGCCGATTCCACTTTTTCTTGGGCATTTGGAATTTTCCCCGCGAAAGACTGAATCATTGCGGGACTTCCATATGCTCCGCAGAGACGAGGCCACCATTGACAGAGGGTAGGTCAATTATTAGCGCTTGAGAAGCTTCTAAATTTTGTTTTCATCCTGTTGCACGATGCTCCACGTGACTTTACTTAGATGGGAATCATACAGTACAGCAGACCTACTTTTTCTTTCTAAGCAAGAAAATTACTCACGGACACATTCAAAACAACAGTCTACAAAGCAAGTAACGCTACTGAAACTAGGTGAGCAACAGACCTAGAAGAGGGATTGATGATCATCCCGAGCTGGATGGCGTCTCGTGAATCGAACGTTAATAATTAGTACTAGATCAGTTCAATGCCCAGCTGGGCCGGATCTTCGGTACCGATATGAACCATCTGAGCACAAGAGTGAGGCCAACGTGATGAGCCGATGTTGCGACGGCTGGTGAGGTTGAGAAGATCAGTTCGAAGGACTTCGGGGTTTGGACCTGCTGATGCATTTGCATCCTTGGAACATCTAAATACGATTGATAATCACTCCCAAAGTGTTCTAGGGTCGAGTATAGTTACCGCCAAACCAAACTAGATAGGACTGAAAACTGTCGGCTCAATTCTGTTAGGGGAGGTGATTTTAAAAGCTCCATTGACAAACTGAACTGGGATGATGATCAGCAATTCGGTCCGGTACTATCTTTCCCAAACCGCCATACAAAATCGCACTACATGTAAGTTTTTTAATTTTTGGTCGAAACACTACATATAAATTGAGTTGTGTTAGGATTCGCACACAATCACAACGAAGTAAAGTGTAGCGAGAAAGTGAAATCGAGACACAATATTTTTACTATGGTTCATCCTTAAACTAGAGCTATGTCCAGGTAGAGGATTTCATCAAAATTAGCACTTCGCACATATCATTACATCACTCAATTATATATATAACAGTGGCTATTTATGGACCCAAACCCGACTCATATGCTCTTTTGTCGTTGAGAAGTGAATCACACCCTAGCAAGTTGCAGCCATTGCTGTTACAATGGGACTTTGACGTATCAATCAATTTTTATCATAGTATTCTATCTGTGTAATAGGAAATAAGCAGCAAGGATGCTTGATCATTTCGGAAAAATTATAAAAAAAAAAGATCATAAACCTATTGTGTAGTGATCAATTTTGTCATAAATACTTTAATTTAGTCAATTTGGTCCTAAGTTTTTTTTTTCTGTTTTTTTCAATTTAGTCATCAACCTTTCAATTGTGCCAATTTAGTCTTAAATTTTTTTACGATTTGTCAATATAATCATTTCGATCGATTACCTAAATATAAGTTTAGGACTAACTTAATAAAACTTTAAAAGGTTTAGAACTAAATTGACATAATTGAAAGATATAAGACCAAATTGGTAAATCGTCAAAACATTTAGAATTAAATCAACACAATTAAAAGATTTAAGTAATCACCATATAATAAGTTCAGAAATTTTTTGGCACTATTTCGGATCACTTTTACGTGACAGGAGAACTGCTCGCTATGGACGGCACAAGCGAAAATATACTCCGACAGCTTATCTTAAGTCGTGTCGTGTACCTTGCGCATTTAGAAAGGAGAGAATCTTGGGAGATAGAGATGGATGGATGGACCTCATCCCATCGAAGAATGACTCCAATTTAGGTGGGACGATTGTCGACTTACCCAGTCACGCCCTCCATCCAATTATTATTCCCATCCATCTCTTGGGACCCTTTAATTATTCGACCGACACTTCCAAAAAATTCACTACTCTATGTTGTTTCGTAATGTACCATATGCAATATCGTGTCTAAGCTCGATAATAAGTAACCGTTTCGATCGAAGGTGAAGTTCATATGAAGTTCGGACAGGCCAGGGCGAGTCGGAAAAAGGCGAAGAGCCAACCCGACCCGTGTTTTCGTCTTGGTTCATATGAAGTTCGGGTCCGATCCAGTTGAAATCCCTATGGTCATGCTCAGTGCGGCTTCAACTCTTTGCTTGTAAGTTTACTAATTTTGCTACAAAGTTTATCTTGTCTTTTGAAAATCGACGTGACATCGTATATTGATATCGTTCGTTAAATCATAGTTCTAGACCTTCCTAAGTCACTAATTACCCATGTCCTAACTACTTCATATAGCTTATGCATCCTTCCGCAAACCACAAATGGTCAAGACAGTCACGTCCTATTGTACTCATTCGAGTCCAGTCAAGTTATGCATTCGTCTTAAATAATCCAGCGCTTGCTCTACCAACGACCGACCAACCACAACCAATACACTTTTGCGATAGCAATAGATTACCCTCAAGTGCGTTCGGTTCTCGTCTTCCTTTTGACCTACATTCACGAATAATTTGATACGCACCATGGTATAGTCCATGCTTACGGGAAAAATTATCCAATCAATCCTAAACTTATTATATGTTTACTAATTCAGTCATGAATTTTTTAATTTTGTCAGTTAAGTCCCAAACATTTGCAAGGAATTTTAGCATTGTCATTGCGAGAGTTGCGTAGGGCTACCAATAATGACTGGATTGCCACGATAGCCATCTCTCGAAGAAAATTGACCGGAAGGCCCTACGTTGAAATCTCGAGTGAATGTTTAGGATTAAATTGAAAAAATTAAGAAGTTTAGGACTGAATTGACATCCGCACAACATATTTGTGACTAATCAGATAATTTTGCTCGCTACTTTTGCATACCAAGCTAAGGGTGGAGATTTTGTTATAAATTATGTGGCTGCTTCGCATGCATGCGCCGAAAGGCCTTGACTACGCCACCCAAGATTATACAAAAGCTTGAGTGGGCCATTTTTCTCTCGTCCAATCTAATCACTGTCGAGGTCACACGCAGCCCGGCTCTTTGCGAACGATGATTAAAATTGAACACCATCCTAACTCATGATGAGAAACTATATCAATATTTGCAAGAAAATATTTCTCGTGTACATAGAGAAATTACATGATGAAGCAAAGGGGAAAGTCATATGTTTGAGATGGCCCGGATCCAAAATAATTTGCACGCAATTGGTATGATTTAAGCAGGCGATCTCCGGTTAGCGAGCTGGAAATCGCCCGACACCTCAATCGACCGCGCCAGCCCTATCCTTTGTTCATACTACCGAGTTTTTCTTCCCATTTTATTCCTTTTATTTTGTCTGAAGTGTCTCGTGGCTCTCTATTACTCCCAGGAACCCTTCCATAGTCGCACATTGTACACCATAATTTTCTTCTTCTTCCCTTTTTTTTTTATGACGAAAGCATCATGATTGTGCTAGCTTGTTCATGTAAGATGGCAGGACGATGGACCGACAAAATTGTTGCGAATTGTTAATGCTGTTGGATAGTGAGGGGCGGTAATGGCGACGGTCTTTGGAGACCGTGCGGTGCTGCTAATGATAAACGGCATAATACCTAAAAAACCTCAATTTTAGCATTTGTCAATTATATGACTTTTTTGCTCATAAAAACCCTAATTTTACTTTTTGTTACCATCTAATACCAAAAATCATCACTTTAGTATTTATCCCAATTATATCCAAAACTTTTTGTCTCATAAAACCATTAACTTTTAATTTTATCCAAATTCTATCACTATTCTTCCGTCCATAATCACCGTTAGTTAATCCTATACGGTTAGTGAACTTTCAATGAATTTTGGAAATTCGAAAAATAGTAAGTTTAACGACAGTTTTAGATCGTTAGTCTAATATCTCTATGTCTAGTCGTTTTTTTTAAAGATCAAACATGTCATCTTGAGTGATTATATATCTCTTAGAATATATAGAGATAGCAAATTAAAAAGTTCATGAATTTTTTCATATCGACTTTCGAGGTGTAATTCATTAATAACGTGAAATGCCACATAGATTAACTAATGATGATTATGGATGGGCTACATGATCGAATTGGGACAAAAGTAATGGTTGGAGATTTTTATGAGAAAAAAGAATTTTGAATATAATTGGGACATATGTAAAGATGATATTTTTTGTACTCATCTTGTAGAATTGGAACAAAAACAAAAGCTTGGGATATAATTGGGACAAATATAAAGTTCAAAGTTTTTTATGAGACAAAAAAGTCTTAGGTAAAATTGTCACAAATACTAAAGTTGAAGGTTTTTTGGGTATTGGGCCAATGATAAACTCAAGCAATTAATTTGCCTTATGTTCCCATTAGCTTATGCACCAAGATAATTTCTCCTCAAGTTGAGAAGCAAATACAAGTTCGAGTGAACTAATCAAGTACAATGGGTCCGTTCCCGTTTGGGCATCTAAAGATGCATTATTGTAGAGATTTCGCAAGCGAGAGCTCGTGCGACCCTTATTAAGCAATTAAACACGAAAAAATTCCGATTCTCAGCACACGCATTTTCGTATTGTATACAATTGGTAGTCTGAAAATCGAAATATTCAGTGCTCAGAAAGTCAAATAAACAGAATCGCAAAGATTTTGTCCTCGTTGGATCACTAAATTCCTTTCAATTTTTTTTCCGCATGTACACATTATATTAAGTAGAGTTGTTGCACAACCAAAACTTCTCTATCTCCCACCTAACTTCCCACTGCATAAATATTAACTCAACCGTCGGCGACTTCCGAATCTCTAATTGATGCGTCCCCCGAAAAGGAAAAAGTAGAAAGAAAAAGAGAAATTCTCTAATCCATACCTGTTCACTCACACACACATAGTGGCATGGCATGATGGCATGGCATGGCATGATGGCCATGACCTACGATACCCAACACACCCACATGCATCAAACCCATGCAAACTCAAAAGGGAGCGAAAACTTTTTCCACGTCCCGTACTAATTATAACGCATAACTTCCACACGAGTCGCTCACACGGTGGTGTACACAATCACGAAGCAAGGAAGCACGGCCCTCGGATTGAAGACCAGCAGATCCTCGTCGTCCAGCCTGGCGAGGGCCCCGCTGCCTCCCCGCCCCACGACCGAGTCGAACCCCCCGCCCTCCTCCTTGTCCGCGTCGTCCGCCTCGCACCCGACCCTCCCCGCCACGACCCGGCACACCAGCATGGCCCGCTTCACGTGCATGAACCCGAACTCCTCCACCACCTCGTCGGGGAGCGTCCCGTGCGCCCTCCACCCGCTGGACAGGGTCGAGATGCCGTCCAGCTTCTTCGAGAAGCCCGACTTGATGATCCCGCACACGTTGCAGAACTGCTGGTTGCAGATGCTGGAATCGCCGTCTCGCCCCAGGTCGCACGTGAATGTCGAGCAGTGGAACCGGAGGAGCTCGTTGCCGTCGGCGACGCACCGCTCGTCCCGCCTCCTGGCGGCCCGGGCTGCCCGCGCCTTCACCGACTCGCGGTACTCCTCGAACCGCGACAGCGCCCTCGGCCCGTGGTGGATCTTCAGGATCCGGAGTACCCTCAGGCCCCTGCCCGCCGGCCAGCCCGTCTGGAATATGATCTGGACGATGTTGCGGCCGGAGTCCTCGCCGACCAGCTGCGACACCGCGTGCCGCGTCGCGTGATGCTGCTCGAGGAGCTGCGGCTTCGGGAAGACCTCGCCGCAGGACGTGCACGGGAAGACTGCGTCGTTGCGGACTGGGAAGAACAGGTCGGCGCGGTCGGGCTCCTCTTGAAGGAGCGTCTCCGGCCCGGGCCTCTCGCGGGGTCGGGCGGAGGTGAGCTCCTCGAGGGCTTGAGCTTGAGCTTGAGCTTCTGGCGGCGGGACTAGGGAGGCTATGGATCGTTCGGAGTTTCGCGGAGGAGAGAGTGGGCGTTGGAGGGTGAGACGTTCGGGGTTTGGAGATGAAGACCCGCTTGAGGTACGACCAGGAGGAAGAGAGAGCTTTGCGGGGCTTGAAGTGGGAGACGGTCGGAGAGGCTTTGCGTTTCTTGGCGGCGGCGGCATAGGAGGAGGAGGAGGAGGAGGAGAAGATGAAGCAGCCGAGGTGGAGGAGGAGGAGGAGGAGGAGAGAGCGGAACTCGCTGAAGAAGGACGGCGAGGGTGATGATCCGAAGCTCGCCATCATAGCAGGGGATCGAAGTTTCAGCTTTTCATGTGATCAGCGAGTCGCTGCAAGTTGCAACTCCAGAACTCTGTGTTCTCCTCTGTGTTCATGTCATGAGAGAGAGAGAGAGAGAGAGAGAGAGAGAGAGGTGTAAAGCGAAGGAACGAAGAAGAAGAAGAAAGGGGAAAGCACAGAGTAAAGGAAAGGAAAAAGGAAAAGAAGGAAAAACGATGGGAATGTAAAAGGGGAGGGGAAGGGGTGGTGGGGGCAATTGTCAGGGAATGGAAGAACAAAGTTTAGAGGAGTAGTTGTAACGCAACTTCATGGCAGATTGGCATCCTCCCCAATAATTAAAAAACAAATTGCAATTAAGTCCTGTTGCTGAATAATGTACAACACTATCTAGGAAGCCCGCCAAAATTGAGCAGGCAGAAGCCTAGTTGTTGCTTTCTGCTTTAGATTTAATAAATGCGAGTGCACCTTCCCTCAAAAGTTCAAGGATTTGTACCGATGAACAAATCCACGAGACAATTACGCTTCTCGATGAGTAAATTTTAAACTTGGATCGCCCATATTCGCACGTCACGAGTTCGAGCACAGCTCAAATTCGGACATTTTAAGGCAAATTGTGAGAATCCTATGTTAACGTCTGACGAGAGTCGCTTATCACGAGTGGTCAATTCTTTCGACCCTTCTTAATTGTTAAATCCTTAGATCACTTTAAAATGAGCTTTAAACCCATCCAAAGGGGTTTAAGGCCATATTCGTCCCAAAAAAAAAAAAAAAACACTTTCGATTTTACATTATTATTATTATTTTTTACTTTGTTTATAGAATGAATATTGTTTTGTGTTTTAAATTTTTTTTTTTAGAGTTTCTTATTTTTGAGAGGAAAAAAAAAAAAAAAAAAAAAATATGTACGTTTGTTACGTTAGATGTTTCGAGCTCTGTCCGGGTCATTAGGTGCCCAAGATGAAGAGAGAGGTGTTGTTAGTGCGCTTGCTTTCACATAAAACTCCAACGCGAAACATTAAGTTATCCGAGTGAAAAAGCAATGCGAAATATTACTTGATCAGACAATCCCGCTGGAATAAATCTAGACCGTCGGATGTTATGGGGCCCACGTGATGTCACGATTCTTTTAATTATTCGAATCCAACCTTATTAGTGCGACGACGCATCAATGGGCGGATCAATGCCATTTTATTTCGAGGGAGACAAAACTGGTTCTTCGGACGTGGCGGGGACGTGTGGGTGCCCACACGTGCAGAGTTTCCCGCGCTCTCTGACACGTGCAGAGCTTCTCGCCTCGGCGACAATTTCCGCCTTCATCTCTTGTGAATTGCGTGTAAATTGTAATCCAAGAGAATCCAAAGCCTGCGCTGTCCGGCCGGACAACCTCGGCCTCCCGTTCGTATGTTAGGCGCATAGCCAAAAATTGCCCAAAAAAATCACAAATTTAAAACACGATCTGTTGATTCAATTTTAAATATTTTAGTCGTGCCAATTGAATCTTGAACTTTTTCATTTTTTATTAATTGAGTCCATCCGATTAATTTTAACTGGAAATCGTGGATGATATGGCAAGAGTCGATCGACGTGGATGATTTTAAATAAAAATTTAAATTTTTTGAATTTATTTTATTCCTTTCCTTTGTTTTTTTTATAAATAAATGTGCCCTAACATGTGTCTGGCGATCTTTCTAGCCACAATTGAAAGAAAATAATAACTGTCCACTTTAGCATTGACGACGTCATATAAGACAATTGACGTTCACATCAGCGATTTCAAGTTAAAATTGATCGGATGAACTTAATTAGTAAAACATAAAAATATTTAAGACTCAATTAACATAATTATAATGTTTAGAATTGAATCGATAAAAATGCAATACATGAATTTATCCAATTTCCATCCCCTTTTTTTTTTGTCAAAGTAGCATTTCGTTCATATCCGTAATAAAACCAAAAAAAAACATTGCAATCTAATTGCTACAACTTCAATGCAAAACAAAATTTTGATAACAAAATAAATCATCGAACAATGAGAAGAGTCACATGCTCAAAAAGTAAATCTATGCATTCTTCAAACCAAAATCGGTGGCGGATCACCAAATCCGTCTTTAGTAATGAGCACACGTTAATATTTTCATCTGTTGCTACGACTTTGTCATTTGATGGTGCACACCTAAATTCGGCGTCCCCAACACCATCGCTATACGGAATAAAAAGGTTGAACGAGCACAAATCCAATAGTGAGAGCGAAACTTCCATAAAGCTCCTTTAATCTCCTTTGAAACCGGACTTGTATGTTAACGAAATTCGAGAAAAGCGAAGCTTCAAAAATATACACTAAAAACTCCTCGAAATGGGAGAGAGAAACTTTCACATCTAAACTAGAATGGAAGAAAAAAAGCTCTACAAATGGGAGGAAAGCAAGAAAAAGAAAAAGAAAATAAATCAATTAATGAAGATGGAACCGAGAAATTTAGCTCAAACCCTCCTCCTCCCACGGAAAGAAGAGAGAACTTGTGTGGAGATGAGAGGGAGAGGATTTCGCATCCCAACATTTCTTCCGATGGAGCAACTGCGTGCGACAAATCTTCCCCCGGTCGCTTGCTTACGGCCGATAACATCACATGAGCATGTAGAAAAACTATTTCTCTCATGGCCTGCTAGGGGGCCAGATTTGCGGTTCAGCTCCCCTTTCCTGTGTTGGTTTATTGGATCCAGTGGAAGGTGATTTTGCTGAAGCGTATGCTCGTTCGACTTCCGAGTCATGTTGGCGGTAGCAGCGACGATAAAGAAAAAGAGGGTTTGTCGATCGTCGTTGATGCAATGAGACCCGGTGATCCGGGGCAGTTGGACATTGTCGTACTTGTTTTGGGGAGGGGGACTTAATTTAGAGAAAATGGTAGTTGGAGGGGCTATCGGACAGGCATGAATCAAAACGAAGGATTGATTGGTTAGACCGTTAATGATTCGCTCGGCGGTCGGAAGACGAATGCAACTGTATTTGGATTAGTGTCGCTGCTCTAGATTGATGCATCGGTCGAGCGCAAGTTGGGGCATGGACCCCGGCCATGGACCAGACGTGCTTGAACAAGGTCACAGGTTGGGATGGTTATAGGTAAATTGAACTTATGCATAAGAAGAAACTAGTGATATGAATGTAAATCCTTGTTCTATGCATGTCTTCCTCTTTCTAGTTCGTAGTATGATATGCTTTGAAGCTGGATCAATCAAAGAATGAATTGCGCTTAGGTCAATCGGTTAGACCGTCAGGTCAATGAGTAACACAGCTTGCCAGTAAAAGGAATAGGATTATGCTCACGATTAAGAAATATCTGTTACTAAATATGCTTAACAAATGCCACTCGAGGCACTTGTTAACGAGACCTAAATATACAAAACAGGATTTTGTTTTACCCATTTTGTGAGAACTTTGAGTGAGCAGTTCATATGATTGAGGATTCTATTCGCTAACCTAGGGATCGAATTATAACGGGGGTGGTCAAGCCGATGACCGGTTGAACTCATTGTCATCGGGCTTGATTGACCGAGCCGAGTTTAACTGGCGTTGTGATCCAGTTTGAGCATAGCAAAGAGAAGACGCGGCTAGGATCCACGAGGAAATACTCTTCCGTTGAGCCAATATCTCACGAAACAACATCAGCTTCAAAGCTAACATGGAAAACTAGAACCTTTCGCTTTCAAGAGACGATGTCAATTAAGATCATATAAACTAACTAATTGACTTAGATATGCATTTGTGGTTACTGTCCGTAATTATTGGGACAGAGAACTGGACTGACACGAGAAAAGGGCGTTGAAAAGATGGCCAAGTTACTGCTCTTCCTTAACCTAGCAAGCCGTTTTAAGTGTTGGGGACACTATTATCGTATGTGTGTGTGGTTCGACGCCTGCACTCTCCAAAAAGATATAACAAAAATCAGAGAAATGAAAATTAAAGATAGGACAGATAAAAAAATAATAATAGAGGCAGTAATCATTGTTTGTTCTAAGGTTTGTGTCACGGCGATAATTTTGGCTGTAATCAATTTGATACCGAGGGCAAATGGTCATTCTTTTGCTTGTGGGACATCATCTCATCTTGCTGTGGGCCGACTAATGGATTATTGTGTGCCCTTCCATGTCTCACGTTTATGTAATATATATATGTCCCATGAACTCTTATTATGGAGTTCATGACTAAACTCGTCAAATGGGTGGGTCGATCGGGGTTCGAGATTAACTCATTTATAGCGTTTAGCCCATTTTCATGCAATATAAATCTTTTGACTCGTGCCCGATTCGACCTCTATTGTTAAAAGACTTTTCTATTTAATTCAATCAAAGAAAACTCATACTCAATGTGATGTGAGAGTGCGAAATAAACGAGTGCCGGATCGAAGGAGGGCAAAGAGAGAGTCATATGGGTGGGTTGGGTGTAAGTAAGTTGTGAAGCCATTTAACACCCATATTATTTCGGGTCTTTATCATTTTAAATCTATTTATGACCCACTTATTGATTATAACTAACCCAAATAAGTATAACAACTCATCCCATCAAATATAAGTCAAAACACGGGTCTATAAGATTATGACCTATTTTTGACAGGTCTATTTATAACTCATGAAATACCGATGCGATGTCATCAAATTGATCAACACGTGCTTTTTACATACCCAATACTTTGGAAAGTACGCAAAATGCATCTATGATTTCTCACCTTGTATTCGTTTTAATTCTCCCGGATGGAGGATGGGCGAAGAACGGTTCGGAGAGATCTTTAAGGTGAAATTAGAGATGATAATTCCCAGAAGCCAAGCAAGTTCGAAATCACGTTGGAGATATTCCGTAACGATACGACATGACGCGAAGAAAGACGAATCGCTAGTCATTGAAATAAGTAACAAAGCTTCCTTCGCATTTTAGTCTTCCATAATGGAATCAGTTCATTATTTTGTCGACTGCCCCGGACACTACAAATTCAACTTCCGCTTTTCGGGACGCAAGATAGGTGACCCACAAAGCTTTTAGGTGCGGTCTCTGACTCTCTGTCTCTCTGTGATAATTGGGTTCTCGCGGGAGCCAAGCAGCATCATGAAGAATCGAAGAATCCAAAAGAAAGACTGTTGATCTGTTCAGGTTTATTTTATGCTGAGTGGTTCTGTCCTTATGATCCAATGAGCATTGTGCAGTCTTTTATAACTGGGGAACGTCCCGCAATTCACGGCTCTTTCTCCAAACTGACTCGCGGCAGGCCCGACCCGACCAGACCCGATGGAATTTTCCCTGAGAACCTGGTTAATCTATGAGTTTGTTCGCAAGGATACTAAACTCAATTGAACGGTCTCAATGGATTGTAAAATCGGCTTTCGCAACCGCAGTTCAAGATAGTAAAACAGCAAAACTGGACTAAATCGTAAAATCGCACGGATCAGGTTTTTCCTGTGACGGAGTTGACAAAGAGATTGGACCGAACAATTGGAGTTCATGTAAAATAGCGATATCAAGAAACGAGTTCGGCGTCATATATTTGCCCGAGCGCAACGTGAGATGAGGTCGGATTAGGGCTTTCTGTAGGCAAAGCAACCGAGGAACGAATCTGGACTTAGCTTTAAGGTGGGCTCCGACAGATTGGCTAGTTCAACCCATTTATAATCTCAGGCCACGGTGACATTGGTCGCCCTCATAGGAATGATGAAAGCCCCATAAAAATGTTCAAAAAAAATTAAGAAGAAAAGGATATTGATAATGCCACAATTTTTATAAAGCGTTTACTTTGCTTTAAAGCGACGTCGATCATTTGCATCGCAAGGAATATCGTACATGACATTACTTAGAATTAATAATCCGACGTGACTAAATATATGGTTCAAATGACAATTGGACAACATTTCTATGGCAGAAAGTGAGAAATCAGATCCAGTTTGCTCCATAGACCAAACCTTAAAGCCCAAAATCTTCTTCCAAATTGAGAAATTAGGTTTTAAGTTTAATTACTGGAAAAGCTTAGCCCCAAATTTCAGTTTGGGTTCGGATGGATTGTTCAGCAGGGAGGGGCCCCGTCTCATCCTCACGGGGCGGGGGATGGGAAATGCGATCTCAGCCCCTGACTCCGGTCATGCCCAGCCCTTTATAGTCCGCTTCTCATTGTGCTCCAACAGAAGTCAATGGACCCAAAAGGAACCCACCCTAGTTCTTGCTAAGGAACGTCCCACGTAGGATGAAAGGCAAGAACAGGGGCAACAAGGCCAGCAACAAAGTACGAGGTGCAAGAGTGAGACAAATCTCGCAGCCATGTGATGAGCACATAGCGAACTATTCTTTCGCCTTTTACTAAAGAATACTGTATGCTCGTCACGATAAATGGCATACGCCTATTTTTGGAGGGGCTTCCTCAAACACAGAGAGCTCTTAAAATTGAGTTAAAAGATGATTTTGTAGAGCTCAAGAAGACGTCAAACCTAATGCCTAGTGACCGTCTCCTGAAGCTGGGTTGGTTTTTTGCAGAATGATCCTATTTTCTTCATCAATCTGAATGATCCTGTTTTCTTCATCGATCTGAAAGACCGAGCCCACCGACTATTTCCTTTCACTTTGAATTTGGAATGAGGCTATATTAGCATCCAGATATTGAACTAGCTGTACTTAGCCATGCAAATGTTTCCACCTCGACTGACCAGCATGCTCACAAGTCGTTTCGAGTTTTCCGGTTATGGATTCGGTTCCTCAAGCACACTATTTTGCTGTTGGATTAGTCTCAAGTCTTAACCATTTCGACCGCACCAAAATCCCCCAACCCTGCACTGCCGAGCGCCAAATGATACCCTCTTTGACAAATAGTGTCTCCATGACTATTTTAGAGTTGAAAGATCTTGAAACTGTAGAGAGCCTATTTATGGTTTTTTTTTCCTTGGTGAAAAGTAGACAACACCTGTGGCATGTTCTTTCTCCTTCCAGTAAAGAGCCGTAACCGTCCGCTCGATCCTTGTAACTTTCAGGCTCGAAAACTATACTATTAGCTTTTGATCAACGTTATCACCGGACCAGTTCAGGCTTCAAAATCCGAGTTTTCTTTTTGTTCTCTGGCTCATTATGAGTAAGATGGACTAGTAGATGGAGCGGTGTCCAATCGCCACCGACCAACGGACAGCACTCAGATTGATTGCTCTTCTGTGCCAAGCCAAGTGACTGCAAAAACTTTCTTGTGTGAGGATGGGACTCGAACTCTCAAAGCCAGAACTGGTATGCCGCCATATCCGAACAGCCGACGTGTTCTGTTTCAATCCTCTCTCATCTCAACTCCACCGGAGGTTTAAAGTTTTCACGAGCCTTCCAAGTCTGCTATTGTTCTTCTTCTTTCTTGCTAACAGAAACCGTGCACTGGAGTCCCACATGGGCCACACGAAAAGAGTCAAGGACCAGAGCAGGAGACAAAAGAGGAGGCTAGACCCTGTATCGAAGCATACCTTTCTCGGCCTTTTGGCTAAGATCAAGTGTAGTATCTGTTCTTATCAGTTTAATATCTGATACGTGGGCCATTGGTCCACATGATATTAAATTTATTTTTCTAAGGGGAGAGGTCGTCACGGTAGCTTGCTACTGGGCCTCTTGCGCGTCGCTCGGGCTTTGCACTGCAGCTCTTGCCTGGCGCACCCTACCCAAGCCCAGTTGAATTTTGATTTCACTTGTGAAATTCAACATGCTTCGTTTTGCTCCATGTATAGACCAAAAACGCATTGACGGGTCTCTTGTTCTTGGCTCAATTAGCAAATGTTTAGGATTGGGGGTCGAGGGTCGAGGCTAGAAGACGCACGAGGTCTGCTCGTGCAAGGACATGAAAAACATTCTCTGATCGTTATTGTTGTCGGGTCCTCCCCAGGACTGATGCCTCAAAAACATTTGAGTAATTGTTACGACATTGAACCCAACCTCGTTAAACCTACGTTAAAGCATAGAAAAGGCTGAGCAGCTACGACTTTTGGAGGGAAAAGCAATTTTTGCCTGGCACTTTAGCTCAATCCAACTTGAGAAGAAAACACAAGAAAATAGATTCTTAGATTACACAATGACAACGAAGCAACTGGTAACCTGCACAGGATTGTTCTTTCATTGCCCACTATGAAAAGTAGAAACTACGTACCTCAAGCAGGCCATTCTTCTAGCTTGAACCAACGAAGCAGATGCCGACCAAGACATCTTTTAAAGTCAGCTAACAAATTGAGATCGTTGTGCGAAATAAGTTTTTGGACTGGAAGAGACCTGCGCTTTCATCGGAGCGTTCCCACCGCCCTCTTGTATGTGTACCACCTTGCTATCAAGAGATAAGCTCCCAAGTTGAGGACGCTGAGGACCGTCAACAGCCAAAAGAAGTAATGGAGGTGACCGTAGTTCAGATTGTCCGGTATCCATCCCAGCTTCCCGTGTCTTGTACTAATTCTCGTGACAATAGTCACAAGGAGAGAGCTCAAGTAGTTTCCGAGTGCATTTGTTGTGAGCGAGAGAGCGGAGCACATGCTCCTCATGGCATCAGGCGCTTGCTCGTAGAAAAACTCCAATTGGCCAATGAACGTGAACACTTCCGCACAACCGATGAGGAAGTACTGGGGGACCTGCCAGAATATCGACATCGGTACGTACTTGTAAGTGTAGTAGTCATGCCTCCTTACCATCTTAAGTCTAATCACCTCTAGTATTGCTGCCGATATCATGGCGAAGATGGATATGAAGAGGCCGATCCCCATTCTCTGCAGTTGGGTTAAACCGCTTTTGTGACCCGTGAATCTCCTTGCCACTGGAACAATGACGCGGTCATATATAGGGACCCAGACTATGACGCTCAGGGTGTCGAAGATGGAGAGGGAGGCTGCTGGAATCTTGAAGCTGGAGTTTCCAACATGAGGGTCCATAGTATAGCCTTGTAAAACAAACAAAGTACCCATCTGGTTATACGCAGTAGCAATGACAATTCCGGTTGCCCATATAGGAAGCAGCCGTATGATCGCCTTCAACTCCTCCACTTGGGTGACGGTGCACAGCCTCCATGGATTCACGGGTTCCTTAATGCGGTCGGTTGGTGTTTCCACAGCAGCTTTGTCGAAGAAACTGCAGATTAAGAAAATGCAAAGAAACTATCGTTAGGACAAGCGAGTGTGCTGAAAGATTTCTTGGAATAAAGTAGAGCCAATTAGGAAATTAAATTTCACCATACTCTCCTGCAGGTTGCAGATCGGAGTTCCATTTTCTTCTCTTTCGTGTGGATCAGAGTTAGTATTTGTATCCTAATTGTCTTACATAAACAGCAGCATAACTTTGGAACTAACAATCATGCAATTGATACAGTATGTGCTGCACGATTGAGAAATATGTTGGGACTGCTCACTTTCAACCAACTCAGGTGACTGACTAATTTAACCTGAATAAACTGAGGGATCCAGATCAAAGCGTGATTGAACAGTGCAATCACTCAAACGCAATTTGAAGCACTAACCTCAAATCTTGGGTGTGATCAAGCTTGCGGCTTCCTTTGATTGAAGACTCGGTGTCTGCAGTCTCATACAGTAGAGACTTGTTAGCCGGTACTTCCACTCGATATTTTCTGAAGGACGCCACCACCACCTGACAGAGGCGTGAGAGGGGCTCCCTCCGGGTTTTTGGTTACGATAAAGGCGCGTGCCCGAAAAGAAAGTACATACTGCGATTGCCATAGCAGCTGCTGGAATGCCGAAACCCAACCCCCAACCCACATTTTCTTGTATATAGACCAAAACAGAGCCCGCAAGGAGCGCGCCTATATTGATTGATAAATAAAACCAGTTGAAGAAAGAACCCTTGTGTTTCTTCTCGACCTCATCAGCATCGTCAAATTGATCGGCTCCGTAGGATGAGACACAAGGCTTGATCCCTCCAGTCCCTAGGGCTATGAGATAGAGTGCTATAAAGCACACTGCACTTTGTATATCCGTAGCGTGGCAATTATCTTTTGCCGTACAGCTCGGCTTTAGTCCTGGGACTGATGCCGACAGCGTCAGCAGTGTCATCCCCTGTGAATCATGATACAATAAGTAAACCTTGCTGAATCTTAGTTGATTGTAAACAGTATGCTATCGGTTCTAGTTGGTAAGATATCTTTGTGAATGTTGAACACAGAAATGCGGAACCCCAAATTTGTGCAGCACAAACTGTGCAGGTTGATTATCAAGTACTCAGAAGAGGAAAGATATGTAATGTGACTTACGAAAACATAGATAATCGAGAAGCATGCTATAGTCCAATATCTCCCAAGATAGGCATCGGCGATAAAAGCTCCAATCAAAGGAGTGATGTAGCACGTTCCTCCCCAGTTTGAAACATTGTTAGAAGCGGTCGTACTGTGTTGATGCAAGCGGAGCTTAAAGTAAAGCACCAGATTGGACCTCATGCCATAGTATGCCAGCCTTTCACAACATTCATTGCCTATTGATAAGTCAAAGATAACATAAGCATATCCCTTCTGTGAATAATAAGGTTCACTTGAACTCTTTAAAGAAGTGGTTGTGAGAAGTACCTAGAATAAAAGGGCAGGCCTTCCATGCTCCGGTTTTCTTTTTGTTGGCAGGGTCGCCTTTGTAGTCCACCGTTCCATCTTTTGTGTAAACATCTTCTTCCGCCATGTGGTTTTGGCAATTCTCGTCTCTGCTTTGATTCGTCTCAATTTGGCTTCCCAACAAGTGGTTACGGAAGCTATAACATCTTCAGGCTGCAGTAGAGAAGCACGATTCACATAAAGCCTTTCTGCCTTCATTTCTCCACAAAAGGCGAAATTAATAAAGTTACATTCGTGAAAGAGCCACAAATCGACAAACTGTGGTCAGGTTCGCCATTTCAAATTTCACCAAGTGGTTGAAAAACTAAGCTCTTTTTAAGGTGGATGGACTCGTGAAGTCAAAATGTATTCTTTTCCGGTCTATTGCACCAGCTCATATGTTTCTTAATCCCGATTCTAATCTTGGAAATGGACCAGCAAACAGCACCATCACTCATGAAACAAAGCAGCAAAGTACTACAACTTCAGAGGCAGATCTGGCAGAATGCAAATAGTTATTCGAATCCAATCCAGCATAACAAGTGTAAATAACTAACTAAGCCCGACATAATCACGAGTCGACCGGCATAAATAACCGAGTAGAAGTAAATAACACCACGAGAATATTCAAAACCAATATCACAATTTGGCGAGCGAGCGAGCTCAATTGCTTCTCTCTACTAGCACCCTAACTCCCGATGGTTGTGAGGAGCATTTATGGCCACACAAAGGGGATGATGAAGATCAGACGCTCTAACTTGACTTTCTAAACAATGGCGATTGGGCTAATGGAGCACAATCCAGTCAGCGCAAGTATTGTAGATCTCTCCAGAGTTTGCAGCGCGAAGGAACTTCCGAATGATCGTGAAAGTGGGATAATCAAGAGTGCGCCCACACAATTCATCCCGCTGGTTCAACCCAGTTACAGTGATCAGCACAAGATGTGGCCGGGAACGACCCACGAGCGCTCGCAGAACTCAAAGCTAAACAACCGGGAAGTCAAGCGACGAGTCCTTGACTGACTGACCATGACTGACGCATCTCATTTGCTTACAGGACCCGCAACTCTCGACCAATAGCTCGCCGAAGAAGAGAACAGCAGAACAGAACAACAAAAAAAAATGCTGAAACGCTTGGCGAGGTCATCGTCTCAAGCTCGAAAGTGAAACAAATATAGAGCAGCCCATGGCGAGGCTTCAATCTTGCCTGCGCGTCGGCTTCGTCGTCGCTTTGTTCGGTGCTCAGAGGGAGACGGGGAGAGGGGAATACTCATCAGCGGCCGGAGATTCTCCTGCGACGGAGAGAGGAGAAGAAGATGGTGGTCGTTTGGAATCGCCCACCCAGCTTTGGGAACGAGGGAGCTTCATAAGCTCAGACCGTTTTGCTCGAGCTCGCGGACAGTTAGCTCTTCCCAAGCAACGGCCTTTTAGCATTATCTTTTAATTTTTCATGTCCAATCGCTTCCGCATTGCATCTCCGTGACGTCTGGTTTCCATTGTCGAGCGAACGCGCGGTCCACCGTTGATGCGTGATTCATGTTCGGAAAACGAGCAGGGGAGGGGACCAACCAATCTTGGCGGAACATCGTATAGTCCATGAAAACGACGAGGGCAGAGCAGACAATGAAGAAGTGGCCGGTAAGTCCGGGCGTTCCTTTTGGACCTGTCTTGAGGATTGACGATGATGTCGTTTTGGACAGGAGTAAAACGGCAAAACCATGTCTCTATGGACTCTTCCACCTCTCGCCTCGTCTCTGTCAAAGTAAGGAATGTAAAAGCCACCAATATGGCACGTAACCAGAATATCAAATACTACATGATAGAAGAGAGGAATGGCGTATGCCTTATTTGAAATCCATCGAAACTCGATTTGGAATGGGAACCATTAGGAACCCAAGTGCTTCCCTTCTGTTCTCTCTTTCTGAAACACTGGCTGAATTAGAGTGCCAATGTGAGTTCACTTGTGTTTAGAGAATAGATGAGGGACTTGAAAGACTATTTATAGAGTTCACCGCGACCCCTTTCATCACAAGCCGAGTCTAATTCGGCCCACACTAGCCAACCCATATTAAGCCAATTAAGAATCCTTATATTTTGTCTTATTAGACTAACTCGTAAAACGGTAAATAACAATTTCAATTAATGTAAGCTCATTTAGAAAAACTCTTACATTCTCCCACTTGAACTATATTAATTGCAATTGTCTTGTATGTACGTACCTTTATCTTTGGTCTAGAGATATTATTAACAATCAATTCGATCCCATAAAGTCTCAAACATTAAATCATGGCTATAATTGTATCAACAGACGCAGAGACTTAGGCCGCGCATGATAACCATTGTGTTCGGAAAATTGATTTTGATTAAAGTGACTTTTTTTATTCTGTTCCTAGATAATTTTTAGAGAATCGAACGTGTATGGCAATCGCCCAAAATTTGTCCCTAGAATAGAAACACGTTTGATAACTGCACAAAATTTTTGTTTCAAAAAACTATTTTTCTTCCTAATTTTTTTCATTTAAGTCAAATAATTATGTAATTACTTTGTAAAATTTCATCATAAATTGAAGACTAATTTTCAATGCACACTAAAATAATTTAAAATAAATTATTTTTTTAGCATGTGATAAATGAAACACAAATTTTAATACATGACGTTTGAAGTTCGATTGAAGCATGGGACAGTTCCCATATTAAGAACTCATTTTTTCTTTAAATGTTGTATTGTCTAAAATATATACAAACATAGTAGCCGAATAACCAAATTATCCATTGACAAAAAAAAAATCAAATTATCCTCCTTGATACGAAGTACAAGTCCTTCACTATCATTTTACATCTTCTGTTCTAAATCAAAGTGGGTGTTTGGCTCCCGGCTTCACATGCGAGATGGTCATATTTTGTGATACATGGCTACAGTATATATATTATCATCTCGCACGTTGGATGCCCTCATCTTCTCGCAACATTTTTTGCGGAAGAGTGAAATCTATGAAATTTAGACCCAAATTTATGAAAATGAGGTCAAACTAGCCTAATCAAAGCTTCTTCTATTTTTATGGATTTTTTATATTTTTATATATATATTTTTTAAATTTTTTATTTTTATTAGGTTAAGGGAAAAGTGATGAGAGAAAGCCGAAAGGGAAAAGTGAGAGATGCGAGACTTCATTTTGTTTTGTGATTCTCAAAAGTGATTCTTTTTCCAAAATCAACTTTTTTTTCCCGGATTTTGCTTTAAACCGATTTCGATTCTCTAAAACCGATTATGGAAACAGAATCGGAATCAAAATCATTTACGTTACCAAAGGTGGTTCTCATTCTTTTTTGTTATAGGGAATAGAATCGGAGAATCGAATAGTTCTCATGCAGGCTCTTATATGATCATGAATGCCTTTAACTCTATTGATAGGGATTCATTATGGTAGTGTGGCAAATGGATAATACCTTACAAAATAGTGATTATTTATGTATCATCTCCTTTACCAATCATATTCTCTCTCCCGATGTATCACGAAACTCAATATGCCACTAGAGAATATTCTTTGTGGTTTCGATGAGCCTACATATGCATTGTTCTTATAGTTAACTTTACTTTATATATAACAAGACATATACTCAAGGCTAAAAACTAAATACACATAGCCTTTACTCAATGTATACATATACCTTGAGATTTTCACTAGATATATGTCAGTGCAACCGTTGACAACGGTCAACAGAGGCGACATTTCGCTTTGGACGCGCGTGACGAGGCGTGGGCTAACTCCCGGCGTCCTCTAGTGGCATACAATTACTCTAAATGGTTTTCTCAAAGAGAACTATTCGGCTATGTGATCAAAACTAAATTTTATGGAAGAAAAACGCACAAAATAGGTTGATAATCTCAACATTCGCCGGTAATCGTCTCACGCTGACTTCGTTTAGAATCCAAATGCTTCCCCTCTACTTCCTCTCCAAAACACTGGCCGAATGAGAGTGTTACTCACAAATTGTCGCATTCTTGCTTTTGTGAGTTCATTTATGCGTCGGAGGGTAGACGAGGGACTTGAGCGGTATTTATAAAGCTTCAAGCCGCAAGCCCTTTCATTATGGACCGGACCTAACTTGACCCACACTAACTAACCTATATTAAACCGATTAATTATCCCTAATCGTATTAGACCAATCCGTAAATAACGATTTCAATTAAAGTAGGCACATGTAGAAGGACTCTTACAAGGAATATTAAGACAAATGGCCCCTAAAACATGTGTATGTCACACTTGGCGGCTGTCTCCTAAAAAGGTGCCGGTCACTGTCTTTATCACCAGCAATGCTCACTAAGCCATTCCAAGTTCTCAGTTCCTTGAGCGCACAGTCCTGCTGTTGGGTTAGTCTTCGAGCCTTAATCATCTTTCAAGCTACCTGACCAAAACCCCAACACTGCACTGCCGATCGCCAAGTAATGTCGCCCTCTTTCCCTAACCGGGTATATGTGCGACCACCTGCAGTTGTAGGAGCCTGTTTATGGAATTTACCCTTGCTGAAAAGTAGCCAACACCTTTGGCAATGTCGGGGCTCAGAGGAAGAGAAATATGTGACTATCTCCATATGTTATTGTCCACTAAAGAACCGCAACCGCGCGCTCGCAATCCTCGCAACTCTCAGGTCCGAAAACTGGATTGTTAGCTTCAAACTGACAATAGCACACGGACCAGTTTCAGCTTCAAAATGCATAATATATGGAGCCATTCAATGAACCAACACCGGTTCAGTTTACTCGGTGGTATTTTATCATCTCTTTGGCTCTCTCGCACAGGTAACAACAGAAGAGCAGGAGTAATAGGACCATGGATTCTTGCTCCACACAAAGCCTCGCGTTTCTAGTTTTTCGAGTTTTCCCCTCCGTTCTCTGTCTCATTGGTAAGCAGATGGATTGCTGTTCCACCGCCATCGAACAGACAACACACAGATCGATTGCTTTTCTAAGCCAGCTGACTGCAATATCTTTCTTGGTAAGGATTGGATTCAAACTCTGAACCAAAATCATTAGCCGAGCCGATGTGTACTCAGTCCTCTCTCTTCTCGACTCCACTGATGCTTTCACGAGTCTTCCGAGTCTGCTGTTGTTCTACTTTGTTGCGTACAAAAACCATGAAAAGGAGTCCCACATAGGGAATGCTAAGAGAGTCACGGACCAGAGCAGGCGACAACAGAGGAGGCGAGGCAGCCTTCCAAAGCATACCTTTCTCGGCCTTTTGGCTAAGATCAAGTGTAGTATCTGTTCTTATCAGTTTAATATCTGATACGTGGGCCATCGGTTCACATGATATTAAATTTATTTTTTTAGGGGGAGAGGCCGCCCCAGTGGCTTGCTGCTGGGCCCCTCGCGCGTCGCTCAGGCGTTGCACTATAGCCTTTGCCTGGCGCGCCCCACCAAAGCTTAGTCGAAATTACTTATCACTCCTGAGGACGGTCCCCTTCGTGGCATAACACTATTACATGAATCCAAAATACAATCTTTGTGCTTTTCCGGATTTATTCGAAGTAGTTCTGTTCTATTATTATACAATGACCATTTCCTTTTATGAGGGCAAATGTCCCACAAATTCATGGCCCCTTTTTGAACCCACCCACGACAAAACTAACCTGACCCGACGGAATTTTTCCTAAGATCCTAAGTTGGTTCTTGGAGTTATTTCCATAAGTTGGTTCTTGGAGTTATTTCCATATGAAAACTTCATTTTTTTTCTCGTAAGGATTCCAAATCCGGTTGAACAGCTTATTTTGATGCTGCAGTCCTTCGAATTATTCTTCGCTATGTCAAGGGTATGTTATTTCACGGCCTTCACTTTTCCGCTCATTCTACATTGAAGTTGACACTTATTCTAATCTTTGGTGGGCCGAAGACCCTCAAGATCATCTCTCCACTACGGACTATTGTTTCTTTTGGGGCGATTCACTTATCTCATGGCATAGCAAAGAATATTGAGCTCTTGCTTATACACCATCGGAGTTACTTTGGTTGCGGTGGCTACTAGAAGATATGGGAGTGCACCATCATAGTGGAGCAGTCATTCATTGCGACAACCGAAGTGCCATCCAAATTGCACATGATGATGTTTTCCATGAATGCACACGTTGAAATAGACTGTCATTTCATCCGATATCATGTTATTCGTGGCTCCGTTCAACTTGTCCCTACTTCATGCGCTCAACAGTACCTAATCAAACCAAAGGATTTGAAGAGCTCTCGCGATCATTCACATCTATTTCAACTGGCAGGAAGGGCACGAAAGCTGCCATTTCTAGAATGCAAGCAAGGCAGCCTACTAACTCTCCTAGTAGCGTACGATGGCGGCAAGGAAGGAGGCATCGGACAGACTAAACCATACTAAAGTAAAGAGGCTTTTGCGAAGCCACTAGTCGCTTCCGCGAAGCTTCTAGAAGGCCGACCACTCCATAAAGAGATCCATATACTAGTCATGAGCGATAGCGAAGCCTAAAGAGGCGGAAGCAGTTGGTTCTAGGACCAAGCCAAGCTACTAAGGGAGGGATGAAGCTGCTTATGTCTTCACTAAGACACATCCACCTGGGCGTTTTCGGATTTATTTTCCAAACTCAAGTCGATATCCGTTAAGGAAATTTAGATACATGCTAGAGATATTTAAGGTATTTTATCCGATTCGCGTATCTCCGGGGATTATGCATATACCTTCTTTGACATTGCATATCCTTGATTGATCTTGATTAACTATATTTGGTATTTCTGTTTATTTGATTTTCTTAGATAATGATCTCATAAAGTTTATAAATAGACTAATGTAATTTTCATTATTACATATCGACTTATATAGAAAATTCTCCAATTTATCTCTTCCCCTTTATTCTTAACTGGGTATTAGAGCTACCGGTCCTGTGAAAACCATAGTGCACTGCCCATAGCAAAATAAGGCAAAATAAAATAAATCCATCCCCGCCTCTCGACGGTGTTCATCAAAATACCTCATTTGTGTGTCGACCAAGCGCCACAGTGGTTGTGTTACGACGTCGGTGACGCATTGCCAAGTCAATATTTTCTTTATTTCACGAAGCTATTTTTTCGACGCCGCGAAGACATGTCTTCACACAATAAATTTTGTATAGCGAGTGCCAAGCTTATTTCGTTTGCCGTAGTCACGCCACCCATATCGATTGCGTTCTTTTAGGTATCATCCCGACAAACAAAGTCAATCGCAAAGGACGCATGCTATTTGGCTCTAATGCCTCGGATCCTCTCGCTTTTCATTTCTCGTTTTGAGAAACCGACACCACCACCAAACTTGCCGCCGTTAGATGATCAACATATTGAAAATCTTGGCGTCAATGGAAGCCCCAAAGCCAACACACGCATCCAAAGCGTATTAGCGCCATAGCCCACCATGCCCGACGTTGTGCTATGTTGGTTTCGACAATTTCCACTTTCTGATTGAAGATTTTGGACACTATTCAGATTATTTTCAAACTCAAGTTGATTACTAACCTTGTGTTTGAGAGGGGATGCCAAGATATCTAGGATATTTTATCTGATTATGTATATATCTCCTTTGATATTCTAAATAACCTAAAAGTTCAATGTTCTTCCTCCCCTTCATTCTCAGCAATATTGAAGTATCTAATTTCATAGACACTTCAGTCCTTGTTTGATGCAATCACCCGCAGCCAATCTCGAACATTGTGTTTCTTGAAGTACTTCTTTGTCAAATACATCAAAGTTCCTAAAATTGACTTAAGATGATTTTGGAGAACTCAAAAAGATTCCTGTCACCCATAGCGACCGTCTCCTGAAGCTGAGCCGGTTTGTTGCAGACTGATCCTTCTTATTGAACTGATACTATAGGAGCAAATCAGTCTGAAAGGCCGCGCCCACCGACGATTTCCTTTTGCTTTGAATTTGGAACGAGGCTATTAGCATCCAGATATTGAACTAGCTGTACTTAGCTATGCAAATCTTTCCACCCCGACAAACCAGCATGCTCACAAGTCATTCCAATTTTTCCAGTTATGGATTCAGCTCCTTAAGCACACTATTTTGCTGTTGGATTAGTCTCGAGTCTTAACCATCACGCCCAGAATCCCTAGCCCTGCACTGCCAAGCACCAAATGATACCCTCTTTGACTAACAAGGCTACGTGACTATCTTGGAGTTGAAAGATCTTAAAACCGGAGAGAGCTTATCTATAGAGTTTTTCCTTTGGTGAAAAGTAGCCAACACCTGTGGCATGTTCTTTCTCCTTTCACTGAAGAGCGGTGACCGTGCCCTTGCAATCCTTGTAACTTTCTGGCTTGAAAACTTGATTGGTGCTCGGCCGCAACCAACTAACAAAAAACACAAAGATGGATTGCTCTTTTAAGCCAAGTGACTGCAGAAACTTTCTTGTAAGGGTGGGGGATTCGAATTCTGAACAAAGATCAGTGTGCTGCCGCTTTTTATGAGTCTTCCAAGTCTGGTATTGCTCTGCTTTTTGGCGAAGAAAAACCATGAAAAGGAGGAGTCCCACATAGAGAGTTCGAAAAGAATCACAGGCCAGAGCAGGGGACAAAAGAGGAGGCTAGGACGGCATTCCAAAGCATACCTTTCTCGGCCTTTTGGCTAAGATCAAGTGTAGTATCTGTTCTTATCAGTTTAATATCTGATACGTGGGCCATCGGTCCACATGATATTAAATTAATTTTTCTAGGGGGAGAGGCCACAACAGTAGCTTGCTACTGGGCCTCTCGCGCGTCGCTCGGGCGTTACACTGCAGCCCTTGCCTGGCGCACCCCACCCAAGCCCAGTCAAAACTGTTGTATCTTTTTGGTTTGCCACTTAATACGCAATGGTGACACACTTTTGAGGTTGCGGTAGCAAAAGATTAGTGATCAGTCTATGTTTCTCGGGTTTTATTCGTGCTGCTAAGTTGTTCTGTTCCATTACACACTGCATTTTTGTCTTTATATGATGGTGAGAATGTCCCACAAATTTATGCCTCCTTTTTGAACCCATCCCACCACCAAAACCACCAAAACCGACCTAACCCCACAAGACAGAAATGTTCGATGGTTAAAACTATCGATTCTTTTTCCATCAGGATCCGAAATTAGCATTAGCTTAACGAAATGTTTGATTTCGTTGTTAAAACTACAATTTTTTTTCGTAAGAGTCCGAAATCGGTTGGACAATCTTTTTGTAAAAATTGCTTTAAGCTCGCGATTTAAGATGATAAAATTGGAAAGATTGTGCAGATTTTCATCCTTGTCCATTGACAGAGTTAGTCCAACAGATAGAAAAATTGAACCGAATAAGTGGGGGCTCACATGAAATAGCGATTTCAAAAAGCGAGTTTAGCGGCATAGATAGAATAATTTACCACTTATTTAATTTAAGCTTGAAGTAAAATAAAAAACCCATATGTTATTCAGTGAGTAATACAAACACATTATAATACAAATGAAGTAGTATTGAGCTTCCAATTTTTAGTAGTTATAAAACACGAATCTGCATAAAAAAGTAATGAAAAGAGCTTCCACTAGTTTTTCTTAAGGAGCGTCCCACATGGGATGAAAGGCAAGAACATGGGCAGCAAAGCCAGTGACAAAAGAAGGGGTCGTAGGAATGGAAAAACTACGCAGCCATGTGATGAGCACAAAGCGAACTATTCTTTCGCCTTTTACTAAAGAATACCGTGTGCTCGTCACGATAAATGGCATATGCCTATTTTTGGAGGGGCTTCCTCAAATTGAGGGAGCTCAAAATTTAGTCGAAATATTTTTTTTTGAGGAAGCCCCTAAAATTTAGAGTCGAAATGATCTCTGGATTTAGTTTTTAAAGCCACTGCCCTGTTGAATCAGTCTCAAGTCTTTACCATTGTCAACCGATTTATGTAATTTCTCCTTGCTGAGAGGAAGAGGAATATGTGACTATCTCCATGTGTTCTTTCGCCTTTCGCTAAAGAACCATGGCCACTCACAATCCTTGCTAACTTTCGGGCTCGAAAACCGGACTATTAGCTTCAAACCAATTGTTTCTTGCAACGGCTGTCCTAATAAGGAAAAAATAAATGAGTCCTGTTCAGTTTGATTGGACAATAGGTTCTCGCTTCACACCAAGCCCTGCATTTCTAGTTACTGAGTGTCTGGCTTGTTCTTTGCCTCGTCGTAATTAAAATGGATTTGTTTTTGATCGCCACAGAATAACAAACAACACCCAGAAAGATTGCTCTTCTAAGCCAAGTGAAGTGACGGCAAAAGCTTTCTTGTAAGGACGGGATTCGAACAATGGACCAAAATCCGTATGCTGCCATCTCCGACCCCACCAACACGTTCTATTTCAATCCTCTCTTATGTCAACTCCACTGGAGGTTTTAATGAGTCTTCCAAGTCTGCTCTTGTTCCTAGAGAAACCTATGAGAAGGAGTCCCACATAGAGAAGAATAACTGTCGGTGAATGACTGTGAGGCTGTAGCTGTAGATGGCGAGCAAACATCATTGCTAAGGTGAAGAATTGAAAAGACTAGCGATCTCTCTGTGTTTTTCCGGTTTATTTTTGCTATGTGGTTCTATTCTATTATACATTTTGCGTTGGAGTCTTTTTTTTCTCTTTGGTCGGAACGTTGGAGTCTTTTTTACGATGGTGATTGTCCCGCAAATTCGTGTCTCGTTTTCAAACCCACGCACCACAACAACAACCTAAACCCGATCCGACGGAAATTTCCCTAAGATACTGAACTGGATTTTGAAATTTTTTGTTATTAAAGCTACAAAGTTAAAGAAGTAAAAGAAAACTTTTGAATTTGATTTTCCTTGTTTTCTATTGATGTACATGATGAGTTTAAATTAATACATAATCATAGATGAAGACGAAAGTGATTCCTCAAATCAAGGAATTCACTCAAATCAAGGAAAGAATAATTCCTAAAATCAAGGAAAGAATTCTAAATACAAACATTTCAAATTGAGGAAAATATCCTCAAAATTGATTTCATGACGATATGTTATCATCCCTCCGCAAGCCGAGCACGCCGGTAAGAAGGTGAAGCTTGTTCTTCAAATATCCGATGCGATTAGAACTTAGACCTTTTGTGAACGGATCTGCAATTTGATCTTTGCTGGTGATAAATTGAACAATTAGAATCTTACGCCCAACAAACTTCCCGACATAATGAAAATCAACCGCGGCATGCTTCGTTCTTGAGTGAAAAATTGGATTGTAGGCAAGAGAGATTGCGGAAACATTGTCACACTAGATGGTGGGTGGTTTGAGGAGTGGGCAATGTAGTTCACGTAATAGGGAGCATAGCCAAACTAATTCAGCGCAAAGTGTGAGCTAGACACCGGTACTCGGCTTCAAATGAAGAACGTGCTACCGTGGCCTGTTTCTTAGCACTCCAAGAAATAGGGTTGGAACCAAAGAAAATATAAAATCCACCAGATGTGAGCATCGATCAATGGGGTGGGTAGAAGATTATGAGTAATTGACCTTTCAAATAACGCAAAATCCGTTTAACCGCCACAAGATGATCTTGGTGAGCTTTTGGTGTCATTGATTGATGGAAAAGAAATGTCGGGACTCGTGAATGACTCCAACAAGGCTTCGATAAAGAGTGGGATCCGACAATGGAGGTCCATCACCTTGGCCAAGTTTTTGAAGACACAGCGGGCGTTGGGACAGGTTTACATCCGTCCATATTTGCATGCTTTCGAACATCCATAATATATTTCGATCGATTGAGCAAGTATTATTTTCGGAATTTCGTGTTATCCGAACACCAAGGAAATAAGAGAGAGGTCCGAGGTCCTTCATGCGGAAATGATGGCCGAGAAATGAGATTAACTCTTTGCAAAGTGAAGTATCATCGCCGTAAGTATGATATCATCAACGTAGAGGAGGAGATATATTGTTACATGGCCTTGGTGGAAGATGAACAGTGATGGATCGGAGTTGGAGACGATGAATCCAAAATCGTGGAGTTTGGAATTGAACTTTTCATACCATGCTCGAGGCGCTTGACGGAGGCCATAAATGGATTTCTTCATGTGACAAACATGATTAGGTTTGCCTTGATCAACATAGCCTGGAGGTTGGGACATGAACACTATTTCCCGCAAATCACCATGTAAAAAAGCACATTCGACATCCAATTGTCGAAGAGGCCAATTGTGAGAGACCGCAAGAGATAAAATAATTCGAATGATGGTAGGTTTCACCACGGACTGAAAGTCTCAACAAAGTCAACACTCGGTTGTTGATGGAAACCCTTTGCAACAAGACAAGTCTTGTAACGACTAATAGAGCCATCCGGATTTCTCTTAACTCGAAATACCCATTTGCAGCCCACTACGTTCATAGCGGGGTCATAAGGGACCAATCACCATGTTTGTTGCTTTGTTGAAGAGAGGTAAATTATTGATCCATAGCATGACGCCATTGAGGATCCTTAACTACTTGGGAGTAACATGTTGGTTCGGAGATATGGTCGCGGTAAGTGCAAGTGCAAGTGGGTGAAGGGTATGGGAAAAGGCCTTCCATTTGGTAATACCAGATTTAGACTTTGTTTGCATTGGGTGAGTAGAAGAGGGAGGGACATGTTGATTGTTAATAGGTAGAGGAATGGGTTGGCTAGAGGTAGGCTTAGTAGTTGATGGCTGCGTATTTGATGAAGAAGGCACCGGGGAGGTGTTGCGAGATGTGAGAACGACTTGTGAAGTGGTGGAAGGACCACAACAAGCATGCTCGATTTGAATGAGTCCAAAGAAATCAAGATTATGAGGTGTAGGATGTGAAGAATGAGTGGGAGTAATGGATGAGTGGGGAAACTTAGTTTCGTCAAAGACGACATGACGAGAAATATATACTCGACCCGATGAGAGATCCATGTAACGATACCCTTTATGATTGGAGCTATAGCCAATAAAACAACAGGACGTCGATCGAAGTTGCAATTTATTAGTATTATAAGGTCGGAGCCATGGAAAACAAAGAGAACCAAAAGTTCGTAAGTGTGAATAATCGGTGGGATGTGAAATAAAGTTTGATATGGGGAGCAAGTATGATGTTGAAGTATGGGCATGCGGTTAATCAAGTAAATGGCTATGGTAAATGCTTCCAACCAAAATTTAGAAGGCATATGAGCATGAGCCATCATAGCTAAGCTAGTTTCGATGATGTGGCGATGCTTGCGTTCCACAACACCATTTTGTTTCGGTGTGTGGGGGCAAGAATATTCATGTATAATGTCATATGATTGAAGAAAATTGTTGAAGGCATTACTTGTGAATTTGCCACCACCGTCCGAGCGAAATGTGGTGATGGTGTGTCGCAATAGATTTTCAACTTGTTTTTTAAAACTAACAAAGATATCATAAAAGTCAAATTTTAATCTCATAGGAAATAACCAAGAATATTTAGAAAAATCATCGACAAAGAGAACATAATAAGAATAATTGGAACAAGATAACGTGGGAGCTATTGAGTCGTAGCGATGGAGGAACCGTAATGAGCTTTGGAGCGGTGGATGACGATGGAGTGCGAAATGGGTACAAGCCATTCTCAATTGGCCCTTGATATAGTATCCTCCTCGTGGTCTTGTCCTTAATATAAAAACTAGAGGCATCAAAGTTAAAAAGACAATTGTTATCTTTGGAAAAGCGATAAACGAGAGTAAATTGTGTGAAGTTGTAGGACAATGGAGTATAGATTTCAGGTGAAGAAGAGATAAAGAGGATGAGATGGTGGTGGAACCAACATGTGCAATGGGCATAGCATGGCCATTACCTATCTCAACAAAGTATCATTACCATCATAAGCGGTTGAAATGTGGAGATTTTCGAGATCCAAGGTGGGATGATGAGTAGCTCCGGTGTCGGTGTACCAAGTGTTGGGGGGTGGAGGCATCGGTTGCTATCGCCGCAAGTTTTGCCTGTGGATGGCGACCTTGATAGGTGTAATCCATTCGGTGATAACAATCGATGACAATATGTCCCATACGATTGCAAATCGACATTGTGGATGAACACCCAAATTTTGAAATTTTTGTTGACGTTAGGGTGATGGTCGTTGTTGCATTGATCCGGAGGATCTAGATAATTGCTGGCGTGGAGAAAATGTACCACGAGATGATCCATGGCCACAACCTTGAAAGAATTGACGAGAGTTGTTGGGCCTAGAAGGCTTGGAAGCAACCAATGCAGGTGGTCCGAGCCGAGACCGTGGGCGGTGTATCGTCGGTTAAAGAGAGATCTTCACAAATTAATAGTGTATGCAATTCTTCCAGAGATAGGGTCAATGTTCTAGCACAAATACGAACCGAGGAATAGAATTGGCGATATGATGGTGGCAGCCCATCGAGGATGTGAATAAGCGAGATCATCCTCGCTTAGGGGAGAGCTACGAGCGACTAGTTGATTAGAAATGACCTTAAATTGCTGGAGATAATCAGCCATAGATTGAGTGCCCTTCTTGAGTCAACTAAGATTTAAGGGACCAGGGTAGGCGCTATGGAGGCATGTCTATTATTGAGCAGCTCCCATGCTTGCCTAGCGGAGGTGAGTTTGACGATATACGGAAGATCGGAGTCACTTAATGTAGCGTTGATCCAAGATAACAAGTAGTTGGTCTTTTTCAAACCAAGTTGGATATGTAGGATTATCATGTGAAGGTGGAGGAATAGAGCCATCAACATGATGCATCATGCGATGACCACGCAAAATAGGCGTGAACAAAGATTTCCAAAGAAGATAATTGGAGGCATTGAGTTTGATTGGGATGAGGTTGGAGATGTTCGAAATCACAATAGGTGGGGACCGAACTAGGGTATTAACAGAGCCGGTAGCTTCTACATTAACATTGCCAATAGCTTAAGGATTAGTTGAAGGAGCCATGAGGAAGAAAAAAATAGGAGAAAAAAAATAGGATTATAGAAATGCTATTACGCAGAGAGCTCGATACCATAAAGAAGTAAAAGAAAACTTTTGAATTTGATTTTCCTTGTTTTCTATTGATGTACATGATGAGTTTAAATAGATACATAATCACAGATGAAGACGAAAGTAATTCTTCAAATCAAGGAAAGAATAATTCCTCAAATCGAGGAATTCACTCAAATCAAGAAAAGAATAATTCCTAAAATCAAGGAAAGAATTCTAAATACAAACATTTCAAATTGAGGAAAATATCTTCAAAATTGATTTCATGACAATATGTTATCACAGGTCTTTTCGTAAGGATCCAAAATCGGGTAATTTGTAAAATCGTGTAGTGTTTTTTTATTATTATATAAATTTTGACCATTGACAGAGTTAGTCCCGCAAAAAAATTGGACCAATTAACTGGGGCTCACATGAAATATCGATTACTGAAAATGACTTCCATATCATATCTGTTCGAGCAGTACGTGAAGTCAGGTTTTGGTTTTGTATTCAAGCAATGCCTCTCTTGTTTCTCATTTCTCATCGCTCTTTTGCGATTTCTTTACAATACTGAATGGTCCTTGGCCAGGTTGGAATTCAAAAAGAGGCCACTGAAGAGAACAATTTCTCCATTTTGAGAATGCAAAATGGCATTTCATCTCGTCCTTAAGTTTTTGGTTGTTTTGGTTCCCATGTTATATCTTTGACTGAATTAGGGAGAAGGTGGTGGTAAATGGTTCCTTTGTTCTAGGATTAAAATCCCTTCGACAGGTAAATTGAGAAAGATGTCTGCAGTTTTGTTTTGGGGTCCGCCATTATCTTTGATTCAAACTGTTAGCATTTGCAGACGAAATGTTTGAATATTGTTCATGATAATAGGTGGACTGGATGCTCTAATGGAGCCAAAGCCTGGGAACGAGCAGGGAGATCAATACTTATCAGAGACGGCGTTGATACAGTTTCGATGAATGTTTTTGCGATGAACGCATTTTGCCAATTGCTTTTAAGGAATTCAGCAGGCACTGTCCAAGGAAATATGCAGTTCAGTGGTTGACTTCTCTATTTTATCACCAGGTGAAAAGAGTTGTCATTTTAGGGGGAAATTTACACGTTGCGCCTTGACATTTTCTGTTGTGATGTTTCAATTCTGTATTTTCTTTTGTCTTTCCATTTTCCTCTTTTCCAAGGGTTGCTGGATATAATTCTCACAAGTCTTGTGAGAAATCCAGCCTTCGGACCTTTATGGTGATTGCTGTCCAAGAGCAAGGAAGCAGGGACACTCTCCGGGGAGTCTGGCATGCTCCGACATGTGGTCAATGCTCCCGATACGCTAGCGACAAACGAGTTCGGAATCCGGACATGCTAGGGTTGCTTTTCAATACCTTCCTTTCCATTTTCCTCTTTCCAGGGTTGCTTTTCTCTAAGTTGAGATTTGGCTGGATAATGAGTATTCCATGCCATACGTCGCAAGTCATGTAAGAAATCCGGCCTTCAGACGTTTATGGTGATTGCTGCCTAAGAGAGTCCTGCTGTGGAATAGCCTTCAGTTCGGGTTGTGTTCGGTTCGGGGCACGATTCAATTCAAAGCAAACACACACCCTAAAGGTTCGATTTCTTGAAAACCCGAGCCCGTTGACGCCGTCAATTTTGTGTTGCATATCTAGACTTCAGAGCTTTTAGGTGTGCTCTCTGTATCTCTTCGTGTTGGTGAAACAACCATTGAGTTGTAGCTGTGGCTGTGGGAGCCAAGCAAACATCATGCTCAAGCGAAGTATCCAAAAGAATATAATTATTTGTCTATGTTTCTCGGCTTTGTTTGTGCTAAGTAGTTCTCTTCTATTATACAACGAGCAATGGAGCCTTTTTATGACGGTGAATGTCCCACAAATTCATGTCCCCTTTTCAAACCCCCCACCAAAATAATAATAATAATAATAATAACCCAACTCGATGGGAATTTTCCTAAGATCTTAAGGTGGTTTTTGGACATTTTTTCTATTATAACTACAATTTTTTTTTTTTCGTGAGGATCCGAAATCAGTTGAACGGTCTCGATGGTTTGTAAAATGATTTGAGCCGTCACGGTTTATGGTAAAATTGGTAAGATTGGACAGATTTGTAAAATCGTGCGAGTCCAATAGATAGAAAAATTGGAATGAATAACTGGGTCTCACAAGAAATTGCGATTTCGAAAAATGAATACGGCATCGTAGAAGGAATAGTTTACCAGCCACTTATTTTAAACTTGAAGTGAAATGAAAAACATATGTTATTCAGTCAAGTAATACAAACACATGATATTTAGGTTTAAGTATGCAATTCTTTGGTAGCTATAGAAAGTAGTGAAAAGAGCTTCCCCAGTTCTTCTTGAGGAACGTCCCACATGGGATGAAAGGCAAGAACATGGGCAGCAAAGCCAATAACAAAAGACGAGATCGTAGCGACGGTAAAACCACGCAGCCATGTGATGAGCACAGAGCGAACTATTCTTTCGCCTTTTACTAAAGAATACCGTGTGCTCGTCACGATAAATGGCATACGCCCATTTTTGGAGGGGCTTCCTCAAAACCGAGGGAGCTCCTAAAATTGAGAGTTCAAATGATTTCTTAGACCCCTTAAACATGTAGAGTTTCACAGTTGGTGGTTCTCTCCTCTCCTAAATCTTATTTAGCAACAGATACAGAGCTAGCAGAACTTAGCTAATGCAAGAGATAAAAACCGACCAGCAATGCTCATTAGTCGTTCCAAGTTTCCATTTTCTTGAGCGCACCGCCCTGCAGTTGACTTTAGACTCAAGTCTTAATCATTTTTCAAGCGACCTCGTTCACCCTCTTTCCCTCACTAGGCATATGTGACAACTTCGAGTCGTAGGAGCCTATCTATGGAGTTTTCCCCTGCTGGTATGTAGCCAAAACATGTGGCGAAGTTGGGCTCAGACAGAGAAATAGGTGACTATTCTCCATATATGCTCACTAAAGAACGGTGACCGTGCTCTTGCAATCCTTGCAACTCTCAAGCCCCGAAAACTGGACTATTGGCTTCAAACCCGCGACGTCACTGGACTAGTTGTTGTTGGATATTTTAGTAGTTTTGAAATATCTTTAAAATGAATTTGATAGAAATTATGACGGCTATGATTAGCCATCAGTATTTTCAACGGTCAATTTTTTAACGGTGTCATAACAATTTTCTAACGGTTATATAACGGTCGTGTAATGATTTTGTAATGTTTGCTTTATTTCTTCATTAAATACCAATTGATTCTTAATGAGTCTTTCTCAAGGGCTATTTTGATTGAATATAAAAGGAAAAAAAATCGCTAAAAATCCTGAACTATGCCAACTATGACACATTTACCCTAATTTTTTTTTGTGTCACCAAAAATCTCAAACGTTTACTCATGTGACACATTTACCCCAAACTTTTTCTTGTGACATCAAAAATCTCAAACGTTTACTCATGTGACACATTTACCCCAAACTTTTTCTTGTGACATCGAAAGCCCTAAACTTATACCCGTGTGGCATATTTACCCTAAAATATTTTTTGTGACATCAAAAATCATAAACTTATATCCGTGTAACACATTTACCTCAAAATCTGTGATAAATGTATCACATGCCTATAAATTTGGAGCTTTTAGTGTCACAACAAAAAGTTTGGGGTAAATGTGTCACGTGCGTACAAGTTTAGGATTTTTTGTGTCACAAAGAAAAGTTTAGGGTAAATGTGTCACAACGGGGCATAGATTAGGGTTTTTGGTGGCTTTTTCCCAATATAAAATTATGAACCATAATTCAAAAAAAGTCTCTTGGCATTACAAGGCTTCTTTTTTTTTTTTTTGAAAGTTTTAACACTTAAATGATCATTTGAAAAGCACTTTTAACTACAAACATGATTTTTCCAAACCATTATTTTCTCTCCTTACGCATTCTAAAGCCTTACTTTTATGCTTCTTCCCTCATGGGTCATAAGCCAACCTTCAGCGTATGGAGAAATTATATTAGATTTTGAAGTTGACAAAACTGTTATATTATCCTAAAAAGACTTTGTGAAATAATGTAAGGACACTTTATGAATATATCATTATGCCTTATGTATTTAATCTGCTAAATGCTTATATTCGATAGAAGCAGGTTTCGTGGAGAGAAGCGGGCGCACTCAAATTATAATCAATTATTTGTGGCGAGATATATTCCGGATCTTCAAGCGATTCTCATTATTTTTATAAACTTATCCTTAATTGATTGACTAGCAATCTAAAAGATATTCTAGTAACTTTTCATATGAGGAATTGCGATTGATTGGCAATCACCTCATACATAATTACCTTTGATTTGTGGATTCAAAGATTTGATTGTATGGGCAAACAAATCCTTTCATATCTCTATTCTTTCAACCTCAACGCCTACGTTTTGACCAAAAAAAGAAAAAAAAACTCAATGGCTACATGATCTTTATTTATCAATTTGTCAATGGTTAGTTTGAAGATTGATCGATGTGGTTCTATCCAGGTGGGAAGCCTTGAGTGATGAGGAGTGTATAAGGAACAAATCCTTTTTATGATATTGATCGTCCCACAAATTCATGGCTCCTTTTCAAAAGCCCCACCCACCACAAAATAAAATAAAAAAAAGAGAAGGGAAAACTAACCTGACCTGACAGAAATTTCCCTAAGATCCTCAATTGGATGTTGGAAAATTTCATTGTTAAAACTACGATTTTTTTTTTCTTAAGAGTTCGAAATCGGTTGAACAATCTTGATGGTTTGTAAATTGCTTTAAGCTCGCGATTTAAGATGGTAAAATTGGAAAGATTGTGCAGATTTTGATCCTTGTCCATCGATAGAGTTAGTCCAATAGATTAAAAAAATTGAACCGAATAAGTGGCTCACATGAAATATTGATTTCGAAAAGCGAGTTCAGCAGCATAGATAGAATAATTTATCACCCACTTAATTTAAACTTGAAGTAAAATAAAAAAAACCATATGTTATTCAGTGAGTAATACAAACACATTATATTATAAATGAAGTAATGTTGAGTTTGCAATTCTTTAGTAGTTATAAAACACGAATAAGCATAAAAAGTAATGAAAAGAGCTTCCACTAGTTTTTCTTAAGGAACATCCCACATGGGATGAAAGGCAAGAACATGGGCAGCAAAGGCAGTAACAAAAGAGAAGGTCGTAGGAGTGGAAAAATTACGCAGCCATGTGATGAGCACAAAGCGAACTATTCTTTCGCCTTTTACTAAAGAATACCGTGTGTTCGTCACGATAAATGGCATACGCCTATTTTTGGAGGGGCTTTCTCAAACTGAGGAAGCTCCTAAAATTGATAGTTCAATTTCTAGTTTTCTGATGTTTTTGCTTGTTTTCCTGCATCAACGTAAGTGAATGGATTAAGTCTTCAATCGCCACCAAAAAGCAGACGGTAACACAGAACCAGTGTATTGTCTGTGCTTTCTAAAACCAAAATGACTGCAAAAGCTTTCTTATGAGGGTTGGATTCGAACTCCGAACCAAAATCAGTGTATGTATTCTGTGTTTCGATCCTCTCCACTGACGTTTCCAGGAGTCTTCCAAGTTCTGCTATTAATTATTCTTCTTTTGTGGGATGTGAAATGCTTGGTTTGTTGCTTAAGCATATATTTGATTCATTTTTTGGCTCACTTTAGGGAGATGCAATTTTTGACCACTACTCGCCGCCCGCCTCCGCCCCGCCGACAGATCGCCCATCATTACCCGCCACCCACCACGTCGCCGCCGACTATCGCCGCCTACCACTAATCGCCGCCAACCGTCGCCCGCCGCCCACCACCGATCGCCGCCAACTCGCCCCTACCACCAATCGCCACCAACCGTCGCCCGTCGCCTCCCACCACCGATCGCCGACCATGGCCGGTCGCCATCGCTACCGATTGCCGACTACTTTACAAAGTTCATTTTTCATCAAACAGATTTACGTCAAAATTGTTTTCCAATGTGTTTTTAAAATAACCTTACCAAATACTAAAAAGGAAGGTATTTGCATTTTCTACCTTGTCAAATCAATGCCTAACTCTTGTTTTTTTCTATTTGAAACATTTGGCTTTAATGGCTCATTCCAAAAAAAAACAAAAAAACTTGTTTAGGGTAGCCTCTCTCGTTTCTCTTTTCTCTTGCGATTTCATGTCAATACTGAATGGTTTGGCAGGGTTGGAAATCAACCAGAGGCCACTGAAGAGACAAATTTTGCAATTTTGAGAAACTCTTTTTATCTCAGACACTTCTGCATAAGGTATTCCATGTCGTCCTTAAGTTTTTGGTCGTTCTGGTTCCAGTGTTATATCTTTGACTGAATTCAGGAAAATAGTTGTAAATGGTTTCTCTGTTCTTGGATTAAATCCCCTTCGATGGGTACATTGAGAAAGATGTCTGCAGTTTCGTTTTGGTGTCCACCATTATCTTTGATTCTACCTGTTAGCATTTGCACCGGTTCTCAGATGAAACGTCCGACATTGTTCTTGATAAAGGTTGGATTGGATGCTCTAATGGAGCCAAAGCATGGGTACGAGCAGGGAGATCAATACTTATCAGAGACGGCGCCGATACAATTTCGATGAATGTTTTAAGGTAAACAGATTTGCCTATTTGCTTTTAAGGAATTCAGCTTTCACTGTCCAAGGAAATATGCAGTTCAGTGGTCTACTTTTTTTTGTTTATCACCAGGTGAAAAGAGTTCGCATATCAGGGGGAAAATTTTATGTCTCACCTTGACAGAATCAGATGCTCTAGCTAGGTACTTCTTTTCACAATGTTGTCACGTTGTAAGGACTTAACTGCCATCAGTGTTCCCTTTTCTTTCAATCATGTTGTTAACTGGACTAGAGAACAGTGTATGTCATCTGTTCCCTTCTTCAAATAGCAATGATGCAGATGCCAACTCTGTGGCGGCCTTTCTTTTCTCTGTTTTGATACGATTTTGGCGGACTAGCGGATTTAGTTGGGACCAGCTGCGTGCGGAAGGAAGCAAGAAAAGTTTTTTCTAGTGAAAGCAAAGTTTTTGCTGACATCTGATGTGCACAAACTTGATCCTTGGACTGAGTGATTGCGTTGTAAATTCTCTTGACTTTAGAATTAGTGGGCTCACTCTGCCTCTCTCGTTGATGCATCTATCAGAAGTAAATGGCTGAATAAGAATTCCCACGGCAATGACACAGAAAACTTCAGGAGATGTAGAAGGAAACAGTTTCCTTCATAACTGGTTTCCAACTTACCGAGCAACACGCATGAGAAAGTCGGCTGCGTTTCGAAGCTTTTGTGAGAGATTCAGACATGCCTAAACCATGATGTAGAAACTGGAATTAGTGTCCACATCGTAAATTTGAACTTTAGACAGATATCTTAAAGGAAAAGCCTTCGAGCGATGCGTACTTATGGATGATTTCAGCCCACTTGCTTGGCGGAAGTTTCCCTCTTTAGTTCCAATCCCAGGAGTTCAACTCTGACAGTCTGAATCTCTTTCGAAACAGTGCAAATCAAGTCCACCACGATTTTATGCTCAGTGATTATCCGAACTATTGCCGTGTTCTTCAACTTGAGGTGGCTAACTACTTCAGGGCCTAGATTGGAGCCGAGAAACTGTTCATCGATTTCTCGCACAACTGACGACTTGGAATATGAGACTGCAAATTCCCTCCTCTCTTATTGAGTTCTCTCAACTCTTCCTTCATAGACAAATACTTGTCCTTCTAGGCCTGAAGATCTCTGACAAAATCAATAGCCAGCTCAGCAATCCGGTATTTCTTTTGCTTTGAATTTGGAATGAGGCTATTAGCATCCAGATATTGAACTAGCTGTACTTAGCTATGCAAATCTTTCCACCCAGACAAACCAGCATGCTCACAAGTCATTCCTTTCTTTACGGTTATGGATTCAGCTCCTTAAGCACACTATTTTGCTGTTGGATTAGTCTCGAGTCTTAACCATCGTTCAAGCGACCATGTTCGACCCCGCCAGAATCCCTGACCCTGCACTGCCGAGCACCAAATGATACCCTCTTTGACTAACATGGCCTACGTGACTATCTTGGAGTTGAAAGATTTTAAAACCGAAGAGGGCCTATCTAGGGAGTTTTTCCTTAGGGAAAAGAAGCCAACACCCGTGGCATGTTCTTTCTCCTTTCACTGAAGAGCGATGACCGTGCACTTGCAATCCTTGTAACTTTCTGGCTTGAAAACTGGACTATTAGCTTCAAATCAACGCTATCATTGGACCAGTTCAAGCTTCAAAATGCACAACATATGGAGCCATTGAAAGAAGCAACTCCGGCATAGTTTAATCGGCTTTACTTATTCATACATAGAGTAGTATTTCGTCATCTCTTGGGCTCTCTCACATGGGTAACAACGAAAGAGCAGGAGTAATAGGACACTTGATTCTTGCTTCACACCAAGCCTTGCGTTTCTAGTTTCCAAGTGTCGGCTTTTTCTCTGCCTCGTCGTAAGCCAGATGGATTGGCGTTCAATCGCAACCAAGTAACAAAAAACACAAAGATGGATTGCTCCTTTAAGCCAAGTGACTGCAAAAACTTTCTTGTAAGGGTGGGGGATTCGAATTCTGAACCAAGGTCAGTATGCTGCGGCTTTTTACGAGTCTTCCAAGTCTGGTATTGCTCTGCTTTTTGGCGAAGAAAAACCATGAAAAGGAGGAGTCCCACATAGAGAGTTCGAAAAGAATCAGAGGCCAGAGCAGGGGACAAAAGAGGAGGGTAGACGACAATTCAAAGCATACCTTTCTCGGCCTTTTGGCTAAGATCAAGTGTAGTATCTGTTCTTATCAGTTTAATATCTGATACGTGGGCCATCGGTCCACATGATATTAAATTAATTTTTATAGGGGAAGAGGCCACAACAGTAGCTTGCTACTGGGCATCTCGCGCGTCGCTCGGGCGTTACACTGCAGCCCTTGCCTGGCGCACCCCACCCAAAGCCCAGTCCAAACTATTTGCTTCTCAGTGTATTGTATTGTTCAGTCGTTGTCTTTTTGGTTTGCCACTTAATACGCGTTGGTGAAACAATTTCTGAGGGTGTGGCAGCAAAATACTAGTGATCGGTCTATGTTTCTCGGGTTTATTTGTGAGAATGTCGCACAAATTCATGTCATCTTCTCAACTTCTCAAAACCCACCGAATTTTTTCCATAAGATCCTAAATTGATTTTTGGAAATTTCCCTGATTAAGTAAGGTTCTTTTTTCATAAGGATCCGAAATAGGGTGAACAGTGTTCAATGATTCACTGATATTGGACGACAGTCATAAAATTGTGCACATTTGGATCTTTTTCCATTGAGAGAGTTAATCCCAAAAACAGAAAAATTGGACCAAGCAACTGGGGCTCACATGAAATAGAGATTCCGAAAAACAAGATCGGTGTCGTGTTTTGCCCAAACGCTACATAAGATGAAGTCAGATTTGGACTTTTGTATACAAGCGATTGACCAATGAATTTGGATTTTATTTTAAGATGGATTTTGATAAATAAGCTAAATTCAGCCCATTTACCGTCTCAGATAATTGAGAAATTTAATCGCCCTTCCCGAGATAAGAAAGGCCCATAACTCTTTAAATAAAGGAGAAATGACTACGTTCATTTGGTGCTATAATCTTTTAAGTGATCATTTAAATGGCATAATTCATAAAAAATCGATCATTTGCAAGTGCTATCAGCTACTTGTGTCGTCAGAAAATCTCACGTGGCATTATTATAGAATAAATAATGGAGGGTGGAATGATGGGTGCCAAGGACTGACTGAGAGAGAGAGAGAGAGAGAGAGAGAGAGAGAAGATAATAATGATGTGAGAGGGGCGGGGATGGCGGGGGCACCACCAAAGTAGGAAGGCAGCCAATGTGGTATCCAAAGTGAAGCATTGATTTAGGTTTATAATTGAAAAGAGTGGTTAGGGTTTGAATTGACAACATGATTAGTCCCACATTCTCAAATTGAGGGCAATAAAAAGCTTGAAGGACATCGCTATCAAATATTTTTGCTTCTAAAAGTTTTGATACTTAAATGATCGTTTGAAAAATTATTACACAAAAGTGAGCATTTCTGATTGCAAACATGATTTTTCCAAACAATTATTTTCTCTCCTTACGCATTCTAGAATCTTACTTTTATGTTTCTTCCCTCGTGGGTCATAGGCCAACTTTCAACATATAGATATCAGCTTCGCCCCTTTATAGAGAGTAGCATAGGCATGTAGAGATAATTAAAGACGGCAAAAATATCTTGAGATTCAATCGTTGATAGTAAGATCTCATCAAATCAATTATATGTTCTCGGATTATAGACACTAAAGATTGACACGGGGCTCAGCAAATCAGCGTCCGTGGTCCCTCGTTGCGAATGAGGCAAAACACCAGCTGGGATTAGTCCTGCCCCTCTTGTATATATTTTAGAAAATAATATATTAATTAGGAGTACTATAATAAGATTCTTATTATTACATCATACACTTATTCTCATTTTCCACCCACTTAATTTCAAACTCAAGTAAAATAAAAATAAAAACAGTATGTTGTTAAGTATATAATACAAACACATTAATATCAAGTTGGCAATCCTACAATACTATAATAGTTGTAAAAAAACGTGTAAAAGCTTAAAAGGAATGAACCTCAAAGGCCCTGCGCCAGTTCTTCTTATGAAACGTCCCACATGGGATGAAAGGCAAGAACATGGGCAGCAAAGGCAGTGGCAAAAGAGAAGGTCATAGGAGTGGAAAAATTACGCAGCCATGTGATGAGCACAGAGCGAACTATTCTTTCGCCTTTTACTAAAGAATACCGTGCGCTCGTCACGATGAAATGGCATACGCCTATTTTTGGAGGGGCTTTCCTCAAACTGGGGGAGCTCCTAAAATTCAGAGTTAAAATGATTTCTGGCCCCTTGAAACAGCCGTTACAAGCAATGCACAAATGATTCCACCATGAGATTTGGTGTTTTCTGGATTCAGCTTTTTGAGTGCACTGTCCTGCTGTTGAATTGGGCCCAAGTCTTAACCTTTGTCAACCTATTTATGTAATTTCTCCTACCCGAGAGAGGATGAGGAATATGTGACTATCTCCATGTGTTTTTTCGCCTTTCGCTAAAGCACCGTGACCGTGCGCGCACAATCTTTGTGACTTTCGAGCTCGAAAATCAGACTATTAGCAGCTTCAAACCAATTGTTTCTTGCAGCTGCCGTCCTAATATGGAAACATGAACAAATCGGGTTCAGTTTAATGGGACGATGGGTTCTCGCTTCACACCAAGCCTTGCGTTTCTAGTTTCCGACTAGCAAACAACACACTGAAAGATTGCTCTTCTAAGCTAAGTGAAGTGACTGCAAAAACCTTTCCTGTAAGGACGGGATTCAAAACTCTGAACCAAAATCCGAATGCTGCCGTCTTGACCCTGCCGACCTGTTCTGTTTCAATCCCGCAAATTCATGCTTCCTTTCAAACCCACCCACCACAACAACAACCTAAACCGGGCCCGACGGAAATTTCCCTAATATCCTAAATTGGCTTTTGGAATTTTTCGTTATCAAAGCTAAGAGTTTCATTTGTAAGGATCCGAAATCGGTTGAACAGTCTCTGATGATTTGTAAAATTGCTTTAAGCTGTCGCGGTTTAAGAAGGTAAAATTGGTAAGACCGGATAGGATCGTGCAGTTCTTGATTTTTGTCCATTGACAGAGTTAGTCCCACAAAAAATTGGACCAAATAACTGTGGCTCACATGAAATATCGATTACTAAAAATTAGTTCCATGTCACATTTGCCCAAGCGGTACGTGAGATGAAGTCAGATTTGGGTTTTGTTATTCAAGCAATTAAGGAATCAATTCATACTTCGGTTTAAGATGGGATCTGATAGGTAGGCTTATTTCAACCCATTTACCATATTGGACTGCTGGAAACTCGGTAGCCCTTTCTGTGATGATAAAGAATCATGTCAGTGTTCAAAGAAAAGGAGAAGTGGACAACAACAGTGCCATAACTTTCGGGCTCAAAAACTAGACTATTAGCTTCAAATCACGTTATCACTAGGACCAGTTCAGGCTTCAAAGTGGAGCAATTGTTTCTTGCAACTGCTGTACCAATTAAAAAGAACGAACAAACTGCAGTTCATTTCACCCGGTCGGCTTTTTCATAAGTAGAGCAGTATCTGATCATCTGTTGTTGGGCTCTCTCGCATGGGTTCTTGCTTTGAACCAAGCCTTGCGTTTCTAGTTTTCGAGTTTTTACTTGTTCTCTTGCACAGATTTGATTGTGCTTTCTCTAAGCCAAGTGACGGCAAAAACTTTCCGGGTAAGGATTGGGTTCGAACTCTGAATCAAAATCATTAAGCCACTGTGGAGGTTTTTCCCACGAGTCCTCCAAGTCCGCCATTGATTCTTCTTTTCCGGGACCGTGAGACACTGAAGCTGAGTCCCACATTGGGCATCCGAAAGTTATCAAGCGGCAGAGCATGAGACAAAGGAGGAGGCCAGGAGGCATTCCAAAGCATACCTTTCTCGGCCTTTTGGCTAAGATCAAGTGTAGTATCTGTTCTTATCAGTTTAATATCTGATACGTGGGCCATCGGTTCACATGATATTAAATTAATTTTTCTAGGGGGTGAGGCCACCACAGTAGCTTGCTACTGGGCCTCTCGCGCGTCGCTCGGGCGTTGCACTGCAGCCCTTGCCTGGCGCACCCCGACCAAACCAAGTTAAAATGAATTTGCTTCGCCCATATTTTCTCGATGCAGCTATGGTTTAAGCATATCTTTGGCTGGACACTTGATATGTGAAGACGATGCCAACTAACAATGTTGTTTTGACCAATTCTTGGGAGTTTCGCTCTCTATTCGAAACATCTGCTGTAACGGTTGATTCCAAAAAAAACAAACCTTGTTTAGCAATGCCTTCTGGTTTGGCAGGGTTGGAAACCAACGAGAGAGGCCATCTTGAAGAGACAAATCTTTCGATCTCAGACACTTCCGCGAAAGGTATTCAGTCTCATCCTTAAGTTTTTGGTCGTTTTGGTTCCCATGTTACATCTTGACTGAATTAGGAAGAAAGTAGTGGTAAATGGTTTCTCTGCACTTCACTGGATGACTTTTTGGTTTTTCATCAGGTGAAAAGAGTTCTCATACCCGGGGACAATTTACTTGTTTACACTATATCGGGTGACTGGCTTTAATTTGATTAAGAATGGTGGTGTGTGTAGAGTTAGCTATTGTTTATGAATAGAGATGGGAGATGGATAACTAGACCAGAGAGACTAGTGCTCTGTCTTGTGTTTCTTGGCTCTGTTTGTGCTAAGTGGTTCTGTTGTATTGTACAATGCGCAATGGAGTCTTTTTACGAAAAAAAGAAATCCGGTGAGGTTCAGCTAGTTGGAATCTGGCGAGGTCGAGCCTCACCTATGGCTGGTCTCCGTGGCCGGTGACTAGCCGAAGAAGAAGGGAAAATAAAAAATAAAAATAAAAATAAAGAGATAAAAGAAAATAGAAAATTAATTAGAGTTCGATTTTTTTTAAAAGAAGAACAAAAAAACTAATAATTGAAATTATTAAAAGGAATAAACGGAGGAAATTGATCTTCCTTATTGAACGGCGAGAAAATATTTTTCAGTTAATGTTCGGTGTTTCGACGAACATTGAAAAATGACTTTCGGGAACCATTTTTGGAATACTTCATTTTTCGCGAAACGAACTGGAGCCTAAAGCTACAAACTTTTTCTCGGGAGGATCCGAAATCAACTGATAGGTCTGGATGGTTTGCAAAATTGCATTGAGCTATCATTGTTTAGGGTAAAATTGGTAAAAGATAGGACGGGATCGTAAAATCGTGCGGATCTTGATCTTTGTCAACAGACAGAGTTAGTCTTATAGATAGAAAAATTGGACAGAATAACTGGGGCTGACATGAAATCGTGATTTCAAACAGTGAGTTCGGCGTCGTAGACCCACTTAATTTAGACTTGAAGTAAAAAAAAAAAAAACGTACGTTAGTCAGCGAGTAATACAAACACGCGATATCACCGATGCAGTAGTGTTGAGTTTGTAATCCTTTAGTAGTTATAAAATACGAATAAAGCATAAAAGCACCGAAAGGAGCTTCTGCTAGTTCGTCTTAAGGAACGTCCCACATAGGATGAGAGGCAAGAACATGGGCAGCAAGGCCAGCGACAAAACACGAGGTCGCAGGATTGGGGAAGTCACGCAGCCATGTGATGAGCACAAAGCGAACTATTCTTTCGCCTTTTACTAAAGAATACCGTGTGCTCGTCACGATAAATGGCATACGCCTATTTTTGGAGGAGATCCCTCAACCGAGGGAGCTCCTAAAATTGATAGTTCAATTTCCAGTTGTTGAGTAAGGAAATGGTTTGAGTCCTCGATCACAACCATCTTTGATCACCAGCGGCATACGATGGCAACCCAGACGATCGATAGTGTTTCTAAGCCAGAAACAGCGAAACTTAGTCCCACATCGGGCATCCGAAAGGTATCGCGTACCAGAATAACGGTTACCACATGAGCTCAACTTACACTAAGCATTGGAAACGGCTGAGCAACGAGGACTGCGAGAAGAGCAATGACAATTCCATTGGCAATGACACGATGTGAAGCGACTGTAAACCGTCCACGAATCGTTTTCTCCATGGGCACAGACAGAAAGTGAAAAGTAAGTGCTTCCAAGCTTCGAACCAGCGAAACAGATGCCGATCAAAACATCTGTTGAAGTTGCAAGCGGCGTCCTTACCGTCGAGTGTCGACAGAGCTTTGATGCCATTTGAGCGCCGCGCTACAGCGAGCTCGAAACCATCAATTTCAGAGAAAAGCTAATATTGATACATCACCGAAAAGGTACCTTCACAAGTGCAAAATCAAGTTCGTAAGAAAAAGGACAAACGGACACATGCATGGAAAGCCTTCCCACCTAAAAGGGGTGCGAAAGTTGCAAAGTCGATATCTGCAAAAGTACAATTATCATGAACTCGGTATATAAGAGGGACAGGCCTCGAAAAACATCAATTCCAAATTTTTCCTAGCAGCTCTTGCACGATAACTGGATACTCCCAACTGTCAGCAACAACAATTTCTGTCATTCAGGCTGTAAAATTTGCGGTCACCTATGATGGTGCACACCACGGATCAAGTAACTGACGAAAATCCAAATCCATATACAGGAATGCTGCATCTTGTTTTGAACAGAACAGCAACGGATTGCGGAGTGATGGAGTCTTATGATAGAGATTGGAGGCCAGACGCAGGAAAGAAAGAATGAAATAAAGAAGCTATTAGCATTACATGTCTATTGCATAAGAGTCTTTGCTAGGAGTAACAACTATTACAGCTTGCTCATATGTTCCTTTTAATCAATCAAACCTCTTGGTTACACCAAAAGAAAATACATGGAGGATGAAAAGATAAATGCTTTGCTAATATCTCACTTATCAGCCTCACTCACTCAGTAGGAATCCAATCTTGGACTCGGCTAAGGGCCGATCTTTGGTTTTACGTACTGCCTCTCCATATGTCATTTCTTCTACGGGACTCTGATCATGCCACTCTACGGGACTCCCATCACTCCACTGGAAAGTGACCCGGGCGGCAGGATCCCACTCAAACTCGGCCCACCAGGCTGCGTCCCCTCAGACCGAGAAGCTTCTTCCCCTCGTGGCGTTCGAGTCCAACAGCAACATTCTGAGATCAGGGCAACAGAATATTAGGAAGCTTACCCCCTGAGGGAAAAACAGAGCCAATGCGCATCAGATTTGGAAGGTTCCGGAGTTCCAGGGACTCGAGACGTGAGAATAGTCCTGAAGCAGCGAATGGTTCCTCTCTTGTGAATTCACCTCCAATGATTCTCTCCATCGAATTGCACTTCTCGACGTACAGTTTCCGGAGTTTCGGAGCATGCACGAGCCAGGACAAATCCGAAAGCCCGCACCAGCGGATATAAACTTCAACAAGACCAGGGAAGCAAGCACAGGTGGGCGCTCGTCCCATTCCTTGACTAATCTCCATCTTCACGAACCCGGAGCAGCGGAAAAGATGAAGCACTTCTAAATGCGGGAAACCGCAGTTGCCTGCTGGTGAGCGAATTATTAGGATGCGGGTCAAGTCCTCGAAATTACCGATGCTCGCTCTCCTTATGCTTCTCGGTAAATTTGGGGACTCGGTTATTTTCAGGGCGGAGGATGGCTCGGACACAAGGATAGATAAGTCGGTGAGATGTCTGGTTCCTCTACTATCTCTTCTTCCTTCACTTGAACCCTTGTCCAGATATGCAGATTAACCCACTGGCTAAACACATTCAACGGTAAGCTTGTGATTGCCCCCGTCGGAATTAGGATTTCCTCAAAAATATTATCTAGCAGCAACCACCGTAAACGAGTCAAATTCTTGATTTCCTGGGGCAATTCACGAATACGAGTGTTCGACAGGTTCAAGTACTGTAGGCAAATTTGATCGCAAATCTCTTTTGGGAATAACAGAATAGATATATTCTCGGATAGGTTCAGGACCGTCAAACAAGCCTTCATCGAATCGAAAAAATCCTCTTGGCACGAGCCTCACATTAGTTTTTCTTACAAGCAAAGTTTCGAGCTGGGAGCATCGGGGTGGTGTTGGGTTGATATTCCGAATCCGTTCTCCCCGTAGAGATACTTTCTCCGCTTCCCCCCATTTGGAGATCATCTCTATGGAAATGTCTTCTTTGTTCTCTATCACTAGCAACTTGTTCTCCGTTTGCCCGCGGTTATGAGCAATCCAGGTCGCCATGTTGCGGATGACGTCGTGCATCTTTACATACTGTTCTCCTTTTAAATTAAGCTCACTTTCCAATAGACAAGCCCTCTTTGAATACCCCAGGATAGACTCCCTCGTCCCGCATACGGTATACATCATCAGAGTATCCTAGGAAGCCCTCTCCGATCCATAGTTCAATAAGCCCATCCGTTCTTATGAGGTAATCCTCAAGAAAGAGACAACAATAAAGAAAGCAAGCCTGGAGGATAGAGTCATTTAAGCTATTATAACTGAACTCTAGTATGTGGTATACTTCTTCCACCATACCTGGCAGCTTGTGCGGATTATTCCTCAGCGTTGTTAGTGCATGCCTCCACTCACGGGGATTGTCTTTTCTGGCCATGGCTCGCCCTACAGTAATTAGCGCTAGTGGCAATCCTTTGCACTCTTCAGCAATGTCCTTTGCGAGGGCAATGTCCTTTGCGAGGTCTCGAATTTCTGGATGAAAATCTACAAGCGATTTGCTGATGTTCTTCTGGAATAATTTCAGATCTTCTTCGGGCGTCAAGCACTGTACTTCCAAGGATTTGTCGGCTTCCATTTGGTCGTATACATGCTTCAACCGAGTTGTGAACACTACTTTGGATCCGTTCTCGAGACCATGACAAGGAACTCCGATGTTCGAAAGGTCCAGCCTCCGCCATACATCATCAATCAACAACACAAACTTCTTCTGGGTCAAAGTATTGCACAGATGATGGACCCCCCTCATCCCAGGACCATCGATCCCAGCTCTCATCTTGAATGTGTAGCCTTTTCCTTATGGCATCACGAATGCTATCTTCATTCACTTGCCTGGACACCACCACCCAAATAACAATATCAAATCCATGATTTTTGCGTGCAAAAGCTTCTCGTTGATCCTTTTCATGAGGGTGGTCTTTCCCACCATCGCCCTTTCCGTATAACTCAATCGCTCCTATTTGGTTTTTGTCCACGAGCCATTTCCACATTTTATCGAGGGAAACATCAATCCCCACGGTCTTGTCCATAGGCATCTCGAGCACTTGAAGGGGAGGCAGTGGTGACGTGAAATCTCCGAATTCTCCTTTCTCATGTTAGAGCTGTCTCGCTTCATTGAGCAATTCATCGAACTTTTTCCCCAATTTATAGCTAGAGAATCTGAGACATTTGATTTGGTCCCGTTCCTCGGCTTCCCGAAGCAATTGATAGACTCCGCCGACAAATTCTTGCACCTTGCCTAACCAGTTCGCCACTTGTGCGCCGCGCACCTCCTCCTCCTTCTTCACGTTCCACCCTTGCCTTCACATCGTCGGGGTCGAGCCGAGAACAATCTGTCCTTTGGGCAGTGCCCTAATTCACTCTTGTTAATGTAAAAAGCTTGAAACCTTTGAAAGCCATCTTACATTGATATATAGATTCTCTTACACATACGCTTTTGCATTTTTAGAGGTCCACCGACCATCTACGGAGATTTCCATTTGTACCCAATTTGCAAGTCACAACTCACTCAAAATGTACATGTCATTCTGCAGACATCAATTATAGAATTCAGTATTCTTAAAATTGGTAGTCACTTTTACTTCTCTCTCTCGGAATTTTGGAAAAAAATACAATCGTTATTATTTTACAATTACTTTATCGTAAATAATTGAAATTCAAAAACGTAAGTTGCATGCAATCTCAACCACTATCTTTTCTTTAATTCATTTGTTCCTCCATAAATTTAATGTCTAAAGGGTTCTATAGTAGAAGTATTTTATATATCTTATGGAGAATATAATTAGTAAAGTAACGTCGCATAAATCCATTTAATTACGACTAGATTAAATTAAAATTTGAATGTTAAGAACATAAGATCGCAATTTGAAGCGTGGAATTGTTTCCCCATTACATTTAAATTGTAATTGACAGGAACAAAAATATTTGGACAAAAATTATTTCTTTAATAAATTTTACAAATAGAAAGAACAAAAAGAATTAAAGTAATATAAATTCATTTTATTGCTAGAGTTCAAGAAGAATCTTTGAAAATTAAATAACCTATAATATATTTTATAGTTAAAGTAAACTCATCATAATTTGCAGTGGGGTAAGGACATTACAAGTTTCGTAACTTTAGAACGACGCTCACTTCATTGCCATAATATTATTTTTTTTACCACTTGAGTGTTTTAACTTCTAAAAATCGTTCATTTGAGTTGCCTTAACTTTCAATCAATCACTTTAAGTGTTGTTACTTTAGAAAATTTTCATCCAAGTGCCAAAAATCCAACGTAGCGTAGCAATTGTGATAAACGTTCTCTAAAAAAAATTATAGCACTCAAGTGATCGATTGAAAAGTTATCTTGCTCTCAAGTAATCGAAAAAAAAAAGTTATGGCTCTCAAATGAGCATCATAAAAACGTTTTAATCCCTTGTGGTGTCTTTTTCCTTTGCAATATATTGATTTTTTATACAGGAAAAAAAGTTAATAATGAATATTTTATCAAGAAAAAGTACTCATCAACGAAGACAAGAATAATCCTTTATTGATAATTTTTCATTATTAATTACTTTAGAAATGTATGCTGTCCATGTTGTTGCGCCTTAACTTTCCACTCAAACGTGTATTCATCTTTGTATGGTATATTGGTGATTACCGGAGTTAACATATCAATGTTTATGCCAGGTCCCTAAGCTACTTATTCGTCTATTGTTCTAGAGCTTTACTTATCAAGGTTTATTTCATGACCAAGCCTCATTTGATTTAAATTTATCAACTCTGAAGGAGAGTTTTGAATGCTTCAATGTGTGACCACTTACCCACTATAAGTGGGTTTGGTTGAGTTTGATTTGTAAACAAAATTTCGATGACATTCTCTTTCTCACACACACACATGTAAGCTGCAATTTTAATTCATTTGCGTAAACCCAAGAATAACACGTATAGATATGTGAATTACATAGTTTCATAAAGTAAAAGAATTGACGCACATTATTTCGGATCCATCGTTCTTGATGCGAAATTTGCGAAGATCCGATGCTCAAGAGTTTTTCCTCTATAAACCTCCTTTATGGCTTCAATGAGACGGCCCCCTCACATATCGCTTTCCGACGATTCTTAATGTGAGATTATGTGGACATTAAGATTTAAAGGAGGGACTTGAACTCTATTTATAGAGATTGAAACCTATTCCCTCATTATAGATGAGATTTATCTCGATTCATACTATTCATCTCATATCCAACTAAAATTAGGAAATCTTTTATCTTTTTTTATTAGACTAATAATTAATTATAATAACAATTAATAAAGCTCATATATAATATATTCTAACAACACATACACACATCGTACCCCAAAAGGTCACTTCCTAAAATTGAAGATCCCCACCCTCAAGCAACCTAACATATGAAGGGTGGTTAAAACGAATCGCCCGTTGGTTTGTCGTCGCAACCACACGATTGATTATGCTTGTTTGTAAAACAAACAAAATGGTGTTTTTTCCTTGTCCCACATAAAAAAGATGAGAAAAGATGAGACATTTTATAAGTAAAAGCTATTCTAGCTCTTCAATTGAAGAAATAGATTAAGTGGGCTCAACCCCACTATACTTGCGAGATGCCCAATTATTAGGCGCACTTTGCAAGCTTACATGCATGGAGAATTGGCGAAACTATAGGCCTAGTATGTCCCCAAAAAAATTTAGGATTGTGGCAGGGTGTGATTGGTTTTTTTGCAAGAATTGACTTTAGCCAAACTTGCCCAATATGAACCCGACATTGTATCGTCTGAATCATGGTGAGGAGCACGGCGTCAAAGGTGCTGGATATCTGGAGTTACAAAAGCCAGTATGTGCACATAGCTCGTTTTCTAGCTTATGCTTCTTGGCAGCTGTCAGTCCAGCACTAGGTGCATTAGGATTATGTAGAATTAGGATTATTAGAAATTTTTCGTGATGAGCGTCCTGGGAAAGCCTTCCTTGAATTTGTCAGGGAAAAAAAAATCGACTTCATTGCTATGATTAGAGGCACTATTATAACTCAATTTTTTTAGAAAACTGCTTGTACTTGAGCCGAGCCAACCGTGCCGGAGCTCGACAAACTAGCCGTGATGCGGGAGAATTCAGCCCGCGATGCTGCCTGGTGGCCCGGCCTAAGGACGAGCAATGCTATCCCGGATGTTGCCCTCCAGCTTCGGGACAAGCAAACGAAATCCTGTTTTTCCGTCAGTAACTGTTTGGAGAGCTCAGCCCGCAATCTAATCCTCTCCTCCATGCAGCTTCCACGTGTCGTAACATTAACCAGTGCCCATAAATATCCCACTCTCTCTCTCTCTCTCTTCCCCGCAAATCTGGAAAACCTGTCTGAACAAATATCATCCGCCATCCCCCTCTCTCTACGTGAAGCAAGCTGAAACCTTTCTTCATCGCCATGAACTCGAGAGCCTTCCTCTGCTCCTACTCTCCTCACCCTGATTCCCTCCTCAAGCAAAGGACTTCACTCGGTCCGCCGCGCCGCCGAGGAAATGCTTCGCGTCGGCGACTCGGTTCCAGTGCCGGGTCCGATTGATCTCGGGCGGGCGATGTTGCACGTTCCGGGTCTCGGCCCGAAACCCCGGCCTGAAGTCGGAGCAGTACGAAATCTCGGAGGTGCAAGAGTCGGCGAAGTTCAAGAACGGCCAAGATGAGGGGGACGGGGATATCGTTCCTTGGTGGGAAGAATTCCCCAAGAGATGGGTCATCGTGATCCTCTGTTTCTCAGCCTTCTTGCTCTGCAACATGGACCGAGTAAAGCCTCTTGTCTCTCTTCTTTTTGCTTATCCCTTACTCTGCTTCCCAGTATGGTGGCTATGGCTACACACAAGAATTTGCTTCCTCAGTTTAAAGTTGTCAGGGGTGGCGGAGAAGTATTAGAAGGGAGGCGATTACTCCTGGAAAAATTGTTCGTTCCAAGCTAATGAAAGAAATTGATCAAAATGATAGGCATGATCATTCTAAGATTTGCTATTTTCTGTCTTGCTTGCTTCATTTAATTTTGGTGAATGTTCAATGTGGAGAGCAACCTTTGCGCTGTTATTGTTCTCAAGAAAAACCCATTTGACGAAGGCAAGTGTAGATTCACCTTTGCGATATTATGGCCCGGCCAGCTGTAATTTGAGATGCCAGCTGCTAATTGACTCGACCCTTTGAATCTTGTTTAGATTGTGTGCCATTACCTGGGCTATCAATTGAGTCGATTCACTCCGCGTAATTGAGAAAATCCCAGTTCCGTTGGATCGTCTTCTATGGGAATTGCATGAGATTTCTGAATCTACTAAGTGGTGTTACATTACAGAACATGTTTGAAAAGTTTCTTTAAAGGGGACGTCTTTATTGGCGAGAACATTAGTAGGTAGGTTAGTCAAAGTTTCACTACTTGTAGCATCCCTGTTCTATTAAAATGGAAAAATGGTGTGGAGGGTGAATTAAAGTGAATTCTCCAAAAGTCCCTAGAAATTTGGAAGCTCTGAGGGCGGTAGTTTTGATCTCTTTGAAGCGCTATCTCATATCTTAAGTTTCTCTTAATCTGATAGTTTGGATCCATTTGCTCTCAGGATTTATTTTTTTCTTATGTGATACTCTTCATTGCAGTCATTCACTTTGACCACATTCTAAGTTTGTACATTTTATTCCAAGAAAACAGAGCTTTTTTATTTAGCATCTTTATACAGATCTGCTTTGGCAGGTAAACATGAGTATTGCTATACTTCCCATGTCTGCAGAATACAACTGGAACCCAACCACTGTTGGTTTGATACAGTCTTCCTTTTTCTGGGGCTATCTCCTCACCCAGGTAAAGAAACTTCTTGGTAAAGTTAAAGACTCATGAGCTTTCTGTGGGTCCTTTTCTTCATTATATGCCTGCAATAATTTTGATTATCTGGATAAGCCTGCTAGAAAGCATGTGCTCCTTTCTTGGTCTGACTCCAGTTGTCAATGACAGATTGCCGGCGGCATTTGGGCAGACACCGTGGGTGGGAAACTTGTCTTGGGATTTGGGGTAGTTTGGTGGTCCATCGCAACAGCTCTCACTCCAGTCGCTGCTAAACTTGGGCTTCCTTTCCTACTTGTCGTACGTGCCTTTATGGGAATTGGCGAGGTTAGCTCATTGTTCTACTTAATCTTTTTCGTTCTTCCTATGCTGGCAAGAATAGATAACAACTACATCTAACATGTGAAACCGAATTTGGTATTTGGCGCAATTCTGTGTATAGTTCGTGGGTTTATATTGGATAAAAATAGTAACAATGTCTTAAGGTGTAAAAAACCATTTTGAACCATTATGCCCTCTCTGCTCAACATAACTTGGTTTTCCCCCAACATCTGTGCAGGGTGTTGCTATGCCTGCAATGAATAATATCTTGTCAAAGTGGGTTCCCATATCAGAGAGAAGTAGATCACTGGCACTGGTCTACAGTGGCATGTATCTAGGATCAGTCACTGGCTTCGCCTTTTCGCCGTTTTTGATACATCAGTTTGGCTGGCCATCAGTCTTCTATTCTTTTGGTTCCCTGGGAACGTTATGGTTCGCAACCTGGCTAAATAAGGTGACTTCTATTTTTATTCCGAGAGATGGATTCCTTTGGAATTATGCTGCTGGATGACATCATATCTTTCGAGAGCTTTATCACTGGAAAATTTAATTTCGGGAGTTCTCATTGCAGGCATACAGTTCACCTCTCGATGATCCTCAGCTGCGGCCTGAAGAGAAAAAGCTGATTTTAACCAATAGCATTCCAAGAGAACCTGTGACTACGATACCCTGGGGTTTAATACTGTCGAAACCACCTGTATGGGCCCTCATAGTGTGTCATTTCTGTCACAACTGGGGGACATTTATTCTTCTCACGTGGATGCCGACATACTATAATCAAGTAAGCTTTTGACTCATTACTTGACTTTCTTATTCACTGGACAACTGATACAATTACTCATATAATAATTGGTCTACCAGTGGATTGTCATGGGCCATCTTTGTACAATAATTGACATGCTTCGATTTCATCTATCCCTAAAATGATAACAGGTGCTAAAGTTCAATCTCACAGAATCGGGGCTTCTATGTGTATTACCTTGGCTTACAATGGCGTTTTCTGCTAATCTTGGAGGTTGGATTGCGGACACTCTTGTCAGCAACGGCGTATCTGTGACAACAGTTCGCAAGGTACCTTGTTCTAACGCTTCATGCCTTAGTATTAGGAGAGCAACAGCAGCTCGGGAAAATCATAATGAAGATTATAAGAATGAAAAATACCGAACATGCTTCTCATTGATAATATGTGCTCAATCTTCAACTTCCCGTGACATTATACTTTAATTGGCTGTTCCTTATAGCAAGAAGCCCTTAATCAGTTGCATATCGTTTAGTTTGGGACATGTTATTATTAGCTTCTCTTGACTTCTTTCTTGTGCTTTGCCTTTTGAGCAAATCATGTATATTGATCTGGCACCCGCTTGCATCATATTGTGCAGATCATGCAGTCAATTGGATTTCTTGGACCTGCTTTTTTTCTTACCCAGTTGAGCCATGTTGACTCTCCTGCAATGGCTGTTTTATGCATGGCCTGCAGTCAGGTTTGCTTCCATCTCATTGTTAATGTGTCTATGTTTAACTGTAGAAGCAAAAGTGAAACATTATTTACATGAAAACTTCACCTTATCAATCAGAAGGTTTTCTGAGATCACTTCTAGTCACTTCGTCCTTTGCCATTATGAATGCTTCTTAGATCCCTCTCGTTTCTTTCCGAATCTCATGGAACTCGCATTAGCATATCTTTTGAATGATCTATTGTGGGCTCCAGTGCATTGCTAAAGTTGCCCTTTTGTCCGATTACTTTGCTAGTCAGGATGATCATCAAATTTGCAGCTGTTATTTCATCGTTTCGTTTAAGGAATAGAAGGCATCTAATCTCTTTCCTTCCATTGATTGTGACATTAGATTAGGAATGTGACGGACATTCATTGAAAAACTTTAGGTTGATCTAATCTGATACGTTGTATTTTAATCTGCCTGTCCAACTTTGATTCGATCTGCTTTCGTGGTACGAGACATTTTCTTATAATAACCAGTCATAAACTCTTTAAGCAGGGAACTGATGCATTCTCGCAATCTGGTCTGTACTCAAATCATCAGGACATTGCTCCCCGCTACTCCGTAAGTAGTATTTCTTCATAATTCATCTTTGTTGATTTCAGTAGAAGGGTACTCCACTCTGCAGCATTTGGAGATAAATCCTGATCCTGGCGAGGTCCAACTAGAAACGATGTTCAACTTCTTCTTTTGACCATCTCAGGGGCTCAGCACCAAAGTCCAGTGTTACTAGTGTAACCATGTTGTTTTCATAATGCCCCAGCTAACATCTTTCTTTGGATTCTCTTGACAGGGAGTACTGCTCGGTTTATCCAATACTGCTGGCGTATTGGCCGGTGTTTTCGGGACAGCTGCGACGGGCTACATCTTGCAACATGGTCTTTACCTTGTCCTCACTGAAAATTTTAACTACCGAAAACGTAGTGTTGATAAAATTGTTCAGAAAATATTTCAGATCCGCTTACAGTCTTTCTCCTTTCTCTGCTTGCAGGGAGTTGGGACGATGTTTTCAAGGTCTCAGTTGGGCTTTACTTAACCGGAACTGTCGTGTGGAACCTTTTCTCATCAGGCGAGAAGATTTTGGATTGACCGAATATTCAATCATCGACCCGCGACGCGCCAATCATCCTGCATCTGATCAGTAAAGAGAGACTTGGTGAAGGAGCAAGAGAAGCCGATGGGACCGGAAAAGGCAGGACAGTTGCGTGGTGGTTGACGCAATGTCTTTGCTGGAGTCTGAAGAACTTACTAAAAGCATTTGAGAGACCAAAACGATGGGGCCTGCGAACAAACTTTCCTAAAATTGGTGGCTTCCGTGCCTTTTCCTATCGATTATTTGACTTTGCCATGGCATTACACGAGCGGAGGAGGAAGAATATCATGAGATTGCCTCGATACAAACTTCATGAATTTAACGTTGTATATACAAACATCAATTTTGTATGTCAGTAAATTTAGCGTTGTATACAAACTTAAGGAAAAAGTAAAAAAAAAAACTCGTAAGCCTATTGTATTGATATTAATTCAGTCATAAATTTTTCAATTAGATCAATTTAGTCCAAATCATTTTTTCATTAGTATAAATTCAATTCGTCAGGTCAATTTTAATTGGAAATTGTTGACATGGATGTCGGTCATGCAACGTAGGACGGCAAAGTTAATGTGGGTATTTTTTAATATTATATTATCAAAAAAAGTATTTTTAATTACTTTTTCCTTGTTAAAAAAATTTAGCTTTGGCCAACGAGAGACTTGGCAGCTCTCACTGGCAACTCGCAAAGGTCAGGTAGCCCTCGGCAACTAGGGTCTCGACCCTTGCTAGACCCGGGTAAGGGCTGTCACGGCCTTGCCGGTCTTGGGCAATGGCCTCGCGCATGGCTGGTGAGGCCGTGATGCCCTGGGCAAGGCGACCCTCACTCAAGGGCAAACAAGGGTTGCCGGCGACCTTCGTCGGCCAAAGCTAAATTTCGAAAAAAAATAGTTGAAAAATAATTTTTTTGAAAAAAATTAAAAAATGTCTACATCAACGCCGGTCATCCTACGTAGCGTGGTCGGCGTCTACGTCAATGTTTTCCCATCAAAATTGGCTGAATAAATTGAATGGTACTAATGCAAAAAGGTTTAGAATTAAATCATTCTAACCGAAATGTTTAGAATTGAATTGGTACCAATAGACATAGGAATTTTTTGATATTTTTCCCCAAACTTCAGTAGGTTGCTTTTTTGCTCAAGCGTTTTGCCATATAGGCCTCATGCCGGAGGTCCCATAAATCACTTTTTAAATTCTATTAGTTAGTTGTCGAAATACTTACGCGATGTATTTATACTCAACAAGTACATCTAAATATACGGAAGACGCGACATAGAAGGCAAAATCATCACAATGACAATCTTTTTTATGTTACAAGTATACTCTTCAAGGAAATCTAAGCACTCCAGGCACATGAAACGACGACGAATGGCAACGACAGAACCAATAACAAATTTTCACTTTGGGTGTGCATGCATGAATTTTGCCATATGGACATGTAATAAACCCCCTGTTCAAGCCACAACCGCGGCGAAGTTTGTGACTTCATCCACGCCTTCGAGGCCCCTATGCCGGAGCGGCGAGTCCCTGGGCCGGGCCTACGAGAGCCCGTGGGCGCAAGTAGACGCGGAGCCCGTTCTTCATGAACAAGGTCAGCGACATCTTCTGCTCCACCCGGTGGCCGGGGACCGGCGACAGCACGTAGCGGAGGAGCACCGCCGACGCCACCGACTTCATCTGCAGGTACGCGAGGTCCTTCCCGAGGCAAGTCCTGGGTCCGGCATTGAACGCCATGAACTTGTAACCATCCTTGGGCGGCTCGAACCGGTCGCCCTCCGGCGACAGCCACCTCTCCGGCTTGAACTCCAAGCAATCCTCGCCCCATATCGCCTTCATCCTCCCGACCGAATATATCGAGTACGTCACCGTCGATCCCCGAGGCACGAACGTGCCGTCCGGCAAGACGTCGTCGGAGACAACGTGCTTGTAATCTTCGGGCACGGAAGGATCTGACCTCGTAGTCTCGGCCGGTGAAGCTTTCGGATACATCAATCTGCAAGTGGTAAAAATTAGAGAAATTGTTTGAACAAGGTAGATTCGTTGAACTAAACTAGTCACATTCAGTACGTGCCATTGAATAAATCAATCTTCGTACGCTTAGGTTATTCTATATTTGTGTCATTGCCAACATTAGGTCTCATTTTTCCTTTGGATTATAAGTTTATACCATGAATTTATCATCTACCTGTCTGCCTCATCGAAGACCAGCGGGTCCGCCACCCACTTGGCCGGTTCGTCACCGCGTGTCTCCCGGAGCACCGTTGTGATCTCCCGGATTATCTTCTCCTCCACTTCGGGGTTGTTCATCACCAGCCAGAAGAACCAGCTGAGGGCGACTGAGGACGTGTCGCGCCCGGCGAGGACGAAGTTGAGCGCAATGCGCTGGAGAACGGAAATGGGGAATAGGTTCCCGTCCACGTCGCGCTTCTTCAAGAACCTCGACAGGAGATCGTCGGACGGAGCCTCTTTCCTCGCGTCGATGGCGTCATTCATGTAAGTCTCAACGACCCCGAGGCTCCTCTGCAGCCTCTTCTCCGAGCCGATAGCGAAGACCTTCTTCAACCTCCACAGGAAGCTCGGGTACAGCAACCTCTGGAGCGTCGCCTCGGTGGCGGTGTCGAAGGCGATGGCGAAGGGGTTCTCGGGCATTTCTGGGGACAAAGTCTCGGGGTCCTTGCCGAACGTGAGCCCGCAAATGTTGTCGAACGTCAAACGAAGCAACAGATCTTGCAAGTCCACCGAGGTTTTATCTCGAGCAGCTTTGTCCAAAATCGTCCAAAGGCGCGACTTTATGGTCCGGCTGACCCACCGGGCCATGGCCTGCCTGAGCGTCCGGGTCGTGAACTCGAGAGCCGCCGTTTTCCGCTGGATCAGCCAAGTGTCCCCGTCGCTGTTGAAGATCCCCTGGCCCAGCAAGTCGTGGAAAGCAGCCTGATACGTGGGGCCCTTCGGGTAGTTGTCGAACCGGGTCCGGAGCACGTGCTCGATGTTCTTGGGGTGGCACGTGACGGTGTAGAGCCCCTGCCGGCGGGCCAAGAAGGGGAGCGCGACCGTGCAGGTCTGGTACGTGGCGGAGCCGCCAGCGGCACGGAGGTTGCCGGCAATCCAGTCGTGGATGCGCCGGCGGTTCGAGAAGAGGGCGGGGAGACTTCCCACGAGCGGCCACGCCTTGGGGCCGGTCAGGGTCCGGGCCAGGAGGCAGAACCAGAGTAGGTATGCCGAAGCGGCGGCCGCCACGGTGAAGAGAATGAGCGGGATCTCCATGATTGATCAAAGAGCAGATCAAGTTAGAGACTAAATTGCAGGAGAGAGTCACGGGTGGCGAGTGGGCGAGAGAGAGGAGGGTTATTTTATGGGTTATATAGAGGGTGATGTCTTTATGATGGATCAGAAGACTAAGAGCAAAATGGAAAATTTTAGGAAGGAGTTGTTGAGACTTTCTTGACGAATCTGAACACTGACGCTCACTCATGGCATTGGAGGCTTGAGAGTGAGTGGTGGAGAGATTTCCTGAGTAGTACGTGAAAAGAAACACATGTTTAATTAAAGGTTTAATACGGCGAAAAATCCCAAAACGATATATTTATGATAAATTTTTTTCAAATTAATTTTTTTATCACTAAAAATTTTAAATTGATACACCTATGACAAATTTATTCTACCCATCATTAGTTTACATTAAATTTTACCGTCAAATTGCTCGGTTAGATAACACGTGACGGTTGACGGATGTATCAATCCGAGATTTTTACCATCTTTTATTATAGGTGTATCACTTTAGAGTTTTCACTGTATAATTCTTGAGTTAGATAATACGTGTAAGTAGACAGAGATCGGTTCATGGCCTATAAGAAATAGAAGGCGCTCCGATGGGTGAATTAGTATGGAGTTTTTATCCTCTATTTATCACGGGAATGTCAACTTGAGATTTTTCATGGTACTAACTGAATTTAACGAAAACTAATAGTGGGTAAATTTATTACATATATACCGGTTTCGAGGTTTGAGTGGTGAAAAAATTATTTGGGGTGATTTGTCACGGGAATACCAGTTTGGGGGTTTCCCGTAGTATTAACCCTTACTTAACTACATTCTATAAAGACCTTTCTTATTAACGAGTGTTTCAACGCACCGTTTATAAGTATATTTGATTTAGAATAACTCAATTTTCAAGATGCTATTGTGCATTAACATCACAAGGGCAATCTGGGCATCGGCTCTTATGACACTCGTTAACAAAGTCCATTCGCAAATTAGAAAACTAGGACTTCTTTTGTTAAATATGATTAGCAAACGCGCAATCTGTGCTTCCGACTGTGTCAATTCTTCTTCTTTTTCTACGCAATGTTTCATGTGTACACATCAACAGATCAATGTTCCTTCTCCTCTTTTGAAGAAAAAATGTCACAAGAGATCTGCGCCAATCACTTTACGGTTTTCTTCCCTCAAAATTCAATCTTCAATACTTCGCATGCAGCGAGTAATTACTGAATCAATCCAACCTCTCTAAGGTTTTGGTTTGATGGTGTATGGTATGAATTTGTCCCCGAACTAGACTTGTTTGTTGGTAATCACACATTCTTGATGAACAATTTGACCCACTTACACCTATGACATGGGCGCTTATAAAATGTGAAGATTGTACATTAGCATTACATATACGACGTATGACAAGATTAATCAAATGAGTTTTTATTTTTTTGATCAAATAATCAAATGAGTTTGAAAGGCTTCAGATCGGATAGGAGAATCAATTACCCTAAGCTCATATGTATTACTGATGATTAGTTTGAATTATCTATGATACTATTACGTTCCATCTCAGTACGAAGTAGAACTTTCTTAAATATATGTACTACTCAAAACCAAATCAGAATCCCCAGTTACTTATGAAAGTTGTAAATTTAACTTGCTATTTGTCGAGTCGTTTTCAAGCGCGACGCCCCCGTCCATCTAGACCGACGTTTCTCAACCGTTATCATTCACAAGAAAAGAAGTGATCCCCCTGTCTTCTGGTACGGTGATTGACTCGGGTGGATTGGACGGCTCAAAAAATAATATCTCATGCGCGAGTGCTTTAGGGTGCATTTATTTTAGAAAATGTGTTTTCTCGAGATTAGTTTTCTAGAGTTTCTCCCGTTTGGTTCACCGAAAATGACTTAATTGAAGGAATACACTTTTTGGTGAAAAGAAAACTCATGCACAAGATCAAGAAAGTGAATTCCTCAATCTATAGAGGTGAAATCACCTTCCGAAATTGCTCCTATCGATTTTTTTTTAAAAAATTCAATATTTAATATTTTATTTTATTTTTTATCTTCTTTTCTTTTCTTTTATCTTTTTTTTTTTTTCTCCAGTCACTAGGCCTTGGTGATGGCCAGTCGGCTCGAGCTCGCCCTTGGGTGGGGAAGAAAGAAGGGAAAATAAAAGGAAAGAAAAAATAAAATAAAATAAATAATTCAAATTTTCTTTTTGCCGAAGATAAAGTGATGAGATTTAAATCATTTTTCAAAGGAGATCCAAACATCACAAAATATTTTGGGTCACACATCGGCCAAACAAACAAAGGAAAACGAACCATTTCCTCTCCTCGGAAAACATTAGCTGTCGTTTGTTGTCCGGTGCCTTGAGATTGTAGGGTCTTCGTGGGGCGACGAGAGGAAACCAAACCACCGACTCCAACGAAGCCTCTTTCTTCTTCGAATTTTCTGACCAGAAAACGAAGAATCCTCCCATATGCGCTGTCATGTGCTGCGTACCGACTCTTAGTTTTTTCCCTCTTCTAATTTTTTTTTTTCTGCAAAATATCGAAATCGTGGTTTGGTAGGAAATCCATTAACTATTGAACCAGCAAATAGCAGCTCTCAAAAATTGCTCTGCATCTTCTTCCAGTGGGAGAAGCAATGTCGACCATGCATGCATCCACGGGGACTTTCTTGATCATGGGGTTAATCCAAACAAGCAAGAATCCCCACTCAATATCGCTTGCCAAGAAAATTCTCAGCAACCCCCTGCGCTTTGTCTTTTCTTGATCATGGGACTTTCTTGACCTCTCTTCTTGTCACCCTTTCTGCCATAAACTTCAGAGAGAGAGAGAGAGAGAGAGGAAGAGAAGAGAAGTTTTGGTAGTTAGAGGCGGTGTACCCACATTGAGAAATTAGGGTTTTTCCCCCTTCAAAACATGGGAAATGGATGTAATCAAAGACCCAATTAAAAGGAGGTTGAACCCTCTTGTGCAAGCAAGAAATGAAAGGTCATGAACGCCACCCTTTGCCCTTCCTTAGGGTTTCGGCCATCTCCAACCTCATTTGTTTCCAAATTGGAAGGAGTTTTCTCCCTTCAACTTCCCATCTTTCTTTTGCTCATTACGACAAATGGAAGGTGCCAAAACTATACTCAAGTCCCATCCGTCGTCGCCATTAAGACTGACTTCCAGTTTCTCGTGACTTGATGGAGAAAACGCCTCTCTTTAGTCTAGACTATAAATGACGGGGAATGGAAGTAATTTTCAACTAGCTCGAATTTCGTTTTTCCCATGGGAAAAGCTCGTGTTATTAAGCATCAATCGACTCCCAAATGCCGCTTTGATCGATGAACATAACCGCGAATCATACGTTTTAGATGACTCGAATGTGATCCGTTCAAAAATTTTCACCGGCTTTAGATTGTAATTCACATCAAAAATTTTCAATCACCATTCATTCTTTACACCTTCGGAACTTCTCTCGCCATTTGTTTATGCACCTCAGCATGCGCGTGTGCCTTTTCTAAATATCGAAAAAGAGAAGGACATCCAAGTGTGGAAATCGGTAGCCCACGCGACATTTACCAAGAGGCCGTTAGAATTTGTGCATGCAATTTGACAACTGATTTGATAACTAAGCATGAGCCATCCCAGCCTACGAAGCTTGTGAGAGTGTAAGTCGATACTCTATTGAAAAGCCATGCATACGAAAACATTGAACGCCATGGTTCTGGTAATGTATAGAAGAAGTTATCGAACCGCAAGATTGTGAGATTTTATTGGATCACAACTAATTGTTCTAAAAACTTAAGCTAATAGAAGAATGTGTAGTTTAATATTTATATATGCCAACATTCCCCTCACGCTTAGTCTCGATCTTTTTGCCTAATACTAAGCGTGTAAATATTCATTTAAGAGGTAAATAGGAGCTGAAAAGATTTGAATTCGGGACTTCATTTATGATATTTATAACTTCCAACAAAGATGCATGTAAGAAAGCTTTTCTTGTGCTATACAGCAAGGAAAGAGTCTGATGAACAGCCAGATTATCTTTGATCTACGTGGATTGAAGATCTTCTTCTTCTTTTTTGTGTGTGTGTGTTGGGGATTGTTCTCTTTCCTCGGACCAACTTAATGAATAATGCAGGGCTTGACTACGATTTTTATGGGCCCTCAGAAAATTTCCTCCTCCTCCTTGCCTTCAAACTAAAACAGCCCACAGATTTAGGGTTTTGGTCTTTTGAGGATCCTTCAAACTAAAACAGCCCACAGATTTAGGGTTTTGGTCTTTTGAGAATCAAATTGAGTCTAGGGTCGACATCTCATGCTGAAAGAGAAGTTGTTCGACCCCGTCCAGGATCAAAAAATTTGTGACGGATCGATCTTTCTTAGCCTAGCCGAAAGAATCAGTTACTCAGACAATCTATATCTCAACCTAAATCCTCCCAAATCCCTAACAGCGGCGAGTATTAAGTCGCACATAAAGCGCATCACGATAATTGCTGACCAGCATGGCTAGAAACCGGCCGTGACATTGTATAGAATTAATGATTTTTTGCTATCACTAGTAAAGTGTTATGCCGGCAGTCATGGGCGTCGCTTAAAAAGGGCAACAGTTATGATATAAATCGAATATTTTGATGTGAATCCCAACTCCTGTAATGATATTCGGGGAGAGTATCAACATTGGTCGCGATTTCCACTCTTCCGCCTATCAAAACACATATGGATAGGTAGAATTTTTACAAGAAACAAGTCGAAAACATAATTCACTGGTGATAGTTGGAGGTGAGCATCGGTCCCAACTCAACTAGAGTACCAAGTCTGATACTGCGGTTGCGTAGGTTCGTGGGTAAAATATCTAGGAACGACTTATTTCTTGGTTTGGCGATTTGAGCAAATAAGAAATTCAAGTTTTGGTTGTTCACGTGAGTTGCAAGTACTTCAACCGCTTTGCCAAATGATCTCAAATTAATTATAAAACATATTAAGACGCATAAAAGGTTTAGGGACCGAATTAACATCAATATAATAGATTTAAGACTTAAGAGCCCACTACACATGAGCCGCCGCCGGTGTGCCGTAACACGAGCGACGAGTCTTAGAGAATCTAATTGCTCGTGTAAGCCCGGTGCAATCCGATGACGGGACAAGTAGCCCCCTTCCTCCTCCCTCGTTCATCGGAGTCATCCGGAGAAACGGGAAGTCCTTGCTTCGGACAGGAATTGGCTCCCTATGGGCCTGGGCAGAAACTACGCATAGACAGCCCAATTTGTCGGATAAGCTGATGGATTACGGTCCTTCCACGTGTCGAATTTCCATCCACACCTGCTGACAAAGACTCTCGAGCTGCTTCTTTCCTTTGCTCCCCAAGAAAAATAAAAAAAAATGGAAGAAAAAATTTACTGATGGAGGGAAAATTTCCAGGGAATGAGAGAGGATAAGCCACTTGTGGAGGTCTTGTGCTAGAAACGCTCCACACAGCTCCGAATCGACCATCGTACCGCTGAGAATCGATCAGCATGGGCATGCAGATATAATTATCGCACGCTCCCGCACCCCCGTTCCCCTACACATTAGCGTCCTCTAGTAGGCAGCCAGAGACAGAGAGACAGAGAACGAGGAAAGGCCTTTAGGACATGGCTTCCTTAACCGCCATAGCCTTCGCTCCGACCGCCGGGAGGGTGTTCGCCGCCACCGCCGCCAAGGGCGCCGGCGGGAGCAAGGAGGAGAAGGGGCTGCTGGACTGGATCCTGGGGGGCCTCCAGAAGGAGGACCAGCTCCTGGAGACCGACCCGATCCTCAAGAAAGTGGAGGGCAAGGACGGCAGCGGCAGCGGCAGCGGCAGCAAGAGCTCCGTGGCCGTGCCCCCGAAGAAGAAGGGCGGCTTCGGCGGCCTCTTCGCCAAGAACTGAAGGATGTCGAGGACGACACCCGACGACCGCTCGGCCTGGCCACTTGGATTCCCCGGTGAAAATCGATTCGTGAATTTTTATTCAGTGCAATCATCTCTGTACTAGATTTACTTCCAACTCTGTATTATTTACTTGCGCTCTGAAGTCTTTTTAAGGGCTGTTTGAATTCATTCTGGATAAGCCAAACCAGTTGATTTCTTGCCAAAATTCGGGCAAGGAAAAAAGAATCGAAGGGAAGCTTGCCTGATGATGGTTTCGCATGCCTCGTTCGTTTATTTCAAAAATTGGAGACGCAATGGCATATTTTCTAGGTGTCATCGAAGTACAAGCCGTTCTAGCCTCTCAAGCGAGTTAGGAATGTCCTTAATTTTATTCAAAGAATGCTAATGTAGTGATTAGAAGAGGTGGACAAAAAAAGAAATTTTGTGCTATGAGATCACCTAACTCTCTCTCTTACAAAACATCTGTGCAGGAGAGCATTCCCACTCTGATAAATAAATGCATGTGACGGTTCGTGTTTGCGAGTCATGTTCGGGTCTATTAACTTAAAGGTATCGTTCTAAATAGGTTAATTCTAACAAGACCCGCTTAATAATCATGTCAAAAAGAATAATCCTAACACGTCCACAGATATAAAGTTTCTTTACAATCAGGGTGTAGCTAAAAATCAGTTGTCTTAAATATTTAAAAGGTAACCGATTTCAGATAATTCCACCTTAAAAAATTAGCCTAAACATATCTCGCCCTACTCCTCTCTCTCACTCTCATGGTTCGTACTATCTCGTTGGCACGCCATACCCCTAGCCCTGCTCAACTCTCTTGCGGTTGCACGCCGCCTCCTTCTACCGCCATGCAAGCGGTTGCACTCAACCTCCAGCAACCTCAGATCCGGGAGGCAAACATGGACGCGCGCACGCTCACACATGAGAAAGAGAGAGGAGCGGGTAGACGATGGCAGTGGGATAAAATTTACACCTGATTAGGGAGGGTCTTATCGCGATGCATTATACTTTATACGCTACAATTGATTCACCGAAATGGTTTACAGAGAATGGTTGCTCTTAGAGCATTAAATTTCTGATTCCTAATTGACTGGATGTTCTGCTTTTCTATATTAGCTCACTTAGATGGCGCTTGCATACATATTTAAGAGTTTCCATTTACAAACATAGTTAAGCAATCGAACTAATCAGCGCACAGCTTACAGAACAAAGCAACGACACATTCAGGCGTACATTGTATTGTCACAAGCTAAGATGACATTCATTACTCTGTTTTGCAAGACTGGCGTGCTCAAGTCTTCTTAACAGAAGTAAGATTTGAGCAGAACTCCGAGGTTCTAACCAACCCCGATGTAACCTGCTGTTTTGGGGTCGATCTTGGATGAGGTGGTGGTGGCGGCGGCGGCAGGGGAAGAGGTGGAGGAGTAGCAAAACCTACTGATTGGGAATTTGATTTTGGCTCCAGAGGAGGACTAGATGGTGGTGGCCTTTGTGGTGGTTGTGGAGGTGGGGTGGCAGAACCTTCTGATTTGTTAAAGCTAGATGGTGGTGGTGGTGGTGGCGGTGAAGGTGGAGGCGGCATTGCAGAACCTTCTGATTCACAATTCAGTTTAGGCTGAGGACAATGGCTGGGTGGTGGAGGTGAAGGTGGAGGCGGGATTGCAGAACCATCTGATTCAGAATTTAATTTCGGCTGAAGACAACACCTAGGTGGTGGTAGCAGTGAAGGTGGAGGCAGGGTTACAGAACCGTCCGATTCAGAATTTGATTTTGGCTGAGGACAATGGGTAGGCAGTGGTGGCGGTGGTGATGATGAAGGCTGAGTAGCAGAATCTTCTAGTTTGGAATTCAAATTTGGCTGAGGAGGAGGACTAGGTGCCGGTGGTGGCCAAGTGGTGATTGTATTAGTAACCGTAGTACAAGAAGAAGAAGCTGACGACAACGCTGACGATGTTGAAGATGATGATGAAGATGACGATGAGTTAATGTAATTGATGCAGTCCTCAACGGCTTCTGTTCTTTGTGAATCAAAAGACGCTGTGGACGGTTTTGAGTTGATTGTGGAAGAGATCTTCGATGGCCTCCTCTTCCCCATTGACAGCAGCCGTAAAGTTGCTAGCACTTTCTCTCTGAGATGCTTCAAAAGCTTCCTCGGCGAAGAATCTAGCCTTGCAGGCACTCTGACACAGCAGTTTCCTGTGGTGGCTGTGCACCACCTTCTTCCGGCGACTTTGCCCGTCGGTTTACACCTCCTGTGTCTGTGGTGGTCAATCACTGGCCTCTTGGTTTCTTCCCGTTGAGCCAATCTGCTGTTTCCTCTTGTCGACATCCTTCAAATAGCTTGCTTTACCTCAGAGAAAATGAAGCAGATCAAGAACTAGAGAGAAACAAAGAGACATTCACAGAGAGAGAGAGTGGGAGTTGATGGAAGAAGCAACAAGGACCAAAGTTAATATAGAGAGATCCGTGGGAACTGAAACACTTATCCCACAATCAAACACTTAGGCAGTGAAAAATGTCCAATAGGGGCAGTGAGTGTTAGCTAATATAGCTAGCATCTTGGCTTGAACAAGAACCTTTTCCACATTGCTTTATACATTAGAGATTAATTCCGAACTCTTTTTGGAAATAAATAGTGAAGGACCTAGAAAGAGGCAGACCCTTCTTTTGGTCAACTAAAAACAGGGGAAGTTCTCACTCTTCTGTGATTCCAGAGAGAAAACTTCCCCTTCAAAAGCAAAGCGCCCCAATTGACTCCATTTCGGCTTTCTTAGCAATAGAACTTCTGAAAATACTATGGTTTCGAGGAGAGAAATTCTGAAAATTTCCATGATTTGTCTTAACTGTACAGCCCCTAAACCCCGTGAAGGTATCACCGTCATCATAATTCCCTTGGGAATACTACCCTGCCCTACATATCTCAATTGTTCAAACAGGCCAGATCGAATTCCACAAAGCTACAAACAAACAAAAGACCCCAGTTGGAAATGAGAATGGTCATGTGGGGTCACCCCTTTTCTAATACTGGTTCGAGATGAGTATAGAAAATCCACACGAGTGCATTAATCAAATCCGAAATCAGTACGATTAACCCTATAAGCACAAACTCTAGTTCAGCCGAGGAATCACTTTCAGGAAAAGCAAGCATAGGAAATTGACACCCTTACACCAAATAGGATACCTCTTCTCTTTAATACCTGTTGAGTGGCGCTTTCTGCTTTTTTAGCTAAAGAACCGAGCTCCTTTCCCTGTTCATAACTTCCCACTATAATTTTCCAAGTGAACGGGCCAGAGAGTCAACAAAAGTGCTCCACTAAATGTTTGATTAGGGAACACTTCACAGCCCCATCCCCATCAGCATTTCTTTGATCAGAAGGATTCTCTTTTGGGTCAGGATTGTCAAGGTGGATGCAACATATAAAAATCTGGAAATATTGACACTTCCATATGGCTCCTGATGAACGATGGCCACTTTTCTCCTCGCTTTTTCTCGCTTTTGTCCCTTCTTTTCGTCTACCGGACGGCCAGGCGTTCGGGAGAATCTAGAGATTTTGATTAACCAGAAAACAAATTAGACGTCAAAAAGGATGGATGTGAGGTGCATTAGAATGAAAAGCACAACCAGATGAGTTCCCAGACACAAGGACAAAAGTTTCCTTGACTCAGACTGAAGGGATGGATAGCTTGTCCTGTCCTGAAAAAATGGCTTTCGAAGAAGACATATCAAACAGCTGTGATACAGCAACGTTATTCTCTCAAAAACTAAACAGAAAGAAGGTCCTCCTCTCTATGATTGGAGTTCTGCCGGTGATCATTGACCATATACCAATCCAATAGGTTTGCAGCATGCTAGATGGAAATCTAGTACACATTGGTATCTTACAAAGAACTGATAGATAATTCACAAGAAATAGGAAAACAGAGTATTTGCATTAATAATTGAAAGACCATTTGCATAACAGAAAACAGCCTACTCTAATAGGACCCATATTCAATCTCTTAAGTGACTTATGAACACTGCATCGTTTTCAGAAATCAGTTGCAAAAAACCATCTCGAAATGGCTGGATCCCAAGCCTATATCAGGGCATATACATATCTTGCCTTTACGAATAGGGGCTGATCCATGGGTTGGTCATGCCATAAGCCTCAACCATTACGTACTTGAAATTGTCCAGCAGATAAGGTAGCAGGAAAGTATTCAGAACTCATTACAACTCCAAGTAAGATGTCTTGTGCTCTCAAAAAAAAAAAAATTGAACTTGCCAGCAGAACAGCTAGCGGGAAGTACTCAGAACTCATGACAACTCCAAAAAGGATGTCTCGTGTTTCCATAACCAGCACAAGATCCATAAATTCAGGGTCACTCTTCAAGCACATGTTTCTTAAGACTCCTATTCCTTCAACGAGAGCCGTTTCCCATGAAGTTGCATCCTATAGTAAAAGGAACTCGAATGACAATGCTTCTGGGCTTGGCTTAACTCACCTTGAATGAGTTTGTCCTCATTCTTCCCCAGAATGGGAAAATCACCAACTTCCGCGATTTCAATTCCGTTTCTTCCAGACGAAGAACTCGCTATGTTGTTTTTCCAGCAGATGAAGGAGGAGGGTTGGGGCGTAGGAAAAAAAAAATAGTTGGTGGTTTTGGAGGTTAGGTATAAAAAAAAAAAAAAAAAAGGTGTCGATTGAGAATAAGTGGTGGAGCTAAAAGGGAAAACAAATAGATTTCAGGAGAATGTTTGGTAGGACGTGGCAACTAGAGGACGAGTAATGTGATGTGGAGCGAGATGTCTAATTGCATCCAAAAGTGGCAAGAGGGGTACTAGGGAAAGTAAAGGGAACGGACATACGCGGAAACTTGGTGGTGGAATGACGAGGTGGGGAGGCATTAAAAGGTGTTTTATCGTTTGCTATTTTCCTAATGGAGAGAATTTGGCAAAGTTTAGATTAGCGAGGAAAATGCCAAGAAAGGCTGCGGGGTAGGCTGTACAAAACTAGGGAGCAAAGAGGGAGAAAAAGGTATCTAGGCTTGCAAAGATAAGAGACAAGAAAAGTAAAGACTTGCATGTTGATGATGAGGATGAAAATCAAAATGCAGGACGTCAGAAGGTGGTGGCTTTTTAGCTTTTTAATGGGAGAGTGATATCATGGAGATGGATTTGGGGACGTTTGATGATTCAAAAGGTTTGTGCGTAGATTAGGCGCCGAATTAGGAGGCATTAAAGAAGATGAAACTGGTAAGGCCTTGGGACCGTGGTGTCCCTATTAAGTGTGGAGTGTTGGGGTTGGCATACGTTGGTTGACTAACTTTTAACAAGATTTATACTAATAAGATGCGATGGATGGGGAAAGTTGCTTGTGCTATCTATAAGATATAATTGTTACTATGAGGCATTAGCATGGCCATACTATGAGTTGTGGAGAGAGTTATTGAGATCGTTTGAGCTGAGACTAAGATATCGAATCAATTTGGATTTATCGGGAGGTCTACATGGGGCTATTTTTTGATTGCGATGGAGAGGTCAGCAAGAAGAAAGATCTACGTATGGTGTTTATTGATCTTGAGGCGTATGATAGGGTTAAGTCTTATGGTGGGCAATCAAGGATATGTATGATGGAGTTACTACATGTGTGAATGCTTGTAATGGAACATAGCTATTTAATCATGGGCTTACACCAGGCTCGGCTTTAGTCTTATCTTTTGCCATGGTTATGGGTAACAAGAGATATCAGATGAGGTGCGTGGTGTATTTATTTGGGTGATATTGTGCTCATCGATGACAGGGCGGGGGTTAACGCTAAATTAGAATTATGGAGAAGCGTTGGTCAAAGGGTTTACGTTAAGTCGAAATAAAGGAATACATGAAATGTGCGAGAGAGGGGAGATGACCGTCATTCGGAAGGATGTACTTAAGAAAGATATTTAGGATCAATATTGCAAAGGGGGAGAGATTGATGATGTTAAGCCTAGAATGGCGGTTAACAGGATTTTTGTGTCAAAATCCCTCTTGGTTAAAAGGAAAATTAAATAGAATGAGTTTGTCTCAAGATAGCGAGAAATGAGAATGCTAAGGTGGATGTGTGGCATACAAGAATGGATAAAATAAGAAATGAGGATATTCGACGAAAAGTTGGAGTAGTACCGAAAAAGATGGAGAACATCGTTTGAGATGGTTTGGACATATTTTGAAGACCTAAATCTTCGTAAGGGAGTGTGTTATAGGGAGCGTGGCGTGAGGAAAGGAGAGGTCGGGAAACTTACTTGGGGAAAAGTAGTAAGACAGATTTGTTGGAGTGGGCTGTTGCGTTTTTGTCTTGGAAGTGGAGGAAGCGATTAACATTGTGGAGGGCAAATTTTGTTACTTTGTTTTCTTTTATTTATAACTATGTTTTGTATTTTGTTTTATTTTATAGTCTTTGGCTTGCTTTTTGGGTTATCGAGCCCCACTAGTTTGGGTTAAAGGTGTGTTTGTTGATATGTTCTTCCAGACGAAGAAGTAGTAATATCACAAGTCACAGCTTTACTATATTCATATCCCACTCTGTTCAGCTGTTAATGCCTACTGCCAACATGAATGCCATAGTAGGCGACTCTCTTCAGAAAGAGATAAATATGCCGGATATCGCAGACAATTTGACCAGGCACGGTGGACTATTTCATTTCAAGAAATCAGAAGGCCTTGCACCAACCAGGTGGAGCAGCAATTCTGCAATGGGCAGCTTTCAGACATACACCAGTTCATCCAGGCCAACTGCAATTTGTTTAACCCAAGGGTCAACTCATATGGCACGGCTCAGGAGCATGTCCTACTAAACCTTAACACTTTTTCTCGACTTACCACCAACGGTACGTTCACATAGAAAAGGCAAACATCAACAATAGCAATAGCTCCTTCACAAACTCTCAATATCAATTTAAACTGGAAAATTCTAGTGAAAAGGACATGTCTTCCACTTAGGATGTCACCAATGCAAAGCACAAAGACATCATTCACTGAATCCCATCAAAAAGAGAAAAAACTTCCATGGACCATGTGCAACCACAGCCATTAATTTCTTTGGGAATCCATGTGACACCCACATGATTAAAGAATATGATTGACATGGTCTATGTTGACCCATGTCCAAGCAAGCCTCACCGACAAATAGAGGCTGCAACTATAATAGTCCATTTGCACACACATTCTCACTAAAACACTACTGCACTTCCCAAAAACACATCAAAAATAGATATACAACTTCGAAGGGATAAAGGAACTAACACTAGCAAACCAAGAAATCTTCAAAGGCTAAGCACTTGTTTCGGAAATATCACTGTGGACCAGATAAAAAGCGGATCTTTATCTGAAAGCAAATCTAACATAAAGCTAAAAGAAGCACTATGTATCCTATTTACAATTCAACCTGTATGTCAATCAATTCTTTACAACAACAACCAACGAAACTTCACGAACTCAATGGTCATCATTCAAGACCAGCAAAACTTCGCCACCATTGGCCATAACATGATCCAGGAATTCCCTAACTTCTTCTATTTGTTGAAAAGCGTAAGGTTCGGCAAGGTCGCTGTCCAGATTATACCAAACACCCTCAACCTTCCTAACCGTAACCCAATGCCTACTTCGCCAAAGCCCAGCATACCTTCTAACAGGAACATTCAGCACAAGACCCATCAATTTGTCGCCTGAATCCTCCAGATCGATCGTGGCAGCTCCGCTCCGATGATCTTGCCACGCCACCCTCTTGCCTCCGCCTTCTAAAGCGGCGATGAGAACATTAATGTCGTAATTCCCGGTGAGCGCATTGTGGTGAGGCTTGAACAGCAGAGACAAAGGTGTCCACTTCTCCTTGTTGGGATCGTCGAGGACGAGTCTCTCGGCGATCAGATTCAAACTTTCGCGAGTGAATGCGTCCTTTCTCTGATTAGGGAATGCGCAACAACTCATTTAACGGGGCTGATAGAAACCACAGCTAACCTAATCCAGTTCAAGCATAACAGGTGAAATGCGACGGCGAAGTACCTGAAAGAGATTGTTGAGGGAGTGCAAGAGGCAGAACTGAAGTCTTTGCCTCTCGTGATAAACACTGGGCTTCTCGCGCGACATCTTCTAGACTGAACGATTCGAATGTCTCCAGAGGACCAAAAAATCCTAGCCCAGAGGTTCAATTCGGCCTTCACACTGTTCAATTATGACGATACACTGTTCAATTATGACAACGACGACGACGACGATCACGAAGACGAAGATGAAGCTTTCTAGGGTTTTCAGAAAATGGGGATGTTGGGAGGATACCGACGAGATCGAACAGAGAACGTTGTCGAGGATAAGCGTGGGTCACGCGCGGTGCGTGAGGAAGAGAGAGAGAGAGAGAGAGACGTCGCGTAACGGCGTCAGATCACGCGCGGCAACGATAAGACGTGCACGAATAGATGACACGTCACATGGACACGTCCGTCGTCCAATACTGATCCCAACGTCGGACCAGTTCCCAGTTTCCGGTCCTACTAACGACGAGACGTGCACGAAGAGACGACACATGTTCGACCCAAAAAAAAAAAGCAGATGACACATGGACACGTCCAATACCGATCCCAAAATCGGACCAGTTCCGGGTTGAGCCGGTTCTACCGTATAACAGGAAACCAGACCGGGTTGATTTGGTTCGGTCCTAGAATTAAACTGATCCAATTTGATTTCTAAGCAATCATTTACCTTTGATCATTAAAAAATACAAAAGAATCATTTCTAATAGATCAAATGTAGGTCTCTGATAGAGATTATATTCAGATACAACCCATAAGAATTTGCCCGTTCTTTGTACATAGACCGCTAAAGCCCCAAATCATATAGTACTTAGTACCGATGCCACGGAAAGAATTGATTAAAATCAGGCATACATGATCTTGGTATGGAAGTTATTTAGGGTATTGGCAATTTTTTTTGTTTACTCTTTAAAAAAAAGTCATATTGGTTTGGGCAAGTATGCTCCAAACATGGAACTAAAAATCGAAAACCGCTCGTAGTTGATCGGTTCTTGAATTGATCCAACTCCCGTGCACACCCCTAATGACATGAAAGGCTAGACACTAGGTCCGTTTTAATAAGGAATCGATTAGAATCGATCTAGTTTGTTTGATTTTAAGGTGTATTTGTTTCCAAAAAAAAAAAAAATGAATGAATTAAAAAATATTTTCTTAAAAATAGTCTCTCAAAACGTTTGAATAATTAGTTAGTAAAAATTACTTTTATTATCGACAACAGTTTATGTTTAAATATTTTTATGAATAATGACAAAACATTTTATTCATGCATTTTTATAAGCAATACAATCAATTTTTAAAAAAAATATTTTTTGAATTACTCAACCTGGAATTGATTGCCTCCTTAGTTTTGTCCATAAGTTTTTGCTTTTTCAATCTAATGTTTGAATTTTTTGACAAAAAAAAACTCTAATGTTTGAACAAATATTATCCTCGAAGCCATTTCCCTCAACCTTTTAGGTTTTCTCTTCTCCCAAAAAGCGTTGCCAACGTCCCTTTGCCGGCCGGGTCTTTTCTGAGGAGAATAGAGTGGCATTTCTCTCTCTCTCTCTCTCTCTCTCTCTCTCTCTCCCCTTCTTCCTCTTTGTTTCTACATCTCTTTGGCCCTATTTGGTTCAAGATTTGGTCAAAAAATTTTGAGAAAATGTAAATATCTTTGGGCTAAAAGCCTTTTTCAAAATACAAGTAGTATTTGGTAAAATGTATTTTAAAAACACATTTAAAAAGTACCTTTGACATAAATGTTGTTTGGTGAAAAGTGAACTTTGTAAAATATTTTTTTTTTTTGAAAAAAAGGTGGTTGCGGCGACCGATCGACAGCGGCGACGGCAAATGAAGGTGACAAAATTAAAATAAAATAAAATAATTTAGTTACATTTCGCAAAAATCCTTTAGCCCAAAGTACTGATCCTTTAACCCAAAGTCTTTAGAAATACTTTGGGCTAAAATACTTTAAAAAGCATTTGAGATACAATTGCATCTCCCCAAAGTGAGTTAAAAAAATAACCAAACACCATTTGCATTTGGCTAAGGGACTTTAAAGCCCCAATACTCATTTTCAATGCTAAACCAAAAGGGCCTTTATATCCTTCTCTTCTTTGCATTTTCTTAGTTGATTTCGCGGATGAACATATCGACTTCCTTCAATTTGAGAGTTTTATCCCCCGAACTCATAAATTCGAAGCGAGCATTTCGAAAAAATCTGCTCGCTCGCTCCAGGTTTGATACTTGCCCATATGTCGAGCGCGACTCTCTATTGCTTAAACAGTTGGCTTATCTAAAATTTATTTTGCTTCTTTTCCCGTTCTAGAGTTAAATTTAGATTTGAATGCTCTTCTATTTTGATTTAGAAATAGACCCGAGATTTACAAAGCGCTATTTGTGCTTTTTCAACCTATCGCATTGTTGTCGTTTATGATGGTGCTTGGGGACGTTGTTCTTTTTCAACCTATTTATGTTGTTCTTATTTGTGATGGTGCTTGGGGACACTAAACTTAGGCGCGCATCCCTTTTTAGCAAAATCATAGTTAGTGGAGAGGGAAATATTGGCAAGTGATTTGTTAATACGAGATTTTGTGATCGATTGCCAATTGTGCTTTGCCGAGTCTTTGTGGAATGAGCTATACCAAATTAGTTTATCTTTTAAAATTACTTTTGTTTGATTTGCATCAAAGTTATGTATTTCTCTTTCAAATAAAATTAAAAATTTTCTTTGGAAAAAAAAAATCCAATGTTTGAACTCTGGAAAATTCAATCAGTTAAGCCAATGCGAAGTCAATTAATGTAGTTAGATTTTTCATCAAATGATCGAATTCAATGAATTTCTAAAAGTACAACCATGGTTTAGACAGTTAAATAAAAAAAGGTCTAATAACGAGCAGGAATGATGCAAAAAATTTCTCACAATCACTTTTTTTCATTAATGCAAATCAAGCAAAGAAAGTACGTTTAGATTCGGCATCCATACACCATCACCGTATAAAACAGAATAACGCCTTATAAATTCCAAATCTATTTTTAGATCGGAATAGAAGAATACTCGAGTTTAAATATAATTTTAAATTGAGGAGAAGACTTGCAAAATTAATACAATTGATCACAAAATAACTTTCAAATAAATCGACTAGTAAAGTAGTAGAGGTGAGGCACTCAACTATATGGAGCAAGCAATGGAGCCGGAACAAGCGAGCAGATTCCAAATTGCATATTCTTATGCTTCGAACTTTTGAACTCATTGGACAAAACTCTTCACGTTAAGAAAGTCAATGGGATCGTACGCAAAATCAACAAAAAAAAAATTAAAGAAGATGTTTGGGAGGAGAGAAAACCTAATGGTTAATAACACGAAAACCTCAAACTCATACACATGTGATAAATTTTTCCCAAATTATTTTTTTACCACGAAAAATTTCAAACCGGTTCACTTGTGATAAATTTATCATAAACTATCTTTTTAACCACCGAAAACCCCAAACCGTTGCTCATGTGATAAATTTACCCTTAAATTAATTTTTTACCATAAAAAATTATAAATTAGTTCATTAATGACAAATTTATCCCGAGTTAGTCTCCGTTAAGTTAGGTTAATATCTCGAAAAATCTCAAATTGATACACTTATGATAAATATAAGATAAAAATATCAAATTGATACACCCGTCATTGTCACTTATTATCCAAATCAGTAATTTAATCACAAAATTTAATAAAAATTAACGAAAGATAATTTATCACAAATATATCAATTTAGAATTTTTGTGATAAAAAAATTAAATAAATTTATTATAGATATATTAATTTAAAAATTTTCGTGATATTATCTTCAAATCTAAAAGTTGATGGAAGAGGCTACAAAAGTTTCGCAATCATTTGATGGGGCGGTCGTTGGATGATTAGATGGCGGTCGCAATTGCCATCAACGGTGGTACGGTAGCTCCAACAAAGGTAGTGGTGGCTAGCTACTCGTGGAAAGAAGAAATGGGGTAAAAAGGTAATAATCACTATGCCAAGTACGCTACTATTGAATTAAAAAAAAAGTTAATGTACGTGTATGTTTAATTACAACAGCCATGTATGGGATAATTAACTGTTATTTCAATCCTGCAACTTTTTTAATTTTAATGAAAATTCCAAATAATGATCTAAAATGCTATGATTTTCTCAAATAATGGATATGAATTTGACACTGTCTAAAATAAGGGCATGAATTGCCTTTATTATATTTAATAATGGCCTAAAGTGGCCATGATAGTCTCAAATAAGGACCTACCTTTAAGTTGGTTAATGGCGTTTTCATCCTTTACATTTTTAAATTTTTTTTCTTTTTTTTCTCTCCTCCGTTTTTTTTTCACTAGTGACCAGGCTACTGTGCGATGCCTAAAGAGGACTAGGCGAGGCCCCACCACAAGTGAGGTTGCGCCCGGGCGAGGCGAGGCCGTCCCTCATCGGCCTCACCTCGTCGGTGACCGTGGCCCTAGCCGAGATCGGTTCAAGGCCAACTCCGAAAAAAAAAAAAAGTTTTAAAAATTAAAAGACAAAAATACCCTTGACCACTCTAAAGGTCAAACCCTTATTTGAGACGGTCAAAACCACTTTAAGATTGACTTCAAGCTATTATTTGAGATAATGATGGCATTTCAAACTCTTATTTGAGAAAATCAATGTACTTGAGATCCTTATTTAAAATAATATCCATTTGATACTCTTATTTAAGAAAACGATGGCACTTCGTGCTTTTATTTGAAAATTTTCCTCAATTCTACCAAGTGTAGTCCCAAACATTTGCGAGAAATTTCAAAGCCGTCTTTTCGACTAATTGCGGTCGAAAATTGCTCACTAGTTGCTACATCGGTGGTTTTTTCGTTGACAACTTGGCCCGGCCGAAAAAGGGCTATATCGAAATTTCGTACAAAGGTCTAATTTTGCCAAGAAAATGTGTAGAACTGAATTAGTAATTTTCGGTGACTGTATTGTAGTTTGGCGCGTTGTAATTATACTTTGCCACTACTTGTGTTTTTTATGTAAGTTTAAAGTTGCACTAGCTCAATACGTAGTGCGACAATGTCTTAAAAGGTTGTTGTGGTTGTTGTGACTAGCGAGGGCGTTGAAACCGTGAAGACTTTGTCAAATACTTTTTAAATGTTGCGACATCATTTCTCACAGTTATAGCAATTGTAATGACGTCGAACCAAACAAAAAGCAAGGTGTTTTTTCACACTTTCCCAAGAAGGTTAGATGTTGTTTTCCGACTTTGCAGTATTCAAACCACGGAAAATTTATCGATTTTCGAAAAATAACAAACTTAAATTGAGATCATTCTGGCGAGAAAGAAAACACTTTCACTAAATCACCGAATAAGTATAAAATTAACCGTCTTTCTTTAAAGTAATTATCATAGAGAATTTTTTTTGTTAATCATGAAATTTTTAGCGAAACAAATGCACAATCAATATTCTCTATTATTGGTGAAATGGGATCCTGTATTTTTTTCCCTCTACAATCAAATCCCTCAACTTTCTTTATTTGTGCAATCAAATTCTCCAATCCAATTACAATTAGTAACACCGTCAAATGGTTATATTGCGACAGGCACGAGGCGTCCTCCGGCGAGGGCCAAACTCAGTAAGTTACCCCAAGGTTAGTTATAGTGCTTGTTCTTTTGTATGGTATCAACATCGGAGGTTCATGTACGACACTCTCGTTAATTTGACGGCATTAGTATTGGTGATTGACAAAATGACTTAATTTGATCAAATGCTCACTCACAATCTAACAAGTCACTTAACATGTTTAATTGAAAAAAAAAATTGCAAATCAATTCTAGCCTGTTAGCATTTCCTGATTGGTCTAGTTAACTCCAAAGGAAATGAAATTTTATGACATTTTTATAAGGAAAATTTCGAATAAAGTGCTTGAAATGTTCACGTTTTTTTCAAATAAAAGGCCCAAAGTGGACAACTTTCAAATCACTGGTCTAAAGTACTCTCATTATCTAAACTAAGAGCCTAGTCAAGGGCATTGTCGTCTATTATTTTTTATTCCTTTTTATTGCTTTTTATTTTTCTATTTTTCTTTGTCCGTGGCCGACGCCTGGAGAAGCGGGGCTCGGGGACGGAGAAGCGTTGCCATGCAGACTTCGAGTATGAGTAGTGTTCACTTCCTCTTTATGAAAAGCTTTAGAGCAAGAAATGGGTCGGTGTGGGGATTGGTGGAGCAACCACCATGTCCAAGCACAAGTCAATGGTCCATTCCCGATCAGGCGAGGGAGGGCCTAACCTCGCCTAACGAGGGTCACTGCAGTGAGGGTCGCCTCACCCGGCCCTCTTTGATCGGCTACTGCGAAATTGGATAGAAACTAGGGGTGTCAAAAAGCCCGCGCCCGGTCCGCCGTTTGACTTTTTTTAACATCCATTTTTTTTTTAATTTAATTTATTTTTTTTATATTCTTTCATTTGAAGGGTTTGTTAATTGATTTTAATTCTAAAAAAAAAAGAAGAAGAAAAAAAGAATCCGACCCGACCTAGCTCGACTCGAGTCGAGCTCGATCATCTTGTTCGGTTTGGTCGGCTCGGATCGGGCCGAGATCCGGCCCGTTGACATCCCTAATAGAAACAACAACAAAAAAGAAAAAGAGCAACATAAAAAAAAGTTCAAATAGTAAAGAACGAAAGTGTTTTTGATCAAGCCTTTAATTGAGATAATAAAGACATTTTTGCGCTTTTATTTAAAATAATATATACTTTCGGCCTTTTATTTGAGATAATGATTGATATTTTAGCTTTTATTTAAGAAAATATTGACTTCAAGCTTTTATTCGAAAAAACGAAAGCATTTCGAGCCGTAATTTCGAATTTTTCCCATTTTATAGAATATAATGAAGAGAACGAGTTTTTAACATGAACGAAACGACAACGTAGGGAGCTGTGCCTGCATCATCCCTTCCCTTCGCCAACGGATATGGAAACCAGATAAGAGTCGCCGCTCTTTTCCCCCTTCTTCTCGGCTCTCCCTCACCGAAAATGGCGACTTTCACTTCCCCGGCTTCTCTCTCCTTCCTCTCCTCTTCACTCTTCACCGCCTACTCTCACAAAACCCTCAAATCCGTCACCCTCTCGCGACCCAATTCCTCGAAACCCCTCTCCGTCGCCTCCGAGCTCGCCACCCTCCCAATCCTCAACTTCTCCGGTGAGAAGGTCGGCGAGACATACCTCGACCTCAGGTCTGCGCCGCCGGAGACGGCCCGCGCAGTCGTGCACCGGGCCCTCATCACCGACCGCCAGAACAAGCGCCGCGGCACCGCCTCCACCCTCACTCGCGGCGAGGTACGCGGCGGCGGCAGGAAACCCTACCCCCAGAAGTCGACGGGCCGGGCCCGCCGGGGTTCCCAGACTACCCCGCTCCGCCCCGGCGGCGGCGTTGTGTTCGGCCCCAAGCCGAGGGACTGGTCCATCAAGATCAACCGGAAGGAGAAGCGGCTCGCGATCTCGACCGCGCTGAGCAGCGCGGCCGGGAGCATGATGGTCGTGGAGGACTTCGGGGACAAGTTCGCGGCGCCGAAGACGAGTGATTTCACGGAGGCGATGCGGCGGTGGGGGTTGGACCCGAAGGAGAAGTCGTTGTTCCTGATGACGGAGGTCGCGGACAACGTGCAGCTCTCAAGCCGGAACATCGGGACTCTTAAGATGCTGACGCCGCGGACACTGAATTTGTTCGATATCTTGAATGCGGACAAGTTGGTGCTCACGCCTGAGGCTGTGAATTTCTTGAATGCGAGGTATGGGGTCGATTCCGAAGGCGACAGCGAAGAGGTGAAGAGGAGGTGGTCGAGGAAGGTTAGTCTTCTTTGGCTTCTTGCTTAGGTTCTGTAGCACAAACAGTCGATTCTGTGATTAAAAATTTGGAATTTTTGTGGTATTTAGTTTTGCTTTGGGTATTCTGTTCATTTGCATAGCAGAGATCTTACATTGGAGTTCTAAGTTAAGGATATCGTGTTCCTTGTCTAGCATTTAAGCTTTCTTGCCTGGACTTTTGGTCATTGCCTTTGTGGTATCATCGAATATTGCCATCCTATTGCTTTTGTCTGGGATGTCAAGGTGGTCAGCAATGAAATTCTAGTTCTTGTAGTTTTGGGTAATCGTATGCAGACTCAGAATGATAAGTAACTGTGGACAGCCCTTGTTTGCAAAGACAGTGAAAAGGAATGTATAAATCCACTTCTGGTTTTCTATGTAATTGGGCTGTCCTTTCATCAATCTTACTGGTTTACCTGCTGCTGACGCAGGAGGTGAGCCTGATGAGAACTGATGAGGATGATGCTGAGTGCAAGATTCCCTCAACCATTTTTGAGCTCCCCTGATCTGATGACACTTGAAGTTATACTCTGCATTGGGTATCCGCCTTTTCCAATTTGAAATTGCTGCAGATCTGGCTGAGGGTGGTAACTTTCCGTTGAATTCTTCGATAGTCAAATTCAATTGTATGAAATGTGTTGTAGTCAAGGTTTTTTCACTGCATAATTCTTTCCGTGCGATTTGTTCTCTCTGTGTGTGTAAATTTGCCATTTCGGATGCAGCTCTCTAGGCCTCTATCTTTCTAACATGAGAAGTGCATATGTTCGTCTTCTGTGTTCTGTCATTACGTCCTGTGGTCAGTCCTCCATTCGAAAAACCGCTCCTTTGTATTTCCAACCAAGTGCAGAAATAGGAAAGGAGAATTGGAGACTTTCTGATGATAGTTTGCATTTGTATGGATCCTTTTTCATCATGGACTCGAGTTAACAATGATCGTAGCTAGTTAGAGGTGAGACATTGTACCTACAAAATAATCTGCCATGAGAAGATGAGCTGTAAAAACGTTGGACTTCTCTCATTTCAAATTCACTTGTTCTTTAACTGCTGGGAAATCAAGCTCTCTCAGCAGTGTGATTAACTATTGTAGAATATCTGACATTGTTGGGTAAGTTCAGCTGCAGAATAAGCTGCTGGCTAACTTATTGAAATGTCACCCATAAATCCCGCAAAAATTGGAGTCTGCCAATGGTGAGAACCTTTGTGCAAACCGTGGTGCTAGCCAATGACAATTAGAGGCATTGGTTCTACATGTAGTATAAATTAAGTGCTCTCATTTGCATAGTTTTGCATTGAGATCATTAGTCTTGCTTACCTACTGCTCTGAGTCAGCTGTTTCAAGATGGCATGAGCTGTACCTTCTCCTGTCTTTTTCTCAAGCCAAACGACGGCTGTGGCTTCATTATGGTATCGAGATGCGACCTCTTCAACTTCTTACCATTGTTTAGGTATTATTTGAGTGTCCAGGCCTACTTATTTGGAGATAGTTATCTTTGATGGATATGTTTAGTAGCTCTTGCAAGGCTTGTCAAGAGAGCATGTTCCCAGCGAGCATGGAAGAGGAGGAACTACCCTCCGTTAATCGCACACCCGAACTGAACAGTAGGAAAGTCTATCTAGATGATGACGTTCTGGTTAGCGAGAAGCTCCGAAACTGTGGGTTCTGTGAATCTTGAGCTAAATGATGCTCTAATTTACGTGTTTTGCTATGTGCGGTTGAGTCTACTTCACATAAGGCACTGAAATTTTACGCCATTCTACTGTGATTTGCGTTCTATGTTCATCAGAAGGATGACAAGATATATTCTACTGGAGAAAATAGACACAGGTGTGATTGTTTGAGGGAATACAATTTTCGCAAATTAATCTTCCTAACTTTTAAGATTCCCTAACCTGAAAATGAGAAAGCATTTTCCTTTATCATGGAATTTTTCTCTAAAGCAACGCACCCTTAGTCTCGATTCATCTTTCATTTTAGTGATACATGTTCATCTAATAGCTTTAAGTTAGCTTAAATGTTAGTTTGTTTTACTGAAAATTTCATGATAAAGGAATGTGTATTCCATGAAACTATTTTCAAGGGAAATGGTGAGTTTTCACTGGTGTGGAAATTCAAGGAAAGTGATTTTTCTTCTTGTTAGAATAGAACGTCATTTTATCTCAATTTAAGGTTGTTGTTTTCGATCTTGGAAAACTTTTTTTGTAGATCGATTAATTTTTCGTCATCCAACCAAGAAAACGTCGAAGAAGAATTTTTCAGAAATAATTTTCCTTAAAACAAACGGATCAAGAAACATGAAGGGTAACTAATTCTATTCGAAAAATTTGAAAGGAGTTGACGGCTTTGCTAATTTACCAGGATATTGGTAAATGGATGATACCATTAGAAGTTTACTAACCACACTTGTAAAATTGGGGGGTAAAAAAGTTGGTGACTTACTATTTTATTGAAATCTTGGTAATTCATTATAATGTTGGTATTTCTTTTCAAAGAAATTGTTAATTTGCTAATTCCTTGATAAGTTGCTAAGTCCATTATAGCATCAGTAATTTACTGATGACAATTATAATCTTTGGAAGAAGTAAGTTGCATATCAATCGGTTAAAGTGTCAATAAAATTGTTGTAGCATTGGTAGTTTACTAATCCGACAAATTTATCCAAAAAGCCCTAAACGTATTGTACTTTTAACAAATTAGTTTTAAACCTATTAATTTTGCTAAACGAGGTTTAAACATTTTCACGCTTAGCCAATTGAATTCATCCAACTAATTTTGGCCGGAAATCACTCAAACGGACAATTTTTAATAATATTTTGATATTTATTTGATTTTCAATTTTTTTCATTATTCTTTTGTTATGTTTTCCTTCTTTACTTTTTCTCTTTTCCTTTTTTTTTTTTTTTTTCCTAGCTGGCCACCATCGGGCTTCAACCTCCGCTGGCCTCAAGCGAGGGACACTTGAACTTGGTCTAGCGAGGGCCACTCCATCCGGATCGGGGGAGGGCTGCCCTCACTTGGGTTGGCGAGCCCTTCGCCACATTGGCGAGGGCGAAAATTGTGGATGAAATGACTTTGGAGCTATAACTTTGATCATGTCATCCCAATCATTCTATCCTTGATCCACACGTCCTAAGATAGCGGTGTATGTTCAGCGCATCATGTGTGCCAGTGACATAAACATTCACCTTGTTCGGTCTTCTTTCTTTGCCCCCTGTTTTAGCACTCTGAAATGGAAATGAAACACTCGTAGACAACAGGCACGGAGACAAAAATAAAGATTCCTGAAATGGAGGATCTCACAGAAACTATCGACCAGGAGAAAAGATGGTGTCCTAAAAATGGAATGTCAAACCAAGAATGTCCACCAGTTAATCTTAATCTCCTGAGTTTGGCCTTTGCCACTATCTCTCATCGTTCGTCTTTCTCCCATCTCCCAGTTTTCAACACTAATCCCAACCACCTCCGATCCTCTCTGCTTGCTCTTCTGGTGCATCCATAGCCCTTCACATTATCCGTTCTCGCCATGGAAACTCGCATTACGTCGCCGTAGTCCCCGATCCCTCCCAGAAGCTACAACTCCTCTTTCTTGCGTAATAAGTTTCCCCAAGACTCGGAGGCATATATTGCAAGAGAAACATCCACAGGATATGGCTCTTGAAGCCAAGGAGGTCCTGGCATGTATTTGCAGAATCCTTTCGTTATCTGCGAGGGCCGGTTATGCATTCACCCAAGAGCGGCCGCTTGGTTCCCTGATAGCCTCATTCTTCCTCCTCCTGTATCTGTTTTTCCCATTTGTCTTCAAGCTTCTCGTGTTTAGTATCCCCATAGCTTTCTCTGCCATCACTCTTGTTCGAGTTCTTTCCAGGGATGGAACTGGAAGTCCCCGAAACCCAAATGCCAGCAAAGACAAGAAAGTGAGCCGTGTTGTCCCTCCTGTAAAGCCAAACTCCAGCGAGGAAGGCACTACTAGTATGACTCGCCAATACCAGAAGCCTGTGATACAAGCGCAAATGAGCAAACGTCGTAACTTCAAGACAAAAAGGGAAGATCCGGATGCTGAAGGGTGGTGGTGGTGGTGCTAAGGAGGTGAAACACGTGACTTTTCCGACAACTTGCGATCATAGTCTGATTGGCGGAGACAGAAAGGACCAGGAGAATGACCCTAGTTTACATTTTGGTTGTTCCTTGGATAAAGGTGAGAGCTTCGGTTCCCATGAATCAGATAGAGGAGATTTCCAACACGTGAATGAGCACTCGCTAAACTCAGAGTCAGGAGATCTGACGCCTCAAATTGAAGTTTCTAAGAATGACAAGGGTGGCGTTACGGGCCAGTTAGAGGCGGATATCATGGAAGAAGCAGAAGACGAAGATGAAGAAGAGGCACAAGAGGATGGGAGCAAGGCTGTGGAGTGGACAGAGGACGATCAGAAGAATCTCATGGACCTTGGCCTGTCCGAGCTAGAAAGGAACCGGAGATTGGAGAATCTAATCGCAAAGCGAAGGGCGAGGAAATTGATGGGGGCAAAAGTCCCAGAGAATTTACTTGACTTGGACATCGGTCCTGTGAGTTATATCCTGCCTGTTCAGATTTTGAAGAATCCTTTTGATCCCCCTAATTGCTCGGGTCAGGCTCTAGACTCGCCGATACCCGGCTCAGCTCCTTCAGTTCTGTTGCCTGTACGCAACCCTTTTGACCTTCCTTATGACCCTCAAGAGGAGAAGCCAAATCTCACGGTGGACGGTTTCCAAAGCGAGTTCTTCACGAATCAGCCTAAGGACATCTTCTGTAGACACGAGAGCTTCTTCTTGGGGCACTCTTTCTCAGCAGACACTAGCCTAGATCAAGATCTCAGGAATGCGGTTCCTTGTTCTGTCACAGAGAACAGGGCTCTGAGAGAGCCACGACTCTCCAGATTCAGAAGGCTCTCAGGTCAGATCGCTTCTAATAATTGTCCCTGCGCGTTCATTCGATCTACTGTTACTCTCTGGTAATTAATAGGAGTCATTTTCCTCTTTGCAGCTAAGGGAGATCATGACAAATTAGTGGAACAGATTCTGTACCGCAGAGACTATGGCACGGGCTCTAGCCAGGCTGAACATGAAACTAAACCTGAAAATGACAATGGCGGGGGAGGAGGTCTTGTAGATGAGCAGGAAGGCGCTGAGGATATCAAGCTGAAGGTGTTTAAAGACGAAAACCACACAAAATCAGATTCTATTGATGGAGGAGGTGACCAGAGCTCCGTATCAACATCGGATGATGATGGACAGGCAACAAGTGGGGATGGGAATGAAGTTCTGATCAGTTCGGAATTTCCCAATACGGCAAGGGTCTCTGTGCACAAAACCTCTGAACATTCAGTACCTAATGGCATAGCAACGGGTGGAGATTTGTCTAGTCCACTTGCTTTGGACGATCTAGAGAAGCGGACGGGCCATTCCTCCACATACTCCATAGCTTCCGACATGCAAGTGGAGGTCTCCGAATCCGGTTCCCCCGAAACATAGATTACACTACTTCACCTCCTGAGCTCGAGTGCTCCACTAATTCTGAAGATGTCAAAAGGAGGTTACTCTGGGTAGTGAAGAAATATGGGGAGCCTTGTCCCACCTAACCGGAGTAGAGGAAGAAGAATCAAAAGGCGACATAAATAATGTCAAAGCAAGCAAGAACTCGAAGGATCCATTTGGATCATCTATTTCCCTTGTAGAATTGTGTAAAGAAGATTCAGCCGACGGAGTTCTCACGATCACATGCCCGAAAGTCACAATCCCGACACAAGGTCCAGATATATCGGATTCTTATGATAATACAATGGGGTCTGATCATACACCAGAAGCTAAAGACCTAGAATCAACACCACCGGCGCATAATTTGGTGCCCCATCTAGCTGAAGATTCAGCTGACGGAGTTTTTACGACCACATGCCCAAAAGTCACCATACCGACAGAAGGTCCAGATTTATCGAATTCTGATGATAACAACCATGCAATGGGTTCTGATCATCCACCAGAAGCTAAAGACCTGGAATCAACACCACCGGCGCATAATTTTGGTGCCCCATCAAGCTGAAGAGACAATCCCAGAAGGAAGAGGTCAGTGGTTTTATGTGACTGTGGCCTAAGAAATAGTCTTCCAAAAACAACATATTCAGGTAATTAAGTTCCTAAACTGTAAAGACTGTTTGAACCAATGGTAGATATTGTTGGCGTAAAGAAATGCATGATTTCTATTATCTACGACCACGATTCTTCATCCGGGTAGACACCACAGTAGTCCAGAAAATGTTCAAAACTATCTTCAAAGTTCTATAGTTTCAGTTGTCAAAACAGACCGGAAGTCCGATAGAGAAACTAGTCCGACACTAAAGTGATACAGGAGGTAGTGATTTCCCACCGCTGGTATTTCTAATATGACTTGAGAATCTGTTCAGATGCTTTTCTTTTTCATGTATTCAGGTGCAACTGTCGGGAAACTTTGACATCTAGATTCTTCGCTTACGTGAAACAGGAATCGGCGAATCCTCTTGAGAAGTCTACCGGAGAAGCCAATGGTGCACAACGGGATATAGATGCCAGTGAAAGCAGAAAGGAAAAAATAGAGACGTCAAAAACCAGTAGAGAAATTTAAAAGGATCCTCTTCAGGACCAAGACTTCTACGTTTAGCAAGTGCAAAGGTACATGGGTGAATGCATGAGGAACAAAATCCCAGCACCAACACAAGTATGAAAAATTTTGTGGGCTCGGTTGAACGGTGCTTCGCCATCCTTCTCAATGCCGGTCAAGATCAGCCGATGCTGAAGGCATCTCCTGACCGACTGAAACGAGTTCCGGGGGACACGAACTGGCCGATCACCCAATGGAACTCCAATGTTCTTAGAGCAGTCATTTAATTGATTCTCCATTTCCTTATGGAGTTAGAAGTGGAACGGTGTCTGAAGTTCCCAGCACTGTGCGCTAGGCGTAGTGCTGAAAGAATAGTTAGAGCAGGGAAAGTACAACATAAACAAATACAAGATGTTGCTTATCCAGAAGTACAAATAAGAAAATTTCGAAGGCATCGGCCTGCATATACAGCTGCGATGTTCTTTTCATCAACATAACGAAGCTCATGGAACTAATTTCTGATCAATCTGTGCAAATGTATAAGTCCTTTTATATGAGTTCCTTTTGGTAGGACTTGATGGGTTTTGCTAGACGCAACGAAACACGTTCATTCAATTCGTCCTTAAACAAATAGGACGCCGTTTCAGCGAATTCGTTTTGCAGCTTCTTGAGCTTAATAAGACTTGTGCCATTGGCACTTCCTACCAAGTACAAAAACTACGTTTGGAATCGTCACCTGAACAGTTTTGATCAGTTCAGATGCTGAGAACAGTGACCAATATAGCTCTTATTTTGAAGACAACTGTTTCCCTTCCATACAACTTGGTTGGTTTGTTTTTAGTTATCGCCGATACCATCTTCACTGTCCATTAATCAGATGATATCAACAAAGAAAATCACCCGACATTTCCCGTATCTGATAAACGTGGAAGCTCCTGCTAAGCAAATGTCTCATAGTCGATCTAGCAGTAGGGTTCGAAAAGGTGTACGATCCAATGATTGTGTATCAACCTTCCAATTTTGCATCTTTTCCTTGGCAAGTGGTGTCATGTTCCCGTCTCGCTGCGCTAACGTCCTATCTAACTACAGGGTATAAAATCCTTTTTCTAGAGCTTAAATGGCATCCGCAATTGTTGTATAATTGAGCCTTTTACTGCATCTTCTGCTTTGTCAGATCTCCATGGGGCCAGAGAAGCATCATACAGAATCAAGCTTCGCTCTCTCCGCCGCATCTCATTGAATGCTTGCTTCTAAGTTCTAAGTTATATTCGAAACTCCACTCATCGCAAAATGGTCTACTTCATTTTATACACCTTGGAAGAGTAGCTTATGTATCTGTCATCTGCCGAATGGTAAATTAAGAACAGGGGAACCAGATTTCAACAAGAATCAAGAACATACTATGCAGACTTGTTTGCAAAGCACAGATGAGAATAGTCTCAGAAGTAGGTGGATCATTCCTCATCATTCCAGTGTAAGCAATATGGAAAGGCCTAATTTAAAGCATAAGCAACGATGTTTCCCTACGAACAACTTTGCTGGTTAATAAAAGGGAAAGAATCGGAATACTTATCGGAAGTGGACAAAACAATATGGACCGAAAGTGCGAAAATTCTGATATAATTGAATGTAGATGTAACAAGGATAAAGTGGCCGAAGATGCCTGCACATGCAACTTGCACATTAGAGGGCTCTTCCTTACGAAAAGAGATGGTGATTTCTTTTGTCATGTACCGTCGAAAAGCTAAATTCGGGTCGGCTGTTTATTCATGTTTCCTCGAGAATCATTTTCCTTAAGTGGCGCTCGCGGGATACACCGTGCACGGGACAAGGGCGCTGTTTTTGCAGCTGTTCTTGCGATAATTGCTACCAAACCGATGCTCCTAGCAAACACTGTGAGCAAAGTAACAAAAGGAAAGAGCCTAGGAGATGGACCTGGTGCTTTGTACCATTTGTCATCTTCAAATCTTTCATTCTTTTTTCTCTGCTCTCAATCAGAAACATCTCCCAACTCCAACCTAACACACCACAAAACACACACAAAAGGTTAAGAGGAAAGGTGGAAATGAAAACAGAACAGGCAAGCAAACAGACTAATCTTGACCTCGACAATCAATGGAGGACATTTTTGCTGTTAAGTCTCATCATTTGATAGGTACTTTCAAAAGAAGGCATCCCAGAAATAGGCCTGGTAAGAAGAAACGGGTATTAAGAGCTTATGCAGACATAAAAAGCTAGATTATCAAAATAACGAGATCGAACAATGGAGGGTCTTTTGAATATGAACGCAACCTGACCTCGCATGGCAGGAATCTTTGTTATTTCTCCTAGTTTAACGTGCCGTTTGGAGTGTTCGAGTCCGTACAAAAGCATGCGCAATGGAGGACCAGATCAGTTGAAGGTGCTCAACTGCTGTCTGCTGAGCTCAACTGGAGTTAGCAGCAAAGAGCCCATTGTTTTTTGGTCTGATCAGGTCATTAACTAAATAATTAGTTCAACATAGTGCTGGATTAGAATATAGATCCTGGCACCGAGACAACGGGAAAAGAAAATTTAGGTCAATGGAATTTATCCACTGAAAGGAGAATCTCAAGCCCCATCAGCAACTAAAAGAATTCCAAAGCACACTGATTAAGAAAAGATAAAAGTACCCTTTCCTCCACCGAACGAAAAAAAGCTACATGAGTCTGTCTCCATTGGCGAGTCACAAGTCAGGAGCTTCACATTCACAGAACAGTGAGACGTCGTCGACGATTTCCGTCCCATTGGCGCCGTACAATTAGAACCCGCTCGTGCATGATGATTCGGTGGACTCAACAGAAACGGGTCCTATACCCCTCGGAATGGTCTTGCCACCATTGATGATCAAATCATGGAGGGAGGAACATTAGGAGCTGTTGTCGTGGCAAAAGAATAAACCCCAAGTTTGACATTATTGAGAGTACTGTGATCTGAATTGAATCTTTTTAACTTTTCAAAGGGCATGTTTCTAACTCTAATTATTCAAACAGAGTCCTAGGAGAATATCTTCTTTTTCTCATTAAGAGCAGGATCTCTTGAGAGAGATCTCGTGGAGAAAGAGGGGTTTGAAGCATATGATGCCTCGGTTAGTGGAATGAGGAGTCAGCTTCAACTTGAAAGTGTTTGATGGTCCAGTCAAGTCTGGTAGGGCATTTCTTTTAAACAGTCCAAAAAGACTTGGATGAAAAGGAGGACAATAGGCAATTAAGAAGGGAGGGATCATGTGGCAATTTTGTGCAACTGCTCTTCTGTAACTTCGCTCAGAAATTCAGCATCTAAAGCATAGCCTCGTCGTCATTAACTAGTTCTCAGAAGAAGCAAATTTCATGATCTATTAGAGCCAGAGGATCAAGTCAAGGTGTAGCTGCAAATTCAAGTTCGGTCGATACATCGTAAAATTTCATTCTGGACATTTGCTTCAAATTAATAAAGCACACGATAAACATAGAAAAAAAAGTGCTTCAATCAAATCTGAAAGTGAATTCAGGCATTGATATTCCCCTGTTTTCAAGATTACACGAGATCAAAAGGTGAAGAACTCCCGCGGCCGAGCCAAATTACGGTCCCCAGCGAACTCATTCCTGCACACAAAAACAAAACAAAGCAAACCCCTTTCTTCGACACATTCTTCCTTTGCATCAAGCCATGAGAACTGCATCCTAAGCAAAGCCTTCAACTTGGGATTGAATATGCTTTACTTAGGCCAGTGCCTTTATTCCTTATTCCATTTAAGTCACCTTGGATACCAATCTCAGGATGCATCCATTATCCAGAATCGCCATCTAAGGTACCAAATTAAAGAGAATACCAGAAGGAACGAACTTTGCTCACCTCTTTTAGGGTGTAAAGCAATGTTTGCTTATGAAATGATAAATTAGATCATTCAGTCAAATGAGAGACCACATATAGGCCTATTGACACTGCCCTCTTCATGTTCTTGCACAGCTTTTTCAATGTAGAACTTTGTTGGCAGAGGCAGAACACCAGAGTACTCGAACAAAGGCCGAGATTCTCACTAGAGAAAAATCCAGCTCTGAGAATCTATACACTAGACTTATGGCTTCCAAAAGAAACACAATCTTGTCCTCCTGTGTCCTGAGTTTAGAAACTGATGATGAACTAACTCAAATTAGTAAACATATTCACAGAACCATGACAAAAGCACAACCACAGCTACACCACTAAACTTGAAAGGATAGAATCAAAAGATGCTTCGAGCTAGGGGAGACGGGGATGAAGCTGCGATCTCATCCGTGAGGATAACTCTGTCCAGCTTGCATATGAAAAACCGGGTTCTGAACATTGATGAAAGTCCCTCTGCGAGTATTGTGCCCTTGAAATTTAAGCCCGGAAGAGTTCACACCGAAATGTGGGCACATGGACATATCCCCTTGTGTCGCATGGAAGGTCATTGGCCCTCCGTTGTTTGGCTGATTCCAGAGAAAAGGAGTCCTGGGTGCTGCGACGGGAGTCTGTTGCCGAGCCACCATGGATGAATGACCTGGCGAAGGCGGCCTTTTATCATCTGGCGAAGGAGTTCTAGTCTCTGTGAGATTCACAGTCGTGATATCGTGGATGCTGGCTCTTCTCTTATCTTTCCCACCTGAAAGTTGCCTGATGAAGTATTTCTGTGCGTGGCTAGCCACTTGGGTCGGTGTCCTTGTGACGACGAAGTTCCTGGAAATGTTTCTCCAATCACCTTTCCCATATTTTTTCAGACCCATCAAAAAGAGCCTGGAGAGAAATTTGCATAATAGGTCCAATAAGTATACATAAACATATATATCAAGCACTAAATTTAAGCAAACACCGACTGCCCTCGTCTAAAAAGCCACTGAATTTGCAAGATTAAGGTCCTTCAAAAGTCTAGGACAAGCCTTGTTCATATTCTTAGATCACTTGACCTTGTTCACCCTGCTTCTAGTTCTGACAAATTAAGCTCATCAGCACACAAGTGAATGAAATCATTGGAGATCGACTCAAAGCAAGTGCAATGAAAAACATCTTATCTTACTTGTGCTCTTCCTCCGTCCACGGAATCCCTTTCTTTCTCTCTTGTTCGGGAGGCCGAATCGATGATGATCCCTTCCCACCAAGCCCATAAGACTGTTTGAACCCATCATATCCATGGCCATTTACCCACTCCAATGTAAAGGGCGATGTAGTGCTATAGCCAGGGATAGGGATAAGCCCTGCTTCTATATTGCTCACATCAACTTCCAAATCCTTATAGTGCTTAACCACATCTTCCACCGTCTTCCCAGGGATCATCGAGGCGACCCTATGCCACCGATCTGGCGTGTCCTCATCGTGCACGGCCAGCGCTTTTTCAAATATTTTGTTCTCTCCAGGGGTCCATTTCGCAGTCCTTCCGTCGTCGAGAAACCAATTCGCATTCGATGCGTATGATGAGGGCGAGAGAAGTTCCATTTCCCACTTCATCACATGGGAATCACGCAACCCCTCCTTCAGACTAAACTTAAGTCAGATGCTGAAGGGTGATCAAATTCTAGATCTTCTTGGAAAAAAAAAAAAGAGAGGCGGCTTTTCAATTTCGATGGCGAGACAGAGTGTGAGGGAGATAGAGAACAAAGAAAAGGGTGTGCTCAAACGGGAAATGCGGACAGCTCTGGGTTCACCACAAAAGTACCCGTGTTAAATCACCAAGCATCTTGAAAGGAATCAGAATACTCCTTTTCCTCTGTGCAACCATAGCCTTAGGAATCTCATAAAGAACCGAATTTTTTCCCAACACAACAAAGACAGCCTCTCAAAATATAAGCAACAAATCACAGATAATCTGAAAATTTGAACATGAAGCTTGACAACAAGCCTCGAGATCTAAAACCAATAAGCCATCCAACGCAGCTAGGAACAAGAATGTAACACATCAAGAGAAGAAGAAGCAGAGACCCAGAAACGAAACCAAGAAAATCTATACAGAGAGGCTTCTATCAGACATCAACGAACTCCTCGCTGACGGGGAACTCAGTGCTCTAAGCAAACAAACTTCCAGTACAAAGGAGAAGTTTGGAGAGTGAAAGTCAGAGTCTTGACCAGAAGAGCGCGGGGAGAGAGACGAGCTGGGGAAGAAGATCATGGGTTTCTTCCTCCCTTTCCCTTGAGGACCGACCAACAAGGGAGAAGAGAAGAAAGAGACCAGCTCCGTGTGTCAAACTATAATAATACTGAGCTGAAAAGCAAAGCCTTTGCTAGCTTCAGGCGATGAATCTGAATAAGTCTGCCAACATCAACATCTGAGAGAGAGAGAGAGAGAGAAAGAGAGGGTCATGCTAATGCCAATGCTGAAGGTGGTGAGTCGTGATTGGAGGGGATGGGATACTGCACTTTGTGAAAAAGCTCCCTCTTATTATAATCACACTCCCTGTTCTATCACCTTCTGTTTTTTTTTTTTTTCCTCCGTTTAATTATTCCACAGACCCATTTTGCAACTTTTTTTTTTGCTGATCTCTCTATTCTAACGAGGTGGACCGTCTCCGAACCTAAAGAGATCGTTCATATTGATCGTGCTAAATTATACTTTTTAACGTATTAGACTACATAGAAAGGTATTACAATACTGCACCTGTATATCTTCAGGACTAATTGGAGTGGCATGTACTTATGTATCGAATAAAGAATCCGTATGAATAAATGCAAAACATAAGCAACGCACAGAACTATAGTCATATTGTAACGGCCGAAGCCCACACATTGTATGAAAAGTTTATTTGATTGTTTGACGAGTATTTTAATGATACTTTTTAACAATGTATATGGTTGAGTGATAAGTTGATCGATATTTCTTTGCTCTGCGGTCAAACTTTAAAACACTACACCTGTGTATCTTTAGGGCTACTCTAAGTAGCATGTACTTATGTATCGGATAAAGATGTTGTGAATACGATATATGATTGTCGTATAAAAAATTCGTATGAATAAATGCATAACATAAGCAACACACTGAACTATAGTCAGATTGTAATGACCAAAGCCCTCACATCGTATGAAAAGTTTATTTGATTGTTTAATGAGTATTTCAATGATACCTTTTAGCAATGTATATATTTGAGTGATATGTTGATCGGTGTTTTTTTGTTCTGCAGTCAAACTTTAAAACACTATATCTTTATAACTTTAGGGCTACACCAAGTAGCACGTACCTATGTATCGGATAAAGGTGATGTGAATGCGATATGTGACTGTCGTATAAAGAATTCGTATGAATAAATGCAAAACATAAGCAACACATAGAACTATAGTCAAATTGTTACAGACAAAATCCTCACATCGGATGAAAGAAAGAACGGGAAAAGTGTCCAAAAAGTCCTTAACCTATTGTATTGGTCCAATTCAGTTTTAATTTTTTTGTATTTGTGCCAATTAAATCCTAAATCTTTTGCATTTGTGTTAATTGAGCTAATCCGGTCAATTTTGATTGAAAATCACCGACATAAACGCCGACGATGCCACGTAGGATGGCCACGACCGACGTGACCATTATTTATTAATATTTTTTTTAAAAAAAAATTTACTAATTTTTCTTTTTTTAAATATAGGGTTTGGTTAGCGAGGGTGGCCGGCAACCTCGCGGGGCCCTGGATGAGGGATAGCCAATACTTGGTAGACACTGGCGCGGGTCACGGCCCACTCCCGGGGCCATCGCGGCCTCGTCGGCCACGTGCGAGGCCACAAAGGCCGTCGCCTAGGGCCGGTGAGGCCACAATGGCCCCGGGTGAGGTGGCCCTCCTCGGCGGCCGCCGAGGGGGGAGACGGCCCTTGCCGGCGGCCGGCGAGGCTTGTCGGCCACCCTCGCTCGCCAAACCCTAATTTCAAGGAAAAAAAAGTTAAAAAATAAATTTATTAAAAAAATTGTACATAATGACCACGTCATTGCCGATTATCTTACATGCCATCGCCAGTGTCCACTTCAAATGATTTTCAACCAAAATTGAACGAATTAACTCGATTGACACAAAATGCAAAATGGTTTGAACTCAATTGGCACAAAATGTTCTACAAAAAAAAAAGTAGCACAAATACAAAAAATTTAAGATTAAATTAGCACCAATAAAAGGTTTAGGACTCAATTGGCATCAACGCAATATGTCTATGACTTTTTTGACACTTTTTTCCCCCGAATTTAGCTGGTTCATCCATAATGTCCTTGCATATGTTCTCTTTAACGAAACCCCCTTACCATGTCACCTATCCATGCTAACAAGTGCTTTCAGATCATTCACGAAGGGCCTGTGCCCCTCATTTGGGAAGAGACTATAGCTGATATCGCCTCACTTATTCCCAAGCCCTTCCATCACATAAAATATACCGCATATGTACAAATATTCGAGTTGGTCCAACATTGGATCGAACCCAAAACGGTCAGCTAGACATCTAATTCAATAGCCACATTCAAACTTAGCCTAATTGCTATTCGAAATCTCGAAGCCATTTTGTTCAGCGTCACATAATTCGACTCAACATTAAAAAAAAAAAAAACTATTTTCCAATTCGTTGGTTTTCACAAAACAAAACGAAATAAATTATTCCGAATACGTGTACCATTTGCTACCAGAAAAGAAAGAAGGCCACAAGCAATGATGGGGCTGAACACGAGTCAACGGGTGGGGGGAGCAAAAGCAACGCAAAGAACAAAAACACGAACCCCCCACAATCTCATCACCGGTCCGTACCGTTTCGTGGTAACGAAATTTGGATCAGAAATTCCACCCTCATTCCCATTTCTTTATTAAAGTTTTGTACTTTGATTAATGATTACCAACCAGATTAATGATGTCCTTAATTAAATTTTGGTTCGGTAATGATCACATCATGCAGGCAATTCGGTACTCCCTCCGATCCAACCGTTCCTGATGCCCGCCGAAAAGACTCGGGTCCGCATCAACGGCCGGTATTCGCTTGGGGTTTTGTGGTGCGTTTTGAGGGGGGGGCGGCGGGGGAGAGCCTGCAACTTGGTGGAAGGAGATGCGGGCCCCAGCGGCTCCCCCGACATTATTGTCGTCGTGGGGGCCGCCACCAGAAGAGTTCGGGATCGAATCGTTGAGTGCAGAGGTCGGCACGTGGCGGAGATTCATTGGGTGTCCTGGGCGGCAAAATGTTGTTACCCCGGGAGCTGAGGTGGAGGGATGGGAAGGGGGGGAAGGGGTTGGGGAGGGGCCAAAAAAAGCGTTCGATTGAGCCAATGAACGGCGTCCACGTCAGATTCCCCGCGTGGGGCACGGCGTATAGGATAATGTCCTAAACGGCAACAGGTTTTAGAGCCCGCCCGACTCTACTAGGCTTTGTATAGGCTTAGCGCCCCCACCCCAAGAGCCCACTGCCTACCCCTCCGTTTCTTCTTTTCTTCTCTTTATTTTCGAAAACGAAAGACGTGAAATCGAGGGAGATTCACGGACTACGAAAATGAAATCATAATGTTCTTATATACCTGCAATTTCATTTATCATCTCATTAGGTGAAACTCCAATGATTCACGCCAAACGCGAAACGTTGCTATACGACTCTACTTAACAAGAAGAATCCAAAGATGACGTAGAGCCTACCTTCCTCACCGTTATCCTTTCTAAATTAAAAGAAGTTATTTTTCTCCCTCCATCCGCAGAGAACCTCGAATTTTAAGTCTTAGAGTTCAAACGAGGAGGTTGAAGGACTTTACTCGGGTCCAATAATTTCGGTACACGCCTGTAATTTCATGTAGTATTGCATTAGAGGAAATAAATTTCGAATTATATTTTTAACCGTTACGCCATTTGATTTGCAATAATATCGATATATTCTCTCACGATTTTCGGAGATTAGAGATCCGCCTAATAAATGCACATCGAGCATCTAACGATTTTAGGTTAGCTTTGTGTTCTAAAAGCGAGAGCACGAAGGTGGAGAAAGGGATACAGAACGCCCCCTTGCAAACCCCACAATTCAATTCAATTTCAAAGTGACCATCACTCATTTTGGTTGCATCGCAAGCTGTCGACGATGTCTAAACAAAAGACTTCGAATCTTTAAGCCAAAATAATTTTCTCTCGATTCACGCAACCATACGATTCCACGCTCGTTTGAATAATAGCAATTGCCTTTCTTTTTTTTTTTTTTTGGTTTCATGTATGATGAACATTTTTTTGTTTTTGTATGGGGTTAATATTTTTTTTGGTCAAATATAGAGTTAATATTTCAAAATTTAAATAAACGCTTTTGCAGACTTTTTAAATTTTTTTATTTTTCAGGGAGGAAGATCGAATGCTGTGGGAGAATAGTGCTGAGGCACACCATGTACAAGCGCGTGAACGGGTATCATACGTGTATATATATATGGTCAAAAACTACATGGATAGTTAAGGGCGCGTGTGACAACATTTGTGAAGCAAAAATCTATTTGGTAACGTAATTTCGGGAGCAAAAAGTTTTTTGGTTACACAATTTTATTTTATTTTTACTTCTGAAGCATTTTATTTACTTCAAAAATAGTTTGGTGCCATTTGAAAAAGTTCAAAAAATTTACTTCTCTCCGTAAGTAAAAAAAATTAATTTCTAAAGCGAAGTGTTGCCATACTAAATGACGGGTTTTGGCGCATCACGAGGCGTCTTGCGGTGAAGGCCACGGCGGCCATTTGTAATTTCTCCATAAATATGTTTAATTATTCTAAAAAGTAAATGAAATTTTTATTGGGTTGTGGGTGCGAATATTAGCACTAGATAAGAATCCGATTGTCGGGCATTGAAAGTCTTGAGGGAAAGCTCAAAAGAGATGCCAAAAACTTGCCCAAACAAACAGATAAATATGAAAGTGTATCGCGTAATACACGACTTGGTGATATTTTGACGTACAACATACATCTGAAATTTAAGGTTGTTTTTTTCTAACTATATTTTTCCCTACATAGTCTTAAAAAGGCGAAAACATACGATCTCAACAGGAAATTGTACCAATGCAAAGAAAAAGAGATAAGTGCCCTAAAAATCATAAAATTTATCACAAAAGTATGATTGAGTTTTAAAACTTTCAAAAAGTACAATTAAGTCTTAAAACTTATCGAAAAATACAATTGAGTCCTAAAACTTTCAAAAAGTGCAATCAAATCCTAAAAATTGTTAGATTTGTGAAATCAAATTCTTTTGTTGATTGCTCTTTTTGAAAGTTTTAGTACTTGATTGCATTTTCATAACAAGTTTTGAGATTTAATTGCATCTTTTGAAAGTTTAAGGGCTCAATTGCATTTTCGTGATAATTTTTAGGACTTGATTACACTTTTTAAGAGTTCTATGACTTAATTGTAATTTGACGATAAGTTTTAGCACTTTCAATGCGCTTATAAAAAAAAATTACAAAAACGTAGCTAGGCACAACTTGAAATTATTCCCTATCGTTTTAAATTTGTGCTCTCGGGATTCGATCTATCTATACAACAATTCACATCTAAGGAATGCGAGATCGAGAGGTATATAGGTTGCCGACATCCCCATCTCGGATTCAATATCACTGTGGGATAGTTTGAACCCAAAAGTTGAAACTTATAGATAAATAAAGATCATATCAATATAAAGAGCATATAAAACGCGTTGTCAAGCGATGTAGGATAATATTTGAATATCTCATTTCACGTACGGAGCGGGTTACGAGCGGCACGCGAAATTTTACTAATGAGAGTGGATACACATTTGAGAAGGGGACAACACGGATTCGATATAGTATTAGATTATGTGAGACTACTGTTCTAAAAGCTTAAATTTATAAGTAAAAGGAGACCACATTAATATAATGAGAACATAAAACTTGATGTCGAGCAAAGTGAGACAATACTTCAACAATCACTACAGGCAAGCAACCTCCTTGCCATTTTTTCTGTTAGAGCATGATTCGCACTTACTTGTTTAAAATGAGCCCTGCTTGTAACAAAACTAATGTACCTAAACTCCACATAGAAAACAAAATCATTTATTTTTTGAAATATGTTCACTAGAAATCCTAAAACTTATCATGAACAATGCAATTGAGTCTTAAAATTTTCAAAAAGTATAATTAAATCCTAAAACTTTTCAAATTAGTGAAATCGAGTCATTCCGTTAATTTCGTCCAATTTGGCTAATGAAGAATACTAACATGGTTTTTTTTTTTAATATTTTCTTTTTTACGTGGCGATGGCGTGGTTAAAACAACGTCATTTTGGTCCAAATATGATTATTAATATAATTTTAAATTAAATTAATTTAAAAATAAGCCAAAATTGGAGAAAAAAAATCAGCCCAAAAGCATAATGAGAACAAGAACTGGTGGCGGGGTTTTAGCCCTCCCCACCCCTTGCCTCTCTCGAAAAGGGCTGGCAATGGTGGGAAAGTGGTTGGCGGTATAGCCGGGCCCCTATCAAAGAGATCCAAGGGTCAAACGCCAAGTCTTAGAAGGAGGGCACGACCTTGAACAGGAGCATGCGTTCGACCTTTGCCTCAATGTCTGCGTGCTCCGTGAACCTGCCCTTGATTTGTGTCTTAGCGAATGCCTTTCGCGATGCGTAGTAGATGGTCTTCTTGAGCCTGTAGTTCTTCCTCTTCTCCCAGATCGGGACGAGAGCTAGCCGGCCCGTGCCTGCAGTAGGCGAATCACACCGAACACTTTCCCACTATTGTCAACCCTTTCCGGGGTGGTGTGGTGTGGTGGCGGCAGCAGGGGCTGCTAATTTTGCTTCTGGACTTTTTTTTTTTTTTTTCATTTTAACTTTATTTTTTAAAATTAATTTTCATAAAAATTATATTAAAAAATCTGATTTGGACTAAACATGATGTCGTTTGAGCCACGCAAGAGAGAGGAATTTTTTAAAAAAAAGCTACGTCGGCATTTTCTATCATACAAGTTGGATGGAATTAACGGAATGACTCGATTTCATCAATTTAATAAGTTTATGATTCGATTATACTTTTTACAAGTTTTATGATTCAATTACACTTTCGGGACGAGTTTTACGACTTCCGGCAAATGTATCTCTTATTTTTTGTTTTTGTTTTGAATTGAAAACGGATGATCTGAAGTACATAGAAAGGCCTTTCACGGGGCGGGTGCTGCGAGCTGGCGAGGCTTCGTCGCATGGTCCCTTTTGAGTTGGTCCCCCTCGTGATGTGACCAACTGCTCCCCTCTCAATTCTCCTTGGAAACCTACACCACTTGGGGCTCCCCCCCACCCCCCCCTACCTCGGTCACTCTTCCACGCAAACGCATCCGCCCAAGCAATAAATACTAAAAAAATTCTAAGGTAAAGACAATATACATTACAATCCTTTTTCTTATTCACGAATTTCTAGCACTTAATTACGGCGAACCTTTGTGACTTCATAAGATAATTTGCATTTGCTATGAGCTTCAATTATATTTAAGTGAAAATTCTACATAAAAGCCTGAGATGTCCCTATTTTCTCAAATAAGGGCATAAAATAAGTTTGGTTTCAAAACGGGCCTAATCAAGGATATTTTTGTCATTTAACTTTTTCTAATTTTTTTTTTTTTTTCCTTTCTATTTTTTTTTTTTTCTCTTTCTTTTCACCGGTGGTCGGTGTCAAGTGACGGTCATTCATTGGAGAGGCCGCCCGTGGTCGTTTAAGGTCCACCTCATCTCCGGCGTGCGAGGGTCGCCTTGCCTGGCGAGGCCACCCGACTTCGCCGAGAGCCTCATGCAGGCAAGCCGTCGGTGAGGGTGGTCGGGTGAGGCAAGCCGCCCATCGGCAAGCCCTTGTCGACCATAAAAAAAAAGAGAATAGAAAAAAATGAAAATAAAAAATAAGTAAATGACGAAAATATTATTGGTCAGGTTTCTCTTTGAAGCAATAAGAGTACTTTAGGCTATTCTTCCAAAATAATATTCACTTCAAACACTTATTTGAGAAAATAAGGGCACTTCAAGGTCTTATTTAAAAATTTTTCTATTTTAATTATAATGTCGTTCGGTAATAACACAAGATCAATGTACCATGGGAGCGCGCTTCTTTACTACTAAATTTTATACCCATGACATGACATATTATTGTCGCTTATTTATCGGGAACATCTTTGAAATCTAGACCATGACCGATTTGCTTTTATGGGTGTGTCTAAGTTGAATGATACTAGCCACTAGGGTTAGAAAAATTGATTCATAAAGTTGGTAACGTGTGGGATTATCATTATTGGTTCTTAAGCATGGCCCGCTTGTCAAATTTAGTAGGTCTACTAGCATCACTCTTCTAAGTATCATCCGGGAACTGAACTCGAATCTTTCATAAGTAAATCATGTCCCGTAATTGCAAAAAAAATTAAGTTTTTGTGTGTCACAACATTTGTTGGATATGAAAAGTACAAGTAAAAAAATAAAACAATGAAGAGTTAGGACAAGTGGCTATTGAGGATCGCAAAACTACCTTGTATTCACGAGGTTATAGGATGTTTTGTGGGCTTCTAAGTAAACCAACATGAAAAGAGTGCACAGGACTTACATAAAACCATACTGCCCATTGCTTGGAAAATTTTTAATAAATAATTAATGGAGGAAATTTTAAAATTTCCAATGCACTTTTATTTTTCTTGCACATAGTGCAATAAATTCTTTCAAGAAATTAATTCTCAGTATTTAAGTGTATTTAATAGTTATTTTGGAGGCATTGGTTATGAAGACTCATTACATGGATCAACATAATAAACTATGTGTGCTGACTGCCAAATTACGTTTAAAAAGATCGAAAGAGATAATTGGGATATAACTCCTCTGCTCGTGTCTATAAACGAATCGGCACGGCACGTGATAACACGAACATATTAAATTGAGGGTGCATTTGGTTTGCGAAAAATGAGTGATTATTTGAAATCTAACCGGCATCTACGAAAAAAAATGAATGGGCGAATTTTTTTCCATCGTTAATGAAAATGTTTAGACAAAAAATATTGTTGGTAATGAAAATATTTTTCATTGACTGATTATTTTAAGTGACGAAATAATCGTCCTGTTAGGAGATCCAGTCCCAATTCGCCATAACTTTTTCCTTGTCCCATAAAAAAACCTCAATTTTAGGTTTAATCTCAATTCCACCATAAATTTTATTTTGTTTCATAAAAAAGGCAAACTTTTGTTTGAGTCCAAATATGCCACCGTTAACTCTCCGTCCAAAATTTCTCTTGACAGAAGAAATGAAAAACTCCCGAGCGCAAGTTGTTTTAGTGTTCCAAATAGAGTGTCTAGAGAGCGAGCTCTATGACCACAAAAGATGGGAGGCTTCTAAGCACGAGAGATTGAAAACCGAGCGCAAAATCGAAAATCTCCATTCAAGATGGAGTGAAGACTCTCTCGAGAGCAAGAATAATTGAAAAAAGCCAACCCTAATTGTAGCGTGCATCCAAATTAAATATTTTTTTCGCGAAATAAACGGATCTTAAATGAGCTTTAGATAAGCGGGCGAATCGACCTGTGTCGTAAACTGTTGGCCCTGATCATCGGTGAACGTCAGACATGACAAGGCAATCGCGGTACTAAAAACATCTCCACGGCATCCTTGAGCCTCCCCCATCCCCCCCTCTCTCCACTCACATGCGTGGAGCTCAAAACCTTTTTTGCTTAGTCGGCCACGCGAGGTCCCTTTTTGGCCATCTCCGCCCCCTACCCCGTTGTTCTACAACTTCGTCAATAGAACGACCAGCTCTCTAATTTAGATGATTAGTCTCCATGTGGGGCTGTCGTTACTCTAACTACGCAGACGCATGTCGCTCTCGATGTCCTAAATAGCAATTAAGCTTTTAAGAACGCTTTTTCGATTGCCCCCTCTCGGTCACTTTGACCGTCCGAGGTAATTTTGGGGAGTAGGAGCGTCCGAGCCATCGAATCACCGAATGATGCGCGTCCTTGTCGATGGGGCAATTTTTCTCTTTGCATTATTACATGTGTGTGGGGGTGAATCTAGGAGAAGTGTTTCCATTCCATCTTCCGCCCCGGCCCCCTCTCCCTTTTGCTTTCCGCCTCATGTCACTTCGGCCTTTCAAGCAATGGGCAAATTCTGTCCTAATCATGGTCTCCCTCTCTCTCTTTGTTCCTATTGTGCCTTTGACGCGTATACTGAAAGAGTTCTGCTTTCTCGATTTTTAAAATATAGCATCGATTACGGTCGTCGCGCCTCAAGCTCTACCTAGGGAGGAACTTCCCTGTTGCTGGCCATCGGTTTCGATGGAGATATGGCTGATTTACGACTGCATTGCTATTTTACGGTTCTTTGAGTGTGACATCCGATGTCAGATCCGTATCGACGCGGAGTATGTCTCCGTGAAATTTGTTTGAAAGGGAGTAATTCCTTATTAGTGTTTTCAATCTCAAACGATTTGCCTTTAACTAGATCGAAGGGATGGATATATATGTAGATGCGGATTGGACTACGAAGTGGCTTTCTTCTTGATAAAAGAATACATTCTGTTGGATGATTACAGCGCAAGAAGGCATCCAATAGCATGTTTCAATAATGCATGCTTTGAAGAACTAACTGTCTTATGGAACCAAGTATCGAGTCAACCATTTTAATGAGTGAACTAAGGTTTATTATAGCATACCCTGTCAAGGGGAAAGAAATTTCTATCTAAAGGGCTTAACCTCGTGACAGTTATTTAAACTGAAGAGTGATGTTAGTTCAAAATCCTAATGGGCGTTAGTCGGATACTCGAAGAGCAATGAGCATTTGGCTCCACTTTATCCAAGTTTAACTCAAGGGAGCAACCCATGTCTTTTTTTTTTTTTTTTTTTTTTTTTTTTTTTGGGTCTGTGCCCCGTTTCTCAATTTGAATTGATCTTAAATATCCGCCAGTTTTTACTTTTTGTGGAGGAGTAAATCCAGTACCTAAAGGTCTATTGCCGACATTGCTCGTCATCATTTAGCTATGGTAGTTCTTTTCTTGATAGCGAGTCATGTGTGTAGGCCCAACGAGCATATTGATCGTGGCATAAAATATATTACAGAGGCTCATAAAGGTTCATTTATAAAGGTCATTACGGGATCCTAATAATATAATGGCATACTCAATTATCTCTTAATCTATTTATGTTAGGCTCTTTGGCCATTGTTGTAGCTCACCATATGCATTCCATGCCCCTTATCCATATCTAGAGATTGACTATGGTACACAATTGCAATTATTCACACATGACATATCGATTGTCGGATATCTCATAGTTGGGTTTAATTAAAAACAAAATCCATATAACTTTAGATCCAATCCCAATTTTGTTCTAAACTTTTTTGGTTTAAAAAAAGTCTTCAACTTTTATTCTAATCTCATATCTGCCCACATATCCAAAAATCACCATCTATTTCTTCAAAATTATCAACATTAAGCTCACTTAGAGGTTCATTATCGAATCTGCATTTTCATCAACACCCCCGACTTCATATGGAACAATAGTAGCCTCATGATGTTGATAATCTTGAAGATACCAAAGTGGCAATTTTTGAATGCGTGGACGGGAGTGAAACTTGATGCTTAATTTTTAGACAAAAAAAATAGTTCGAACCAAAATTGAGATTTGACCTAAGGTTGTGACTTTTTTTTTTTTTTTAAGAATTAGCCCCTCATAGTTGGTGTTGCCATGCACGTAGCTATTTTTATGGTAAGAGGTTATGATCCAACTACTCAATACATAAATCTATTAAATCGTGTTCTTAGGCATCACGAATCATGTCACATCTCAATTAAGTATAAACGTATGAGATCCAAATAAACAAATGTAAAGGAGACATAGGCTCCATTCTTTTCTCCCAAAATAACTTTCATAAAAATATTTTTCGGATTTTCCAGGGTTCGGTTCACAAAAAATAAACGACTCAAGCAACTTTTTTTCTCTCACATAAAAAACACTTCAAAAGTGGGGAAAATGATTTCATTTTTTTTAGAAAAGCACAATTTTTTCCCTCTTCCTCCACTATTTTACATTTATTTTCTCTTTAACTATTTTTTTTTTAAAAAAATCATTTTTTTTTATTTTTCCCTTCTTCTTAGGCCGATTGCTTGGCCACAACCTGCCCAGTGACCAACCATAGGTGAGCTCGAGCCTCGTCGGCTTCGAGTGAGGTCAAGCGTAGCTAGATTTGGCAAGACTTGGCCTTGCTCGACCTCACCGGCCCGTGGCGAGTCGAGGCTCAAGCTCACCTGCGGACGATCATCGGCCATTGCTTTGGCCAGTGACCAAACGAAGAAGAGGAAAAAAAAGTAAAAATAAAAAAATATTTATTAAAATGAGTGCATGGAGGAAAATAAAATATGCTTTTGCATACCAAATGAAAAAAAAATATTTTTCGGGCCATTTTCATCTTTCACCCGAACACTAAAAAATATTGTCATTTAAAAAAAATGACTTTCTAGAAAACATATTCCGAAAAACCTCATTTTTCGTGAAACGATCGGAGCCTTAGGGGCGCGCATGGCAACACTTATGATTCCGAAATCAACTTCTAATCATAAGTTAATTTTTCTATTTCTACTCGAAGCAAAAGTTTGATTTTTCTACTTTTGCTCAATAAATTGATTTTTGATTAAAGAAATTCGTTTGGTAGCGGTTGAAAATTTATACTTCTAAAATATTAATAACACGAAATATTCTATGAAAAATTATTGTCGGTGGTCGAAAAATTTCTACTTCATTTTTAATTTTTTTTAAAAATGAAATAAAAAAAATTATTATTTATTTTTTACTCCGGCGGTGGCAAAATGTGGGCGATGGTCGAGGTCGGCGGCGGCGGCGGTTGACGGTGGGCAATGGTAGGTGGCGACGACGGAGACGTAGTTAGGAGGGAGAGACGCTGAAACCGAAAAGAGTTCATAGCGAGAGAAATATCGATGTTGAGGGATTTTTTCTTTCGAAAGAGAAGTAACTTTTTTGAACTTTTGAAATTGGCTAAAAAAACAACTTCAAAAGTAGAAATATAATGTTGTGAACCAAACGAATTTCTATTGCGAAGTTGCATTATCAAAATGGATTTCGCTTCAAAAGATTTCGAGAACAGAAATTTATTTTCAAAGCAGTGTTATCACGTGCACCAAGCGTGTCCTTGTTTTGGCTTCTATAAAGTCTACCTCGAATCACTTTTATTTTTCTCTCTTTATCTTTTGACACTCCTTACGTCAGCTTAATTGTCATAACATGCTACAAGGTTCAAAGCTCACACACATGGTGTAAGAAAGTTCAAGGAGCACCCCCCAAAAAGGGAGGATTAACGCATAGTCCTCAGCTGAAAGCTCTCTCTAAAAAGTGTGCCACGTTTCGTTTACATTTTAAGTATATTTTTTTACTCCATTCTTTGTGGGAAAAAAAAAAAAAATTTTCCACGCCATTGACCCTTGACAAAGCTGAGGAGGTGAAGGGTCAAAAGTTAGTGGTTCGTTGGAAATGACAAAGGTTCTCCGCTGACGCTGCGACACGTGGATGTAGAAAATCACTTGATTTAATCATACTTAAATTAAACTTGGCATCAACCTCAATTTGTTTCCATTTAAGGATAGATCCCCACGAATTATTTTAATTATTTTCTAAGCGTCCCATCGCCAAGTCCCTCCGTCTCTTTTTGTCATTTGTAGGCCCTGAAGAAGAACCGGTGATCATCAGGGCATGAGCAAAGGCATAGAATAGGGGTCTGCGACAGGGCCGATTTGAACTGGGAACCCGCCCGAATCGATCTTGCCCGGTTCGGTTTTCAGGTCAGTGCACACGGGACAAGGCAGGTTCCTTGTCGAAAGCATCTTAAAGAACAGCCTTAACCGGTTCGGTTATCTATTTTTTTGAATATTCTATGTTTAACTTTGTTTGCAAAAGAGACAAATACGTTGGAGAAAGGTTAGGAAATCTATTAACGCAACATATCGATCATGTGGTATATTTTGCCAGAATAACGGTTTGCATTCCCTCAAATTTATTTTCCTTTTAGTTAGGCCTGATTTTTCGCATTAATTATCCTTGAATCGGTTCAAATTCTTGAGTTGGAAGATGATGCGTCACTTGTTGTGAACGGTATGAAATCTAGGGGTGGGTTTAATTGGCTCCCTGGATCGAGCTGGGGCGGATTTTGAGCTTTTGAATCATTCGTTGTCACGGAACTACGTGAGTCTTACATTATTTGTCTGCAATGCAATAGAATTTATGTTCAATTTACTTCACGGCGGTACATTCAAAATGCATATGTATGGCAGATTTTGTTGGATTGCCCATTTTAAGCGGTGATATAATATGTAAGAGCATCCTGAATTAAATCAATGTCTCCAAATCGTGTGGAAGTTATCTTTCTCTTTTGCTAGATGGCTAGGACGCCGTCGTCCGGTGCATTTGCCGAGCGTCGAACACGAATCCACCGGATTGAATGTCCGGCGACTCCGGGGAAAGCTATCTCAATTTCTTGATTTTGTTGCCAATTGACATTAAGAAAGTGGGCTCAGGCCCAAAAGAATCAAGAGCGACCATGTTTCTTCGAGGCCCAGTTGGCCCAATATCCAAATCATGCGGTGGACTGGCCATAGGGTTATGGCTACATAAGTTTTGTCTAAGGTAATGCTAAAACATTTGTTGTTGGAAGACCAAGCTCTCATTCACATGCCACCCAAGTTTGTCTAGTCAACCCTCTTAATTTCCATGATAGAATGCCGCTCTGTGAAACCAAGGCTGTATAAATACGACGTGTGGACACAATAAAGGAAAAGATAATGTTGACACGAATATCGATCCGGGCTTGAGAAAGCCGACAAGCCCAAGGAGCATTATGGGTTTGAAAATCCAGAGCCATCACAACGCGTTCTCGCAACCAAAGATATGTCATAGCCGATACATCGAGAAATTGGTACGTGACGCCAAAATATAAGAAGTAGATAAGCCAGAAGACCAACCGCTCAATGGATAAGATGAGTAATTATCGAAGCCTACCCGAGAATCTAGGGATAGACTAGACAAAAATAACTGTTTTTGACGGTTATCCTTCATGCTCGGCTATAAATCATTGGAGACGAATCTTTATAAAAGATGGACAATCAATAATGCTTATCAATTTTCTTTGCAATTTAGATAATTTGTTTTTACTATCTCATTGCATTTCCTTTACTGTTTAATATATCCTTATTTCGCATAGTTACTTTCTATTTGGAATCGACACAAGAACTCGATCAAACATCAAAATTGAGGATTTCTAACCTTTGGTGAAAGATCTCTCGTCGTGGGACATCTTCGACGAAACATCTTTTTGAGTACGCCTGGTGGGACCATTTACGGTTAGACTTGAGGAAGTGGTCATGGCCAGAGCCAGAAGTCAAGAACCTCATATCATTGTCACCGGCAAGAATCAAAATTCACGGCGATCGGTGATCGACAACCCGATTAAACATCAAAGCCGAAGGCTTTCAACCTACGGTGAAATGTCTTTCGTTGCGGCCGCCTTCCGGCGGGACAGATAGAGAAAAGATACTTTTGCAACTGCATGTGATTTAATTCCCAACTAAATTGACATGCTCAATCACTTCAGGAAAATGGACCGCTTCTCCAACAATCTCGACAATCAAGCGGAACTACTCGAGCTAAAGAGAGCCCATGAATTGGTCAAAGTATAAGCAGCTTGGTCTAGCTCTTAAAAATCTATATTGCTCACCGATGTTGTTTTTTCCACTGACCTACATCAACCCAATTACAATGTTCCTGTCTTTTTTTTTTTTTTTTTTCTCTTTCTTGGGGTGTGTCCATCAGGCTGTAGTATGCACTCCTCATTCCTTACACTTACTCAAAATCCTTTCTGTTCCCTCGGGACTGTTTCAACACTTGGGGAGATCGCTCGGCGGGGGTAGGAGGGACTGGTCGGGGCTTTCCCCATCGTCCACAACAAATGCCATCTTGAGTCCCCATGTCGTGTGCACTTCTAGGTGACAATGCATGAACCAAACCCCTGCAAATCAAAATAGGAGAAGAAGAAGAAGAAGAAGAAAGAAGCAATTCCTTCATGTCATTGAGTAAAGAAAAATGCATCCCCAGCCGAACAAAATGAACCCTTTTCGGTATAAAAGTCATATAAGAATATTGTGATCCAGAAGATTGCGAGCTTACCTGGATTATCGGCCCTGAACCTTATGGCGGCCCACCCTCCGGACGGGACTCCAATGGTGTTCCGCTCCACCGGGTCCACGAGATTGAACTTCCTCGGGTCCTTGACCGGGTCGAAATTCCCCAACCCTCTTCCCACCGCGAAGAAATTGAACCCGTGGAGGTGGATCGGGTGGTTCTCCGGCGCGATCATCCCCGTGTCTTGCAGGACCAGCTGGACCGTCGCATTGTACGGGAGCCTGTAAAGCCTCGTCCCGCTCATGGTGTTCAGGTTCGCCGGCTGCTTCCCCGTGTAGTTGAACTCTATCAATGGCTTGGCGGGGAAATCGTCCGTGAAGACGCCGGGCGTCTTGTAGTAGTGCGCCGATAAAAGCGCGGTCTTGGGCATGACGAAACTGATGTTGTTGATGTCGGCCACGACCCGGATGCCGCTCGGGCAGGTCGCGCAGGGCTTGACCCCGATGCCGACGGTGAAGAGCAGGGAGTGGTCGATCTCGAGCGGGACTCGCGCCGGGTAGGTGTCTGTGTTTAGGCTCTTGAGGGAGCCGACGAACCTCTCGGCCACCCACGTGGCGTTCTTGGGCGGTGGGGTGGTGGGGGCCACCGGGGAAGCCTTCGGCGTGCCGGAGTAGCGCAGCGTCGCGGTGGTGGTGACGTTGTCGACGTCGATGGGGGCGTCCATGAAGGGGGAGACGGTGATCAGGTACTTGCCAGTGGTGTGGTTGGTGGTGAGGAGGGCGGTGGTGGTTTGGCCCGGGCCGATCAGGATGGTGTCGGTGCGCAAAGGCTTGACGTAGGCGGCGTCGACCTCGATCACCGTGAGTTGGTGGCAGGCGATCTTGAAGAAGAGCTCCTCATTGAGTGCCGCGTTAATGATCCGCAGCATGTAAGTCTTGCCTGGTCGAACTGCTAATTTGTATCCACCTGCACACCATCGGAACCGGTGAGATCTCGCCGTCGGCGGCAACGGACTCTTAAATTTTTTAGACCAACAACGTTATTCTTGTTTTCCTAGTACCCTTGGGACAATTGGCGACGGGTCCTGGATAGCTATTGATGGTGTGAGCATCGGAGACATTGGGTGCTGCTCCAGATTTCATGGCCTCATCGATCACCGCTTCCACGTCCGACTTCCACCATTCAGCTGCCAATTGCGGCAAATCAAGTTCAGGTCATGCAGCTTCGTTTGGCTCGAATCTTTATCCATCTTCTGAAGCGCCTCGAAATCTTATCAATTGAAGATGGATCAAATTGGAAAAGTTATTTGGGCTCACCTAATACGATCACCTTCTCTTTGTGGGGCTTGGGAAATGGATAAGGGACTCCTTGCCTGGGCAAGATGACCAGGGCGCCGTGCACGGTGGCCCTCAGCCACAGGATGTGGGCGTGCCAGAGAAGCGTGCCCCGTTGGCCGGTGATGGTGAAGTTGTATGTATAGACTTGTCCCGGCTGAATAGGGCACTGCGTTATGTACGCCGGTCCGTCGGCCCAAGCCGTCCTCAGTTGTCTGACTCCATGCCTAAGCATCGAAATGGATACACACGATTTGTTAAGATGGCATGTTTCAGATCTTGCAGATTGTCCACTGAAAACAAGAAGTATTTTTCCCATCTAATTCATATTGATTTAAGATAACATTTACTTTCTACAATCACACCGCTTTGAAAACCCGCCTTCGGCGAATTCGGAATCAAATCATCAATTGGATATGTGGTACATAGTTTCGATCAAGTAGTAATTTTCCTGCCGAAGGGCAATTCGATTCGAACACCGAGATACTCGAGCTTGACTCAACTAATCTCAGTTAATCCGTAAATAGAACTCAAGCTCTCAAATTTTATACTATTTTAAGTATACTCTGTTTATATTTGCAATTATTAGATATGCTTTTGAAAACAACGTGTAGTGACAAGCGCGACATGAAATTAGGCGAGTCCATCTCAAGTAGTCGCCAAATCGAACACAAGCTACTTGGGAATAGGTTGACTCGATTTCACCCCTAATCATCTCGAAGTACTCGCTTCATGTCCATCTCTCCACCCATGAAAGATGATCTTTGTGGCAATCGCTTTGTGTTTAGATCCTTCAAAAGGTGGTTTAGGAGCAGATAAATTGACAAAACGATTAATTACTCGAACCTACCAGTGGATGGTGACGTTGTAGCTGACGTGGTTGACCACCTTGACCAGCACCGTGTCGTCTTCCCGGGCGTAGATCGTCGGACCGGGGAACCGCCCGTTGACCGTCACGATGGGCTTCGTGCTGCACAATCTGTCGGTCCTTTTCACCACCACCTAAACAAATTTACCAAAACAGCCAACCCGCACGTTATCGAAGCCATGGCAATTTTCGGATAAAACTTTAAATGTCGTGAATAACATCGTCACACGAAAGACACCTAAGAAAATGTTCCACCTAATACGACGTGGACTTGTCCGTGGAGGGCGCTCTTGGGATTAGATGCAATATGGGTGCACTCTTTTGCCATAGGAAGATGCTCATTTTTCCTTAAGTAATGTCATTTCTTGTCGTGGAATTAACGAACGAGGTTTCCTAATTTGCTTTCAAAAAGTCAAATAAGTTGACTCGAATGTTTCGATCTACACAAACCGTTCGATTCCTAACCTATGGCATTTTTGCCAATTAAGTCACAAACCTTTTAATTTTGCTAATTAAGTCCTAAACATTTTCATATTTTGCCAATTAAGTCCATTCAGTCAATTTTGGCCTAAAATTCCCATCGTCACAAGAGGTTCATGACTCAATTGATCAAATTAAAAGATTTAGGACTGAATTGACAAAACCGCAATAGATTTGAGACTTTTTGGATAATTATCTCCATCTTCACGAGAGCTCCAAAATCATGGGTAAGAGACTCTATTGCATAAAATAAGTGAAAACTAACAAAGCTTCGGCCAATTATGTTGGATCTATTACTCAAGATACAAATTATAATTCCTATAATAACTCTAACATCCCGACTTTTAGGTTGAACTCTCTAGTATGGAGTCGTAGCTAGATTCCGATTATTCAACAACATGAGACGACTAGTATGAGTTTCTGCACGACCAATAGATTAACACTGCTAGTTGAGATTCATTTTATAATCAACAACGTACCTATAGACGTCCGAGCAGTAAATTCTTCGATATGCTAAACAAAGAGGGTTGAAATATAATATGGTCTGGCACTAGATCAGTACACGAAAACATGGGTGTGCGTGCACTAATCCGCACGATTCTCACACTTAGCTGTGCTTAGCAATATTTATATCAAATCTATGTTCACTGTCTCAAGCAACGTAACTTATTAAAGTCGATACATCAACATGCAACAACATATTATATAGCACTACACTTTGAAATTTCTTTGGCTCATCCTCTCAATCAAATAAAAATTAATCCAGTTGTCATGCCATGCAAACCCTAATCAAACGTTGGGTTTGAAAACGAAATATCAACGCGCTAACTTGATTTCGTCACGCTTATACATAAATATGAACCGTCTGATTTATATTAGATGCTTCAGCAGATTATTGTATGGTTTTTATTCAAAAGATGATCACCATGCAAAAGGTACCGACCTCCATAAAGAAATAAAGGGTTTCTGAAGATTCCATTTAACTCAAATCAATGCTAAACTCCGTTTATTACTCCCAGACACGTGTCTGCTCAGTTGCTGATATGTTCACTCGGGGGTACAAATATGTCGGCCGTTAATCCGTCGGTTTCAGCCGGACCACATACGAGGTTCTCGTGCAGAACTCCATAGGAGGAAAAGCCAAGGGGCACATAGCGAAGAGAGTGCGATTTTGTACCAAGCGAATTGCTCAAAGACAGAAAAGAAGGGTTTGGATATCCCGTGTTACTTATAAAGAAAGAAATCAAAAGAAATGGATGAATATGACGGAGAAAATAGTGGCGCGCATGAAAGCTCGCACGCCGTCCGGGGCCAAATGATCTTCTTATAATGCGCGCGCGCACACATGCGAGCCAAATTTACGTGAGTCTCGTCAAATCCGAAGACTCCTTGTCACAAGAGACAAGGTAGGTTAGCCTAAATATGCAGGGAAATGGTTGCAGGCTGAAACAGTGGAACTCTGCGCATGTTTCGGTTCACAAATTTGAGTTCAAAACCTTTTTCTGCTTCCCTTGTAGTTTAAAAGTGGTTAGGGTTTACAACAGGTTGCTCTGCGTTAATGTCTATATACGTAGTCAAAGAAGAAGAGGAGGAGGAGAGATGCATGAAAAAGATGAAACGTCCGGTCCAATTCGGGGTTCATGCAGATATAATCGACGTAAACAATGAAAAAAATTTGCTCACATTGAACTTGTAGTGTCGGACCATCCCCTCCGCTTGCGTCGCCAATAACCAAGCTGCAAGCAAAACTTTCATCCATGGCATCATCATCTCCCTCTCCTTCTCTCTCTCTCTCTCTCTCTCTCTCTCTCTCTCTCTCTCTCTCTCTCCTGTGTGTATGTGTGTTAGAGGCAGACAATTTTTGCTCCCCCTTCTTCTTCTTCTTGGAGAGCAGGTTGTGACCGTCAACCTAGACTTTATAACCAAGTCCTCGTCCTCTGCTCCTCTGTTGCCATGTCGTTTTTACTTGCAACTTGAACCGAAGAATACATATACTATACTCGAAATTTCATGGATATTCCTTTCCTTCTCGCTAGAAGCCAGAACCTTCTTTGGTTTCTTTGACACGTACGACACGAATAGATTTAGTTATCCATCAAACGAAGACCACCTTTAGGGGGCAAAAGACACCCGAAAGATAGAGAACGAGAAGACAAAAGAAGTAACTGGTCTCTCTCTCTCTTTTTCCAATTAAGCTAGTAACTAAAACTACTAATGTTTTGAGCTACACTGACTTGGCAGTGAGGAAACCCTACTTGGGTTGGTCTACCCTCATTGGCTGAAGCACACCCGAACCCCATCTAACTTTTAACTACTCTTCAAACAGTTCTTCTTCTTCCTTCTTTCCTACCAGCTCCATGGAGCCAGCGTCACTTGGATTTTGTTTCTATTGTTGCACCCTAGAACATACGATTAGCCGGTTGGTGTCGTCACTAATTAGGTCGAGACTGGACTCGATCATGACCCCCCCAAGATTGATATCGTAATCTTTCTACCGCAGAAGGTCCAAGCAGCGACGAGCATCGGAGAGGTTGGATTAAGTAATTGAATGACTGGCAAAGATTTCTTTAGTTGCGTCTCGAATCTAAAGTGTTTACAGTGTCTTATTATATGTGTCAAGGGAAGGTATTATATTAATTAGCGACTAGCTAGCCGTTTACATATGACTCATGATTCAGTGGGAGACCTTTAAGTGTTGCTATACTTCTATAATAGTCGACCAATCAGAATCGACCGTCTAATTTATTAAGGGGAGACCCTTAAAGAGCCATGCAATCAAAATTCATAGGGAACAACTATTTAGAGAATCCCTAAATCACGAGACGCTCTTAAACCTCATGAATTGGACTCAATATTAGAAGATCGAGACGAGCAATCCAGGCATAAAGGCTTTTGAATCCATCTCTAATCGCCGAGTCGACGCACGTGATTAAGGTGATAACTACGATTATGACTTTGATATTTTTTCAAAAGTCACGGACTGTCAATTTCATCCCTGTTGGGGTGTGCTTTATACTCTCCATCCACATGAAAGCTGGGGGTCCCGCTCATCCAATTTTGTGTGTGTGTGTGTCTCTCTCTCTTTCGCTTTTACACTTTACTTAGTTGTGATTGTGCGTCGAATCCTAACAACTCCCACGGGCCACGTCAACTGTGCGAGATAGCTATGTTGACCCCTTTGTACCATGAACCGAGCTTGGTTAAGTAAAATAAGCAGATGGGACGATTTGGTTACTAAGAAACAAGAGATAGATTTGATATTAGATGTTGACCCGGCTCATATGTGTAGTTGAGAAGTGCTTGTCATAGATCGTCTGAATTTTTTTTTTCCCTATTTTTTTTTCTTTTTGGGTTCACATAGATCGTCGTATTTTGCACAAGTTGAGTGCTTTGGCCAATTTTCTCAATATAGTAAAAGTAAGAGGTGAGAGTGTGGGGAACGGCTTAGCTCATTCAACCTTCTATGGATTGGCCAAATTCCCAACTCCTCCTCTTGGGATTGGTCACAGACTGGCAGCAATTTAATTAAAAGCTCAAATTTCTCCATCAACAAGGGCTGTGACTTGGAATATTTCGACAAAGGAGAGAGGGACAGGAAAGCCATGACGTGCAGCTTTGCCCCTTCTTTTCTTCATCTATGATTGGATGATGAGGGGACGAAAAAGGATCCTCCTGTTGCGCCGGGCCCTCCTGGACACAGGAGGGAAGTCGAGGCTTGAGCGTCGAGGGAGGCGAGACGATAAATACTTCTTGTGACTCTTTGATCGTGAGGAGCAGTCCTTTATCGTTGTTTGCAAGGAATGGTAGTTCATGGCGATATTCACAACTTGTAATCTACTAATCAGGGGAAAACTTCTTTGATTAGTTGTTTACGAGTATCCTGTCCAAATGGGCCATAAACCCGTTTCTTAACTCATATTTAACGGGCTAAGTTGTTATATGAATTAGTTATATAAAATAAGCGGATCATAAATGAGCTTAGAATGGTAAAACCTAGAAGAATATATATTAAAAGGGTTTACAATTTACTTAGACCCAATCTATCTCCGTGACTCTCTCTTCATTTTTTCTCGCCCTTACTCCGGCCTTTCCCCATGGACAAGAAATTGCTTGTCCGATTCTATACCATTCAATAGCACCGCAATCAAGGGATTCGAGCGCACCCAGCTAGCAACTGGCTTTCACCTCGGCACCTGCGCATACGTGCTCCTTTATTGCCTACACCTACGCTCACGAAAGACAAAGCCACTCATGAATCCATTTTCTTGCTCCTGCTCTGGACCTTACTTACTGGTCCTCAAACTAAAGAGACAAAGGAAAAGGAATGGCTTAGCTCTAGCCTTGCACTTGGCTCCTTTCGTTCAAAGGTTCACTCCTACCTTCAATCGTGATTCGATCCACTCGCAAAGGGCCTCGCTCCTGGGAAAACTTGAAGAATGCCCCCTTCTCTCCCATAGCCCCTGCCCTAGTGGGAATCTCATGATTACGGCTTGTTAAAACCTTAAAGCGATTAAACATTTCACCCGCGTGCCCACATAAGTAACCCCCAGTTATATCCGATAAGGTGATTCTTTCATCTAAGATGATCCTTTCAGCCTCCGAAAAGGTGATCTCTTTCGAATCTACTTTTTTCTCCAAAGAAGAAATCCTCTCATCCAAAAAAGCCGATGAATCGATTATATTATGTACCGATTAACTCGTTGGTTCGAAGACGGATTGGACTTCGTTCCTGGTAAGATTGAAGGTAGGAGTGAACCTTCGAACGAAAGGAGTCAAGTGCAAGTGCTAGAGCTAAGCCATTCCTTTTCCTTTGTCTCTGAAGATGCTCTCTCTTGCTTAGCTATTCCTTGAGTTGAGATACTACTACTTTCGGATGGTTGGCTCCGGTCGAGTCTGCGAGGCCTTCTTCTTCCCGAAAAAGCCTCACGGCGTATAGTAGTTTGAGTAAATAGAAAAGATGAATCAGCGGGCACTAAAGGGTAAGCTTATATCGATTTTTTTTTGTAGGTTGATCACGCCATAAGCCTCAACCATTAAATACAAACAAAGCTTAAACCTTGAAGATGAGGTTATTTCATCCAGAAAGAAAAGTTCAAGTGGGGGTTGTCTCCTCTTCAACATTTCTACTACTTCTAACATATGGTGAGTTAGTGTAAATGCGGGCCAAAAGCGTAAAACCATTTAGCTGGGTTGGGGGTTGGCCTTTCGAAAATGGACAACTTTAGCCAACGGCTACCTTTAACTTAATAAGGTTTTGAGGACACCTAAAGAAGTTGTCGGTTAACGGATACAACCGGGTAGAGGCAATATTCTCTCCAAACGGAACATTTAGCGGGTAAGGGCAGAGATTGTAGCCAAGACTATCTCGACTTTTGCCTTGCTCAATGCTTCTCCATCAATTGCAGTGGGAATAAGGGAAGGAAGAAAGAGACTATCTTGGCCCTAGGAAAGGAATGCATCAGCAGACGATCTGTGGCATTTACTATTTCCATGCCATGACAAGAGACGGATCTCTCGCAACTAGTTCCGTTGCTGATTTGATTCAACTCCCGAATGCCATTCTATTGTTTGCAAACGAGTGAAAGGCGGAGGAGCTCGAGTGCTAGTGGTCTATAGTAGTAGTGTGGTAGTTGAGACTCCTCCCCTTCTTCTTCAGTAAAGCCAAGCCAAAGAGGTCGGCTTTCGAGTAGTAGGGTGGTGGCATATCAATGATTGCTTGCTCACTTCGTGCTCTTATTTCGGTTTGGACACGAGTTTTTCTATATTTGATCAAATAGTGAAGTGTTTTTTTAGTAATATGGGACGGCTTGAGTATGGGTCATTAGATTTGTATTGCATGTAAATAGATCAATTTTGGTCAGATCATTTTCGACTCAACCTAAACCCGATCGATCCACCCCTTTGACGGAAGCATCTCTCACAAATTTAGGAGCCCCGTTTCCCCACTCTACATCCATAAACGGCAACCATTTTTTTTTCTTTGTTGGAGATCCATGCCATGTCCCCGCCAAGCACGAGTCACAAATTAAACCCCGACATCTCTATCTCTACTAAAAGTGCAAGATCGCATCACGCCATTGCCAATGGTCAATATCGCCACCCCGGTTATACAACGCCACCCTTGGGTCTCTCTCTCGATCCCTTTCTCTTTATGCCTCTTTCTAACACCCCCCCTTTCTCTCTCACGGTTAGCTCGCACCACCGCCCTTTAAATTTACTCACTTGAGATATTATCCGCTTTGTTCCGTCTCATACCGAGTCTCACGATTTTATCCTTTGACGCATAAAATGACATTTTCCTAGGAGGTCACCCATGCTAATGGTCCTTCCACCTAAGCACACTTAGCTTTGGAGCTCCAAAGCTAAGCATTGTCGTTACATCAAAAGGCGCCTTTGAGAATTAATTCCACTTTTCACAAGTGAATTCTAAGAATTCTCTCCCCCTATTTGATGCGCAATTCGGTTCATACCTACCCAATTCGCCATCCTAAAGGCCCGTCAGTAGCCGCTCTTTGTTCTAGTCCTCTAGCCCAAGCAATCATTCCTTGCCCTCATAGGAGTGGGTTGTTATAGTCCCACTAGCTTCCGCGTGGTTCGTAGTTGAATTGCACACCTACTTGAGAGGGTCCTACTCTGATATCGTATTTGACATCCCAAATTAACTCCTTTATAATCCGCTTTTGCTATTACATATAGAGAGCCTCACGGTTTTATTCTTTGACACACTGTGGGCACTTTTCCAAGAGGTTACCCATCCTAGAAATGAGTTTCTCAAGCTTAATTGATCAACAAGAAGCATTATACATATGCAGTCTTTCTAGGACCCACGTTATGTTCCTGTGGCACTGGTCCCTCTCCTCATCACTTGCCTTGTAAGAAACTTTAAGCAAGTTCGACATGCAACTTTGGTTCTTTGCGACTTTAATTTGCTCTTCGAAATGATTTTTCTATGTAAATATGATCAATGTGGAAGCCAATAGAAACACCTGGTCTATAACACTACGAGCAAGGGTCACGAAAAGACACGTTCACCCTGTATTTTAACTGATTGAATAACCCTATTTTGGAGACTTTTGATTCTCTGATAAGCAATATGGCACATCATCTATTTCGACAACATTAAAATAATTAATTGGTATCTTTAGAAATGCAAGCAAGCTACGACTTTCATAAAACCTGAGTCACGCATGAATAGACAATCTCCATCTTAACACTTGTACATTTTATCAAGCAATGTAAGTCGTCGGTATAAATGTTTAAGTTTGACATTATAATGAATAACTTTATACAAATATCAATATTATATATACTGAGTGAACTTTAGGGAACACGTCGTCGCGCATCATAATGTACAAAAGCGAAAAGGACTGCAATTTTAATCGTGATCTTACAAAGTTTGTAATCGATTTTTTTTTTTTGTCATTTGATGATGATTGAACATTGATTATTGAATTGATGAGTAAAGAAAACAACAACGTGGGCATTTGGGAATCCATCTCCGGCGGCTCAAAATGGACATCCTATCTTCACGGATTGCGAAGTTCGAGCGTTTAATTGGGCCTCAGCTGAAAAGCTTAGGGCACGCATGACAATATTTTTGGAACACTAATTCGTTTGGTTATACAACTTCATTTTATTTTTTTTACTTAGGAGTAAATTTTTTTTTGCTCCAAAAGTAAGTTTGAAGCCACTTACAGAATAACAAAAAATTTACTTCTATCAAAAAGTAAAAAAAATCAATTTCTGCTCGAAGTAGAAGTACAAAAATACATTTTTGGCTAGAAGTTGATTTCTAGAATAAAAATGTTGTCATGTGGACCCTTAACTTCTAGAGATACAAAAAAAAAAAAAAGCTGAAAATCCGTATATGGCCAATTTCAACTCCCTCTTTTGGATCCGTAAAATTAGGAAAAGTAAATAGGTCATTTGATGCCAATGTCACCTTTTTTTTATTGAGGAAACAAGGAGACCGGTTCCACTGGTTTCAATTTTTCTTGACTTCCCATGGCTTCTTATTTCTTTGCTTAATTTAGCAATATATTAGAGAATTCAAAAAGGAAAATAATTAGCCAACAATATTGAAATCACAAATGGAAAAATCACAGTAAGTGGATATTTTTCCATCAAAGAAAAGATTTAAGTAGACTAAAAAATTTTAAATTGCAATTTTTAAAGATTGAAATATCATTCTCCACTAGAGAAAAGATTTGCGTTAAGTCCTTCCCAAATGTTAGGCTCCTTTTATTTAGCGAAAAATATGACATTTTTGCAAAATATTTTTCAGGAAGTCGTTTTTCAAGAAAATGACGATATTTTCCGGTGTTTGGTTTAAACCCGAAAAAGGAACTGGAAAATATTTTTTGTCTTTTGGTATGAAAAAATTGACTTGATTTTTCGTGTTGTCATTTAGTCGAGAATTCTTGACATGGGCGGTTATGTAATTTAAAAACAAAATCTGAATCTTTCTTAATAATTTTTATTTTGTTTATTTTCTTTTCTTTTTACCTTGGTCGTTCTCTATCTTGTTGGTTTTGGGCAAGTTCGGCTGGATCATGTGAGGTGGAGCCTCGCCCAAGGCCGACAACGGCAAGAAGATGAAGAAAAAAAGAAAAATAGAAAATAGCAAATAAAAAAGGTAAAATTGAAAAAAAAAAAATGTTATAAATCCTGAATTTACGTAAAAAAGCAGTTAAAAGAAAAGAAATATGAAGGATTGAAGGGAAGAAAGATGAAGAAAAATATTTTTCTCTTTTCAAAAAGAGAAAAATATATTCCCTTTTTTCAAGGTGTTTTTTCTATGAGTGGAAAATATATTCGTTGACTAGCTTATTTTCCATGGGCTAAATGCCAAAAAATCCATAAAATATTTTCCTAGAAGTTATTTTTTGTAAAACAAACGGAGCCTTAACGATAGTATTTTTTTTACTTGTGTTTATCTTGTATTTTGGTACTTACATTAATTTTCCGTTCCTCATATTCAAAATTTTCCACTTATTGGGGTTTTCTCACTTATGATTTTAATGTTGTCAGCTAATAATTTTGCTTTCAAATCCTCTAATCTTCTGACAAAAATAAATCCTCTAATCTAATCCTAAGTTAAGTCGAGAAAACAGGAAGCTATCAAAGGAATTAAAATATTTCCTTTTTTAACCATATTTAATGGATGTTGTTATATGAATTAATTATATTAAGTAAGTGGGTCATAAATGAGCTTAGAATGATAAAGCCTACGATAATATATGTTAAACGGGTTCACAACTTACTTAAACACAATATATCACTATGACTCTCTCTTCATTCTTTCTCACTCTCACTTGATCTTGAGCTTGTTTACTCCATGCTCTTACTTTAGTTTGGGTACGAGTTTCTAGATTTGGTCGAATAGTGAAGTGTTTTTGAGTAATATGGGACGACTTGGACATGGGTCATTAGATTTATATTGCACATAAATTGGTAAATTTTGGTTGGATCATTTTCTGCTCAGCCCAAACCCGACCAACTCTCCCATTTGACAGAAACATCTCTAAAAAATTTAGGAGCCTGTTTCCACACTCTGCATCCATCAACCAACCATTTTTTTAAGTTGTTGGAGATCCATGCCACGTGCCTGCCAAGCACAGAGTCACAAATTAAACCCTACTATTTGTTTCTACTAAAAGTGCAGTACTGCATCACGCCGTTGCCAATAGCCAATATTGCCACCGCAGTTGCACAATGCCACCCTTGCCTCTCTCTCGATCCTTCTCTCTTTATGCCTCTTCCTAGCCCCACCCTCTCTCTCTCTCTCTCTCTCTTAGTTAACTCGCGCCACACCCTCAATCTCCATATAGTCATGATGTGACATCCTAAATTAACTCGCTTAAAGTATTGTCTGCTTTGTTACTGTCTCGCATCGAGTCTTACGATTTTGTCCTTTGACGCATAAGACAACTTTTTCCTAGGAGGTCACCCATGCTAATGGTTCTTCCACCTGAGCACATTTAGGTTTGAATTCCAAAGCTAAGCATTGTCGTTATATCAAAAGGCATCTTCGAGAGTTAATTCCACTTTTCACAAGTAAATTCTAGGAGTGCTCCCCCCAATTTGATGAACAATTTGGTTCATACCTGCCCAATTCGCCACCCTAAAAGTCTCCCAAGAACCGCTCTTTGTCCGAGTTCTCTAGCCTAAGCAATCACTCCTTGCCCTCATAGGAATGGGTTGTTATCGCATGATTCGTAGCCGAACCGCACACCAACTTGAGGGGGTCCCTGCTCTAATACTATATTGTTGTTGAGAAAAACACTAGTTGATTTTGAAGTTGACAAAACAATCTATATTCTTTAATATTTAAATTAATGCAGTGAAATACTATTTTGCAAATTATCCAAAGGTATACGGATCAAGTTACATAAGATTGAATCGGCAAGCAACACTCAAACATGTTCTAAGGGACTCAATGCTATGTGGAGCTCGGATATTGAGCGGGAGCTTAGACGTTGTAGCGAAGCTCAAGCTTTGAGGAAGTGTTTCACATGCAACGACCATATTATCAAGAGTTATATTCAAGATGATCTAATTGACATATTACAATGGCTAGCAAATCAAGTTGGATTTGTACTTGGAGATTCTTTCTTGAAGATCGATCAAGGACGTAGATTAAGGGAGATGATAATGACTCACCTAATGAAAAACTCTATCTATGGAAACCCAAAATCATAATTATATGAGTGATTTGATCCAACGGAGAATTCTTTCCTTTGTCGACCTCAACAGCTACGAAATTCTTTGAAGCAGTCTCGTCCAAACAGGAAGTTTGGAGAGAGATCCTCCTGAAGATCTTGCAATGTACAATTGGAGATGGATGAACATAAAAGGAGACGTCATGAAAGAGCTGCGACGTCCCAGGGCGTCACCCCGCTTACGAGCTTTATTTTAATCTTATATTACGTATAAGAGTTAGAAACTTTACTTGCCTCGGGATTGAAACCGAGCGAAGATGAAGGTAGTTCGCGGCTAAATGGAGCTCAACTCCTTCCTTTCGCAGCCGAGAGCTTGAGGGAAAGAAATAAGCGGCGTCAAAGCTTGAGGGGGGGGGAGGGCGAAGCAAGGGTCGTCGGAGTGAGCCGAGGTCACAAGAGCCATCGCCGTCGCCGTCAGTGGCAAGTTCGAAAGGCGAGAGAGAAGTGGCGTGGATCTCGAGTTGGGACGAATCGCACGAGGGGAGGGGGTTGCACGAAGAGAAAGAGAGAAGAGAGAATGAGGGTAGACAGAGATGGAGGGTTTTTATATAGGTGTTTTAGTGGGTTCGATCTTAAGTAGTCCATTTGCGGTCAATTTCCGGGACAACTCAGCTGGATCAAAACATAACCTCGTAATGTTGTCGTCCATAACTCATAACATAACACCAAAACTCAAAACCCTATATTGTTTAACTTCATATAATTCCTCATATTCTCCACATAATTGTCATTACAAAACTCATTTTACTCACAAATTAAACATAAGAAATTCGAGCCTTCACACCTCAAGGCTAAAAAGCGCACGCACAAGAAAACAGAATCTTAAATTCCAAGATCAAGAGAGCTTCACATCCTTCGTATACTTTTGATCCGACACTTGTAATACTTAAAGGAGAACATTCGAATGTAAGAGTATTAGAGGGGAAGTCTATTTACCAAGTTGTAACCTTTGAGCTTTTCACTAGTGGAATGCAGCCGATTAGCTACTAGCATGAAGAAGTAGACGTAGGTTTGAACAAAGCTGAATCACTATAAACTCTGTGCATATCTATCCCTTAATCTTTTTGTTTATATACTATGATAGTAGAATTGTGCATGCCGCTCCATCTAAAGGTATCTCAAATCTAAACGAAGCTCGAGCGTATTTATTTATATTCAGCAATGATTTCATAAAATACTTTGAAATCACCTATTTGTCCTCTTTAGGTGATAACGTTGGCCCTAACAAATGTGACATTATAAATTAACTTGCTTGAGCTATAATCCATTTTCGCTATTACATATAGAGCCTCAAGATTTTATCTTTCGGCATATCTGTGGGCACTTTTTCAAGATGTTACCTATTTTGATAGTGCTCTCGGGTTAACATGCTTAATTTTGAAGTTCCGAAGCTACACATTACAGATGCCTCAAAAGGCATCTTCATGAGTCAATTCCAAATTTCACACATCAATCCTAGAAATGAGTTTCTCAAACTTGATTAATCAATGAGAAGCATTATAAATATGCAGTCTTTCTAGGACCCACGTTAATGTTTCTCTAGCACCGGTCCCTCTCCTCATCACTCGCATTGTAAGAAAGTTTAAGCAACTTGGACATGCAACTTTGGCTCTTCGCGACTTCAATTTGCTATTCGAAATTATTTTTCCATGTCAATAAAACCAAACGGAAAGACACGTGTACCCTGGATTTTAGCTGATTAAAATAACCTTATTTTGGAGACTTTTGATTCTCGGACAAACAATATGGCACGTCATCTATTTCAAAAGCTAAGATACTTAATCGGTGCCTTTGAAATGCAAGCAAGCTTCGATTTTCATAAAACCAGAGTCACGCATGAAAATCTCCATCTTAACACTTGTACATTTTGTCAAGCAACGTAAGTCGCCGGTATAAATGTTTGAATTCTTAATGATTGGTTAAGTTTGACTTTACTATAGAATTGATATAAATATACTGAGTGAACTTTAGGGAACACGTAGACCATCGTAATCTACAAAAGCGAAAAGGACTGCAATTTTAAGCGTGATCTACTTTGTGATCGATTTTTTTTTTTTTCATTTGATGATAATTGAAGATATGTTTATTGAATTGATGAGTCACGAAAAAAAAAAAAAACAACGTGGGCATTTGAGAATCCATCCCCGGCAGCTCAAAATGGACCTCCCATCTTCACGGGTTTCGAAGTTCGAGGGCTTGGTTGGGCCTTATATACAGTAGCTAAAAAGCTGGGCGCACATGACGTTATTTTTGGAATAAAATTTATATTTCAAAAATCCGTTTAATAAAGCAACTTTTGCAGTAGAAATTCACTTTTATTATACAACTTCATTTTTTCCATTTCTAGAGCATTTTTTTTTCAAAAGTAGTTTTGGAGCCACTTTAATTTTACTTCTTCTTAGAAGCGAAAAAATCAACTTCACGCTCGAACGCGAAAGTAAAAAAGTCAACTTCAGGCGGAATTTGATTTCTTGAAGTGTTGTCATGCTCGTCTTTCTAGAGATAAAAAAAAATTAGGCGAAAAATCCGTATACGGTTGATTTCAAATCCCGTCTTATCGGATCCATAGAATTAGGAAAATGATTAGCCAACAGTATTGTCATTTTGCAAAATGCACGGTGGAATGTCATTCGGGAGACTGGTTCTACTGGTTTCAATTTTTTCTTGACTTCTCATGGCTTCTCATTTATTTGCTTAATTTAGCATTACATTAGAGAATTTAAAGAGGAAAATGATTAGCCAATAGTATTGAAATCACAAATAGAAAAATCCTTGAGAAAAGATTGGGGCAAGCCATTTCTAAATATTAGGCTCCATTTGTTTGGCGAAAAATATGGCGTTTTTGCAAAATATTTCTCGGGAAGTCATTTTCCAGGAGAAGAACAATATTTTATGGTATTTGGTTTAAACCTTAAAAATGACATGGAAAATATTTTCCATCGTTTGGTATGGAAAATCCGATTTGATTTTATGCATCGTCATTTAGTTGAAAATTGCCGACATGGACCCGATTGTCTTACGTGACACGGCCGGTGCCAAAGTGGATAGATTTTGTAATTTAAGAACAAAATCCGAATTTTGTAATAATTTATTTTATTTTTAGTGTTTTTAAATAATTTTTAGTTTCTTTTTACCTTTGCCGGTCTCTATCTTGTCGGTGTCGGGAGAGCTCGCCGATCTAGCAAGGTGGAGCCTTGCCCGAGGCCGATGATTGCCGAAAGAAGAAGAAGAAATAAAAGAAAAAAAGAAAAGAAAAAGGAAAAAATTGAAAAAAAAAACAGAAAAACACAAGTATTATAAAATTCTGAATCTATTTTAAAAAAATTAGTTCAAAAGAAAAGGAATATGAAGGATTGAAGGAAAGAAAATTGAGTGACAATATTTTTTTCTTTTCAAAAGTAGAAAAATATATTCCCTATTTTCAAGAATTTTTTTTTTTCATGGTGGAAGATATATTTATTGACTAGCTTATTTTTGAAGAACCGAATACCGAAAATTTCGGAAAACATTTTCCTGGAAGTTTTTTTCACAAAATAAATGAAACCTTAATGATAATTTTTTTTTACTCGCATTTATCTTGTATCTTTGGTATTTAAATTAATTTTCCGTTCTTCATGTTCAAAATTTTCCACTTACTAGGGTTTTCCCACTTATGATTTCGATATTGTCAGCTAATAATTTTGCTTTTTTTAATAAAGAAAAAAGAAAGGAGATTAAAAGAATCAAAGCCTCTATCGTTAGGCTAGCCGGACTCATAGAATTATGTGAATAATCTCACTTTTGACTTGTTCGGTCGGCTTCAACTCCTGTCATCATAAAAAAGAAAAGACAGAATAACGAGAAGACTCATGAATGTACAGATTTTTTCTAGGCTTTTGATTGTAGGTGCGAGACATAATTTACATATGTACCATTCTATTGTTGACGGATAGAAAAATGCACCTTCCTTTTACTATGCCATCGGTTATCTAGATCTCTTGAAAAAACACCTGTTTACACCATAAGCTCATTCCCGATAACAATAAAAAAACATCATAAGATCATAATCAATAGTACTTTGTCCAACCGCAAGTCTCCCTTGGAAAAATATAGGGATGTATCCCAAGCATGTTCTCGGCCCCCATCCGTGCTTGTGTACAATGCAACGAACCGGAAGTCCCGTAGCTCAACTCCTCTCGTACTCGTCTAATCTTTGTGAGTGGAGCTCGTGGTCGTCATGAAAAGCATGGGATGCATAGCGGAAAGATACAATTGGTTCGTGGGAGTGGCATCAAAATGGTTTGTGATAGGAATTCGAGATAGAAAGATTACATCTTTAAAGAACTTTAAGGCGGGATTGGCCTTCCATGTACGAATTGGTTGGGAGTTGATCCGCTCTCTTAATGAGACCATGGCAGTCGAAATCAATTGTTGTATCGAAGTGGATTGTGTGTTCTCGCTCCATGTTCTGTTGGCTCGAGCTATGCTTGGATGTGGTACAATCTAATGTTTGAGGAGCAACATCCGAAGGGAGGATGGCCTAGTGTTTCTAGGCTCGCCAGGCATTACACAAGCCGATTTCGGGGCTGAAAGTCTACTAGCCCATGACAGATGCCTCTAAGGTGACCAAAGAGGATTGTTTTGATGTATGGTATTAGCCTTTTAAAAGCATCTCGTACTATGCTCGCATGATTGGCATGGTGGGATTGAATAATCACGTTGCCGAGTGAGATAGGCAAGTGTCATCTTACCTGGGGCTTAAAATCTTAGAATCGCTCGTTTTTGATTGGGTTGTTACACCATGCGCGGCTGTCACATAACGTAACCGTCACATAAAATATCAAAACTTTGTTAGGTACACGATAAAAGACTTTGAGACACGTTTTGCATAAAAAAAATCCCTCCTAGAATTATCTACTTTCGTAAACAATTTCATCTGTTTTCTAGTTGGGAAATATTAGTGGGAATTCAGATAAAATTTGTCTAATGCAATTGTGGGCCAGCCATTAGCAATGGACAAGTGGACTTAAAATCCAGGCCCAGCCCAATCTCAGCCGGATGAGGAGCAGCTCCGACCCAGCAGTCCCACTTTCAAACACAATACAACGATTACGTCAATCTTAATTAGTTAGACTTAATTACGTTTTATACAATTAGTTAAAAAAAAAATTTAATAGGAGCTAAACAATTGATGTAATAACAATTATGTTGTCCTGATAGTTCCTTAGATTTATTCTGTCGAAAAAGTTCAAAATCTGGTAATTAGCATAATGTTAATTGCTTACTATCGGTCTGGCTATCTATATAAGTATGATTCACTATAATGTTATTCATAATATGGAAATTACACTCAACCTTGCTTATTAGAGTGATAACTACAATAATATGATATTTTCTTATAAACATCGAATGCACACATGACATAAATAATTCGAGCCATCGATTAACAACAATAATGTTCTCTTGATAGTTACTTATTTTGTTTATTGCATTAACAAGTATTCGTAAGATAGCAATTGGCATAATATTTCGGTCATATGAAGTAATGAATAATATGTATATGAGAATGATTAAATTTAAATCATAATCATTAATATATGATAATTACATGTCAAATATATTTAATCTCAACATTGGTATGAAAATAATAAGCGCAATATATGTTTTTAATGGCATCAGATGTTATGTGCTTACTTTTCTTCTTAATCACACCTAAATTCCTAAAACATATATAGATATTTGGTATGATAAATTGTATATCCGATAATCTAGATGGATATCAATCTCATGAATCGCGATTCACTATTAAAGTGATAATCATTATATCTTAGGGATGTTTTTGGAAATTTTATGTCATCCTTCGCTTATAACGTGTTGTCCACGAAATCAAACTGTTGTACTCAAATAAAACAACTTAATAGCTATTACCTTGTAACCTTATTCAATTATAGCAACCAAACAAACCGGAGAATCGAGAGGTGAAGGTCTTGGTCAAAGCCAAGCAATAGCCAAACCTAACCGGCGGGCAAAACGAGCTAGGCTTTGTCCGAGCTCTCGAAAAGTGGACACGCATGATAGCACTCACGGAGTATAATTTCTACTTCAGAAATTCTTTTGATGCAAAAATCTATTTGGTGTAATGTTATTTTTAGCGCAAAAATTCATTTGGTTACTCAATTTTATTTATTTTTTTATACTTTTGGAGCATTTTTTTGCTCCGGAAATAATTTTGGAGCCACTTGAAGAAAAATCAATTTCTACTTAGAAGCTGAAATATAAAAATAAATTTACGTCGGAAGTTAATTTCTAAAATAGAAGTATGGCCGTGCGCGCCCAATATGCTAGATGGTTGGAGTTTGAATAGGGTGAGACACGATGCGGATCTTATTTTCTATGCTTTAACGTGAGGCTCGAGCAAGCCCCCATTAATTAAACCGCATTAACATCTGATTACATCTTTTTCTCACCAGTCTTAGCTCATAAGATAGTCTAAACCCCACAAAAGCAAAACGCACACCACATCAACATCGTGGCCGCGAGTTCGAATTCCGCCGATTTTCTTGGCCTTTCGCTCGGTTGAATATTCTTCAAGAGCATACGATCAGATCGGTCCAATCATAAAACCATACATCGACCCAACACACGTAATTACGTATGAATCAATCCATTTGGCGTGAAAGCCGTTCCAATTGCGACTAAGGTGTTAAACTACGATATCCGTGACGAAAGATCTTTCAACGAAGGCGCGGAGCTTCGAATTTGATGTTTAATCGGTTTCTTGTGGTGATTCCGGACAAAAACTAAATGTGTGAATTAAAGATTAATCAAATGATAAACATAGGTGCAATGAAAGAAGGGAGAAGTGTCAAAAAAGTTCTAAACCTATTGATTATGTGAATTCGTCTTAAACCTTTTTTTAGTAGGTCAAGGTCAACCTTTAAAGCTTTTATTGTTGCCAATTTAATCCTAAACATTTTAACAATGTGTCGGATTCAGTCCTAAATCTTTTATATTTATACCAATTAAGTTAATCCAATCAATTTTGAACGAAAATCGCTCACGTGGACATCGATTGTCCTAAGTAGCACAACTAGCACTAATTTGGACATTTTTTTAATATTATTATAATATTTTAAATAATTTTTTAGGCATATTTTTGATTTTTTTAAAAATAATTTTTAAAAATATTTAAAATATTAATATATATATCCTTCCAAAGTTATGCACTATTTGCGAAACATCAGCTTATTCGTGCAATGGATAATTTACGTCCAACATCGCACCATTATGTTCGAAACATTGCAATTCGGATATGCCATCGCATTTATTCATATCAAAATTGTTCGAAACATTGATCTAACCATTTTGTCATAAATGCAAAATATTTTTCGGACTAAATTCACACCAATTAAAATATATAAAATAGTTATAAAAGAATTGATTTCTAAATAAATAAAAATAATTAAAATTTATTTGTTAGGACTAAACTCTATGCGAATTAATGTAATAGGTTTAGGACACTTTTTTTTACTCTTTTTCCCAATGAAAGAAAAGAAATTTTTTTTTTTTTATAACGTATAAATTTCAGCGAGTAAAATTGATATGTATTCGTCTCCGACTATTTATAGCTAGGTACAAGATGCAACCGTTGGTAGTGGTTACTTCTCAGTATGTTCTATCCCTAAATTCTCGAGATAGGCTTTGGTAATTGTCTCTTTTTATCCATTGGACGGATGGACTTCAAGCAGTTTTTCTTCTCAGCAATAAACTTTTAATTTTTTGTTCATGATTTCTGTGTTTTCATCGGGCCCTTCATCGATCTCGTGGTGTTACCGACCTTTCATCTAGTCGAGTGTCGGCCACGACATTTATTATGCCCCCCGACCCGTTTTTGTACACTCTGAGCTGAGAAGCTCGCGATAATCTAATGGGCTTTATGGCTATCTAAAGCTCGGGTCGATTTTAGGGATGAAGACCCTGAATTTTAATTAAGCAACATGGCACATCATCAACAAAGCACGCAGTAAAATGCCCTTCGAAAAATTAAAACGATTAATCGGCGGCTTTGAAGTGCAAGCAAAGCTTCGATTTTTATAACACCCGGACACGCGGGAAAGAGTTGCTTGTGATTGTGTATGAAGTGAATTGACGATCACCATCTTAAGACTTGCACATTTTCTAATATATTTGTGGTTAGATTTTTTTTTTTCCATTTGATAATATCCAAATAGATGATTATTGAATCGATTGTAAGCAAACTCATTTCACGTGCCCTATGATGCATACGGTATGTGCGAAAAATTATCAAAAAAGCCATAAATTATTGTAATTATATCAATTTAATCTTAAACTTTTTTTTGGCCAATTTAGTTCCAAATATTCTGTAATTATGCCAATTCAATCCATCATGCCAATTTTTAGCCTACCGATGTTGACGTGGACCCACCGACGTTGGCCTTTCGGTGACATAGTAATCTAATTTTTTTATTATATATTCTTTTTCTTACTTTTTTTTTTCTTCCCTCTTCTTCCTCTAGCCAAGATCTAGGCTGGCTAGGCTAGGTCACCAGTGACCGGCCAAAGAAAGACGAGGGAAGAAAAAAAAGAAGAAAATAAAACGATTTAGATTATTATGTTGCCAAAAGGCCGACACGGACAATGTCCACTTCTTTCGATCGGCCAAAATTGATCGGATGAATTAAATTGACACAATTGTAAAAGATTTAGGATGAATCGGCAAAAAAAAAAAATTAAGACTGAATTGGCACAATTACAATAGATTTAGGACTTTTTTTAGTAATTCTCCCATAGTCAGTGCCATGTAAAGGTGCTTTACACAAAGTTGATTCGACTGATGAGGTGGAATCAGCTAATTACGTCAGTTGAGTGATATGCTCGCGTCAGCCTACCAGCACTTGAATCTTAAAATCACTTACTTTTTATCGGCTTGTTACACGTCGTGACACCGTTACATAAGGTAAATTGTCACATAAAATACCTTCTCCGTGATTCGTAAGAAGCCTATATATATAATCCACTATGGGCTTGTCCCATTCCTTTTAAGGAGCATAATAAATCGAACGGTTGCATGACGGGCCACTAGTCCCTGAATATGCAAGCTAGAACAATTTACAATGTAGACATACAATAAAGCATGAAATAGTCGAATGAGTACCAATCCCGAGGCTAATAAGTGAGACTCCAAAAGCTAGCAATCGGCTTTCCCTTTATGACTCGACACGCGGGAGGCTATTGTACCTACCTACGACACAGCAATCGCCAATCTAAGATTTAACCAAAAAGAAGGTCATTGACAGCTATATATTAAATATATATTTATATATATATAATAAATTATCATTTTTATCAACTTCAAACATCACAATATCTTTAAATCTCCAGTACTCGCATATTTAATCCCTCTTTCAGAGAATCTAGGCTCGATGGTGAAAAGAAAATTAGGTAAGATTTGGGTTTTTTTTGACATACACTAAAATCTTTCATATCTTACTCCCGGACACGCGTGTCCATAAAATTGACCAGGTGGATATGCTTAGACACACATTGATCGCGTGTTCGAGCGTGTCCACGCTTTGATATCACTAAAGAGTGTTCGTCCTAGATAGGCTCCAGCAAACCCACCCCCCAGATGAAACCGCATTAATATCTGTTTACGTCGCTTTCTAATCACTCTTATTTCATACGATGGTCCAAACCCCACGAGAGGAGCACAGCCAACATCAACATCGTGGCCCCGATCTCAAATTCCGCCGATTCTCTTGGCCTCTTTTGCTCAGTTGAATATTTAAGAAAATCACGATTGGACTAAGTCAAAAATCGCAAAATCTACGTATGTCTATCGAGTGTGTGAATGAATCAGTTTGTATAGTGTGATAGCCGTTTAAAAATTGCGACGAAGGTGTTAAAGCTAGAAGATGATCCAGAGAATTTCCCACTTCATTTTCCAAGTTATGAACATATTATTGATTTGTCGGGATAATGGGCGCACTGTCTCGAACTTTAAATTTCAATATACATCGTGATTCATGAATTTTTAATTTATTCGACGCGATTTTTAAATTTTAACCCAATGTGCACAACGTCATACCCTAATTTTTTGACGATCACATTATATATTAGGTCAAAATTCTAGAATTTGTGTCATATTTCTACTTTCCTTGCTTTGACAAAGACGAGGCGAGAGGTGGATAAGTCCAGAGAGAGAGAGAGAGAGACATGGTTTGCCGTCTTTTCCGCGGTCCAAGACGACATCGTTCTCAATCCTCAGACAGGTCCAAAAGGAACGCCTTGACTTTTACCGGCCGCTTCTTCATTGCCTGGTCAGACTTTTTTACGGGCGGAGGAACTACGCAAAGTTCCGCCGAGATTTGGTCCCTCCGCTGCTCGTTTTCCCAACATGAGTCACGCATTAACGGTGGATCGCGCGTTCGCTCGGGAACTCGAATCGTATCGCACGAGCTTTCAAACACGACAACGCTCTCGCACCAATCGACCAGATCAGCCAACGAGTGTTTTTTTTTTCTTCCTTTCCTTCGTCTCTCTCTCTCTCTTTTTTTTTTTTTTTGCCCTCGGAAAATCAAGAAATGAGTCAACGGAATCCAAATTGGGTTAGAATTTTCTCTGGGCATTTTTTTATTGGCAAGAAAGTGACCCAGTTGATGGAATCCGAAATGATGACGGGGACAACGGCAAACGGAATATAGTGGTGGTATCTTTAGCGGTCCAAATCTCAAATTTCAGAGTATTAATATTTTTTGGGTTCCACCAAAAAAAAAAAAAAAAATAATAATTAAATAATTGTGGCAATTAATGTCTTAAATCCGTATGAGCCCAAAAGATTCATTCCTAAACAGCTGTTTCGACAGGTCCACAGCCATCATCCTAAGCTGAGAAAATGGTCGCATCAATGGTAAGCCAGACGTCACGGAGACGCAATGCGCAAGCCATTGGCTAAATAAATTGACCTTATATTATTACACATTCCATAAGGAACCAAAAAAAAAAAGAGATTATGATAAAAAAAAATGAAATGAAGAATTAAAAGATAATGCGGAACGGCACGTGGCTTGGGAAAGCAGAGCCGACTTGTCCGTGAGCGCGAGCAGAACGGTCCCAGCTTATAAAGCTCCTTCCCTCGTTCACAACGCTGGTGGGGCGATTCAAAACGACCACCGTCTTCTTCGCTCTCTCCGGCGCAGGAGAATCTCCGGCCGCTGATGAGCATTCCCCTCTCTCTCTCTCTCTCTCTCTCTGAGCACCGAGCAACGCGACGACGAATCTCGACGGGCGGGTAAGATTCGAGTCTTCTCCATGGGCTGCTCTGTCTTTGCTTCACTTTTGAGCTTGAGACGACGACCTCGCCAAGCGGTTCGGTTTCTTTCCGGTTCGCTGTTCTCTTTTTTGGGCGAGCTGTTGGTCGAGAGTTGCAGGTCCTGTATGCAAATGAGCTGCGCTGTCTTACGTCAGCCATGGTCAGTCAAGGACTCGTGGGTTGACTTCCCGGTTCTTGAGCTTTGAGTTCTGTGAGCACTCGTGCGTCGTTCCCAGCCACATCTTGAGCTGATCACTGTAGCTGGGTTGAACCAGCGGGGTGAATTATGCGGGCGCACTCTTGATTAGCCCTCTTTCACGATCACACGGAACTTCCTTCGCGCTGCAAACTAAGTAAAAGATCCACAGTACTTGTCCTGACTGGATTGTGCTCCGTTAGCCCAATCGCCATTGTTTAGAAAGTCATATTAGAGCGTCTGATCTTCATCGTCCCCTCTATGTGGCCATAAATGCTCGTCACGAGCATCGGGAATTAGGGTGCTAGTATAGAGCAGCACTTGAGTTCGCTCGCTCGCCAAATTGTGATATTGGTTTTGAAGATTCTCGTGGTATTATTTACTTCTACTCGGTTATTTATGCAGGCTCGAATCGTGATTATGTCGGGCTTAGTTAGTTATTTACACTTAGTTATGCTGGATTGGGTTCGAATAACTATTTGCATTCTTCCAGATCTGCCTCTGAAGTTGTAGTACTTTGCTGTGTTGTTTCATGAGTGATGGTGCTGTTTGCTGGTCCATTTCCAAGATTAGGATCGGGATCATGAAATATATGAACCGGTGCAGTAGACCGGACACCAATAAATTTTTTACATCACGAGTCCACCTTAAAAAGAGCATAAATTTTCATTGCCTTTGTGAATTTTGAAATGGCGAACCTGACCACGGTTCTCGATTTGTCGCTCTTTCGCAAATAGAACTTCAGTGATTTCGCCTTTGTGGATATATGAAGGCAGAAAGACTTTATGTGAATAGTGCTTCTCTACTGCAGCCTGAAGACATTATAGTTTCCGCAACAATTTGTCGAGAAGCCAAATTGAGACGAATCGAAGCAGAGACGAGAATCACCAAGACCCCATGGGGGAAGACGATGTTTACACGAAAGATGGAACCGTGGACTACAAAGGCGACCCTGCCAACAAAAAAGAAAACCGGAACATGGAAGGCCTGCCCCTTTATTCTCGGTACTTCTCACAACCACTTCCTCAAAGAGCTCAATTGAACATTATTATTCACAGAAAGGATATGCTTATGTTTTCGTCTTGTCGATAGGCAATGAATGTTGTGAAAGGCTGGCATACTATGGCATGAGCACCAATCTGGTGCTTTACTTTAAGCTCCGCTTGCATCAACACAGTACGACGGCTTCTAACAATGTTTCAAACTGGGGAGGAACGTGCTACATCACTCCTTTGATTGGAGCTTTTATCGCCGATGCCTATCTTGGGAGATATTGGACTATAGCATGCTTCTCGATTATCTATGTTTTCGTAAGTCACATTACATATCTTTCCTCTTCTGAGTACTTGATAATCAACCTGCACAGTTTGTTCTGCACAAATTTGGGGTTCCGCATTTCTTTGTTGAACATCCACAGATTTTGCTTACTGACTAGAACTGATAGCATAAATCAAAAGATTCAGCAAGCTTTGCTTATTATGTATCATTACACACAGGGGATGACACTGCTGACGCTCTCGGCATCAGTCTCTGGACTAAAGCCGAGCTGTACAGCGAAAGATAATTGCCACGCTACGAATATCCAAAGCGTGGTGTGCTTTATAGCACTCTATCTCATAGCCCTGGGGACTGGAGGGATCAAGCCTTGTGTCTCATCCTACGGAGCCGATCAATTCGACGATGCTGATGAGGCCGAGAAGAAACGCAAGGGTTCTTTCTTCAACTGGTTTTATTTCTCAATCAATATAGGTGCACTCATTGCTTCCTCTGTTTTGGTCTATATACAAGACAATGTGGGTTGGGGATTGGGTTTCGGCATTCCAGCGGCTGCAATGGCAATTGCAGTTTGTACTTTCTTTTCGGGCACGCGCCTTTATCGTAACCAAAAACCTGGAGGGAGCCCCTCACGCGCCTCTCTCAGGTGGTGGTGGCATCCTTCAGAAAATATCGAGTGGAAGTACCTGCTGACAAGTCTCTACTGTACGAGACGGCGGATGCCGAGTCTTCAATCAAAGGAAGCCGCAAGCTTGATCATACCCAAGATTTGAGGTTAGGGCTTCAAATTGCGTTTGTGTGAGTGCACTGTTCAACCATGCTTAGATCAGGATTCCTCAATTTATTCAGGTTAAATTAGTCGGTCACCTGAGTTGGTCGAAAGTGAGCAGTTCCAACATGTTTCTTAATCATGCAGCACATACTGTATCAATTTCATGATTGTTAGTTCCAAGGTTATACTGCTGTTTACGAGAGACAGGATACAAATTTTAACTCTCATCCATTACTGTTTAATTATGTTAGGATCAAGAAATCCTTCAGCACTCTCGCTTGTCCTAACATTAGTTTCTTCACATTTTCTAACCCTGCAGTTTCTTTGACAAAGCTGCTGTGGAAACACAAACCGATCACATTAAGGAACCGGTGACTCCATGGAGGCTGTGCACCGTCACCCAAGTGGAGGAGTTAAAGGCAATAATACGGCTGCTTCCTGTATGGGCCACCGGAATCATCTTTGCTACTGTGTACAACCAGATGAGTACCTTGTTTGTTTTACAAGGCTATACTATGGACCCTCATGTCGGAAACTCTAGTTTCAAAATTCCAGCAGCCTCTCTCTCCATCTTCGACACCCTCAGTGTCCTATTCTGGGTCCCTATATACGACCGCGTCCTTGTTCCAGTGGCAAGGAGATTCACGGGTCACAAAAGCGGTTTAACCCAACTGCAGAGAATGGGGATCGGCCTCTTCATATCCATCTTCGCCATGGTATCGGCAGCAATACTAGAGGTGGTTAGACTTAAGATGGTAAGGAGGCATGACTACTACACTTACAAGTACGTACCGATGTCGATATTCTGGCAGGTCCCCCAGTACTTCCTCATCGGTTGTGCAGAAGTGTTCACCTTCATTGGGCAATTGGAGTTCTTCTACGAGCAAGCGCCCGATGCCATGAGGAGCATGTGCTCTGCTCTCCAGCTCACTACAAATGCACTCGGAAACTACTTGAGCTCGCTCCTTGTGACTATTGTCACAAGAATTAGTACGAGACACGGGAAGCTGGGATGGATACCGGACAATCTGAACTACGGTCACCTCCATTACTTCTTTTGGCTCTTGGCGGTCCTCAGCGTGATCAACTTGGGAGCTTTTCTCTTGATAGCAAGGTGGTACACATATAAGAAGGCGGTGGGGACGCTCCGTTGAAAGTGTAGTAGTGTCTCTTCCAGTCCATACAATTTGTTTCCACAGTGATCTCATCTATGTTTGTGCCTTTTAACAGATGTCTTGATTGGCATCTGCTTCCGCTGGTTCAAGCTAAAAGATTGGCCTGCTTGAAGTGCGTGGTCTCTACTTTCTGTTGTGTGCATGAGAGAACAACTCTGTGTAGGTTCTCAATCGCTTCACGTCTGTGTCATTGTGTAATCTAAGAAACAAAAATGGAAGTGAAAGTAAAAGTATAACGCATTCTATTTTCTCATGTTTTTCTTTTCACGTTGGATTGAGCTAAAGTGCCAGGCAAAAATTGCTTTTCCCTCCAAAATCCCTAGTTGCTCAGCCTTTTCTATCCTTTTAACGTAAGTTGGGTTCATGACGTTACAATTATTCAAATGTTTTTGAGGCATCAGTCCTGGGGAGGACCCGACAACAGAAAAATTCGGAAAATCCTTTAGGTCTACTGATAACAAATCTAGATTCAGAATTGTGTTTTTCTGTCCTTGCACGAGCAGACCTTGTGCATCTTCAAGCCTCGACCCTTGACCCCCAATCCTAAACTCAACATTTGCTAATTGAGCCAAAAAGAGACGACCCGTTAATATGTCTAATTGGAAACTAGAGACCCGTTAATATGTCTATGGTCTATACATGCAACAAAAAGAACCGAATTGAATTATCACAAATGAAATCAAAATTCAACTAGGTTTGGGTGGGGTGCGCCAGGCAAGGGCTGTACTGCAACGCCCGAGCGACACACGAGAGGGCCCAGTAGCAAGCTAATGTAGCGGCCTCTCCCCCTGAAAAAATAAATTTAATATCATGTGGACCGATGGCCCACGTATCAGATATTAAACTGATAAGAACAGATACTACACTTGATCTTAGCCAAAAGGCCGAGAAAGGTATGCTTTGGAAAGCTGTCGTCTAGCCTCCTGCTTTGTCCCCTGCTCTGGTCCGTGACTCTCGTAGCATTCCCCATGTGGGACTCCTTTTCATGGTTTTTGTACGCAACAAAGTAGAACAACAGCAGCCTCGGAAGACTCGTGAAAGCATCAGTTGAGTCGAGATGAGAGAGGACTGAGTACACATCGGTTCGGCTAATGATTTTGGTTCAGAGTTCGAATCCGATCCTTACAAAAGAAAGATATTGCAGTCAGTTGGCTTAGAAAAGCAATCGATCTGTGTGTTGTCTGTTGGATGGCCGTGGAACAGCAATCCATCTGCTTACCGATGAGACAGAGAACGGAGGGGAAAACTCCAAAAAACTAGAAACGCGAGGCTTTGTGTGAAGCAAGAATCCATGGTCCTATTACTCCTGCTCTTCTGTTGTTACCTGTGCGAGAGAGCCAAAGAGATGATAAAATACTGCCAAGTAAACTGAACCGGTGTTGGTTCATTGAATGGCTCCATATACTCTGCATTTTGAAGCTAGAACTAGTCCGGTGATATCATCGGTTTGAAGCTAATAGTCCAGTTTTCAGACTTGAGAGTTGCAAGGATTGTGAGCGCGCGGTTGCGGTTCTTTAGTGGACTATAACATATGGAGATAGTCACATATTTCTCTTCCTCAGAGCCCCGGCATTGCCAAAGGCGTTGGCTACTTTTCAGCAAGGGTAAATTCCATAAACAGGCTCCTACAACTGCAGGTGGTCGCAAATATACCCGGTTAGGGAAAGAGGGTGACATTACTTGGCGATCGGCAGTGCAGTGTTGGGGTTTTGGTCAGGTCGCTTGAAAGATGATTAAGGCTCGAAGACTAACCCAACAGCAGGGCTGTGCGCTCAAGGAACTGAGAACTTGGAATGGCTTAATGAGCATTTCTGATGATAAAGACAGTGGCCAGCACCTTTTTAGGAGACGGCCGCCAAGTGTGACATACACATGTTTAAGGGGCCATTTGTCTTAATATTCCTTGTAAGAGTCCTTCTACATGTGCTTACTTTAATTGAAATCGTTATTTACCGTTTTCCATTGATCTAATAAGATTAAGGATAATTAATCGGTTTAATATGAGTTAGTTAGTGTGGACCAAGTAGGTCGGGCCATGATGAAAAGGCTCCGGTCCTTAAAACTCTATAAATAGGTCTAAGTGCCTCATCTACCCTCCGACGCATAAATGAACTCACATAAAGGAAGAACGCACCCATTCGTGAGTAACACTCTCATTCGGCCGGTGTTTTGGAGAGGAAGTGGAAGGGAAGCATTTGGGTTCCGAACGAAATCAGCGTGAGACGAATATCGGCGAATGTTGAAATTTTTAGCCTATTTTGTGCTTTTTTCTTTTGTAAAATTTAGTTTTGATCACATAGCCGAATAGTTCTCTTTGAGAAGACCATTTAGAGTAATTGTATGCCACCAGAGGACGTTGGGAGTCAGCCCACGCCTCATCACGCATGCGTGCAAGCGAAATGTCTCCTCCGATGATCGTTGTCAATGGTTGCGTTGACATATATCTAGTGAAAATCTCAAGGTATGTGTATACATTGAGTAAAGACTATGTGTATTTAGTTATTAGCCTTGAATATATGCCTTGTTATGCATAAAGTAAAGTTAACTATAAGGACAATGCATATATAGGTTCATTAAAACTACAAAGAATATTATTTGGTGGAACATCAAGTTTCGTGATACATGAGGAGAGAGAATGTGACTGGCAAAAGAGATGATACATAAATAATCACTATTTTGTAAGGTATTATCCATTTGTCACACTACCATAATGAATCCCTATCAATAAAGTTAAAGGCATTCGTGATCATGTAAGGGCTCGTATGAGAACCATTCGATTCTCTAATTCCGTTCCTTGGAACAAAAAAAAAATGAGAACCATCTTTGGTAACGTAAATGATTTTGATTCGATTATGTTCCTAGAATCGGTTTTAGAGCAAAATCCAAAAAAAGTTGATTTTAAAAAAAAAATCACTTTTGAGAATCATAAAACAGAATGAAGTCTCACATCTCTCATTTTTCCCTTTCAGTTCTTTTTCACTTTTCCCTCAGCGTAATAAAAAATAAAATAAAATAATAAAAAAATTCCAAAAAAATTGGAAATTTTTTAAAAAAAATACAAAAAATTTAGAAAATTCCTAAAAATAAAAGAAGCTTAGATTAGGCTAGTTTGACCCCATTTTCATAAATTTGGGCCTAAATTTCTTAGATTTCATAGATTTCACTCTTCCGCAAAAAACGTTGCGGAAAATGAGGGCATCTAACATGCAAATAATAACATATATACTCGTAGTCATGAATCACAAAACGTGACCATCTACACGTGAAGCTTAAGCCAAACACCCTCTTAAATTTAGGAAAAAACTGCAAAATGATAGTGAAGGATAACTTCGTATCAAGGAGGATAATTTGATTTTTTTTTTTTCAAGTAAATAATTTGGTTATTCAATTGCTATGTTTGCATATATTTTGCACAATGCAACATTTAAAGAAAAAAATGAGTTCTTAATATGGGAACTGTCTCATGCTTCAATCGAACTTCAAACGTCGTGTATTAAAATTTATGTTTCATTTATGACATGCTAAAGAAAATAATGTATTTTAAATTATTTTAGTATGCATTGAAAATTAGTCTTCAATTTAGGATGAAATTTTACAAAGTAACTACATAGTTATTTGACTTAAATGAAAAAAAAAATTAGGAAGAGAAATAATTTTTGAAATAATTTTTTGAAGTACAAAAGGTTTTATTCTGGGCAAAAGCTTATCAAACGTATTCTAATTCTCTAAAACTTATTTAGGAATAGAATCGAAAAAGTCATTTTAATCAAAATCACTTTTTCAAAACAAAATAATTATCATGCACAGCCTAAGTCTTTGCGTCTATTGATGCAATTATAGCCATGATTTGATATTTGACACTTTATGAGATCAAAGATAAAGGTACATACACACAAGTACAATTGCAATTAATATAGTTCAAATGGGAGAATGTAAAAATTTTTCTAAATGAGCTTACATTAATTGAAATTCTTATTTATTGTTTTACGGGCTAGTCTAATAAGACAAAGATAAAAAGATTCTTAATCGGCTTAATATGGGTTGGCTAGTATGGGCTGAATTAGACTTGGCTCGTGATGAAAGGGACCCAATAAAACTCTATAAATAGGCTCAAGTCCTTCCTCTATCTTCTGACACACAAGTGAACTCACAGTAGCACTCTAATTCGTTGTTTCAGAGAGAGAATAGAAGGGAAGTGCTTGGGTTCGAACAGTCCCCGTTCCACATCGAGTTACGATGGATTTCAAATAAGGTATATGCCATTCCTCTCTTCTATCATGTAGTATTTGATATTCTGGTTACGTGCCATATTGGTGGCTTTTACATTCCTTACTTTGACAGAGACGAGGCGAGAGGTGGAAGAGTCCACAGAGACATGGTTTTGCCGTTTTACTCCTGCCCAAAACGACATCATCGTCGATCCTCAAGACAGGTCCAAAAGGAACGCCCGGACTTACCGGCCACTTCTTCATTGTCTGCCCTGCCCTCGTCGTTTTCGTGGACTATACGATGTTCCGCCGAGAATGGTTGGTCCCCTCCCCTGCTCGTTTTCCGAACATGAATCACGCATCAACGGTGGACCGCGCGCGTTCGCTCGACAATGGAAACCAGACGTCACGGAGATGCAATGAGGAAGCGTTTGGGCATGAAAAATTAAAAGATTATGCTAAAAGGCCGTTGCTTGGGAAGAGCTAACTGTCTGCGAGCTCGAGTAAAACGGTCTGAGCTTGTGAAGCTCCCTCGTTCCCAAAGCTGGGTGGGCGATTCCAAACGACCACCGTCGTCTTCACCTCTCTCCGTCGCAGGAGAATCTCCGGCCGCTGATGAGCATTCCCCTCTCCCCGTCTCTCTCCGAGCACCGAACAACGCGACGACGAAGCCGACGCACAGGCAAGATTGAAGCCTCGCCATGGGCTGCTCTGTCTTTGTTTCACTTTCGAGCTTGAGACGATGACCTCGCCAAGCGTTTCAGCATTTCTTTTTCTTTTTTTTGTTCTGTTCTGCTGTTCTCTTCTTCGGCGAGCTGTTGGTCGAGAGTTGCGGGTCCTGTAAGCAAATGAGATGCGTCAGTCATGGTCAGTCAGTCAAGGACTCGGCGCTTGACTTCCCGGTTGTTGAGCTTTGAGTTCTGCGGGCGCTCGTGGGTCGTTCCCGGCCACATCTTGTGCTGATCACTGTAACTGGGTTGAACCAGCAGGATGAATTGTGTGGGCGCACTCTTGATTAGCCCACTTTCACGATCATTCGGAAGTTCCTTCGCGCTGCAAACTCTGGAGAGATCTACAATACTTGCGCTGACTGGATTGTGCTCCATTAGCCCAATCGCCATTGTTTAGAAAGCCAAGTTAGAGCGTCTGATCTTCATCATCCCCTTTATGTGGCCATAAATGCTCCTCACAAGCATCGGGAGTTAGGGTGCTAGAATAGAGCAGCAATTGAGCTCGCTCGCTCGCCAAATTGTGATATTGGTTTTGAATATTCTTGTGGTATTATTTACTTCTACTCGGTTATTTATGCAGGCTCGACTCGTGATTATGTCGGGCTTAGTTAGTTGTTTACACTTGTTATGCTGGATTGGGTTCGAATAACTATTTGCATTCTTCCAGATCTGCCTCTGAAGTTGTAGTACTTTGCTGCTTTGTTTCATGAGTGATGTTGCTGTTTGCTGGTCCATTTCCAAGATTAGAATCGGGATTAAGAAACATATGAGCTGGTGCGAAAGACCGGAAAAGAATACATTTTGACTTCACGAGTCCATCCACCTTAAAAAGAGCTTAGTTTTTCAACCACTTAGTGAAATTTGAAATGGCGAACCTGACCACAGTTTCTCGATTTGTGGCTCTTTCACGAATGTAACTTTATTAATTTCGCCTTTTGTGGAGAAATGAAGGTAGAAAGGCTTTATGTGAATCGTGCTTCTCTACTGCAGCCTGAAGATGTTATAGCTTCCGTAACCACTTGTCGGGAAGCCAAATTGAGACGAATCAAAGCAGAGACGAGAATCACCAAAACCACATGGCGGAAGATGTTTACACGAAAGATGGAATGGTGGACTACAAAGGCGGCCCTGCCAACAAAAAGAAAACCGGAACATGGAAGGCCTGCCCTTTTATTCTAGGTACTTCTCACAGCCACTTTGTTAAAGAGCTCAAGTGAACCTTACTATTCACAGAAGGGATATGCTCATGTTATCTTTGACTTATCAATAGGCAATGAATGTTGTGAAAGGCTGGCATACTATGGCATGAGCTCCAATCTGGTGCTTTACTTTAAGCTCCGCTTGCATCAACACAGTACGACCGCTTCTAACAATGTTTCATACTGGGGAGGAACGTGCTACATCACTCCTTTGATTGGAGCTTTTATCGCAGATGCCTTATCTTGGGAGATATTGGACTATAGCATGCTTCTCGATTATCTATGTTTTCGTAAGTCACATTACATATCTTTCCTCTTCTGAGTACTTGATAATCAACCTGCACAGTTTGTGCTGCACAAATTAGGGCTTCTGCATTTCTTTGTTCAACATTCACAAAGATATCTTACCAACTAGAACCGTAGCAGAACCGATAGCATACTGTTTACAATCAACTAAGATTCAGCAAGGTTTACTTATTATATCATGATTCACAGGGGATGACACTGCTGACGCTGTCGGCATCAGTCCCAGGGCTAAACCCGAGCTGTGCGGCGAAAGATAATTGCCACGCTACGGACATACAAAGTGCAGTGTGCTTTATAGCACTCTATCTCATAGCCCTGGGGACTGGAGGGATCAAGCCTTGTGTCTCATCCTATGGAGCCGATCAATTTGACGATGCTGATGAGGTTGAGAAGAAACACAAGGGTTCTTTCTTCAACTGGTTTTATTTATCAATCAATATACGCGCGCTCATTGCGGGCTCTGTTTTGGTCTATATACAAGACAATGTGAGTTGGGGATTTGGTTTCGGCATTCCAGCAGCTGCTATGGCAATCGCAGTATGTACTTTCTTTTCGGGCACGCGCCTTTATCGTAACCAAAAACCCGGAGGGAGCCCCTCACGCGCCTCTGTCAGGTGGTGGTGGCGTCCTTCAGAAAATATCGAGTGGAAGTACCGGCTGACAAGTCTCTACTGTATGAGACTGCAGACGCCGAGTCTTTAATCAAAGGAAGCCGCAAGCTTGATCACACCCAAGATTTGAGGTTAGTGCTTCAAATTGCGTTTGAGTGATTGCACTGTTCAATCATACTTTGATCAGGATTCCTCAGTTTATTCAGGTTAAATTAGTCAGTCACCTGAGTTGGTTGAAAGTGAGCAGTCCCAACATATTTCTCAATCGTGCAGCACATACTGTATCAATTGCATGATTGTTAGTTCCAAGGTTATGCTGCTGTTTATGTGAGACAATTAGGATGCAAATACTAACTCTGATCCACACGCAAGAGAAGAAAATAGAACTCCGGTCTGCAACCTGCAGGAGAGTATGGACCTGGTGAAATTTAATTTCCTAATTGGCTCTACTTTATTCCAAGAAATCCTTCAGCACACTCGCTTGTCCTAACGATAGTTTCTTTGCATTTTCTTAATCTGCAGTTTCTTCGACAAAGCTGCCGTGGAAATACAAGACGACCACATTCAGGAACCCGTGAATCAATGGAGGCTGTGCACCGTCACCCAAGTGGAGGAGTTGAAGGCGATCATACGGCTGCTTCCTATATGGGCAACCGGAATCGTCTTTGCTACTGTGTACAACCAGATGGGTACTTTGTTTGTTTTACAAGGCTATACTATGGACCCTCATGTTGGAAACTCCAGCTTCAAGATTCCAGCAGCCTCTCTCTCCATCTTTGACATCCTGAGCGTCATATTCTGGGTCCCTATATATGACCGCGTCATTGTTCCAGTGGCAAGGAGATTCACGGGTCACCAAAGCGGTTTAACCCAACTGCAGAGAATGGGGATCGGCCTCTTCATATCCATCTTCGCCATGATATCGGCAGCAATACTAGAGGTGGTTAGACTTAAGATGGTAAGGAGGCATGACTACTACAATTATAAGTACGTACCGATGTCGATATTCTGGCAGGTCCCCCAGTACTTCCTCATGGGTTGTGCAGAAGTGTTCACCTTCATTGGGCAATTGGAGTTCTTCTACGAGCAAGCGCCTGATGCCATGAGGAGCATGTGTTCCGCTCTCGCGCTCACCGCAATTGCACTCGGAAACTACTTGAGCTCTCTCCTTGTGACTATTGTCACGAGAATTAGTACAAGACACGGGAAGCTGGGATGGATACCGGACAATCTGAACTACGGTCACCTCCATTACTTCTTTTGGTTGTTGACGGTCCTCAGCGTCCTCAACTTGGGAGCTTATCTCTTGATAGCAAGGTGGTACACGTACAAAAGGGCGGTGGGAACGCTCCGGTGAAAGCGCAGGTCTCTTCCAGTCCAAAAACTTATTTCGCACGACAATCTCAGTTTGTTAGCGACTTTAAAAGATGTCTTGGCCGGCATCTGCTTCGTTGGTTCAAGCTAGAAGAATGGCCTGCTTGAGGTACGTAGTTTCTACTTTTCATAGTGTGCATGAAAGAACAATCCTGTGCAGGTTACCAGTTGCTTCGTTGTCATTGTGTAATCTAAGAATCTATTTTCCTGTGTTAACTTCTCAAGTTGGATTGAGCTGAAGTGCCAGGCAAAAATTGCTTTTCCCTCCAAAAGTCGTAGTTGCACAGCCTTTTCTATGCTTTAACGTAGGTTGCGTTCATGTCGGAACAATTATTCAAATGTTTTTGAGGCATCAGTCCTTGGGAGGACCCGACAACAGCAACGATCAGAGAATGTTTTTCATGTCCTTGCACGAGCAGATCTCGTGCATCTTCTAGCCTCGACCCCCAATCCTAATCATTTGCTAATTGAGCCAAGACCCGTCAATGCGTTTTCGGTCTATACATGGAACAAAACGAAGCATGTTGACTATCACAAGTGAAATCAAAATTCATCTGGGCTTGGGGTGGGGTGCGCCAGGCAAGGAGCTGCAGTGCAACACCCGAGGGACACACGAGAGGCCCCACTAGCAAGCTAACGTGGCGACCTCTCCCCTGAAAAAATTAATTTAATATCATGTGGACCGATGGCCCACGTATCAGATATTAAACTGATAAGAACAGATACTACACTTGATCTTAGCCAAAAGGCCGAGAAAGGTATGCTTTGAAGTGTTGTCTACCCTCCTCTTTTGTCCCCTGCTCTGGCCTCTGATTCTTTTCGAACTCTCTATGTGGGACTCCTCCTTTTCATGGTTTTTCTTCGCCAAAAAGCAGAGCAATACCAGACTTGGAAGACTCGAAAAACGCCGCAGCATACTGACCTTGGTTCAGAATTCGAATCCCCACCCTTACAAGAAAGTTTTTGCAGTCACTTGGCTTAAAGGAGCAATCCATCTTTGTGTTTTTGTTAGTTGGTTGCGATTGAACGCCAATCCATCTGGCTTACGACGAGGCAGAGAAAAAGCCAACACTTGGAAACTAGGAACGCGAGGCTTGGTGTGAAGCAAGAATCAAGTGTCCTGTTACTCCCGCTCTTTCGTTGTTACCCATGTGAGAGAGCCCAAGAGATGACGAAATACTACTCTATGTATGAATAAGTAAAGTCGGATTAAGCTGTACCGGAGTTGCTTGTTTCAATGGCTCCATATGTTGTGCATTTTGAAGCTTGAACTGGTCCAGTGATAGCTTTGTTTTGAAGCTAATAGTCCAGTTTTCAAGCCAGAAAGTTACAAAGATTGCAAGCGCACGGTCACCGCTCTTCAGTGAAAGGAGAAAGAACACGCCACAGGTATTGGCTACTTTTCACCAAAGAAAAAACTCCGTAGATACGCTCTCTCTGATTTTAAGATCGTTCAACTCCAAGATAGTCACGTAGTCCCTATTAGTCAAAGAGGGTATCATTTGGTGCTCGGCAGTGCAGGGCTAGGGATTCTGGTGATGTCGATTGAACGATGGCTAAGACTCGAGACTAATCCAACAGCAAAATAGCGTGCTTAAGGGGCTGAATCCATAACCGGAAAAATTGGAATGACTTGCGAGCATGCTGGTTTGTTGGGGTGGAAAGATTTGCATAGCTAAGTACAGCTAGGTCAATATCTGGATGCTAATAGCCTCATTCCAAATTCAAAGCGAACGGAAATACCGGATTGCTGAGCTGGCTATCGATTTTGTCAGGGATCTTTAGGCCAAGAAGAAGGACAAGTATTGGTCTACGAAGGAAGAGTTGAGAGAACTCAACAAGAGAGGAGGGAATTTGCAGTCTCAGATTCCAAATCGCCGGTTGTGCAAGAAATCGATGAACGTAAGTTGGGTTCATGACGTTACAATTATTCAAATGTTTTTGGGGCATCAGTCCTGGGGAGGACCCGACAACAGACGACACGAAACAACGATCAGATTGTTTTTTTCTGTCCTTGCACGAGCAGACCTTGTGCATCTTCAAGCCTCGAGACCCTTGACCCCCAATCCTAATTTCAACATTTGCCAATTGAGCCAAAAACGAGAGACCCGCTAATTTGTTTATGGTCTATACATGCAACAAAAAGAACCGAATTGAATGAATAATCACAAATGAAAGCAAAATTCAACTAGGCTTGGGTGGGATGCGCCAGGCAAGGGCTGCAGTGCAACGCCCGAGCGACGCACGAGAGGCCCAGTAGCAAGCTATTGAGGCGGCCTCTTCCCCCTGAAAAAATTAATTTAATATCATGTAGACCGATGGCCCACGTATCAGATATTAAACTGATAAGAACAGATACTACACTTGATCTTAGCCAAAAGGCCGAGAAAGGTATGCTTTGAAATGTCTCCTGGCCTCCTCCTTTGTCTCATGCTCCGGTGCTCGATAACTTCCGGATGCCCAATGTGGGACTCAGCTTCAGTGTTTCACGGTCCCGGAAAAGAAGAATTAATGGCAGACTCGTGGGAAAAAAACTCCAGTGGCTTAATGATTTTGATTCGGAGTTCGAATCCAATCCTTACCGAGAAAAGTTTTTGCAGTCACTTGGCTTAGAGAAACCTCAATCAAATCTGTGCCAGCGAACGAGTAAAAACTCTGACCAAAACTAGAAACGCAAGCCTTGGTGTGAAGCAAGAATCCAGGGTCCTAATACTCCTGCTCTTTCGTTCTTACCCATGCGAGAGAGCCCGAGAGACAGATAAAACACCACTCTATACACGAATGAGTGAAGCCGAGTAAACTGAACCGGAGTTGGCTTCATTGAATGGCTCCATATGTTCTGCATTTTGAAGCTTGAACTGGTCTAGTGACAACGTTGTCTTCGAAGCTAGTAGTCCATATTTCGGACCCGAGAGTTGCAAGGATTGCAAGCTCACGGTCACGCTTCTTTAGTGAACATATGGAGATAGTCACATATTTCCTCTTCCTCTGAGCCCGACATTGCCACAGGTGTTGCCTACTTTTCAGCAAGGGTTAAACTCCATGAACAGGCTCCTACGACTCCTCTTTCGAATGAAATGAAAATTTTCTTTCAGACCCAAAAAAAAAAAAAAACAGAACTCCAAGTAGTCAGTAGTCCCATGTAGTGAATATTATTCGCCGATCGGCAGTGCGGTGTTGGGGTTTAATGAGAGCATTGCTGGTAATAAGACAGTCGCCAGAACTGTTTTAGGAGGACAGCACCCAAGTGAGACATTACATGTTTACGAGGGTGAGAAATCGTTTGAACTCTTAAATTTTAGGAGCTCCCTCAGTTTGAGGAAGCCCCTCCAAAAATAGGCGTATGCCATTTCATCGTGAGGAGCACACGGTATTCTTTAGTAAAAGGCGAAAGAATAGTTCGCTCTGTGCTCATCACATGACTGCGTAGTTTGCCTAATCCTACGACTTCGTCTTTTGTCACTGGCCTCGATGCCCATGTTCTTGCCTTACATCCTGTGTGGGACGTTCCTTAAAGAACAACTGGTGGAAGCTCTTTTCATTACTTTTGTGCTTATTCGTACCTTATAACTACTCACCCATAATAGAACGTCCTTGTATTATTCATTAAATGACTTGTCCTTTTTTTCATTGTACTTCAAGTTTAAATTACAGGTGGGAAATTATTCTGTCTATGCTGAACTCATATTTCGAAATCTCTATTTCATGTGAGCCTGAGTTATTTGGTCCAATTTTTCTATTTGTTGGACTGACGTTGTCGATGGATAAAGATTAAAACTTGCACGATTTTACGATTATGTCCCATCTTATCAATTTTATCATAAATCGCAACAGTTGAAAGCAATTTTACAAACCATCGAGACCGTTCAACTGGTTTCGAATCCTCAAGGAAAAACAAAAATCGTGGTTCTAACAAGGAAAGTCTTCAAAAACCAATTTAGGATCTTAGGGAAATTCCCGTCGAGTTGAGTTAGGTTATGATTTTTGTGGTGGGTGGATTTGAAAAGGAGCCGTGAATTTGGGGGACATTCACCATCATAAAAAGACTCCAACGCTCATTCTATAATAGAACAGAACCACCTATAGCACAGACAAAGCCGAGAAACGGAGATGGATCGCTAGTCTTTTGTATTCTTCGCTTCGGCATGATGTTTGCTTGGCTCCTAATGCTACGACCCAATAATTATTCACCAACACACAGAGAGACCGAGACCACACCTGAAAGCTTTGGGTTTTAGTTAAGCAACCCAAAAGTAAGCAGGGGTGTCAACAGTTCGGGTTTTCAGGAAATGGAACCGTCAGGGTGTGCGTTTGCTTTGAATCGATCCACCGGCTGAACCGAACACAACCCAAACTGGAAACTCAGTTCGGTTCGGTTCCTCTTCTTTCTTCTTCTTCTTTTGGCCTCTGCTCAAACTCAATCAACAAAAGCCAAATGCAAAAAAGCTCCAAGAGAGAGAGAGATGAAGAGAGTAGTAGACTGGCGAGGCTTGTGGCCCTTCTCCTTCCATATGCATTTCCATGCCCTCACACACCCAAATCATGCGGAGTGTGATAATCACCCCTCTAAAGTCGCAGCTGCACTTGCACAAGGAAATTACAAGGAGATTAAAATTGGGTTCACTTTCTCGGTTCCCATGGGAGGATGGATCAAGCGGTGGTCTGTTCCGCTAATGCCGTCCACTGAAGGTGGCGATGACGAGTGATCAAGTGGTCATTGGTGAGGCCAGCCAGCTTGCATGAAGGAGTGAACTAGAGTCGGACCGACGAATCTGAGTCCCCTCCTTACCATGTCTTTACCACGTTTTCACTTGGAATCTTGTGGCTTCATCAGTATCGCGTTGATAAATAATCCCAGTGTATTTGTCGAACTACCCAAATTCCCTCTTGATCTGCAGTATTACAACTCCCTCATTGATGAGATTCCCATACCCGTATATCACAAATCCGCATATATGGATACGTTGACATAGAAGGAACATTGGTCGAGTAGAAGTTGCGCCTCAAACGATGCTCTTGTGAATGGTAAAGTTTCAAAAAGGTGTATTCTTGAATTTCATACAGCCAGGACCACATGCCCGTGGGAAAGGTTTCAAATTGCTCTCGTGCGTCAAGGAGTACGGCTCTATAACTCTATCAGGAGTTCCGACCGCTTCGAATAAGCTGTGCACAACATCCAGGATTGAGTTTATGCAGCACCTTTTGTGACGCCCGGGAAATTCGAAATTTGTAATTTTCCTGAATTCGATAAAAAGGAAGAGAATTGAATTTTAGTCGATGCAAATTTCGGATCTCAAGGACCAAAGTGACGAATTTTGGACGATTTCCGAAATGTCGTTCGATTTCGATTGGGTCTCGAAATCGCGAGCACCGCGACTTAGGATTTCTAATCCTCGCGCCTAGCCACTTTTCCGGACCGAACTTAGCCCGTGAAAATCCAATTTCATTCCCAATCGGTTGAGCCAAAAAATCCGTTCGATCCCGAATTATGAAATTACCGTTTCGCCCTTGGATATTATGCATATAAGACGAAGAAAATTAATTGGATGAGACCCGTGGGCCCCACCCCAATCAAATCCAGTCAACCCACCAGTCAAACTCTCTCTCTCTCCTCCCTCTCCCCTCTCTCTCTCTCGGCAGATCTCTCTCCCTCCCCTGTTACTGCGCGACGACCCCCCCCAAACCGCACACCATCCTTCCTCCTTCTTCAGTCGTTTTTGTGCGACCCCAGCTCCGAGCCACGTCACCACCGCCTCCAGCCACGTCCGCCAGCCACTCAGCCACCGTTCGCCGTCGCTAGGCTCGCCGGACCGCCTGCAGAACAGCCCCGGCGTCCCCTGCTCTGTTTCGGCCTCAGTGGCGTTCTGAGCTGCGCCCGCCTCCGCGGCTGCTTCCGACCACCACCGACCACTTCGTCGCCATCCCACCGACCCTCAGCCACCACCACAACGGTCGACAGCCGCCGCGAAGCCGCCAGACCACCGTGGAACAGACCCGACGCCGGACTGCCCTGTTTCGCGCCCGCGGACTGCCCAAGCGTCGGCCAGGCCTTGACGCCGCTTCCAGCCACCACGCCATCGTCCTCCGCCCTCCCTATAGCCCTCTCAACCTTGTCCCGCCGCCCGTACCTCGTCGGACCGCCGCGAACAGCTCCAGAACAGAACCGAAGCCGCCGTCCCCTGTTTTCGTCGCCGAGGCCCACGACCGCCGTTGCAGCTGTTCCGCCGAGACCCACTGCCCGCCGACCACCCCAAACCGTCGCTCTCGACCTCTAGTCGTCCCCTGGAGCCGCTGGACGCCGGTCGCCGCCCATAGAGCCGTGAACCACCTGGACCGAACCTCCCCTGTTCTGTCCCCGAGTCCCCTGTTTCTGCGCCGGTTCTGTGCCGCCGCTGCTCGGCCTGCTCCGGCCGTCCGCCGCCGCCACCAGCGCCATCTACGGCCACCCCAGACACCACCCAACCTTGGCCGAACCATCCCCCAGCCTTGGACAGCCCGAGCCACCACAAAACGGCTCCGACGCCCCCTGTTCTGCTCTGTTTTACCTCTGCCGAGCACTGTTCATCGCCGGCCGCCGCTGTTCCGGCCACCGGCGACCACCAGCCGCCACCCTTGGGTCCTGTTCCGCTGTCTCGAGGTGTCGCCAAGTCTTCGGGTCATATTTGTTCGAGTTAGAAGCCCGGAGCTTAAGTTGGATCGCGGGTCGCCAATAATCGTCGCGGGCCGGGCCGAGTTCGTGTCGCCGTCGCTCGAGTTGAGACTGCCCGAGCTAATTAAAATTGTGAGTTAGCCCCTAACTCCTGGCTAGGTCGCTAATTGCGTTCAGAATAAGATTTATTTAGCTAATTAGGGTGTTTAGGTAGATTAATTACGGTCGGACTAGATAGAAACGTGGTTTAAGCTAAATGACCGTAATTAGTTAAGACTAGTCAATTAGCTAAGTGGTCGGTGGCTAATTGATAAGCGAAGTGATTGAATTGATTGATTGTGGTGATTGATCGCGAGTGAGCGATAGGTCGAGACGAGTGCGCAAGAACCGGCTATCAATTGAAAATCGAAATTTGAATTAATAATTGATCGGCTGCAATTGAACGATTGATTCATGAAATGTTGATCGGGAATGTTAGATTGCCTGTTGATTGTAGTGGGGGTCCGATTAGAGGTTAATCGCCCCAAATTGATTGGTTTGCCGAGTTGATATAATTGCGCATTCACATGACCGCGTGTAAACTCAACCGCACATTTTAGCATGAAAATGGCCGAGGGCCGAGTCTTTGGGCACGATTGTGTGAGCATTCGGCGGTACATAAAGATAAAAATTGATTGATTGCCGAATGAGTTGAGTGGTCATATGACGGAATGGTGACGGGATTCCCTGACATGATCGTGTCGTGTCGATCGGAATCACACGACTTGTCCGATGCACGACAATCCATGCCCCGTGCCAGCCGCACGGATTTAAGGGATTGTCGGATGCCGGTCGCAGCTTGTGATGGACCGACGCTCCTTATTGGAATGCCTGTTTGCTATGCCGCGCGGCCGCGCCGGATACATAGCTTTCGGTGCGCCGTCGCCGAGAGGATATGGGACGATGCCTGGTCTCGCTGGGATGACACTGCCCGGCCGTAGTGTGGGACCACACCGTCGTGTGAGTCGGTTGTCACGCGAGTCGCGTGGGTCACCGGTTAATAAATGGACTACGTGTGGTGTCCTGTGAATGCTGTATTGTGATGCTTTTGCCAATGAGTTGGTTTGATTGATTTGACTATTGAGTCGTCTGCATCGCATTATGCCTGGCTAAAGACCGGTAAGCTTGCATGTGGTTGAATTATCTCGCTCTGTGATATTATGGTTGTTTGTTAGGACGTCGAGCGAATCAACGCCCTAGCCGGGCTTAGGCGTTGACTCACCGAGATTTATTTCTCACCCCGTCGTTTAACCATTTCAGGTCCCAAGTGATGAAGCCCGTGGATGTTAGGGCTTGGGTGTTAGAAGCAGATTTTGGGAGTAGATGATGGCTTAACCTTACCCGATCGAGTATGTTTTTGAGGTCCTAGTGAGTAGCCCCGAAGAATGGGGTTAATTATGTTTTTGTAGCTTAGTAAGGTCAAGATTCATCTATTTTGATTGTATGAATGAAATTGCATTTTGTGAAATGACCGATGTGGTGTTCTATTATACTATCCCTACGATCTTGCATGTTTGGGAGTGTTGCACGTTCCGCATGCGCCGTAGGTTCGTAGGTCGATAGTGTACACGGGACGCTATCTTTCATGACTGTGGCGATTTGGTAGGGATGTGGCGGGCCCGAGAGTCGGGCGTGACATCCCCGCCCAAGGTGGTATCGAGCAAGGTCGCCTGATCCATCCGGTCATTGCCTGGAGTGATAAGGTGCGTTGGGAAATGGGGATAGTTAGTAGGACTGTGAGCGTTATGCATGTGATTGTTATCTTTGTTCTAGTTGTTGGGGCTGTCTTCTTATCACGTTTGCTATGGGGGGGGCGGGACCCCGTAATTTAACCGCAAGATGAGCAGACGTGGTAGAAGAGCACCCGGGGTAGGCCTGTCGAGGCGAGATCCAACGATCGCCGAGATCTTGGAGGAAGAAAGAGCACCCCGTATTGTTAGACCGCGCAGAGAGGACCCAAGGATAAATGGGATTTCGCAAGCGCCGGGAGCGCTAGGAGATCCGATGGGACATCGGATGAGGAACAAGCGGCTGCACTGAAGCGCCGCAGAAAACCCGTTAGTTGGAAACGAGAATGAGGGACGTCGAGCACAAAAGTTAGTAGAACAGTTTCGAAATTGAAGCCGCCCAAGTTCGTCGGGAGTGGAGATCCCGAAGCCGCCACCTTGTGGGTCGAGGAATTAGAGAAGGCGTTCGCCTTGGCCGAGGTGCACCGATGAGGACAAGGTTACCCCGGCTATCTACCAACCGCAGGGAAATGCAAGTACTTGGTGGAGAGCTTCTAAGGATAGGATCTTTCCCGAAGGCATGGTCCTAACATGGGATGCCTTTGTAGAGGCGTTCAATGGGAAGTACTTCTCGGATACCGCGAGGAAAACAAGATGGCAGAGTTCATTCGCCTACGCCGTAACCAATTGTCGGTGGATGAATATGAAGCAAGATTTGCCGAGCTATCGAAGTATGCCCCAAGGATGATAGAGAACCCTGTGGATAGGGCAAGAAGGTTCCGGGATGGATTGAATCGAGAGATCAAGAGTGTGTTGGCGCCATTCAATTTGAAGGACTATAATGAATTGTATGAAAGGGCCCGGGATGGTGGAACGGGACTTTGCGCCGAAAGGACTCGTCGCAACTCGGACCGCGGTTCGTGCGCTCGAACCGAAGGGACATTCGGCAAGGAAAGAAGTCGATGTCTAGCGGTAGGACCCGTATCCCGCCTAATAGAACAGGCGTGATCAATAAGTCAATGTACCGTCAGAGTGAGGCATGTCACCTGTGCCGCCAAAAGCATGGATCCGCTCCGTGTCCGTTTCGTGATGGAGCTTGTTTTGGATGTGGCCAACCGGGTCATCAAGTGAAAGATCGCCCGCAGAGGCAGCGGAACAGCCGCATGGAAGACAACTTGGAGGAAACGTACCACGCGAGTTTCCAAGACCGACCCTAAGCATGAGAATAGGATGGCGTTCATGGTAGAATATCCTGGCTATAGGTTAGCCATGACTAGTCGAGATAAGAATGACTTTTTGTTAAACTCGACTTGTGAATATGAGTTATAATAAGGTGACTGGTACTTTTATGGATTGTGTAAGCTTGAGTTGGTATTATGTATTGATGGTTTAGTCACCAACTTTCGTTAAGGCTCCCGACGGGTGATACTGTTGAACTGCAGCAAGAAAGTTAGTGAGAACCGGGAAGTTTTAAGCTCGGATTTGAACCGGCGGAAGCAATGGAGTGAATAGTTCTTTTAAGGATGGAGAATAGCGGGACATTACAACTGAAATTTGGGTTGTCATAAGCCAAACCTTAGGAGGCGAAGGTTTAGCTTGAGGTGCCAAAGTCAATGAGTATCCCATTCGAAGGGATTGTTGATATAGAATGGCGATAACCGATAATTGTAGAGCATGAGTCCGAAAATGTGCGAAACCTCAACAAGTTGAAATTATTAATTTTGGTCGATGGCCCCGATTGATGAGACAAGTAGTGCAGAGGCATCTCAAGATATCGATATACGTTATGGGATTGACAAAGAACCAACAACTACTACTACCAAAGCATGGCCCGAGAAAACGAGGATGTTATTTATCAAAAAAAGGACTTAGGACTTTCCTCCCGTAGTGTGATCACTAGTAACGCCCCTTAAGAATGTCAATGAAATAGGCGTTCTCATTGAGATGGCGCAAAGAAATGACATTTGAGGAGAAGGTCAGCATTTTATAACAGGAATTATATACAAGGCATGGCCAATAAGGAGTCATGTCGGCATACAAAGATGGTTCAGCCATGTATCAACTTAAAGAGGGTTCCAAAGAACATACCTCCTTGAGGCCCGGCCAAGTTGTTCATCGCAGGATTACGGACGGGGACATCGTGTTTGTCAATAGGCCGCCGACTACACTTAGGCATACTCTACAAGTACTGTCGGTTTATGTACGCGATGATCACACTGTGAAGATAAATCCCTTGATCTCGTGGACCTCTTGGCACCGGCTACAATGGGGATTTTGTCCGCTTGTTTTATCCCCAATCGGCACTGCGAAAGCCGAGATAGTGGAATTCGTTTCGATGGAAAAGCAGTTGTCAAGTTCATATTGCGACAATCCGAGTTTGCAACTAACGAGTGGTTGCTTGTTGCCAGTTAAAGATGATGTTCAAGAAATATTTTGATACTCTACAGATGTGGCAAACCGCCTTATGAACGAGGAAGAGTTCGTAAGGGCAAACGTTGAGTTGACGGTATAACGAGACTCCCGAGTTGACCTGTAAGTCGTTGGGATTGGTGCCAATCCAATAAAAGGTTGAGATTGCGAGATGTGGCAATTAAGGGAGACAAATAATTAGAGTACGCGGCAAAAGCTTGGTGAGGCCACGAAACGGAGTGAGATAAGGACCGCAAGAGTTTTACTTGGACTTCGGACTATTTACGAATGACGGCTAAGTTGAGGGGCCACCGAGAAATTTGAGATCACTTTCGACTTGGACCATAGCTTGACTTGCCGAGTTGATTGTCTTGTGGATCGAGGTGACGACCTTAAATCAAGCATGAATCGGCAAACAAGCCGGCCATGGATCCCAAGAGAGGGCGATTTGTACTAGAACCCCGTACCAATCGCGCACTAGCCGAAGGCCGATCACCCTAAGGCCATGTGACGTGTTGTTGGAAGAATACGGGTCGAGACGAACCAATCCCTGCATCAACTTGAGTTGGTCATGAGAGGTGAACTCGATAGTGTTTGATTGTACCATCGGTTAAGGAACGGGTGATTCCAACCCTAAACCGAGATAATCAAAGTGGCCCTCGACTCGTCGGTTGTTTGTGAACCGAGCCGCCTCGACATAATGGATAGTCCAACTCTCGGTTTGTTTGAGGGTTTGAGATGGATGAGTCCCGGGATGTTTCAAGAGTTAACAAGTTAGGTAATTTCAAATCTCGAAGTGATGGTGGAGAGACCAATCATTAGTCAACTTGGTCCTGTTTTAATAGAATGCTCAAATTGCCATTAGTGCTAATTGTAAGTGGCATTTGTAAAACAAGAAGAGAGCGAGTGATAAATTCTGTCGTTGATAGTCAAGGAGTGTCAATTGATACGCGTGGATAGCCGATTTTGTGGTTAATTGTGGCCATGGTAAACTTTCAACATTTGGATTGGAGGGCAAATACAAGAGGGTGATTGACTTAGGTTCAATTTTTAAAATTACACGACCGAACCTATGTAAACGGATTTGTAGATACGAATTGTGATAGTTGATGCTAGATGAGCGAGCTACATATGTGGAACGACCCGGTCAAGATCGTGGACTGGAAAAAAATAAGTGCTTCGGAGAGAGACGATTTAGTTGGTCAAGTGAATTGGAACAACACCATGACATTGAAGGAACTACCTAGGAGAACGAGGAAGTTATGAAGAGTAGGTATTCGTATTTTTTGAAGAATCACGATCGCATCTTGTAATTTCGGGGACGAAATTTCTTAAGGTGGGGAGAGTTGTGACGCCGGGAAATTCGAAATTTGTAATTTTCCCGAATTCGATAAAAAGGAAGAGAATTGAATTTTAGTCGATGCAAATTTCGGATCTCAAGGACCAAAGTGACGAATTTTGGACGATTTCCGAAATGTCGTTCGATTTCGATTGGGTCTCGAAATCGCGAGCACCGCGACTTAGGATTTCTAATCCTCGCGCCTAGCCACTTTTCCGGACCGAACCTAGCCCGTGAAAATCCAATTTCATTCCCAATCGGTTGAGCCAAAAAATCCGTTCGATCCCGAATTATGAAATTACCGTTTCGCCCTTGGATATTATGCATATAAGACGAAGAAAATTAATTGGATGAGACCCGTGGGCCCCACCCCAATCAAATCCAGTCAACCCACCAGTCAAACTCTCTCTCTCTCCTCCCTCTCCCCTCTCTCTCTCTCGGCAGATCTCTCTCCCTCCCCTGTTACTGCGCGACGACCCCCCCCCAAACCGCACACCATCCTTCCTCCTTCTTCAGTCGTTTTTGTGCGACCCCAGCTCCGAGCCACGTCACCACCGCCTCCAGCCACGTCCGCCAGCCACTCAGCCACCGTTCGCCGTCGCTAGGCTCGCCGGACCGCCTGCAGAACAGCCCCGGCGTCCCCTGCTCTGTTTCGGCCTCAGTGGCGTTCTGAGCTGCGCCCGCCTCCGCGGCTGCTTCCGACCACCACCGACCACTTCGTCGCCATCCCACCGACCCTCAGCCACCACCACAACGGTCGACAGCCGCCGCGAAGCCGCCAGACCACCGTGGAACAGACCCGACGCCGGACTGCCCTGTTTCGCGCCCGCGGACTGCCCAAGCGTCGGCCAGGCCTTGACGCCGCTTCCAGCCACCACGCCATCGTCCTCCGCCCTCCCTATAGCCCTCTCAACCTTGTCCCGCCGCCCGTACCTCGTCGGACCGCCGCGAACAGCTCCAGAACAGAACCGAAGCCGCCGTCCCCTGTTTTCGTCGCCGAGGCCCACGACCGCCGTTGCAGCTGTTCCGCCGAGACCCACTGCCCGCCGACCACCCCAAACCGTCGCTCTCGACCTCTAGTCGTCCCCTGGAGCCGCTGGACGCCGGTCGCCGCCCATAGAGCCGTGAACCACCTGGACCGAACCTCCCCTGTTCTGTCCCCGAGTCCCCTGTTTCTGCGCCGGTTCTGTGCCGCCGCTGCTCGGCCTGCTCCGGCCGTCCGCCGCCGCCACCAGCGCCATCTACGGCCACCCCAGACACCACCCAACCTTGGCCGAACCATCCCCCAGCCTTGGACAGCCCGAGCCACCACAAAACGGCTCCGACGCCCCCTGTTCTGCTCTGTTTTACCTCTGCCGAGCACTGTTCATCGCCGGCCGCCGCTGTTCCGGCCACCGGCGACCACCAGCCGCCACCCTTGGGTCCTGTTCCGCTGTCTCGAGGTGTCGCCAAGTCTTCGGGTCATATTTGTTCGAGTTAGAAGCCCGGAGCTTAAGTTGGATCGCGGGTCGCCAATAATCGTCGCGGGCCGGGCCGAGTTCGTGTCGCCGTCGCTCGAGTTGAGACTGCCCGAGCTAATTAAAATTGTGAGTTAGCCCCTAACTCCTGGCTAGGTCGCTAATTGCGTTCAGAATAAGATTTATTTAGCTAATTAGGGTGTTTAGGTAGATTAATTACGGTCGGACTAGATAGAAACGTGGTTTAAGCTAAATGACCGTAATTAGTTAAGACTAGTCAATTAGCTAAGTGGTCGGTGGCTAATTGATAAGCGAAGTGATTGAATTGATTGATTGTGGTGATTGATCGCGAGTGAGCGATAGGTCGAGACGAACAGTGCGAACCTGGCTATCAATTGAAAATCGAAATTTGAATTAATAATTGATCAGGTTGCAATTGAACGATTGATTCATGAAATGTTGATTGGGAATGTTAGATTGCCTGTTGATTGTAGTGGGGGTCCGATTAGAGGTTAATCGCCCCAAATTGATTGGTTTGCCAGTTGATATAATTGCGCATTCACATGACCGCGTGTAAACTCAACCGCACATTTTAGCATGAAAATGGCCGAGGGCCGAGTCTTTGGGCACGATTGTGTGAGCATTCGGCGGTACATAAAGATAAAAATTGATTGATTGCCGAATGAGTTGAGTGGTCATATGACGGAATGGTGACGGGATTCCCGACATGATCGTGTCGTGTCGATCGGAATCACACGACTTGTCGGATGCACGACAATCCATGCCCCGTGCCGCCGCACGGATTTAAGGGATTGTCGGATGCCGGTCGCATGACTTGTGATGGACCGACGCTCCTTATTGGAATGCCTGTTTGCTATGCGCGCGCTGGGCCGCGCTGGATACATAGCTTTTGGGCCGCCGTCGCCGAGAGGATATGGGACGATGCCTGGTCCTCGCTGGATGACACTCGCCAGCAGTAGTGTGGGACCACACCGGTCGTGTGAGTCGATGTCACGCCGATCGCGTGGGTCACCGGTTAATAAATGGACTACGTGTGGTGTCCCTGTGAATGCAAGCTTTGTGATGCTTTGCCAATGAGTTGGTTTGATTGATTTGACTATTGAGTCGCCTCGCATCGCATTATGCCTGGCTAAAGACCGGTAAGCTTGCATGTGGTTGAATTATCTCGCTCTCCGTGATATTATGGTTGTTTGTTAGGACGTCGAGCGAATCAACGCCCTAGCCGGGCTTAGGCGTTGACTCACCGAGATTTATTTCTCACCCCGTCGTTTAACCATTTCAGGTCCCAAGTGATGAAGCCCGTGGATGTTAGGGCTTGGGTGTTAGAGCAGATTTTTGGGAGTAGATGATGGCTTAACCTTACCCGATCGAGTATGTTTTTGAGGTCCTAGTGAGTAGCCCCGAAGAATGGGGTTAATTATGTTTTTGTAGCTTAGTAAGGTCAAGATTCATCTATTTTGATTGTATGAATGAAATTGCATTTTGTGAAATGACTGATGTGGTGTTCTATTATACTATCCCTACCGATCTTGCATGTTTGGGAGTGTTGCACGTTCCGCATGCGCCGTAGGTTCGTAGGTCGATAGTGTACCCTGGGACGCTATCTTTCATGACCTGTGGCGATTTGGTAGGGATGTGGCGGGCCCGAGAGTCGGGGCGTGACACCTTTAGCCCCCAGTCGAAGATCCTCTCTCGAGAGTACAACACATCAGAACCAGTGAGGCTACTCTTCACGAATCCTCTGCTCATTCTCGAGTTCTTTAAACATCCCGGAAATCTGAAAATTCAACAAGTAGTTTCAAGATTCTGCAGCAAAAGCATACCTCTCTTATAATCTAGTAAAAGATGATCGCTACCAACTGGCGGGACAAAAGAGAGATGCAATGTCAACAGAGTAGGAAAAGCAACTCGTTATGCGTTCACGTGCCGCCACAGAACAATGACTTATGTCGACATAAAACTATTATCAGTCTCAAAGACACTTCAGCCAGGTTTCCTCACCTGGTTACTGTTACAGTCAAGTGACAGACCGATCAAAGGATGATGTTATCGAGCTGTACCGCGGCAGGGCTCTCTCAGACAGCAATCGCCATAAAGGTTTGAACGCCGGATTTCTCACCTGACTTGTGAGGTGTGGCAAGGAATGCTCGTTGTCCACCCATATCTCAAACTTAGAGAAAAGCAACCCTGGAAGGAGGTAAATGGAAGAGAAGGAATTGAATTGAGACATCACAACATGAGAAATAAGTGAGAGATATAAATTCTCCCGACATGAGAACTCTTTTCACCTGGTGAATAACTTAAAAATGACATCCAGTGAACTGCATACTTTATTGGATAGTCTCGGGCTAAACTCCTTAAAACAATCGGCAAATGCGTTTGTCTCAAAACATTCATCAGTGGCCGCTCGTTGATTTCCAACCCTGCCAAACCTTTCAGTATCGTCAAGAAAAGAGAAACAAGAGCGGCATTGCTAAACAAGGTTCGTGAAGCAAATTCATTTTAACTAGGCTTGATGGGGTGCGCCTAGCAAGGGCTGCAGTGCAACGCCTCAAGCGACACACAAGAGACCCGGCAGCAAGCTTTGAAATGTTTCCTAGCCGCCAGCTTTGGCGCATGATGCCTTTCGGATGCCCGATGTGGGACTAAAAGAAAAATAATTATAGCATGTTTGGCAACGTTTCTGTTCCTCCAATTATGTTTTCCGAAACAAAAAAAATCGAAATATGTTTGGTAACGCAAATGATTCTGTTTCCGATTATGTTCTCGAGAACACTTTTGGACCAATTTTGAGAAACAAAAAAAGAAGTTGTTTCTCAAGGAAAAAAACACTTTTTGAGGATTAAAAAGGCAACAATATCTTCCTTCACTTTTGTTGGGCGCCCACAAGGCGTGAGCCGGGTCAACCCAATTTGGTCCGAGATAATCTTTTTAATAAAAAATTTTGGAAATTAATATAAAAAAATAAAAATCAGAAAATGAATAATTAAAAATCTAAAAAATTATAAAAATAGAAAAAATTCCAAAAAAATCACAAAATTATGAGATGTATCATTTCAACTGGCTAATCCTATTTTTGAGAAAAAATTTCGGAAATTAATATAGAATTATAAAATAGAAAAATTCCAAAAAATCTCAAAATTATGAGATGTATCATTTTGCCTATTCATTGGGCAAATTGTTCCAAAAATCAGAAAATGATTAAAAAATCTAAAAAATTAAAAAAAAAAATCTCCAAAAGTAGGAAATGAAACCATTCAACTAACCAATTCTATTTTTTGTGATTTTGCCTTTAATTTTTTGACGATTTTTTTAAAGAAAATAAAATCTCAAAAAATCTCAAAGTAGGAACATTACTGATTTATTTTTGTTGATTTTGCTTTATTTTTCCTAAACCTCGCTTGATTTGTTGCCGGAATACCATACTACGTCGCAACTATCCGCATGGTATCCAAGGGTAAAACCGAGCCACCTATGTGGCAAAAATGAAATTTATTCATTTCGAGCAATAAAAGACAATCGGAATCACCTCTTGCATCCTTGACATATGCATAGTCTCAAGAGAAGCATGAGAAAACAACAATTTTAGCTTATCATCCTTCCAAGGAATAAATCTAAAAGCCTCCATATTTTGGCCAAAAAGATGTCATGGTGCAAGATGATCGCAACTGTGGGGGGTCGAGAAAAGTCATCAAATATGGTTATGTAATTATTTGATTTAAATGACAAATTGGGAAGAGAAATTATTTTCCGTAACGGAAATTTTGTACGGTTACCAAATGCGTCTCTATTCCGAGAATAGAAATTTTATACGATTACAAAATACGTTCGATTTTCTAAAACTCATCCAGGGAATAGAATAAAAAAAATTGATTATAAGCAAAATCACTTTTTTGAAACAGAATCCTTATCAAACAAGCCCTTAATAGCGGACTTGGAAGACTCCCGGAAACCTCAGTGGACTTGAGAGAGAACCATACACCAATTTTGGTTCAGATGAGATGAGACAGAACCACACACCGATTTTGGTTCAGAGTTCGAATCCAACACTTACAGAAAGCTTCTGCAGTCAGTTGGCTTAGAAACACATTCGATCCATGTTGGTGGTGATTGAAGACATCCATTCCCGTACGATGAGGCAGAAAACAAGCAAAAGCTCAAAAACTGAAAATTCAACTCTCAATTTTAGGAGCTTCCTCAGTTGAGGAAACCCCTCCAAAAATTGGCGTATGCCACTGATTGTGGCGAGCACACGGTATTCTTTAGTAAAAGGCGAAAGAATAGTTCGCTTTGTGCTCACCACATGGCTGCGTGACTCTTCCTTAGGGACGACCCCATGTTTTTGTGAGTGGTCTTGTTTCCATGTTCTTGCGTCTTTTCCTGTGTGGGACTCAGAACTGTTCGTGCTGCTACCGCTGGTGGAATCATCATCTTCCAATAGTGTGAGTGGAGCATTCCGTCCATTTTTAACTTGCATCGGCACCTATCGGGTCCATTTTGGTTTCTCGAATGGGAGCTAGGTTCAGACACCATGGTGGTGAATCGAGTGAGGTTTGCACATGCAGAAAACACACCGTCTTCCAGACCCAAGGTAAGTCCTCAACTTTCAGAGAAGATACGAGTGTACCATGAACTGTCAAATCTAATGGTGGGCCTCCAGGCAAGTTTCCGCAGTCTTTCTATCGGCAGAAGGAAACTCAGTTTCCGGTTGAACGGTTGAGGTTTGTGAGAAGCTTAGGGAACTAGGAAATCAACTGAATATGGGGAAGCCCTTCCGAATTCGCGTGAGCCTGGTTAAAGAGCTGAACTTTGTATGTCGGAGACATTTTGCCATTTCACATCTTCTGTACACGCCTTAGCTACTCCGATATGGGGACAAACCTAATCTTTATACACTGAAGTTGGGCTCGCTCCTCCCATGGACTTCACTTGCTTGACATTCAGGGGACATAAGTAAGGTTGCCAAATTTGTGTTGAAGGTTTGTGCTCGCAGAGATATCTGAAGCAGAGAGCAAACTTGCCGGCTCCAGTCCATTCACAAGCACTTGTGAGGTGTCCATATCCATGGCGTATAGATATCACAGAGCTGGCACATATTCAAACAAGATTTACGTCATTTGGAAGGTGAAACAACATCTGCAGTATCATGAACCACCGCAAGGAAAGAAGCATGTGCGCTGCACCACCTGCACGGCATTATTGGCCTTATGGGACATTTGAATATCTACAGACATGCAACTGTTTTTACCTTTGCTCACTGGTCTAGTTTTACTCTAATCATCTTGGAATCTCCTTCAAGCAGTTTCCATTTCCATGAGATCATAAATATCGATGTGTAAATATCCTTGCTAGCCCTCTGTTGCAATTTCACCTTGCTCCACATCTGCGGATTAGACATGTCGCTGAAATCTCCTTTTCCCCTTGATGAGATTTCGATTTGCATTTGACTCTCTGTTGAATACATCAGACTTTGCAGCTCCAGCCAACTCTACAAATGGAGAGGCTGTAATTTACTTGTCTAAAGGATGATAGTGCAAGTGATCCGAGTGAATACTCAAAATATGGCTCTGACACTGAAACATGACCGAGGACATCTCACCAAAGTATCGTTTCTAACATCTGCGAATCCAATTCTTTGGATGCACAAGATGAGGGAAAAGTCTAGGAACTTCAAGGCTCAATTCTGTGAAGATGTTGATGACTATAGGAAGTCTTGAAACATCTTTCTCAGCACCATGATAAAGCTCACGCTCCAACTCCTTCGACTTATGTAGGGTGTGATTTGGCGGACCAAATGCCTACTGGATTTCTCATGCTTGCTGTCCTCAGAGAACCTGAAAGAGATACATTTTTCGGAAGATAAGTTTGCAAGAAATCCCATCTTAGCCGTTGATCAGCTGCTTAAGTTGAAGTTGGTCGAAGAAATCCTGGATTGCTGAGCAGGCTATCAAATTTATCGGAGATCTTCAGGCCAAGAAGGACAAGTGGACAAGTCTTTGTCTATGAAGGAAGAGTTGAGTGAGCTGAAGAAGAGAGGAGGGAATTTGCAGTCTCAGATAGACTCCAAGTCGTCGGTTGTGCGAGAAATCGATGAACAGATGCTCAGCTCCAATTTAGGCCACGCAGTTGTTAGAAGAGATTCAGACTGTCTGTGTCAAACTCCTGGGATTGGAACTGAAGAGGAAAGCTTCCGCCAAGCAAGTGGGCTGAAATCATCGATAAGCATGTGCCGCTCAAAGGCTTTTCCTCTGAGATATCTGTCTAAAGTTCAAATTTACGATGTGGACATTTACTCCAGTTTCTACTTCATGGTTTCGGCATGTCTGAATCTCTCACAAAAGCGTCGAAACACAGCCGACCGTCTCATGCGCATTGCTCGGTAAGTTGGAAACCAGTTATGAAGGAAACTGTTTCCTTCTACATCTCCAGAAGTTTTCTGAGTCATAGCCGAGAGAATTCTTATTCAGCCATTTACTTCTGATAAATGCATCAACAAGAGAGCCAGAGTAAGCCCACTAATTCCAAAATAAGAAAATTTTACAATGCAATCACACAGTCCATGGAGTCAAGTTTGTGCACATCAGATGTTAACAAAAACTTTGCTTTCACCAGAAAGAACTTTTCTTGCTTCCTTCCGCATGCAGCTGGTCCCAATTAAATCCGCTAATCCGCCAAAATCATATCAAAACAGAGAAAAGAAAGGCCGCCAAAGAATTGGCATCTGCATCATTGCTATTTGAAGAAGGGAACTGATGACATCCACCTCTCTCTAGCCTAGTTAACAACATGATTGAAAGGAAAGGGACATTGATCGCAGTTAAGTCCTTACAACTTGACAATATTGTGAAAAGAAGTATCTAGAACATGTGATTCTGTCGAGGCGAGACGTATAAATTTTCTCCTGACATGAGAACTCTTTTCACCTGACGAAAAACCAAAAAAGTCATCCAATGAACTTCATACTTTATTGGACAGTTCAAGCTGAATTCCTTAAAAGCAAATAGGCAAATGCGTTTATCACAAAACATTCATCGAAATTGTATCGACGCTGTATCTGATAAGTATTGATCTCCCAGCTTATCCCCATGCTCTGGCTCCAATCCAAGAACAGAGAAACCATTTGCCACTACTTTCTTCCTAATTCAGTCAAGATATAACATGGGAAACAAAACGACCAAAAACTTAAGGAAGGATGAGATCGAATACCTTTTGCGCAAAAGTCCGAGATAGAGACGGTTTCTTGAAATCGAAAAATTGTCTCTCTTGGCTTAGAGAAAGCACAATCAAATCTGTGCAAGAGAACAAGTACAAACTCGAAAACTAGAAACGCAAGGCTTGGTGTGAATCAAGAACCCATGAGAGAGAGCCCAATAGATGATCAAATACTACTCTATTTATGAATAAGCCGGCCGGGTGAAATGACCGGCCGACTGGCCCTTAATTTCGAACATTAAGGGTGGGTTTGGTTCAGTATTTTCAAAGCTCCTTAAGACCCCAAAGCCCATTGGGGTAAATGTTGGGTGTTTGATAACTGTTTTGAAATAGCGTTGGGATGAAATGTTGACTGCTCACGCTCTACACTTTGCCTCTTCGCCTCTTCGTTTCTTCGGTCGCGTCGCTCACTCTGCTCACTCCACACCCTTCGTTCCATCTCCTCCTCATCTCCAGGTAAGATTTTATAATGCTCTTCTATCCGAAGAGACGTCGTTTTGGAGCTTAGACTCGCGTTCTCTGTTCAAACCCTATGTTCGTCTGCGACTATCTCTAGCGTTTTTTTCCCGTCCTTTTTGTTTTGTATGGTTTGGGTTTGTATTTTCCCCGACTTTCGAGCCCAAAAACTATCTCAAAAGAACAGAGCTTGAAAACACACAGCCCCCAATAAGATTGTGTAACTCCACGAGGGAACTGTAGATTTTCATCTCGACAAAATGACACAGGACATTTTTTTCGGAGTTCTTATACTCTGTACAGCAAGTTAAAGAAGGGAGCTGGTGATGATTTTCTCGTAAAAACTTGTTGTGCGGCATTGCTTTCTTAGGCCTTATGCGATGGTTCATGTGCTTATCTTGTTAGGACTACAAATATGATTGGGAGAGAACAGTTTAAACATTGCCGTGTGATTTGCTTTTACCAAGTTTTGTTCTTTTTCACTTTGCTACTATTGCTAATTGAACTACATTTACTTGACAAATGTCCACCAAGCGAAGACTAAGATGAATTAACAAGCGTAGGCATTAGGTGGGACTCCCTTAAGCACTAATGTCAGATTTTACATGATGACTTACTCAATGTCCTTGTCGGATTATTGTCATGATCTGCTTGTGATTATCTGGATTTCGTTGTTCTTCGCTTTAGTATGTATTTGCTATCATACGATTAAGTCAAACTTATGGAAGTTTCCCGAATGGCCATTTTGCAGGACAGACAAGAAATCAAGCAGCTAAGAAGTTCACCATCCAATTGAGTATTTTGTATTTGCGTTATTATCGTGTTTTAGAATACATTATTTTTGCTGCCTCGTTTTTCTTTTGCAATGCTTTTTCTCTCTCTCTCCTCCTTCACGTTTCCACTGAAGTCCTCTCCACGTCTCTCTCTTCTGCTTCTTTGGCAGGCCCCTTTGCCCTCCCCTCCTCCTCACTCGCCTTCAATCCTCGTCGCCGTGTTGCCTTTTCGGCTCCGGCTCCGGGAAACGGCCGTGAGAATCGGACCGTATAAATTCCCAAATGAAGTCCATCGTGGAGTAGACAAACATCCCACCCAAGCGATCGCGAGCGAAGGCATGGCCATCGCCGCCACCTCCACCACGACTCTCCCTTCGAGCTCCGCTTCCCGCATTCCCTCAGCCTCCGTCAAACCCTTCTCGTTCTTCACCCCCGCTCCCGCTTCCTCCTCTCCTCTGTCCCGTCTCCTCTGCGCCAGAATCCCCCTCTGGAACCCTCGGCTCTCGATCTCCGCCGCCGCCTCCATGACCGTCCGGGCTCCGGAGAGGAGCTCGCCTCCGTCGTCCTTCCTCGACCGCCGGGAGAGCGGTTTCCTCCATTTCGTCAAGTACCACGGCCTCGGCAATGACTTCATCTTGGTTAGTTTTTTTATTCGGTCTCTCCGAGGTTTCTCTTCTTAATTGTGGAAAATGCCGGAATGTCGGAGTCTCTTTGGATTGCCCCGTCGAGCCGGAGTCGTTCGTACTTTAGCTGGTTCTGGGAAATGATATCCAGAGGAACGCTTGATCGTTACCAATCAAATTCAACACACAATGCACGGGTTTTCCAGTTTTTGGGCTGTAGAAATAGTCGGACTTATCATATATTGAGTTTGGATCGATCAAAATGTTTTCTTTGGAGGGTATTCGTATCGCATTCCACATGTAGTCTTGTGTGGTATTGAGTAGTGATCCTTATTTTAGGTTGATAATAGGAGCTCTTCGGAGCCTCGAGTCACTACTGAGCAAGCAGTGAAGCTGTGTGATCGTAACTTTGGGATCGGTGCTGATGGAGTGATTTTTGCCATGCCCGGGATTAATGGCACGGACTACACTATGAGGATTTTCAATTCCGATGGCAGTGAGCCTGAGGTGATACTTAACTCTTTTGTGCTTTAATCTATCAATATCCAGATGTTTATTGGTTTTACATTCCCTTCTCGAATTGTTCCAGATGTGTGGTAATGGAGTGCGATGCCTCGCTCGATTCATTGCTGAGCTTGAAAATCTGAGTGGAAGACAACGGTAATGGAAATTGCTTGTTGGTCTGTGGATACTTTTCCTGTGTATTTCTCCCTGCCATATCCAATTTTTATCTATCCACTTATTTTTTACACTTCTTGATTTTACTCTGCGGCAAGTGCTATTACTAATTTACAGAAATGAACTTTTAATGAATCATAGAGATGTTTTAATTGTAAGTGAGAATCAGTTCTTACTGAGGAATTAAGGGAAAGGGTGACCTTTATTGGCTATGTTATTTTGGATGGACGTGATTGAACTTTCTCTGGTATTCTGATTTTTAACTCATTTCTCTGTTTCATTGCATTTGGCAGTTTTACCGTGCACACTGGTGCTGGTCTAATTGTTCCAGAGATTCAAGATGATGGGAAGGTAATTTATAGGATCAAATTTTCTTTGTGCTGCATCTTAGTGCTTCATTGGTATTTCTTGACTGCTGTAAATGTTATTGCTTCAAAAGGATCTGGGGAATGGAATGAGGAAATACATTATGCCGTTAGACTCGGATCAACGAAGTTCTTGTTGCAACTGTCTGCTCTTTGTAAATTGTACTATGTGATGAGCGCCACTTTGGTATTTGGTTTTAATATGACCTTTTATGTCCAGGTTACGGTTGATATGGGGGAACCGATACTCAAAGCATCTGATGTGCCCACAAAACTATTGCCAAACAAAGACCACTCTGTGGTCAAATCCGAACTAAAAGTGGATGGACTAACCTGGAATGTGACATGTGTTAGCATGGGAAATCCCCACTGTGTCACCTTTGGTGCCAAAGGAGAACAGGTGATTTTTCTGGACAAGATATTATGTTTCTCATTGTATTGGTAATATTCTCTGGCTTCATATCTTAATTTTCAGTATAACAATTACCATATGACACTTTTTGCTTGCAAGAACTATGTAGTCAACATCATTCCTATGTCATCCATAGCTCATCTTGGAATATGTTGCTTGGCACATTTTGCAGGTTGACAAACTAAACTTGGCTGAAATAGGTCCAAAATTTGAGCATCATGAGATGTTTCCAGCGAGAATGAACACAGGTTAGACATTGATGGAACTGACAACTACATTTGCTCCAGTTATACTCTTGTTTCCAGACGGATCTAACTAATGTTGTTGCTATCATGTTTTTGTACCATCAGAATTAACGCTGCCAATCCACATTGCAGTTGGATATTTACCCTCATACTTTCACATTTGATAAGGACTAAAAGATTCTCAAGTGCTGTCGTATATTTTATCTGCACTTGCCACATTGCCCTTTGTTTATATGCTACATTTCACAGGACTCTAGAAAGCGAGTTCCGCGAATATGTTCATACTTTAAATACTGCAAGCAGCTTATCATTTGTGAGACTTCCAGTGTCATTTCTGGTCGGATTCTCAAGCTTTAGTCAATGTAGGCTTCATTTATTTTTACCCGCGTGATGTTTGAGTCTCCATCTTTCTGCTTAGGCATTTCGTCATCAGATTAGATTGCACATGATTGCAACAGCAACTCTATTTTACATGATGTCGATGAAAGAGGATGACTTTTTGGTTTTCCCCTTCCAAGTTTCTGCTTTCTATATTCAGGATTGGCTGTTTCTGTGCATTTGTAGAACCTCTGCATATTCTGTTATTTTCCATTTGGAGATCTCATTAATGACTGCAAAATGTATTTGATTGCAGAATTTGTGCAAGTTTTCTCTCCTTCACACCTGAAAATGCGTGTTTGGGAACGTGGGGCTGGTTAGTGCCTATGGCGATCATTTTTATGATCCACTCCATACTACGTGACAAGAGAATCATATGTGAATATGCCCTCTTTCTTTCATTTCCTGGGCAAGAACTTATGTGAGCCTGCTTGGATGCAGGGGCAACCCTAGCTTGTGGTACAGGGGCATGTGCTGTGGTTGTTGCAGCAGTTCTTGAGGGACAAGCTGGGAGGGTAAGCTCCATTATTGAACTCTGTAGTAGGATAATGCAGACAGGGCATTCATCTGATTCCATATGTTTTGAATTACGATATATTTGTTGATCCCAGATCAATCCAGTATAAAAAAATTTGACCATTTAAAAGTACTGAAATTCGTTCAATCCTAGTTCCTAAATCGAGAACTTTTCTTGTAAATCAGGACCTGGTCTATTCTCATGGCTTCCTGGTAAAGTAGGCATTATTATATGTGTAGAGATTACCTCAGTATCCCGACATTTAGACACACTTATCTTTACCTCGTAAACTTCAATGAAGATGGTGCATGGTGCTGTGACATCGGAGCTAAGTACCTGTAGCATGTAGATGTGTCTCATGTGTATACTTCCTCTTAATTCTCAAGAACAAATAGAGGTGGCCGGTAGATCTTGAAGAGCCGGTTCGGTTCCGGGTTTGGAACCGGCGGTTTCCTTGCCTCTTTTCTTTTTTTATCAAGAACAAATATATTCGTTTAGCAAACAAATGGCCTGTCTAAGAACAAATATATTCTAGCAAACAAAGAGTATCTTTCTTTCTTTCCCAGTGTCTCGTTGTAAATCACTGTTTTGTGCTGGCTTGTTATGTTACAGTGTTGCACAGTGGATTTACCTGGAGGTCCACTGGAGATTGAATGGAGAGAGAAAGACAATCATGTATACATGACTGGTCCAGCTGAGGTGGTCTTCTATGGATCCGTACCCATTTAGCACGAATTGAACTTCTGTACTGTACTCAACAAACTATAATTTTTGTAACATGCAATTGTGATATAAAAGACTAGAGTGTTAGGGGCGTCTGGATAACTGTAGCCATGTCTTATTCAAGTTTAGTTGTCTAATGTAACTGCGGAATGGTCTTTATGACCAATTTGTTTACAGCTGGTTTGATGATGAAGTCATCTCGTGCAATAAATTTAGTGATAAAGTCTGATCCTCGATGTAGCGGGTTCTGTGCATCGAGAGTGGTATTACCATTGCCGGCTTCCCCATCTAGATATAGGTGCTGAACTTGGTTACATTCTTCCTTCTTTTTCCCCTTTTTCTGGCGAAAAAATTTCAATGCTCTGTGCTAAACCCGATTATGGAGTATATCTGGGAAAGAGGGAGAGAAGGGGAGAGATTATGGCGAAAGAACTTTAGTGCATCTGCTCCGGATGGTGGTATTCGTGGAGGAGCTAAAAGTATTGTGGAAGCGGACTGGCCAGTGGCCATTTCTATTCTTCGGAAATCAACTCCCTCTGTCAATTTTGGTGACATTTTGCTTTCTCAGATTGGAAAATGTTAAAGAGTACTTCCACCAAGTCGAAATCGTACATACTTTCAAGGAAAGGAAAGGAAATTCGTATGCAGATTGATTAGCAAATTGGATACTTCAATCATGTGAAGTAAATGATACTTTAGCTTTAGATGCTACCGAAAGGTTTACTTTTTTGTTGATAGGGGATCAGATAAAATCAAATTTTATTATGAGAGAAATGGTGTAAGTTTTATTAGGAGAGTAATAATGTAACTCTAGAGCTTTGCCATCATTTCTTACCAAAAAAAAGGGGTTAGTCCAATGAGTTTGCAGGACCAAAAGAGTTGGCAGTAAGCAAACAAAAGAGAAATTTAGACACGTTCTTTGCCTAGTCGATTGACCCTTGCGATACCATTCAGTTTGGTGAATGTACTGGTTCTGCTGGGTGCAGGTGGGCATTAACACTTTGTACTTACTCAAAGTTGTCTCCTTTCACCCATTTGGTTTGGTGAATCCTTGTTGTCGTGGGTTCATTAGGATTTGCATGCGCATTGTGCTATGTCACTGGACTCTGCTCATCTGTAGCATAAGGTAGATACTCAACGGTATTGATGAGAATATTCGTGGACAGGGATATGATTATTGAAGAGGAAGGAGTTCTGCACAATTGGTTTTGAATGAATTGGAAATATTTTAGGTGATAACTCTGCAGGTACCCTAAAGCTAAGAAACAACAGATTGGGATTGTACCATTTGAATTCTTAAATTTGTTTCCAAGTACATAATTCCTTAATGCCTCTTTTCGGATGGACATTCTAAGTACAGAGCTTGTTTTTCTAATTTTATCTGTCAGGCCATTAAACGAAGATGAGCAAAGGTTGAATGTGCAAAAGGTCATCTCATGCAATGAACATAGAAAAGAAGTCACCGTCATGCAGAATTTAGCCAACAAGCAAACAGATAGGATTTTCACTTTCGACAAGGTATGCTGACATGACCTCGCCGTGAAGAAAGATTTCTCACTTAATTACTAGCTGAAGTAGATTTTATCCGGCAAATTTGCAAGGTTTTTGGGCCTAAAGCACAGCAAAGATCAATATATGATCAAGCCGTTGCTCCCATTGTCAATGAAGTTCTCGACGGTTTTAACTGCACCATCTTCGCCTATGGGCAAACAGGCACTGGTAAAACCTACGCAATGGAGGGCGGGATGAGGAAAAAGGTAAAACGGCAAATTGCATAGTTCCATAAATATTTTACATTGGTTGATGTTGTTTTTATGAAACATAGGTTGGTGAACTGCCTGCTGAGGCCAGCGTCATTCCACGAGCAGTTCGTCAAATTTTCGATGCGCTGGAAGCACAAAATGCTGACTATAGTATGAAGGTGCCTTTCTTAGAACTCCACAGTGAAGAGATAACCGATTTTCTAGCCTCCAAGGACTACTTGCGCTCTATGGAAGATAGACAGAAAGAAGCCCATATCACTGATGAAGGATGGAAAGGGTTGTGTGGTCGTAAGGGCCTCGAGGAAGTAGCAGTATAGAGCGCAAATGAAATCTACACTCTGTTAGAACAAGGAGCATCGAAAAGGCGAATGGCTGATACCTTGTTGAACAAGCGTAGCAGGTAATTATTCTCCTTCGCTGAACTTTTAAGGGTGTCTAACTTAATGGAAACTGCAAAGCTAGTCCTTTTCTAACCTTAACCATTTAGCGGTTACGCTATTCAATGACATTATCCTTGCTGCAGTCGGTCTCATTCCATCTTTTCCATTACGACCTACATAAAGGAAGCGACTGTTGGAGAGGAAGGGATCATAAAATGTGGCAAGCTTAACTTTGTAGATTTGGCAGGATCAGAAAACATTTCTCGATCAGGAGCAAGGGAGGTAAGATATCTCTGATCTCTGCTATCAAAAGCAATTTTTCGCAGTCTCTGTCTGTCTCTCCCTGTCTCTGTCTCTGTCTCAAACACACGTACAAGCGTGCTGGCGAGAACCAAAAACTATGCTTATAAAATCTTAAGTCCTTGCAAAACCTAGTAATGAGGCAAGCCGGAATTGTTAACATATGTACACCAGCAAATAGTTATATAATGATGTCTGCTGACCTAAGAATGTACTTCAAGCTGCAACTATCTGCAGTCAATTTCTTCATACTGACAGATAGAAATAACAGCCCTAAAACTTTTATGTTATCTATCTTTTCACCTTTAGCATTTAGATTTTTGGAGAAGAATTGAAGTGCCAACTGTGTAGATGAATTTAGTTACGTGTACGTAATCTTATGCAACTCCGCCTTGTATGTTTTAGGTCCGCCGGGATAAAGGTTGCGCGGGCGAGCGAGCCGGCTATAAAAATTAGCTACTTTTATGAGATGAACCCTATTGATATTTCGTTGAGCGCCCAGACTTGAACATGTTGATGATCAGGATGAAATCAAAACTTATAGTAGATGCCCGTCAGGAAGGTGGATTTTAAGTTTTTATGGAGGAGTGATATCATGGAGATGGATTTGGAGTTTTATGATTCAATAGAAGGTTTGTGCGTAAAATTAGGGCGCAAAAAGTAAAGGAGGGAAAAAAAAAAAAAAAGGGGGAAGGCGGGCTGGTCCCTATTGTGGGGATGCTTGGAGTTGTGGCATACGTTGTTGACTAACCTTTTTAACAAGATCCTCCATACTAATAAGATGCCCGATGGATGGAGGAAAAGTATGTTGTGCCTATCTATAAGAATAAGGGAGATATCAGAATGCCATCTATGAAGTTGTGGGGGTTATTTGTTTGGCTGAGCTAGTCGTAATCATTTGGATTTATGCCGGGAGGTCTCTGGGGCTATTTTCTTGATGCTGATGGAGAGGTATCAGAAGAAGAAGATCTACATATGGTGTTTATTGATCTTGGAAAGGTTTGGTGGGTGCTTGAGAAGAAAAAGTACAAAGTATGTAGGATCATGATATGTATGATGGAGTTACTACATGTGTAAAGGCTTGTAATGAACATCAGCTTTTCCCAATTCACAAGGGGCTTTAGTCTTGAGAATATAAGATGAGGTCGTTGTTTGTGTTCATCGATGAGCGGGCGGGGTTACGCTAAATTAGAATTATGGGACGTTGGAAGGGTTTACGTTGGATACTGAGTGTTCCGGCGAGGAGGGATGACCCGTCGTTTTCGACGGGTACCCAGAAAGATACTTTGATATTTGGATCATATTGCAAAGGGGGGAGATTGATGAAGATGTAGCCGTAGCGGGTTGGTGAATGGCGCGCGGATTTTGTGTGATCGCAAATTCCTCTTGCTAAAAGGAATTTTGGCGTGGGCGTGGCTAGATGGAGTAGCGAATGGAATGCTAGGTGGATAGTGGCTACAAGATGGATAGATAGAATGAGGATATTCGACGAGTTGGGTAGATCTGGAAGATGAGACATCGTATGGTTTTTTCTAATTTGGAGTGTGTTATGGGGTCTGGGGGGAGGTCGGCACTCTTGAGTAGTATGTTTGTGGGTGGGATTGTGGCGTCTGTTTGTCTTGGGTGGGGACGATTAACATTGTGAGGGTTTTTTATTTTGTTTTTTATTATTATAGATTATTTTTTTTTATTTTATAGTCTTTTTCCCTGTAATTTGTTCTATGCACATTTGGTTCATTTATAGGCTTTATGATCAGAATATGTTTTTCTTGGATATATTACACGCAAGACCTTTTGCACTAACATGCTGGCCAACTGTCTGAGGCGATGTGAGTAAATATGGAATTGCACAACTGGTGCCGGAGAAGACTCTATATTTCTCTAATTTTGCATGAAAATTTGCAATATCAGTTAATGAGTGCATATAGATTCCAGGGTCGTGCAAAAGAAGCTGGGGAAATGAACAAGAGCTTACTTACCTCGGGCCGTGTGGTAAATGCACTTGGGGAGCATTCTCCTCTTATACCTTACAGGTTATTCTCAGACTATATCCACTGAAGTATGCTTGGCATTGAGCTCTTCATAATTTCTGGTAATAGTTTTTCCTTGTCTGACAATTTTATGAGCAGGGACAGTAAGCTGACAAGACTTCTAAGAGACTCTTTGGGAGGAAAGACCAAAACATGCATTATTGCTACTATTTCTCCTTCTGCTCATTGCTTGGAAGAAACATTAAGCACGCTAGATTATGCTTATAGGGCTAAAAACATTAAAAATAAACCAGAGGTTTGATCAACTGCTGTTTTAGTGCCTTTGAGTTTCCTCATGTGCTTTCCATTTACATGGAGTAGCTTTGCAGGCGAACCAGAAATTGTCAAAAGCTGTGTTGCTTAAGGATTTGCATGCCGAAATTGAGAGGATGAGAGAAGGTTTGACAATGATGAGCCCACACTGTCTCGGCTGTTATGTGAACAGATCACATAGTATTTAACATATCTATGTCAATACAGATATCCCAGCTGCAAGGGAAAAGAATGGTGTTTATATTTCCCATGAAAGATTTGCCCAAGAAGAGGCTGAGAAGAAGGTAACGTCCAAACAGTTTCATGGAGTGCTCTGATCTTTTATATAAACCCATGACTCCCAGATCAAATCGTTTTCTCATCTGCAGGCAAGGAATGAAAGGCTAGAGGAATTGGAAAATGATCTCTTCAGTTCTGAGAAGGTGATAGCTAGCTTTTCGCACTTTTCTCTTACTGATGCGATATTTGATCAACTAATTATTATTTTCCCTTTGGCCAGCAAAGTGAAAAATTTCACAAGCTCTACCTTATAGAGCAGGAACAGAAATTGGACCTCGAAAGTAGTCTTAAGAACTGCAAGGTACAGGTTATGGACTTCACATCATTAATGATTCGTATAAGGGTGCCAATTGCATCTTGCAGTAATAAATGATTGATGTCTACAGATTGAACTGGAGACCGGTAATAAGGCATTGCTTGATCTTCAAGAGCAACACCGGTTGGCTATCTCCACGTTGAAGAATAAGGAATTTGTAATCTCAAAGCCGCTAGAATCAGGTAATTCTGTCATGGGAAGTCGACTTAAGCTAGTTATCCCAAATTTGTTTATTTGTTTTACTCATACAGACTCACAATCTTTCTGATGTGCATCCAGAAAGTTCCACAATTGATCGTACAAATGAGCTAAGATCAGATTTGCAAGATGCGTCTCAGGATTTAAGTTTGTTGTTCGGGAAATTAGGTACCGCTTCTTTTTGTGGCTGTAAAGTTGCATACGCTATATTATTAGCTGAAACAGTGAGGAGAGGCGGCTCTATATTTTTGAGTTTGAGGTGGCTCTGTCCGAAGAACGTTTATTTTATCGAGAAAACAGAGTACTATTTCAAGTTCTGCATGGTTCACTATGTTGCTGACTTGAGAATATTCCCTAAAGTAAATTTATGAGTGACCACAAAGATTACTCTTGAGTATCTACCATTATCATCCACTATGCAGACTACAAAAGCAGGATGGAAGCAGAGAACCATAATATCGTCTTGACGTTTGGCTCTCAACTTGATCAAAGCTTGAAAAACTTGCATGGGACTATCCTGGGCTCAGTTTCTCGACAACAGCAAGAAATAAGATGCATTGAAGAACATGTCTCCTTGTTCCTTGCATTGCAAGTAAAAATGATGAGAGACAACTGCTTACTTTAAATAATTACATGCTTGTCTCATGCCAGTTCTAATGAATAGTTCTATCAAACATGCCCGGCAACAGAAAGTCTGTGTTCGAAGGTCGAAAAGATGATGACGGCACATAGTTTAGGACTGTCTGCACTGGCTAATTATGCTGATAAAGTACAGATGAAAGCCGCCTTTGACCTCGATCGAATCAATTGTAAAATATCATTGGAGACGTAGGGCGTTCAGGAAGTATGAACTTAAAAGTCCATTCTGCCTTTGAACTTTTGTTTTCTGCCTATGAACTTGTGAACTTAAACCAAATTCTGCGCTGTTTCTGCAGTATATAGTCAAGTTAGTGTTGGAGGCCAAGGAGATCATCAGAGACATTCATCACGCTCTTACTGAAAGACGTACTGGCATTATTCCAGGGAACAAAAAAAATTGGGTAAGAGGAAATTATTGCAGGGGCGCAAACTTTGTACAATTACCCAACGCATTTATGTTTCGGAAATAAAAATTATGTGCACTTACCAAATGCGTTCGATTCTCTAAAACTCGTTTAACGAACATAATCGGAAAAGGTCCATTCTGAACCGATCTGAATCGTTGCCAAACGCACTCCTAATTCTTTGAATCTGGTACCGACCGGTGTTCTCCCCTTTTTTCTCATTTTATCCATCAAAGGAAGGGGTTTTAATCAAAGAATAGGGAAACCATTTTACCTGTACCTTTTTCCTATTTCCTAATTCAGTCAAAGATAAAACATGGGAACCCGAACGACCAAAAACTCAAGGGCGAGATCGAATACCTTTCGAAAAAGTGGATGAGAAAAGACAAGTTTCTCGAAATCGAAAAATGGTCTCCTTGGTGGCCTCTCGTTGATTTCCAGAGTCTTGAAAAAAAAAACCATTAATGAGTTCATTTTAAGGAGATGACGACGTCACGAGTGTCATAACCTTCGTACGGCGCTCATTTGAGTGTCATTATTATTTTTTTAATCATTTGAGTATTATAATTTATGTATGGCGCTCACTTAAAAGTCATAACTTTTTTTTATTTCTTGAGTTTCATATAACTTTTGAATTGATCACTTGAGTATCATAACTTTTTTAAAAATATTCACCACAAGTGCTATGCCACGTCGATTTACGGCACTTGGGTGAACGTTTTAAAACACAAATTGGCGCTTAAGTGATCGATTGAAAGTTATGGCACTCATGTGAATATTTTTTAAAGTAATTGCACTTAAGTGGCCAAAAAAAAAAAGTTATGGCTCACAAAGTGAGCGTCGTACGAAAGTTATGACACTTTGTCTTGTACTTATCCCATATTTAGAGTCTTACAAGACATAAACTCATTATTTCAATATAGGCATCAATATGTATAGTATATTGATTTTAAATAATTATTATTTAAAACTTTATTGATTTCAATATGTACGGTCATTGTTGGATGAGCGACATGTGTTTTGAATTGAGTACGTAATTGAATTTTTTTCACATGTCCATCATTTAACTTAGGGTTAATATCATGGAAAATCCCAAATTAGTATACTTGTGATAAATTTGTCCCAAATTATTTTTTTGACCACGAAAAATCCCGAACTAGTATATTTATGATAAATTTATTTTCCCCAAACTATTTTTTGACCATAAAAAATCCTAAAATGATATTTTTGTGACAAATTTATCCTAAATTATTTTTTTTACCAGGAAAAACCCTAAGTTGATATATGGTAAAAAAAATTAATTTATTGTAAATTTATCACAAAATAAATTTATCACGGTATTAACGTTTTTAGTGATACAAAAAAATTTAGTTTAATGGGTATTTTTTTAATCCTAGTATAATTCGTTCCATATTTAAAATACGATGACAAATTTATCTTAACTATTTAATGGCTTTTGAAGATTAATACATCAATTTTGTCTTGTACTAAAATATCGATGAGTGTACTATTGATAGAGTTTTGACGTTTTTTCAATATAATTTTTTTAAAAAAAAATTATTTTAAAAAAATAATATTTACCGATTTAGGCCCTCGTGAATTGAATTGTCATATGCCATTCAACTTAGTAATTTTGTGAGTTAGATTTAACGAAAACTAATGAAAGATAAATTTATCACAGGTATTAACCCTTTAACTTATCAAAAAAAATTTCCAACTTAATGAGTATTTTTTTTAATCCTAGTATAATTCTTCCAATTTAAAGTACGATTACAATAATAATAGCTAACTATTTCACTGGCTTTTGAAGAAAAATACATCATATATTCTTTTTTGTCTTGTACTGTACAATATCCGATGAGTGTACTATTGATAGAGTTTTTGACGGGTTTTTTTTCAATTTAATTTTTTTAAAAAAATTATTTACGAAATTATTTTAAAAAAAATAATATTTACCGATTTAGGCCTCGCTCGGCAATTGGGCCGCCGGCGAGGCCCGCTAGCCCTGAAGCTTGGGCCGGGCCGGGCCCCTTCTTCTTCTTTTTTTTATTATTTAAATTTCGTTTTTTAATTGTTTTAATGATTTATACTTATAATATTTAAGTATATATTTTTAAAATATATTTCGTAAATATTTTTAAAATTAAATTGGAAAATAATAATTAATATAAAAAATTATTAAGATCTATAATTAATAAATAATATTGTAATTATGTAATTAATTAAAAATATTCATAAAATAAAATTGGTAAGATATATGAAATTAAGGAGGACGAGAATCCGAATGTCATTTCGTAAATATTTTTTTAAATTAAATTGGAAAAGAATAATTAATATAAAAAATTATTAAGATCTATAATTAATAAATAATATTATAATTATGTAATTAATTAAAAATATTCATAAAATAAAATTGGTAAGATATATGAAATTAAGGAGGACGAGGATCCGGATGTCATTTTGTATTTTTTTAAATTAAATTGGAAAAGAATAATTAATATAAAAAATTACTAAGATATATAATTAATAAATAATATTGTGATTATGTAATTAATTAAAAATATTCATAAAATAAAATTGGTAGGATATAAGAAATTAAGGAGGATGAGGATTGGGATTTTATTTCGTAATTTTTTTTTTGAAAATTAAATTGAAAAATAATAATTAATATAAAAATTTATTAAGATCTATAATTAATAAATAATTTTTTCAATTTAATTTTAAAAAAAAATATAAAATGACATTCGGATACTCGTCCTCCTTAATTTCATATATCTTTTCAATTTTATTTTATGAATATTTTTAATTAATTACATAATTACAACATTATTTATTAATTATATATTTTAGTAATTTTATATTAATTATTATTTTCTAATTTAATTTTTAAAAAAATACGAAATGACATCCGGATCCTCGTCCTCCTTAATTTCATATATCTTACCAATTTTATTTTATGAATATTTTTAATTAATTACATAATTATAATATTAGTTATTAATTATAGATCTTAATAATCTTTCATATTAATTATTATTTTTCAATTTAATTTAAAAAATATTTACGAAATGACATTCGGATTCTCGTCCTCCTTAATTTCATATATCTTACCAATTTTATTTTATGAATATTTTTAATTAATTACATAATTATAGTATTATTTATTAATTATAGATTTTAATAATTTTTATATAAATTTTTATCTCCAATTTAATTTTTAAAAAAAATTTATGAAATGACATCCGGATCCTCATCCTCCTTAATTTCATATATCTTACCAATTTTATTTTATGAATATTTTTAATTAATTATATAATTATAGTATTATTTATTAATTATAGATCTTATATATTTTTATATTAATTATTATTTTTCAATTTAATTTTAAAAAAATATTTATGAAATGACATCCGGATCCTCATCCTCCTTAATTTCATATATCTTACCAATTTTATTTTATAAATATTTTTAATTAATTACATAATTATAGTATTATTTATTAATTATAGATCTTAATAATTTTTTATATAAATTATTATTTTCCAATTTAATTTTTAAAAAAAATTTACGAAATGACATCCGGATCCTCGTCCTCCTTAATTTCATATATCTTACCAATTTTATTTTATAAATATTTTTAATTAATTACATAATTATAATATTATTTATTAATTATAGATCTTAATAATTTTTTATATTAATTATTATTTTCCAATTTAGTTTTTAAAAATATTTACGAAATATATCTTAAAAATATATACTTAAATATTGTATGTATAAATAATTAAAACAATTATAAAAAACGAAATTTAAAAATAAAACAAAAAAAGAAGGGGCCCAGCCCGCTCGGCAGCCCAACTGCCGAGCGGGCTGGGCGGCTCGGCAGTTGGGCTGTCGAGCAGCTTGCTGGCCCTAAGTAGGAAGCTGCTCGGCAGCCCAGCTGCCGAGCGGGCCTCGCTTGGCGGCCCAACTGCCTAGCGAGGCCTAAATCGGTAAATATTATTTTTTAAAAATAATTTCGTAAATAATTTTTTTAAAAAAATTAAATTGGAAAAAAACCCGTTTTTGACCCCATACAAGTACTAAATACTCCAACCAAAACAAAAAGTACTAAATACTCCGACCAAAACAAAAAGTACTAAATACTAATGCCAATTCTAGCATGTCGGATGCATTAACGTGTAAGTAAATCCGGGGTTTAATTCACTACCTTACGTAAAAGCATAACACAATTAATTGTATTAGAAAGCTATAAATTACGTATGGTATTATTGTAAATACAATGAATACTTTCTTATTAAATATTTGCTAATCGCAAAATTAAATTATCGATTAAATCAAAAAATTTACCTATTTAAAAGTCCATAACCATTTCTAAAATCCATTAGTTACTAACTTTTTCGCAAGAAAAACAAATATGAACATTACGAATTTACTAAGTCCAGATAGGATGAAATTTTTGCTGGATATTGATTATTACATAAAAGACATAACTAGCTACTACACACTATTTTCAATGTGATAATCGCAGCAAATACATAAATTTATATAATTACGTACTTACTTTTAAATAATACAAAATTTCATTTTCGAAGCCTTTTATAGATGTTCCAATTTGGAGTTTCGATGATCAAAAAATTAATTCAAGGTAAATTTGTCATAAATTTACAATTTGAAGTTTTTCATGATATTAACCATACTTCCTATTTGTTTTTGCTTTTTATGCTCACGCGATCCAATATTCAATAATCACACAATTTTTCCTATGAAAGTTAGTAACTAATGGATTTTTCAAATGGTTATCACCTTTTAAATATAGGTAAAAAAATTCGATTGATGATTTATTTATGTGATTAGCAAATATTTAATAAGAAAGTATTCACCATATTTACGGCACTACCGTACATGATTAATAACTTTCTTATACACTTAGTAGTGTTAAGCTTTTATATAAGGCCTTGAATTAAACCCGAATTTACTTACACGTTAATGAATCCGACATGCGAGAATTGCCATTAGTAATTAGTACTTGTACGGTGTTAAAACTCTATCGATAGTACACACGTCCATAGCACGAGATAAGAAGAATATATGACGTAGTTTTCTTTAAAAGCAAGTTAAATATTTTGTTGTTATTATAGTAGAATCGTACATTGAATTGGAAGAATGTTATTAAAATGGACATTTTATTACAAGAATAATAATAAAAAATAATCATTAAATTGGAACAACTACATTATAATGGGACAATTCTAATGCAAGAATGAAAAAAAAAATGTATCTAATAATGAGAAATAAAAGTTTTTTTTTTTTTTTACATTTATTAGTGTCAATATGATATGTAGTGTGTTATATAATCGATATGTAATCCAAATGGTAAAAAATTCTCCTATGTTCCCGGGTCAAGAACGGTGGTTGTTGAGTTTGATTTTTGAAGGCAGGGCAATTGAGATCTAAATGGAGGATTATGGCGATAGGTTACCGTGCCGGTTTACCTCCGAACAGGCGGTTAATTACGGCCATGCCCCTAGTGAAAATATTAATTAGTCGGTGAAAAGTTATGAAACAAGTTAAATAAACTAAATATTTTTATACGCGCATCATATAACATGTTTTATATGCGGGTAATTCTTTTTATTTGACAAAGACAGAGTACCTTTCTACAAAGCTTATCAGACACGAGGGAGATGGAACAAGGTAACTTTTTGGAAGGACAGTAGTATTTTACTAACAGGTTGCCTTACAAAGGTAATTTCTTGGAAGAAAGGTAGTATTTGACTAACAGAATTTCACAATATTCCAGCCATCACCCTTCGCTGGTTAGCCCACGCAACGTTCTGATCAGCAGCAGATCCAGTGATCCACACCATTGAAGCGGCCTGGCTCAATAAAGCTAGGGTTTTGGGGTTTCTCAGTATATTGCCGGCGAGTTTCTTGGTTCTCCCTACCTTAGACGCCCTCATCTCTATATCGCGCGAAGGTATTTTCCCCTAATCATTTCTCTGCCAAAGATTGTTGTTCATGCTTCGTTGCTTTAAATCCCTACAACTTCTGCACAACTGAAGCGTAGGATTAGATGGTTCTTTTAGTGTGTTTCAATTATTATGAATTGTCCGAGGAATTGGAGGTTCTTGAGGTTAGCGTATCTCCATTGGGCTTACGCAGATCTCTGGGGAGTGGGAGGAGCATTTTATTGAACTGGGCTTTCGCGAAAACTTCATTTAAATGGAAAATCAAGCTGATCAGAACCCCCCTTCCAATGAACTGGAGTCTCTCTCCATGAATTCTCAGGCAGAAGGGGGCTCCTCCTCGAGTTGCCCGACAGTCACCCAGTAAGCTCTTCGAATCACTTCTTCACAATCTGGAAATTGCATGAAAGGATCATATATTGGTCTGCAAATGTGTTGAATTTCCTTGATGGGTGTTTTTTTTTTGGTCAGGATGAGTCCGGAGGAGAGGTTTCGAATTGTGAGGAGCATTGGGGAAGAGTGCATTCAGGAAGATGAGCTGCTGAATCTTCTAACCAAGAAACCCCTACCCATTTGCTATGATGGATTCGAACCATCTGGCCGAATGCACATTGCTCAGGTCTTGTTTTCCCCTGATCCCCTCTCTCCCTTGAGATAGTCTGATTTTTTGTTGGGTTGATTTATTGTATTTGGCCCATTATAGTTTAATAGTATACTCTATGTAGTTTCACATATATTCATATCTATCATTGCAACTTATAATGCTTTGGCTAGATTGGTTCGTAGAAGTAGCATCAAGAACTCTTGTCTCTCACCGGGTGCCTACCTTTTACTTTGGAAAATATTTGCACTTGAAATAATTTGTAACTTGCGTCAAGGGTAAAGTGGCCTAGTTTTTGTCTCCAAGCTTTTTAGCCAGTCGAATTTGAAGGTTTGAGACAGAATGGTCCTGTTCTAGTTTATTGTCCATGGAGTATCATTTGGAATTGTCCAAACACCCTTCATCATTTTATAAAGTTAGTCTCAAAGTAATGACAGATTGCAATCCTTTTTCTGCACAATGAAACTTGAAAGATGCTTGGTTTCGTAATTGAGCGAATAGCAGACAGAAAATGCACATGAGGCTGATTAAATGTATACTGATATCTGGTTATATGCAATAAGCTTGCATATTGCCACTCTATAGTACGTAATTTAATTGTTTGCCTAGTGTTGCCTAACGTGTGCGTCAAAACCATCTGTCTTTTATTGTAGCTTGTGCGTTACTAATCTTTGCCCTTTTTTAAAAGATAAAAGATATCTTGGTGTGAAGGACTTATCTGCTAAATCATTCAGAGGATTGATTTTTGTTGTGCAGACATTTTGCTACTTAGTGGCTTGTTTCTGCTGTTTTGCTTGCAATTTTAAAGGACTCTTGCTTTTCAATTTTAAGCTGGAGATTAATGGAAAATTTTGTTGGGGCTGGATTTTTATTAGTTTGGAAGTTCATATTTGCATTTTCCTTTAGAGCACAGGGAGTCATGAAGACGATAAGTGTGAACAAAATGACTTCTGCTGGGTGCAAAGTTAAGATATGGATTGCTGATTGGTTTGCTCAGTTGAACAACAAAATGGGTGGAGATTTAAAAAAATCCAAACAGTTGGACACTATATGATCGAAATATGGAAAGCTGTTGGCATGGATCTCTCAGATAATAAACTGGAATTTCTGTGGTCGTCAGAAGAAATTAACTCCCGGTCACACGAATATTGGCCACTGGTTATGGACATTGCTCGCCGAAACAAGCTCCCTAGAATAATCAGGTAAATAACTAAGGCCTGCAATTATTTTGTTGATCCTGACTGATATAATAGATCACGACTCATCGGTTTTGTTGCTTTCAGGTGCTCACAGATAATGGGTCGTAGCGAACAGGACGAGCTGAGCGCAGCCCAAATTTTCTACCCATGCATGCAATGTGCCGACATATTTTTCTTGAAGGTGCTTATAGTGTTTTGTCATCAGACTTTATTGCAATACTCTTTTTCTGTCAATTCTTATGTTTTTTGGTCTATGACTTCCTAGAGAAACAATGTTCGCTTGGTTTTTATCTTCCTTCTTGATAATGTGCTCAGCAGTTTATTCTATATTTGAACAACGACTTGTAAAAACTGCAAGCACGATGAATACCATGGAGGAAATTGTGAGCCGCATGCATGAGTTCATACATCTTTTTGTTGGATAATATGGGTTATTTGACCTTTGGTTCAATTCTTCCCCACAAATACATGCAAATTATAAGTGCTATTTGTGATCTCTAGTACCAAAAATGACTGTTTGCAAAATGTGTGTGCTGAGTTGTATTTGATAGTGCAGTGAATGAATCGTGATTGCGAGAGCTGGACAGTATTCCGGTAGCCTTGCTTTTTGTGCATTTTAAAGTTTGTGCTGTATCTGTTTGTCGCTTCTAAAATGTCTTTGCAAAATGCTTTTATTTGAACAGGCTGACATTTGTCAATTGGGAATGGATCAACGAAAGGTGAATGTACTTGCCAGAGAGTACTGTGATAACATAAAGAGAAAGAACAAGCCTATCATTTTGTCTCATCGTATGGTTCGACTCTCTATCTTCTCATAAATTCAGTCGTCTTGCTAACGTTGGAATGCTTATTTGGTCTTGATTGTTTTGGTATGCAGATATGCTCCCTGGTCTGCAGCAAGGCCAAGAGAAAATGTCAAAAAGCGATCCGTCGTCATCCATCTTTATGGAAGATGAGGAGGTAAAATTTTGTGACAGAGCTGCATATCCTTGTGCAGTAGTGAGGAACCGCCTTTATATTTTTTCTTCTGAAGAATAAATTTTTTATGGCATATGTAGGCTGAGGTGAATGTGAAGATAAAAAAAGCATACTGTCCACCTATGATTGTTGAAGGAAACCCATGTTTGGAGTACATAAAATACATCATATTGCCGTGGTTTAATGAGTTCAAAGTGGAGCGATCTGCAGATAACGGCGGTGACAAGTGAGCTGTCTATGATGTGGAAACTTTGTTGCTTTTTCACCTACAACTTTATCGTGCTAATTGAATATTAGTGTATTTTGATTACGTTGTTGCTCTTTCTTGCTTTCTTGCCACGTAGGACCTTTAAAAGCTTTGATGAACTTGTTCTTGACTATGAACGTGGAGATTTGCATCCTGGTGATCTGAAACCAGCCCTTTCAAAGTCTTTGAATAAGATACTTCAGGTAAGCTCCCTTCAATCCTCATGAGCATCTTTTTATGCAAGCACAAACAGTTGAGAATCCTGAATGACCCATTTGGTCTCATCACGTATGAAGAGCCAAGCTAAATGATATTCTGCAAGTATGGAAGATAGCATGAGAATTTCCACGCATGAATGTTAGGAATACACTCTTATTTGCAATTACAGCAACTGAAGCCCTTGCAAACTTTGGGGGGACACATGTCTATCTATAGCTCCTTGATGGAATTCCTAATTCATTTTTACTTATGCAGCCTGTACGTGATCATTTCAGCAAAGATGCTAATGCGAAGGATCTGCTGAAGAGAGTTAAGGTATGCAGCTTTCCGCGTCCATTCAAATTACATAAACAATTATATTCCAGTTTCTAAAGCTCCTTCTAAGATAGCTGAAATCAACATGCACCCAGTTATATTCCCAAAATTGAGGTGTGATTCTGTGATCTGTCAATGTAGGGATACAGGGTCACTCGGTAATGTGGCGCATGATCTCTAAAGGACGTGACAAACCGGTTGATTACTGTAATAGTTTTATGTTTGGACATCAGAGTTTTTTGTCCTTGGGCTTTGAGCACGCCAAGTATTTATTTTCAAGCTACTGGTTGCTTGCACTAATTTAGGAGACATCTTCATTGAATCGCCACAGAATTTTCTTGTAACAAGCAGTGCTGGTTAAGAATCTGGTCAAAAGTTTACCTGGTTTTGATGTGCATTATTCAACTTAGACTTCGCATTTTATCAGTCGAAGGAATTTGTTCTTCATTTTTGCTTGAGAAAATTCCAAATAAGGACTGCCCTCATTTTATTCAAAGAAGTGTCCTTTGCACACCTATAAATAAGGGCTTGTAGTGCCCTGCCCAAGTCAGGCCCTTTTATCAAATAATAAGGGCACTTCAATGAAAGCGTTTCATGCTCTTATTTGAAATTTTCATTTTTGTTGTTTTCTTTTTGCCACGGCTTTTACGAATTTAATGGCAGAGGCATTTGGGGAACCGTGTTTAGCAAAAGAGATTTTGAGTTTAAGGGCACTTGTTTACTGTCATAAATTCGTATAACATGGAAAAGCTTGTGACTTTTTTATTCCCTTGAAAGGCTTGTGACTTTGAAAATTGGATAATTCATGTAATGTCGATTGCATTGATCAAAAACATCACTCGCGCCTGGTTTGATGTTCTTCCCAAAACTATGAATTTCTGAAGTTCTTTACAATTGGGTTGTCAAAATATTATTTTCGTTTGCCATTGAATCGGAGTATCATTTTTTTTCCTTAATGATGAACTCTCAACAATTTTTTTTTACATAGTGAAATGATAACCTAGTGCTGAGATATACATTTGTGTATTGATAAGATCATTCACTATTTTCCTGATGCCGGATGGATAATACCATGAAATTTGTTCTCCTAATGTGACCTATTTTGTCCTCTCTTTCTTGAAAAGTCCATCTTTACTCTCTCTGCCTCTGTCTCCCTCTCTCGAAAGAAGGGACTCATTCTAGAAGAAGACATGAAGAATCTTGGAGAAGTACGAAAGCCCCACCTGCTTATTGGGCTCAAAGTCAAGCCTATGGCCGCTGTTTTTTAATAGAGACTGAAAACAGGGGCACACCCCTTTGGATTCTCCCCCGGGTAATGGACGTTCATGGTCTCTGCATCGCGTTTTCCTCTCGGCATAGCACGAAAGGGGTTGACTAATGACAGTGGGAATGTCTCCTAGAATCGGAAAGAAAACTATAAAGGGCAATAATGATATATCTAACCTTATTCTCTAACAGAACTTATGAACTGTAGTAGTAGCGACCTTCGTCCGAGCCTCCTCTGCAAGTTGAAAACTAGTTATGAAGGAAAATGTTTCCTTCTACCTCTCCAGAAGTTCTCTTGAGTCGTCACAGAGAGAATTCTATTATTCAGCCATTGACTCATGATAGGGAGAGTGAGCCGACTAATCGCAAAGTAGGGAAATTTACAATGCAATCACAGTCCATGGAGTAGGGCTTGTGCGCATCAGACGTTAACTAAAAACTTTGCTTTCAATAGAAAGAACTTTTCTTGCTTCCTTCCACATGTAGCCGGTCCCCAGTAAATCCGCTAATCCGCCAAAATCATATGAAAACAGAGAAAACAAAGGTCTGCCAAAGAGTTGGCATTTGCTTCATTGCTATTTGAAGGAGGGAACTGATGACATACATTGTTCTTATAACTAACCAGGAAGAAAGAAATACACAGATTTTGCATGTCTCTACAGTTAACAGCATGAAATTCTTTTTTGATAACAGATAGAGCACGTTACACAACTCCCTTTGCCAAAGTGTGCGCCCGCAGCCTACTCTTTACAGATTTTCTTCCATAGCTCCTTGATGGAGTCAAGTAAAATCTTAGCAGACCGTTGTCAAGATTGTTCGGAGAGTATTTCACGCTCTGATTCCTCGTTAACAGAGACTCCTCCCTAGTCCTCAAGCCAATCCCTTTGCTCTCAGCGACTCCTGCACCATTCAAAGATCCAGGCCCATCGATGTTGGAGGAGTTCAGACTGTAACTGCGGTCGAGCCTCTGGCTTATAGCACCATTTGCCTCTCCATTGGAGTCTCGCGGTGGCTGTTCTTCCAAATTTTCAGCAGCATGATGTTCCTCAATTGCGCATTTGCTCTCGCTCCTCCTCTGAATGAAACCCCATATATTCCATGCTTTTCGCCAACCAGGCAACTTCTTGAACCGTTTCTCATCATCGCCACCAGCAATAGAACCATCGTCCTTTGATGCAGACTCGGTACTCTCCATCCTACCCTCGTTGCTGGACTTTGAGCTCGAACCCCTCGATTCTTCCTCTGCAATGAGCAATTTTGCCCCGTAAAATAATTCTGTGGAGGCAGGAGAGATCTTCATATTTGATACCAACTTCACATCATCATCCACTAAACTTCCCTTCCTAGTGGAATTCAGCCGCTCGAAACTCCTCCTCCGCCTCTGTGGGCAAAATTGCTCCTTGTAATAATCCCTAGTCTGAACAGACCCACCTGGGCTCCTCCCACCCTCCTCATTCACCACATTCAGCTTTTCTTCAACCAAAGCTCTGTTCTTGAAACCAATATCAATCACCTTCACGTCCTCGAGAAATGACACCATCGGATTGAGCCGTGGGTACTGATGACTCCTCCCGACCAAATACCCATCCCAAGATGCCCTCGGCTCGTCCATGGAGCACCGTACTTCATCGACCGAGACCCTACCCCCATCAACCGACAATCTCGGATCTGTATCGCATGATCTCCTTCCCAATCCATACTCTCCGACCTCAGATTGTGCTTCCCTCAACTTCCTCAGACCGACCTTCCCCGTCGCACCCGCTGCAGCCCCCAGATCGTCACCATTACCGCCACAGTGCTTCTTCATCTTCTCCTTCCGGCGCCATTTCCCCAACCTCCGGCGAAACAAAGATGCTGCCTCCAACAAACCACTGATATTCTTCCTTGTCTGCTTCTTGCTCTGCCACTCGAGATCTATAAACTCCTTCATGGTCTTGAACTCCGCCTCATCGTCAAAACCCTCGTCGACACTCCCATTATTGACAACATTCTCATTCGCTTCAACGTGTCTCACGCAAACCCTAATTTCCTCCTCCTCCTCCGGCTCCCGCTCATTCTCATCCTCTTCCCTCAACCCCAGCAAGGCCTCGCCTTTCTCACATTTCCCTCCATCGTCGAGGGTGAAGAGATCGGAGAGGGTGCTCCGAGCCCGGACGTCGCAGGATTTGCGGCGGGGCTCGGCGGAGACGCCGGAGAGCCCATCTCGCCTGGCGGAGGAGTATGACTTGCACCGACGGAGGGGTGGCTCGAGTGGCCGGCGATCTCCTGGTGGGCGGAGGGGCCAATGCCGGCGAGGCGCTCCCGGAGGCAGGAGGCGCAGAAGCCGGTGACGGGAGTGGCGGTGGGGTGGCGCGGGCAGGTGGAGAGGCGGCGGCTCTGGGTTCGGGCTTGGTGGGTCATTGGTGGATCGATGGAGGACACGGCCGGTGCATATCGGGGGAAGAGAGGGTGAGTGGGCGAGTGAGTGGGCGAGTGACTGAGCGAGCGAGCGAGCGAGGGAGTGACTCGGTGAGTGAAGATCGGTGCAGTTTCAGTTGGGAGTTTTTCAGGTTAGGTGAACGTGCGACCGAAGCGAAAACCCCGTATAAACCCCTTTCTCCGAGTATTTATGTTTCCGTTGTGGAAGGTAATATGACCGTACGTATTTTGTGGTCGGTTGCTCTACGATGGAGAAATACGTCCGGTGAAATTTATAAATACTGTGAAACTAAATTTTTTCCATGGCACAAAAAAGAAACTCAAATTTATACTTGCATGATACATTTAACTTCGTCTAGGTCCCATCAATGAGTACCATTAAAAATCTACCGGAAGCAAAAAATATTGATATGATGCCAACGCGGCTAGAGTGAAATATAAAAATCATATGAGAACCTCGATGGAGGGTGATGTGTCACGTAAGTAAAAGTTTGAGATTTTTCATATCACCATAAAAAAATTAGGATAAATGTGTCACAGTAAGTATAATTTGAGATTTTTAATGTAATAAGAAAAAGTCCATGATGAATTGTCGCAACGGACATAATTTAGGATTTTTATGGCTTTTCCCATTTACGAAATGTAATCTATGATCCTTGGTCCATTTAACATTGGTTTGACGTGGAAGATCTTATTTTAAGTTTGTGATTTCTTAAGGTCAAGTTTTGATGTTGTAAAGATTTGATACTCTATAATCTTTAGAAGAATGCCCGAAGGAAAAGAGCAAAAGGCTATTTTTTAGTTCGGTATGACTTGAATTTGGAATAGATTGCCTTGTTATGAGAAATTACAAAAAAAAAAGTCATAAATTTATAATATTCATGTCAATTCAATCATAAATATTTTTTCGACAAAAAAAAATCATAAATATTTTATGGTGCCAATGAGTCACATTTTGCTAATTAAATTCATTAGGTTTTAGCGAAATTGCGATGTGGACATCAATCCTCCAAAGTGACAGATCTTGACGTTGACGTTGACATTTTATAATTTTTTATTTTCTTTCTATACTTTTTTTTGGTCGAGTGCTGACGAACCTCATCTATCGTTGCCATCGAAGGCGGCCTCGCTCTCGGTAGGTCGAGGGCAGCCCTCTCCGACCATTTCACCATCATAAAATAAGAAAAATGGAAAAGGAAAAAAAGAAATATATATTTTTAGTAATTAATTATTTTATACTATATAAGCCAGTATTTATATATATATGTGTATATATATATATATATATATATTTATTGCGAAGTAATTGAAGAAGTAAAAAACATACCCTTTTTTTTTTTTTAACCTGGGCCCGCGCTAACGTTCGATTGTACCCAAAAAGAATGAAAAGAGAAGTAAGGCGGTGCCGATGTAGCCCGAGCCTCGAAAGGTCGTGCAAGGGCCATATCGATATTCGGTAAATTTTTTGCGGGTTACGATAGCACGAGCCCCGTTAAATCTTTTTTTTTTTTTTTTGTCGTCCCAATATGTTTTAGTTTAAGTCAACTCCACTAAAGACCAAAACCATCTCTGGCCTCGAAACCGATGAACTTGATGTAATATCGTTGTTGCAATCTTTCTTAAATGCTGTTTCAGCACCGGTGAACTATCCCTTTTACTTTCCGACTTTGGGTCAAACCCATTGGTTACTTGAGTGGTTAAATAAATGTATGATAATATTTCTAGAGCATAAATATGTTAGATTGATTTCGCAACTTTATTTTTCTACTTATGATGTAATTTTTTACTTCAAAAGTTATTTTTGACCCGCTTTCGGAAGGAGAAAAGTGTCCAAAAAGTTCTAAATCTACTTGTGTTTGTGCCAATTTAGTGCTAAACCTTTTTTTGATACCAAATCAATCCTAAATCTTTTACATTGATATTAATTCAATCTTAAACCTTTTATTAGTGCCAATTAAGTCCTAAACCTTTTGGGTTTGTGTCAATTCGATCCTAAGATTTTTTGCATTTGTATAAATTGAGTTACTCCGATCAATTTTAACCCAAAATCGCTAACGTGGAGGTCAATTCTCTTGTGTGATACGGTCGGCACCGATTTTCTTCTCTCTGTCTTTTTTGTGTATCGCTCTCTATATTCACTCCCTACTACACCGCCGCCCATCGCCAACCACCGCCGATCACCACTAGCCGCCGCCACCATTGCTACCTATCGCCACCCACTACCGACCCCCACCGCCACCGCCATCGCCATCGCCAACCACGGCTTGCCACCTCCGCTAAAGCGTCTCGATTGCTAGATTGAAAGATAAATAACAATTTTGATTTTTCAATAATACTTTTTTAAAATTAAAAATTTTAATTCAATTACATGAGAGTTTTTTAGCAATAAATTTTTTCTTAATAAATTATGAGAAATAAATATTTTATGATTTGATTAAATATAAAAATATTTAAGTAATACTAGTCCGGAGATGGATTATTAAATTTGTATTGTATGTAAATGTGTTAAAAACGGGCTAAATGGGTCGGACCATATTCATCCTAACCCATCCATTTGACACCTATAGGCACATGCGAGGTAGCACAAGAGTTACCCATTCTTTTAGTATGGATATATGAGCTTGGCCATTGTATTCATTAATACAATTTTCCTCATAAAAATTGCCCAAATTTGCATAAATAATTAAATGGCATGTTATATGTAAATTCATATGTATTTGCATTTCGTGTTTCTCGAATAATATGCATTTTATGTTATGATTAATAATTTTTCGTAGAAAATTTTGTGTTAATAATGTCTCGCAAGTAAAATTTTTTTACTATTATCAAATGAAAATCTGTTCCAAAAAAAAAAAAATTTGCCTTATTATCAAACGCCTTTCTCTTATCGAAATCAATTTCGGATCAAAAGTAAAAGTGTTGCCATACACACCCTAAGTTATTGATTTACTTGGTGAAGCCCGCACTATCCTAGCATCAGTTGGTTCGAGATAGGATTGCAAAAAATCGAGAAAATTTTCAATTATGGCCGGTCAATGATATTTTTGTCAAAATACAATTTAATTAAAATTTAAAAAAATGAAAAGTTAAAACAAAAAAGGGAAATACGGGCGGGAAGGCATCCCTTGCCTACGGCTGCCGCCCCTTGCCGAGCCGAGACCCTCTCCTAGATTTGGGTGAGGGTTGGCGACCCTCACCCAACTCCGGCAACCCTGGTGGTTGAGGCCTTTTTTTTTACTTTTACTTTTTTTATTTTTTCCTAATAGAAACTAAAAAATAAATATAAATATAAATATAAATGACGAAAATACCCATAATCAATTGGTGAGTCTAGCTTTTTTTTTAAGACTAATATAGGCCACTTCATGCTCTTATTATAAATAATGTCCACTTCATGCTTTTATTTGATAAAATAATAATATTATAGGCTTTTTTTTTTAAATAAGACTATTTCAAACCATTATTTGAAAAAATGATGGCACGTCGAATCCTCATTTGAAAATTTTCCAAAAAAATAATATCGAGCTACTTGTGAGTAGCTTAGTTCGACTAGATGGCCGCTCTGTTCAACTGGATGACTAATCAAGATGGACTCGTCTGACAGGCCCTTATTTGTATAGGGTCGTCAAACCAACTCGAGCCACAAGAGTCCAACGATTTTTGTGTTGGTCTGGGCGAGGGCATTTAGTAAGAAAGTTTGTCCCATCCCGACCCGAAAAGTTATACGAAAAAGGTAAAGAAATTACACATGATGCTCTTCATTCATTTTTCACTCTCGCGCTCCCGAACTTTCGACTATCAAATGAAAACTTGAACTTTCATTTCGTAAGGGGCCTTAACTCTTTCTTATCTTTACCTTTAGCATTGTAATGTACGTGACTTTTAAGAGGTAAAAAGTATACTTTCATCTTAATCTTGCGAAGGAAATATCTTTTTTGCCCTTAATTGTTGTAAAAATTAGAGGGAAAAATCAAAAAAAGGGCCCGAAGTACTCATGTTTTCTCAAATAAGGGCCCCAAGTGAATCATGTTTCAAATAAGGGCATTTAAATGCCCTTATTTTCTCAAATAAGAACCCGAGTGAATATTATTTCAAATGAGGCTTAAAATGACCATAAAATCTCAAAAAGGGTTTAATTTTAAGGGCATTTTAGTCTTTTTACTTATTTGATTTTTTTTCTTTTTTATTATACTTTTTTATCTCGTTTTCCGAACCAAAAAAAAAGAGAGAAGAAAGTGGACGTACACAGGCGGGGAGGGGCAACCCTCCCGCTTGTGGCCATCGCCCCACCGCTTGGGAGGGCGGTAGACGGGGTTGGCAAAGGCTAGCGGGGTCGCCGACGCCTCGACGAGGGTCGGCGACCCCGCCGACCAGTGGTGAGGACCTCCTCGGCCCTCGCCAAAATCGGGAGAGGGTCGGGCCCTCTCCCGGATTTGGGTGAGGGCCGGCGGTCCCCACCTAGATTGGGGCCGTTGGTTGTCGCTCCGTCGTTGGTAGGGGGTCGCCTGGTCAAGGCAACCCTCTCTCGATTTTGGCCCTCGCCTCTAATCGGGGGGTTTGACTTGACCACAAAGTGGAGAGGCGACCCTCCGGCTTGTGTGTGGCTTTTTTTTTAATTAGGGAAAAGGAAAAATAAAAAAATTAAAATGTGAAATGACTAAAACGCTCTTCAGGCTAGACCCTTTTTTGAAATATTATGGCCATTTCGGGCCCTTAATTGAAATGTATTATGTTACTTTGGGTCCTTATTTAAAATAGAGTTTACTTGGAGCCCTTATTTGAAAAAACAAGATGACTTCAGGCTCTTTTTTATTTTTTCCCAAAATTGGAAGAATTTAGAAAATGAGATAAAAATAAATTAAGTAAAATAGATATTACAATCGACAATAAACAACTTTCGACCGTATTGTTCTAACGCGAGGCAATAGAGTTTTTAGAATTTAGGTACCGGGTCTGGTGTCTCTTGGCCCAATTCCGAGAATCCGTAGCGTTTCTCGGGGCCCACTGAGCCCGTCCTCGCATTTGCATCAAACTCGACTCTAGTTTCTTCCCACGACTGAGCCCACCGTCGATGGAGAAGGCGAAGCAATTCCTCAGCGTCGGCGACGAGGCATCGGAGGTGGTGTCGCGCCTCGCCGTCCCTCCTCGCCGCGCTGGCGACTACCCCAGCTTCTACGAAAACTTCTCTCTGAGGGGCCTCCGAGTGGAGCGAGTTGAACCGGGTCTCGTCGTCTGCTCCTTCAGGGTCCCCCCTCGCCTCGCCGTGAGTCCCTTGAACCCTCGCTCGCCTGTCCCGATTCTCTGAAATTATACCTCGTTTTGGCTTTCTCCCCATAAATCTTCTGTGCTCTTTGGTGACTATTATAGTAGTTATGATCACATGATCGCCCTACACGTTGGTTTTCGTTGTAATTCGTGTTTTGAGGTTAATTTGCGACAGGATAGGAATGGGAACTTGGCTCAAGGTGCGATCGCGAACTTGGTCGATGAAATTGGATACGCAGTGATCCACGTCGAGGGGATTCCTATCAGTGTATCGGTTAACATGTCGATCTCCTACCTCTCCGCGGCCAAGGTCAATGTGAGCAAGCCTTTGACTCGATCCTCTGAACCTTAGTAGATGCTCTGAAAGTGAACGTATGCTCCTTATTCTCTGAACGTGGAATTACTACGCGGTCCTATCTTGTTTGCGTATCTTCGGGCCCGACGTATCTGATGGAATTAACTGAGGTTGTCTAGCCATTCACTGCTGCTGCATCACAAAAGTGTCTACTCGTTGCATATTGACTTTTGATTTTTGATTGGTTATTGGCGCTTTTCAAGCGGTCCGCTTAGCTAATCATCTATGCACGGTCCTTTTCCGCTCTGGCCTGGTATTGTTCGGGCTATACCATTTTTAGGGTGGCTCTGATCGCCTCAAGCAGTTGTTCAGGCTTTCTCCCGAAGTTCCATCTTTAATTGATGGCCTGATAGATTTTTTTTTTTTTTGGCCTGACAGTTAAAGATTACAGTTTGTTGAGGATGAGGATAATTTTGTGCGACAAGAGGTGGTTTCATGTTTATGACGTTGTCAAAGATCTTTTCTTTTATTGTCCTTTCTTTGTTTTGGCTATCAGATAGTCCTACATTGTCTAGATGTGGTTTGGTAGCTGTAGCTTGCCTGTTAACGAGTTTGGAATGATCAACCAGCATGCACCACCTATTCAAAGGGAACCTCGTGCACCATCCGCACTACTAGAGCTGTTATTTGGTATATAGATGAAGTAATAAACCGAAAACTCGAGTAAGCATAGCCTAATACAGCTGCATTACTGGGTCAACTGATTCCGCAACTTTTGGAGACTGGGTTTGTATTGGTTGTAACACCGGGATTGCCCTTTGAATTCGATTTTGCACATGTTGGACAGTGCTGAATTTCCAACTTGAATTGCAGGATGAGCTAGAGATTACGTCAAAGGTTCTGGGACAAAAAGGGGGCTATTTTGCAACCATTGTACTCATGAGGAACAAAGCAACTGGGGAGATAATTGCTGAAGGTCGTCACTCACTGTTCAACACACATGCTAGCAAAATGTGAGTACATTTTAAGATTTGGACCGGAGAAATGTGGTGTAACATGTTGATGGCGACAGAACACTGGTCTCACAAGCACATTAACCTGAATCCTGGATGCGTGCATTTACTATGGTAGTTGCATCATTGGATTGAACTCCTGGGACATCCTGTAGTTTTGAATGTCACTCCAGTGAAGTTATTTTCAGCATGTATTCCTTTTTTGGGTTTTAGGATATGTGAAGAGAGGCTTTGGTGGGGGGTTGGTTTGCAGGGCATCATGTAAAATGCCATAAGTTGTATATTTAGAAGCTTTGGATTGAAATGTTTTGTATCCTCGGCTTTTCTCAATGTTCGTTTGTTCTCGTCTTCTCATCAAAATTCTCATTGCATAGACTGTTGGGAGAAACCTGTGCATCATCTTTTTCCAGGAATTCTTCATTCGGATTGTTGCATGGATCTCTTTTGACGCGCCTTCAATTTGATTAAGCCATTATCTAAAAGTATCACACAAATGCCCATCTCGACCAGTCTGAAATTAGTATGATGTAATTTCTGTGAGACATCCGGAATCCTAGTTATGCTGCAGCAACTGGTTTTGGCACTATTATGTATGTACGAAGATGATCGACTGTCCGACTGAGCAAGCCGAACTTGGTCCGACTGTGATGTAACCCAAACCCAAAAAAAGCCCTCTCCATCCAATTGGGTCTTGTCGTAGTCGAGCTTCGGATTAAACTCTCGGAGCCTCCATCATCACTTTTTCTGTAAAGAAGAGTTCAAAAGCAAGAACATAGGGAAAAAAAAAGAAAAGACAAGTTAAAATTCATTTTGCGAATGGTATGCAGACAATGATGACCTTGCGGCTTTTCTAGCAATCGTTCGTTTTTTATTTCAAACATTCAATTATTTATACTGCACATAAGGGAATGATTGGTACTTGGTGTCCATTCCTGTGAAACAGCACATTTCTTTTCACAATAGAATACTTTTGATATATACTTCAACTAAGAAATAATTTGTTATTAGATGACAACTCGATAAATTTACACAATTTACACCGAACGATCATCGACAAGCTTGTTTTTATCGCAATTTGGCACGCCTTAACACATGCATAATAAGGTATTCTAATATCCATGTGACAAATTCACGATTGATTGATCAATAATAAACTAATGCACCCAATATTTAGATTTTGCTTAGTTCGTTTATTGGTTCTTGATATTAATCCCCTAGCGAAGAAAATGTGTTTTATGTAACGTTTACAAGAATGAAAGTTTAATCCAATTAATTAATCGCATTTCTACGCATTTCAGCTATTTATATTTGAATTATAAAACTCTCATTTATCTTATCGATGAGCTTCTCTATTTTTTCCAATTAGAAGATCAGATATTCAAAAAAAATATTATAACTTGTAATTAATAAATTATGAACTCGAATTAATATTCAAAATAGATATCGACTTATTTAGATGTCATTATCATAAATAACCAAAAATTAGTAAATAAAATATATTAATCTTCAATAGAGGGTAGATATTTCCACCTCATTAGTCGATTCTAAAAGATCGAAAGAGGAGGGAGAAGTGTTGAAAAAGTTCTAAATCTATTGCATTGATGCTAATTTAATCCTAAATCTTTTTTTAGTGTTAATTCAGTCATAAACCTTTTACTAATGCTAATTTGGTCTTAAACCTTTTATATTTGTGTCAATTCAATTCTAAACCATTTGCATTATGCTAACCGAGTCATCTGGATAATTAGGAATATAAATGATTTAAGATTGAATTGACACTAATATAAAATATTTAAAATTGAATTGGCATTAATTAAAAAATTTAAAATTAAATTAACATAAAAACATTTATAGTTAAATTGGCACAAATATAAGAATTTTTGGACAGGGAGTGACATGAATCACTTCGGAGATTTTCATGTTCTCTTTACAGTGACGCGACGAGACAATCTCTCCCTGGCAATTCGCTCCAGGAAGAAGAAGACCGATTGAAAAATCGCCAACACCTCAAGCGCACGCACTGAAACTCGGTTCACCGCCATGGACTTCGTCTGAACTCCTCCTCCCTCGTCGCGGTCGCCGTCGTTTCTCTCGGGATGACTTCACATCTCTCTCCTCTCTGGCGACCACCGCTCCACTCTCCCCCTCCTCCGAGCTACTTCCGGAGGCCGACCAGCTCCGTCGGATCAGCCGAGTTCGGAGTTTCATCGCGCTTCGGCGCCATCTCGAGGCGGAAATGCTTCTGGCCCGAGCCTTCGCCGGATTCCCTGAGGACCCGGCGCGGACGCGAGTCGGTGGAGCTGAAACCGGAGTTCGCGGCTCGAGTTAGGGTTTCTCCGAGCGGTACTCCGTCCGGTCCGTTGTCCCATGGGGAAGCAGTGCAAGCTCCGGGTTTTGTTGAGTTCATCACTTCAGAGAGGGTCAAGGTGGCGGCTATGCTCGCATTGGCATTGGCGCTCTGTAATGCGGACCGGGTGGTGATGTCCGTGGTTATTGTTCCTTTGTCGCTTTCTCACGGTTGGAGCCGATCGTTCGCCGGCATCGTTCAGGTTGGGTTTCTGCTTCTCTTTGTTAATGCTGCTTTAGACAATGTTTGCTTCAGTTGTTTTGTCATGATCCGAATCAAATGCATCTGATACTTCACTTTGTTGACCGAATGCTTACTTGGCTCAGTATTTGCGTTTAGCTGTTAGCCTATTAGTTCCGTGTTCTACCTAAAAAAAGAAGATTGCGCCTGCAGTTGCAAAGTATTAAGCTAAAACTAAGTCTTGTATGATTGTATTTTGGCTGGAAAATGGTCGTTAATTGCTTGGATGAGCAGAGGTTTTTGGCTTATTCAATTGGAGCAAAATAAATATGAAATCTTTTTTCTGTTTCTGCGTCTGATACTACTAATTGAAATCTCGATCATGAGTTATTATTGGTAGAAGAGTGGACAGCTAGTTAAGTACCAACGTGCCCACAACTGATTACAACTGATCTTTCTTTTCTTTTTATCTGTTTGACATTTGATACATTCTTAATTATTAAGTTAAAATTGATACATCCGTCAACACTTCGCCCCAGTCGTCGTTCCTTTGGGGATACTTGATATCACCAATAGCTGGAGGGACTCTTGTGGACTACTATGGGGGTAAGGTTGTCATGGGATGGGGTGTGGCTTTGTGGTCTCTAGCAACATTTCTTACCCCCTGGGCTGCTGAAACTTCTTTATTGTCTCTCCTCGCGATGCGTGTTTTACTTGGCATAGCAGAAGGTGTGGCTCTTCCATGCATGAACAAGATGGTTGCAAGGTAATAAAGTACCAATCTGTTTATCTTCTATCTTAATAGAAATTGATCTGTTATGTGTTACTCGTCCTTTTTTATTGATGCTTGAATTTGTCGTGACAATGAAGTGATGTTTGGATTTCTTAGATGGTTTCCCGCGGCAGAACGAGCCAGAGCTGTCAGTATAGCAATGGCTGGCTTTACTCTAGGAAATGCCATAGGACTCTCCCTTTCTCCAATTCTTATGTCCCAAGGTGGAATATATGGGCCATTCGTTATTTTCGGATTGTCTGGATTTCTCTGGGTTTTGGTTTGGTTGTCTGCAATAACAAGCACTCCTGACCAGCATCCTCAGATATCGAAATATGAGCTAAATTACATAAGGAGTGGGAGGCATGAACCCTCAGAGCCGGTGGCTAAAAGCAACACAAGTAGCATGATCCCTCCTTTTAAGCGCATGCTTTCCAAGATGCCTACGTGGTCCCTAATTGTTGCTAATGCCATGCACAGCTGGGTAATGCACATTTTGACTCCACGTAGACTATCGCCACTAATGTCCTGCGGATAATATCATCAGTATACCGTCTTTCTTGGGGGCAAAACGGAAAATATAAGAAGATATTCTCATGATGATGCAGTTAAAACTTCCATACTAATTGTAAGTATTTTCCCTCTATTGTTGCTGTAGGGTTTCTTTGTCATTCTCTCATGGATGCCAGTCTACTTTTACTCGGTATGGCACGATTTAGCTTTCAGCTGTGATGAATTTTATGCTGGTGCATCTAGTTACTTTCAAATGAATATGTTCCTGTGACAGGTCTATCACGTCGACCTTAGACAAGCAGCATGGTACAGTGCTGTTCCATGGAGTGTCATGGCATTTGTTGGGTACTTAGGCGGTATGTGGTCAGACTTGTTGATACAAGGAGGCACAAGCATCTCTTTGACTCGCAAGCTTATGCAGGTGGGTTTACCTCTGAACTTATTTTTTCATGTGCATTTCATCTTGACTTGGCCAACTTTCCTTTGCTGTCATAATCAAGATATGAACGATTTGGGAAGCTGCTTTACTTGCTCACTGCATGAATATCTCTTAGTCATCAACTTGGGAATTTTATTTGTTCCCTTAGATGGGGCTGTGGTTTTGGCTTTGGACTTGTTTGGTGGAAATTGAATAGAACTATCAAAAATATTCGTGGGATGCTTTTCATTTCTGTCAAAGGTTCTTTTTCATGAAAGCTATGAGATTTGGTTAAGCATTGCACCTCAACGATCTATTTTTGCTGATGAATTTTTGCTTTGTCGTTAAACATTGTTAAGAATTGGAAATAAAATTATAGTAGATGTGCATATTGACTGTATTCTGTACTGCAATCTTGGGTTTCTTATCTTGCGACACTTGAATATAGTATAAATACAGGTGTGTGCGGTCTATATGCACAGATGGTTTTTCTCTCCAATTCTTCCTCTCATTCTCACGAACACTTTGTGTCTATTATGCATTAAGAATCTTCTGTATATTCGTTTTACAGTCAATTGGATTCATTGGTCCTGGGATTGCTCTTGTCGGCTTAACCACAGCCAAGCAACCATCTATTGCATCTGCCTGGCTTACCTTAGCAATCGGGCTGAAGTCTTTCAGTCACTCTGGGTTTCTAGTGAACTTACAGGTTGCTTTCCAAGTAAAATCTAAAGTCATTACCTAAAATCTTTCTTTCTCATATGTAACGTTTTGTTTTCATTTGCTATCGACAGGAGATCTCTCCAAAGTATTCAGGCGTTCTACATGGTATGTTTGCATTATTGACTCAATCACTTCCATGCGTCTTCTTCAGTAATTATTAATTACCCAGTTGTCAGGGGCTCTCATGACTTGTATTTACAAAAGTGAAAGTACCTCATAATTCAAGGTTTCTATCACTCTCGTGTTGAAGGAAAAGCTCATGCTTTTTAGTATGTAATGTTCCATGCACTTCTCTTGCTGATTCAAGGCTTCTATTGATAAGGGAGGAGGCAGTTCATGCATAATATGTAACTAACGCTAGCACTAGCAAGGTTTTCTTTGTATACTTGAAGTGCTGTACTGCACCCTCTACATCCTCCAGCTTTGTGAATTTCATCCTTTGATGATGTGCTCTTCTGCAGTCTCTTTAGTCACACTGAATGCCTCGAGAACTTATTGTTTCTTCTGAAAATAATAGCTACTTCTGCTTCTAGGAATGTCAAATACAGCAGGAACATTAGCAGCTATTTTGGGAACAGTCGGAGCTGGTTTCTTCGTTGAATTGGTCGGTTCGTTCAGAGGATTTCTGTTGCTTACATCAATATTATATGTGCTTGCTGCTATTTTTTGGGATATCTTTTCTACTGGAGAGAGGATTAATTTTGATGAGACGGGTCAGTATCACCTATTCCTCTTTGTAACTTTACCCATTCTTTTCTACTAAATTCGTGCTTAGGTCACTCTACTATGTTAGATAAAGTACCAGAAAATGAGCACATATACGGATAGATAGTTTCTTCGGCAACATCGATGAATTACCTAACCACTCCAGTCAATGAATGTGCTGGGATTTCTATCATCTTTTCTTTCCCTAGACGAGCAGTCTATGATCTCACATTTTTCCTAACATATCTGTCACCACATTCTGGGTCAACAGTTTCATGAAAAGTACCTTTGCAACTACTGGTTGCACAGCCCCAGGCGGCAGAGGTCAATTCTGCAGATCTTCATTGTGGAAGAATCGTAGATACACCTGTAAGCGAAACCTTCCAATCATTCATATCGACAAGGTATTAAGTATCAACATCTTCTTCCCTCGGGAAAATTTTTCTCCCATCCTGTATATCCATATAAAGATTCTGGCATCGAGGAAATGTAGAGCATAAGTGTTCCTCTATGGACAAGACAGATTTTGTTTTTCCATCATTTCTATTCTCGTTGATGATGAGATTAGTGTTTGTACTTTTCCTGTAGTCAAGAGTATTGTGAAAGATGTGTATAGGGCAGTTGCTAACATTTTGCCATCAGTTGAGGGTTTGTTTGCTGGGTAGAACATGCTTGTTGCATCCATCGCTGCAGTGCTTGCCAAGCAGGAGGTTCGTTGCTTTTCGTACTTCCGAGAATGTAATCCTGTAGAGTGGTTAGTCCCCATATCTGGCATGGAATTCAGGTATTGGGTCAAATGGGTATGTGGCAATGTGCTATTTCCATTCCCTTACGATTAGGTTCTGAGAGTTTTTAAAGTATTTATTGAAACTTTGGACGTATGCGATTGGTTCAAGACAGCACTCGGCCATGGAATCACTCGGAGGCCGACAATCGTGGAAGGAAAGCTCGTTGGGGGTTCTGACGGAGTTCCTGGAACGAAAGGAAGGTAAGGAAGACCGAAAGGGAAAAGAAGGCAAATGTCGAAAGGAGCCATGGCAAGGTCGGAAAGTGGCTGCTTCCCTCATTCATTGATCGAAGAGGGGACCCAAATAGAATAAGGACGACAGCGGAAGGCCACCGGCACCGCTAACTCTAAGCGGTAGAAGAAAGACTTTTTTTAAGCATCTGCAGATTGGAGGACCGGTCTGTATCACAATCGCATCTGAAGTGATTGGCTTTTGTGGAACGGCTTTCACTTCACTTCTGGACCACCGAATGATTGTTTTCGAAACGGGCCAAATCCCAAGAAAGAGAAAAAAAGAACATTCCCGACTTCAGGCGAAAATGACCTCGCGTTTTTTAAAATGACAAAAGAAAATCACAAATTTTGGCATTAGAAATAGAAACAAAAACTTCGTTAGTATAATAATTTTTAGGTGATTGTAAAAGTAATAGCGTATCGTGAGCAATATATACTTAAAATAGTAGACGTCACAATGAATTTTAACTATTTATTTTTTCGTGGTTTAGAATGTACTGTTAATTTCATAATAGTCTATCAACAGCCATATATAATTGCTTCTTTCGAAATAAAAAAGCTTTTTAAAATTTTATTGTCTAAGCATGCTAGATTTGCTGGTAGGTAATGCGTGGTACGGACATACGTCTCAATTAAGAGGAATTAGAAACGCGACGTCTTAGGGAAATGTTTTCATTTTACATGTCCGCGATGTTCGCCATGATTTTGTGGAAAAGCGATGCTACTTTTTGTTTTTATTTTGGATTTGGCCGATTTGAGACCTTTTATTACGGCGGTGTTTCGACCGGGGGGGGCTGGACCGTGTCAGATGTGGAGTGCCGTTTTTGTTTGCCCCAGTCCAATCAAATGACAGAGTAATCCCGCAGGCCAAGATCCACGAGTGAGTTCGTTTTCTTCTTTTTTCGGGGTCAAAACGAGTGCGCTCGTTGACTCGGTTCATTATCTTCCAAAAAAGAATAGCATGAAAAAAAAAAAAAAGGCGAAAAAAGTTTTGTCTGATTCAACCCAATAGCCATGAATCGATCAAACGAAGGTAGATTCAAGTTCAGCTCCGCTTGAATCGGTCGTCGTCCGACGAGACCACAGCCTCGTTACATGGTCGCACGTGAATCCCTGAAACCTTCGACCTGCGATCGAAAGCCTCTCTCTCTCTCTCTCAGCGAATGAAGAGAGACGGGGACGAAGACTCGAATCCGCTCTGCTGAAGCCCCCGGAGGAAACCATGAGCGGCGGCCGCAATTGTAGCTCCTTCGCGGACATTTTCAAAGTCGCGGCCAAGAGAGTTTCTGGAGCTTTCGCCGTCCTCCTCCTCCTTCGCAAGCGGAAGAGCTCCTCGAAGCCTGCCGTGTCCGGGGCTCCCCGGAATGGCAGGCAAGTCGGCGCTGTCTCGTGTAAGTCGCTCCGCTCTCCCCCGATCGGCTTTTCGCAATATCCGATATTCATCCTGCTCTGGTTTAACGGTCGTCATGTCCCGAGAAAACGATTAACGACGTTCTTACGGCTTCTTCAGCTACTACCGGGAGTTCGTCGAACGCAAAGTCGTCTTTCTCCCACGTCTCTTCTTCTGCTTCTGCGATTGCTCCGAGTGGACTCGTCGCGCCGCCGGGTTTCAGGATGGAAGACATCATCAAGGCCACGGGGAATTTCTCGGCATCTAACGTGATCGGGGAAGGTGCGTTTGGGACGGTCTACAAGGGCAAACTCGGGGACGGATCGCTGGTCGCCATTAAGCGTGCCAAGAAGGTGAGCTTGAGGATATTCATGAAAAGACATGGCTCAAATTTATTTCCAGTACTCTTTGGAATTGGTGTGTGTAAGAGGGGAGAAATAGGGAGAAAGTGTTGGGTTAGTTTCGAGCATTGGAAAGCAGTGTAGACTGTAGAAGAGATTTTAGGACCTTCTGTGGTGGATTTTGCTTACTCGGTTCGAATGTCTACAACAGAATATAATCAATCAGCAAGTATCATCCGAGTTCAAGAATGAAGTCCTTACCATGTCGAAGATAGAGCATCTGAATTTGGTAAGGTTGTACGGGTATTTGGAACACGGAGATGAGAGGATCATCGTGGAAGAGTACGTTGGCAATGGAACGCTGCGGGAGCACCTGGATGGTAAGTTAGCCGGCTTTTTCATTCTTTCTTGACGGCAAAGCATGCATTGAGGAAATGAAACCTGGACTGGGTAGTTAGTATGAGGAAATCACGATACCGGCGGAAATGGATTGGATAGTGATAGTTTGAGCGTAACCAGCTCTTTGGTTCAAATTTCATATGATCGCACAGGCCGTCGAATTGGCCCTTCCCAGATGGATTATTGTTTGTTTTGTTTTGCCTGTTGTTACTGCCAGTATTTGTTGGGTCGACATCTTCAACTAGAGAGAATCTGTTCTTATTCATGAAACACGTGTTGCATGGCGACTTAATTTTCTTTGGCGGGTTACATTCATTAAGTGATTCTGGTAGTTCACCAGACATTGGTTTTCTAGCTTGGTAGTGTTTTGTAAGCAGGATTTGATCTTATTGTTTTGGGTAATTCACCGGTCGTTTGTTATAGCATGCACAGGGGGAAGTGGACTTGAAATGACTGAGCGTCTGGATATCGCAATTGATATTGCTCATGCAGTTGCCTATCTTCACACATACTCCGGTACGTGCAGTGATCCAATTGGGAATGGAGTTAACGCCAACCAACTTAGCATTCGATTTGTGTAGGCCTTAATGCATCTCAATTGTCATGGATTTGCCCTTTCCTGTTCAATTGACAAGTGGGAGTATACTGAACTGTTCATCAATTACCAGATCCTAGTTTCCAGTGCCACCTCTATTGCAATGCGATGTGTCCTAATACGAGTGATTTTGTTGCAGATCCTCCGATTATACACAGAGATATTAAAGCATCAAATACATTGATCACAGAGAAACTAAGGGCCAAAGTGGCGGACTTTGGATTTGCACGATTGGCTTCTGAAGACCCTGGTGCAACACACATCTCCACTCAAGTCAAGGGATCGACAGGCTACTTGGATCCTGAGTACCTTAGGACATACCAGCTTACTGAAAAGAGCGATGTGTATTCATTCGGCGTATTGCTTGTGGAGATGATGACAGGAAGACACCCCATCGAACCAAAGAGACCACTCAAGGAGAGAGTAACCATAAAATGGGTATGCATTCTGAATCTAAGAGATCACCCGTATTTTCTTGATTCTTGAAGGGGAGGCGATGGTGGAAATATTTTGTTTGTTTTTTTTCTAACCTTTAGGTAGACAAGAGTGTACCAGTCTGTCAGAGCAGGATTAGAAAATTAAACCAAGACATTGGATTGTCCACGGCGAAACAATTCTAGGACAGGAACCTTAGATGGAGAGAGAGAGAGAGAGAGAGAGAGAGAGATCGTAGGAACTTCACCGTTACAACTGGTAGGAACCTGCCCAAATGTTGGTCAGCCCCAACATATTGCATCCTGGATCTACAGGTCCATAGGCATCTGGAATATGTTGATCAAATAGCACCAAAAGTAATATTTACTTTAACAAAACACCTTTTTCAGAAGTTGAATCAGGGTATAATAATCCACATACAGTACAAAAACCATTAAACAGTTCCTATGTTTTAATGCGAATGGAATCGAGGCTAGTAAGTCACCTATGGCTCGTGAACAGTTAGCGGAAGAATGTTATGAAGAATCTTTCACTTTCACACCTTCGTGAGACACAAGTCGAGATGCATTGTTTGAGATTCTTCATCAATGAAGCCAAAACTGAACAATCTCCTTTAAAGGAAGTCAAGGAACCATGACGTGTGAGCAGACTTTGGAAGGGCATTGCTCTGGTCATTCATACTTCTGTTGGACAGACGATGTAATGGCACGAGGAAGACCAAGTATAGAGTCTATGACCTATTAATATAGGATATGGACATCCGATGGGGAAAAAAAACGACAAAAACGGTCTATCTTATTTAGTTGAAAGAGAAGCTTCTTCGCCTGATCCATTCAAATCTGGTGTACATATGCAGGCAATGCAGAAACTAAAAGAGGGAGACGCAGTTCTTGTCATGGACTGGCGACTGCGGAGAAGTCCAGCATCCATCATGGCTCTGGAGAAGATCCTTAAACTGGCTCGACGGTGCCTTGCTTCCACGAAAGAGTCGAGGCCTTCCATGCGGAAGTGCGCTGAGGTGCTATGGGAAGTTCGGAAAGAGTACCGGGAGAGAGCTTCCTCCCCTTCGCCTTCTGCTTTCCCTCAGTCTGCAAATTATCCCGTTAGGGACGCGAGGGATCATCGCCATACGTCATTCGGCATTGAAGAGGGCGAAAGCTATAAATTTGTGTCCGCATGATCGAGCTTCCATCTGTATAGCCTTTGCTCAACTGTGTGAATATTGGTAAGACATATTAGCTTGGTTTTGTCCGACTTTCCTTCTTTTTATCCCGTTAAATGGGCGAACTTCATGCTGCAGAGCTCGTGAACCAGAGTGACTATTGGCCACTCACTCGTCATGTTTTGTTCAACTTCATTGGAACCTACGGACTTGTCTAAGAGGACTAGCGACTTCTGGATCCTGGATGTGAAGAGAGGAGTAAATCCTGAACAAGGCAAAGGATGGCAACTACTACACTTGGTTTCGTCCTGAGAGATGTAGAGTGCAAGGAACTGTAGCAATCCGGAGGCACCCGAGGCTCTTAAGAGCCAAAGATTTCAAGAAAAGCAACCCAAAACCAAGGAAAACTTATCCTCCGCAGGATGGTTCTGAATCTCCTCTTCGATTACAGTTCTTATCCTTGGTTAAGTGCATGATATAGTCGTACATGGCCTTCAACCACTGCGTTGCTTAGAAGTTATCACGAAATGATTTCAGGTATCAATTCACTAGCAAAGAACCTCCTCTTCATTTCAAAAACACCGATTTGTTGGAGTTGTTTCCCCTGGCATACACTGCCAAAGAACCTTCTTATTAAACTGGGCATGGAGGTTGGAGTTGTTTCCCCTGGCATACACTGGCAAAGAACCTTCTTATTAAACTGGGCATGAGTATGACAACATGGGAGATCGTGTTTGCTTGAATTTGGCAATGGACAGTTCCTTCTGATTCTCGCAATTTGTATAGTTCATGCTGTTAATTACATCCAATCGCTAATCCAACAAAGTTTAATCAATCATCAGGGTTCAAACATATCTGGTTCTGGCGACACCCACTTGACCCTCGCATCACCACCAGCACAGACAGACGCCTGATTTCCGGCCTAGAATGACGAAGTCGACTAACCACAAAGATGGCTTTTCATCAGATTCATGTAACAGTTAAAAGGTTTAAAAAGTATATGAACATGAAACAAGGAGAAATGGGTAGTTCTAGCCACTAGAGAAACGCTTAGTAGTAGTAACCAAAGAGTTTGCCTCCCAGCGAGGAGGGCCACACAAAATCCTGAACTACCAGTTCGAAACGACGAGCACTAAACCCAGCATGAAGAAACAGACCGACTAACAAGCAAATCACAAATACCCATCCACTGAAACATTGATTAAGCCAAAGATGAGGACCTCGGCGTGTTAGACCTTGATACCGCTCTGGAACTTGCACTAACACTGTGGCTCGGAGACACGCTCCTAGAAGAATAGCTATCCCTTGAATACCCGCGCCTGGACAAGTAGCCCCGCTTAGAACTCCTCCTCGGGCTCCTTGAGGTGCTACGATAGCTCTTCCTTGACCTTCTCCTAGGTTTTGGAGATTCGCTAGGGGAGTATCTACTCCTCCTCAGCCTCGGAGAATAGCTGCTCCTAGAGCATCTTCCTCTTCCTGATGAGACACTTCTGGAAATAGATCGATCACGGTTCCTTCTGTGATAGCGATCATCTGGAGAGTAGTCCCTCGAATCATATGGAGAGTAGGACCGATCGCGACGATACACTGGCGATCTGCTGTAAGGGGAACGGGATCTAGATGGTTTAAAGTACAATCTGCACCTCCTGTGGTAAGAGGAGTAGGATCTGCCCCTGCTGTGATCAGATGAATAACGAGGAGACCTGCTCCTACTACAGGGAGAATAGCTTGGAGTCCGACGGGGAGAGTACGGGGGAGAGGTACTGGGAGAGCGCCGGCGCACTAATAGAACAATAGGAGCGACAGTTAGTAGACAATAGACAGGAAACAGTACAAATCAAAATAACAACGCTAACTATCTGACCTCGAACAGTCTTCAACCCAAGATACCTTCCTGGAGTAGGAGTTCTTCCCCTCCTCCTCCTAGCCTGTCATTGCAAATCTAAATCGTCAGTTACCTAAACAAACAAGGAAACAAAGGCAAGAAAGAAAGTACACACAGTCACGCATTCATGATGCAGCAATATGTAAATGACACAAGCACGATATCTAAATTCAATAAGCATAAAGAAAAGAGAAATGCAGGGCATACAACCCCAGCGATCTGATACTTCATGTGTTTGATTTGTTTGTTTAGTTGTTTTTGGAATTTGATGAAGAGCTGCTACACACAGCTAACCTGCTGCCACAAAAACTTCAAGCGGAAAGAAACAACTTTCAAATAAACTTATAGCAATGAAAAATATGTGCAATCTTAGCAACAAGACCTCCATTAGGGAAATAAGAAAAGAAAGAAAACTTTCAATAGAAAACAACTGCCTAAAAACATACCCTTTCAACAGTGATTACACGACCTTCAAGCACAGATCGATCTAAATACTTGATGCACCGCTCAGCCTCCTTGACGGTTGACATGGTAACAAACCCAAAACCACGAGATTCCCTTGTCCATGGGTCCACCACGAGATGCACATCCACCACCTACACATCAATAAATTAACAGTAAGAGAGGTTTCCAGAGGCTCCAAAAAAAGAACATGTCGATACAAGACACAGATGAAGATTCAACTCGGGTCCACCTTTCCCTCGCTAGCAAAATGCTTTTCCAGTTCCCTCTTTGTAATCCGGGGGGACAGTCCTGTTACATACAAATTGTTGCCAGGGTTCTCGACATCACTAGAAGCACTCCTGTTATCCATTAAGGGAGGCTTACATCATAAAAAACATCGCATCAAACTACATCAGAAAGGAAGGATTATCATGCACAGTTTACCTTGATCTGCTCCTTGACACAGACCTCGACCTAGAGATTGACCTGCTATACCTCCGGCGAGGTGAAGGAGAAGGAGAATAATCGGACCTTCTGGAGTAAGACATCTGGCAGGCGGGGGAAAAAAAAACCCACACGGTAAATTTCATATCCACATGCCATCAACCATGATATATATGTGAAAATATGTCATCACACTGCCCCGACAAGTAGAGGAAAAGCTATAGAAACGGAGCAGATAATTAGGACGGCAATTTATCTCAAATGACTTAAAACAATGACTCTTGCGCAACTGATGTTCTTTCTCTAGACCACAGTCTGCAAATGGTTGACCACATAACAGATACCGCTTCATAAGTCGGTTCAACAAAAAGTAATCCCATCGCCAAAACAAAGCTGAAAACCATCCTTATCAACATCGAGTACCAAAACCTTCCATTGAACATGAGCAATTCCACACTAGCAACAAGCAAGCTACAAAGTCCCTTCCCTTAGCTCCAAGCAACAGGAGATAGTCTTTCTTTCCTTCTCAATTTCACCAGGGCAGGCAGCTCTCATGCGCAAATGAATATATGATCCTCTCATTCCTCGTTTTTAAGATACTTACCGAGATAAGAATCACAAGACATTCTCACCCAAATCATTTAAAAAGGCCAGAGGAGGGAGAATTTTTTTTACAGAAAGCAGGTCTTCAATTGCATCTGATCATCGTATGATTTTACAGCACTAGCGGCAAAGGACACGCTTATCTCAAACCCACTACTCCAAATATCAAGCGACAACACCCGGCAAAATAGCTCAAGAGCGCACGGTTCGAGCAAATTTAGAGAACGTTCTTCTCTCATAAGGTCCAGCACATCAATCAACACCGCAATCGCGTCTCTTGATCCCAGAATCCAACAACTAAGGCTCAAACTTATCGACAGCGATCGTTTCCGCTCGACGGTGGACGTACGAATGAAAACAGGCCACGAACGACCCGAAACGACATCAAAATTCAAACGCAAGATCGAGAGGCTCACCGTTGACAAGACGAACCGATCGGAACCTTTCCCTGCGCTGCTCGAACTCGACCCCTTCTCGGCAGGAAGATTGCTAAATGCGGAGGGCGAAAACAAAATGCTGGCTAACAGCGCCTGCGGCTTTATACACGGAAGGGCCGGAGAGAAGTTTCCAGAGTTACGGACGTGAAACCCACTTTTAAATCCGCTTTATTTCAGGCTATTTCTGACTTTATTTATTTTTTTTTTTTGGCTTTTTCTCGTGGGCCGCGGCCTTCCTCGTGTTGCGAACTCTTGTACTATTGATGGGCCTCAACTTGGCCTTGTTCACATATTCTGGGCCGTGTCGAAGTACATGTGTGTGGGAATCTAAGTACAGACGGTTTAGTGCGTTTAGCAAAAATTGCAGGGACAATTTTGGGTTTATCGAAAGTCGTTATGTTGTTGCAATTTGCAAATGTCATCTTTACATGTTTGTTTTAATTTTTATTTCCGTTTTGTTAACTGTCAAACAAATTTTTTCTATATGTTGTGGGGTTTGTAAGAAAAGGTGAGGAGGCAATCGAAAGGTTCACGTCGATGACAATGTTCATTCAAGTTAGTTATTGCACTGGAAAATCCAAAAACTTGATGGAGTGTAGTTTTGAGCAGAGTATCCAATGAAATATTTGGTTCCAATTATTGAAAGAATCATATACTTGTATATTTTATTTCCTCCTTCCAACTAAAGTTATCAATCATGTTATTAGTCAATTACTAGGTTCCAATTATCAGGATATTTAACTCCATTCTCAGAGCCAATTTGATCTGAAGGTAATTCCGAAAATAACAATTACATTTCACGCATCTTCACTGTGGCTAGTCATCCGCCGCGGCACCTCCACCTCCATCGATCCCCACTTCTTCAAATAACTTGGACAGCCAAAATGGAAGGAACGAGATCCCAAGTTTCCTCCTTGCCATTAGTTTGCAATCGGACAGAAGAAATCGAGCATCAATCTGATCGAGTTGATTACTGCTAACTACAAATCCATGCTCACAAAAATTAGTCGACCGGAAAACGTCTCTTTTCCAATACAGGCATGAAAAAATGCATCAGTGAATTTCTCGAAACAAGTATGGTACACACAGAAGCAAGGCGACGTTGGATGCTCTATTTACATGCATGCCTATGTGGTCAAATATGGTTTGACATGGGAACATGCTCAGATCAAACGGTATTGAGAGATGGCACGCAAATGTAGTAGACTCCCCGGAACCTTAGCCACGTCTTCTCCACCCACCCAGGATAAATAGCAACAAATGGACAATTCTATAGTATAGGAGGGTACCGACCTGTTCATATAGTACCCTGGTCATCAAACATTGTGCGAAGGATAGGAGTCACCTGGAGCGATCGATTCCACAATCCAAACAACACAGAGGATGACAAGTATCTCACATACGCAGCGAGCTCTAGTCAATCACACACCATCATTTTTGTGGCCGACACGAAATAATTTTCCCCATAGCATAGCCAAAACCCAAACCTCAAGGTAGAAAAGTAAATCCAGCTCCTGCCTCTCCTTCCCATCACTGTACTAAGAAACCCGGCTTTGAAGAGCACTTAAAAAGCAATTGATGACCAGACTGCAGCTATCTAACTTTCAAAGTTCAACTAGCATAAAGTCACGATATGAACGGGTCTTAATAATCGAGAAGCTCAAGAAATAGGCACGTTACAATTATTAGCCTTGTAAAGGCCAGATTGCAAAAGGCCTTACAACCAAAATGAAAATCAACCATATTTTAGCAGAGGAGAAACACAAAGCATGTGATACCATTCCAGCTTAAAATCAACAGTAAATTACTAAGAAGACACTGCTGGAGCAGAGCCCCCGGGTGTAGACCCCGAAGATGATGGCGGTGCCGGCAGTGGAACCGGTGTAGAACTCGAGGGTGTGGATCCTGATTGCACAGGATGCTGCTGATACTGCTGAGTTGCCGGAGGGGGATGCAGTGGAGGCACTGTCGGTTGGTTCGGCGGTTGGTACTGTTGATAAGGAGGCGGGGGCATCATATAACCATAAGGTGGGTAATAATGGGAATAATATTGCCCATGTGGCGGGGCCATTGCGGGGTAAGCATAATGCTGCCCCTGTTGCTGCTGCTCCGAAGGTGGCCTGTTCTCACTGGACCCTGAGGGCCCACTGGAAGACCCTTCCTGGGAAGGAACAATTGCACCCATCCTTTGGGGGTCCATGGAGGGATAGAAGGTTCTCTCTGGCTGAGGAGGCGGTAGCGTGTTGTAGTAGTGCATTGCTGGGCCATGGTCCTGAGAACCAGGCCCTTGCATTTGGCTCTGTTGCTGAGATATAACAGCCCTTGGTAGCAGCCCACTATGAGCGACGGCTGCCTGTTGCCGTGCAACTTCCGAACCTTCAGTTTCTGGTTTTGGGGCTTGAGGTCTACCCCACATCAGCTTCAGCCTTAACCCCTTTATCACCAGTTTATTTGAGAGCTCCTCCGCAGCTTTTTCTGCACCTTCCCTGGTTGTATATGTCACAAAAGCACATGCTCGTTGTAGCACCATCCTTATGGATTCAATTTCACCGTGGGCATAGAAATTATCCTTCAAATCCTGCTCAGATACCCTTGCATCGAGGCCACCCACATACAAGGTTCTGATGCTCTCATCCTCAGGGGGCTCCAATGAGGGCATCTCCCCAGCTTTGTTGAGCAGCTTTAGAGCCACTGGATCATTTACTCTGGAAATATTTATGCAAAAATCAATGGAAATAAGCAACCAAATTCTGACATATATGCCTATGAAGCAAGTATAAGATGTATCTAACCAGTGTACATGTTAACTAATTGAACAAAAAAAGAAAGACATTAGCTAAGAATCTACTAGATGGAGCTGACATCTACAGAGGAAGGTGTAACAGATGTTGGACAATATCGAGTAAATTGTGGTGCTCCCTATTAAGATTCAATTATAAAAAAAACCTGCGATATTCTTATCAGCCTTCACTTACGCTCATCAAGAAGTTTGAGTAGACTACATAATCATCTAGCTGGACAGGTCCAGCATTACCTCAAAATTACATGAAAATTTTCTAACAGAGGATTCTAGCTGACATTATCAACAACGAAAAAGGGAAGGGATGACAAGCTTCAGCCAGAGGCACCAAAACCTTGCCAATATTTCACTTCTAGCAGACCTAGCTAATGGGACTACACTAGGACCAGTATCTACAGCCCCCTTGCATCCTTCATCTTAATTTGTCACGTAAGACTTAAATCCTAAAGAGTAATACTCATCATATGACAGCAGAACATACTTGAGGACCATAAATCAACAAAATATTTCTGAAACCCTCCCAAAATAGCATCACAACATAAGAAGAAAAGAGAGAACACTCTTCATTTAAGTCTCCAGTGAACGTAGAACTAGTAAAGCAAAAGATAAAACAATTTAAACATAATCCATGAGATGCACTTGCCCGATTTTCCTATAATGAACTCATTCAAAAATGCAAAAGAGATGGAAAACTTTTGTGGACCGACAGCTAAATTAACTAACAGCTGAGTGAATACTTAAACCAAAATCAATCAGATTTTGCCAAAAAATGCATGGAGTTTCGTAGCTTTGGTAAGGGAGATAACACCACACCACACACCAAGCAGATGAAAAGACAAATATCAAGAAAAGAACGTCAAAGTGATATCGAACAATGGACGATTGCGAAAAACTGATGTCTTCACCAGTTTTATGCTATGTTTGGGAGGATCAAACATGGGGGAGGGGATGAAAGTGTTCAAAATTCCCCCTCTTTCTTCTCACAGAATTAAAATTTTCCCATTTTCTTCGCCCACTACCCATATTCCTCACCTTTCCCTCTTTCCCAAACAAAATATTAAATTCTCGAATGCATGAGCATATTTGGGTAACAAACTTCACTTGCAAAGACACGTTATATTTTTGCACCCACACATCTTGAAATTAAGAAACCAGGAAACCTTGAAAAGTGTTCACCCAACGGCAAAAACATGGATGCGCATGGGGAGGGACTAATTAGAGAGGTTTTGCAAGGCAAGGCAAGGCAAGGCAATAGACGTACCCATAGTAACGATCTTTTATATTTTGCTGAGACAACTCCCCTGTTACTGGCATTTCATGCCTGTATGGACACTCCGCACCTCTGGTACACTCCCCCTGATGTAGAAGCTGCAAACATGTGCTCGGTTTCTTTTGTAATATGGCGTCGTTCTTTGAAGTTTCAGAATAGTATCATTAGGCCGAACCTTGCCATATGAGGATTCATAATCTAATCCAGCCCTCGCCTGCACAGAAATGTTAACAATTCTTGTGAGGATATGGAACTGATGGGAAGACTTACTAACAGTCTCCATATCAAATTACTTCCTAATTGAGTGTCTAACAAAATATTACACCCCAAATGATCAAGAAGAATAACGAGCATATGGGAAAAGAACACAGTAGAACCTACATACTATAGATGGGAATCATATCAGGGTTTTCGTACTAATCATAGACAAGTGCAACGACTAGCAAAAAATAATCATCCAAAGACCTCCTCAGTATCAGTTAAAGTCTCAATCTAGCGCTATCCATGCAGCCCATCGGCCAGTACAATCCTTTCAATGAACAAACATATCATCTAACAGTGAAGCTTCTCACCCCTGGCAGCAGGACCATACCTATCCTATGAAGCAACTCGGCACAGCTCTAATTAACTAAGGATGGATGTGCTAATCAAGTTTTTATACTATCATAAACAACTGCAACGATTAGATAAAAAATTCTTATCCAAAATACTCCTGTATCTGTCAGAACACGTGAATACCGCACCATCCCTAATGCAACCATGTTCCATTTAATAAACGATATAGCAATATTCATTCAAGAACGAAATCTCCAACCAGCATCATCTTATATCAGGTAAACTTAGCCTAAGAAACTCCCCTTAGAAGAATAGTTACACGAACCTATGGATGTCTGCAAGTAATCATCGCATACTGTGATGAATTCGTAGCTACTGCTCTTGGCAGCCTCACTGCTCCCGGTATTCTCTAAAGTAAAGCAATTGCATATGGATGTGCATGAAAACATGAATTGCGACTGTGCAAGCAAGGACCGATTTGAAATCAGACAGAGAGAGAGAGAGTACCTTTCGATCGTGCTCCTCTGCAAAGTACTCCCTATTAACATCACTCTTGGGAATGGTGTCATGTGAGCTGATGGATAAAGCAGTATCCCGAACCTGAACTGGCAACCCATATTCAAGATCCAAAAGGCAGACTTGACAGACATTTTTCAACTTACAGCAAGTCTGGCAAATTTCAGTTTTCTTGTATCTTGCATCGCGACCTGGTCTCCACCTGAAAACTGTAAATGGACGCTGGCAGATTTTGCACTCCTTATCATACTGTGCCCTTGTCTGCGTTCAAATACATATGCCCAACAGCACAAAGAGAAAGATAGTTCAGATAAAAACAAATCGGAGCATGGCATTGTAGACAGGTTAACCCAACAGCTAAGGAACCTCAAAAAGGGCAAATAGCAGGACGAGCTGCAATGAAGCGTCAACATGACGCGGTTAACATAATGGTGACGGACGGTTAATGAGGTAGAATATGAAGTACGTAGAAGCAAACTATGCAGCATACAAAGAACATGGCTGACAAAATTTTGAGCTCGCAAAGAGATGTTACAGGCCATGCGAGAGGGATGTGTTCATGATCGGTGATCCAAGCCAACGTCGTCTCGAGAAAACCAGAACCAAAGGGGGGCGAAACATCAAATTTAAAACAACAATCACAATCTATCGAACGAGAAACCCTCGTTCTGGAAAGAAACAGGTAAGTAGACAAGAAACTAAGGCAAAACCATTCCAGGTATGCAGTAAGACTGGATCTAGACGTGCGAATAAAAAACCAAGAGAGGCAGAGCGAACAAGTAAAAGAGGGAGATCGGGGGAGAGAAGAAAAACGTACCATGCGAACGTAAGGGTTGTCGCCGAGGCAGGACTCGCAGATGATGGGGAAATCGGAGCGCTCCCATCCGTCGGCCTCCGCATCCCTCAGCAGCCTGTGCGCCATCGAAGCCCGAGATGGTCTAGGGTTTCGTCTCTGAGGCGTAGACTCAGCACTTCTCGCGCTACTTCGTCGCTCCCTTTCCCCCTCTCTAGATTTCGGATTGATTGCTCTGGGTTAGGGTTTGATCGGAAGCAGAACCCGAGCAGTGCAGGCTGCAATGGCGAGAAGGAAGTGACGGAAGGGATATGATTGTGGAATAAGGATCGAACTTCGATACTTCGCGTTCAGTCTTTTTTTTTTTTTATCTTATTTGGCTTAATAACATTTAAAATTCGAGAAAATTACAAAAAAGTCCTCGATCGATCAATCGTACATTCATACCAATTCAATTTAAGCCTTTTTTTTTAATTTTAATTAAGTCCTAAATATTTTATATTTGAGCCAATTCAATTCATTCAGCTAATTTTAGCTTAAAATTACTAACACATATAATTTTTTATAATATTTAAATATTTTTTTGAACTTTTTATTTTCTTTTTATTTTTTATTTCTCTTTATTTTTTTATTTTCTTCCTTCTTGCTTCGACTATTTGTCCAGTCCGACGATCAGCCTGAGATGAGGCCGAAAAGGTCAACCTCTTTGTCCTTGGGAAGGTCAAAAAATAAATAAAATCAAATCAAAATTTTATTAAAATATTATTAAAAATTATCTATGTCAACATCGGCCACGCCACGATAGCGATTTCTACTCAAAACCGATCGGATGTTCCGAATTAATATAAATACAAAATATTTAAGACTCATTTGGCCAAAAATATTTTTGGACTTAATTGGCATAATTGCAGCAAATATGTGATTTTTTTGATAATTTTTCTTTTAAAAGTCTAAAAAAATCTTCATATCTTTTATAAAAGGAGAATTGTTTTGGGGCGAATGTGTCATTATGTCGGTTCATAATTTCTATAAGACCTAACTTAATTTAAGATAAATGTGTAATGAGTATCAATTTGAGATTTTTAATTGTATTAACTTTTTTTTTAACCGTGGGATACCAAATACATGTTTCACTCTTTCACTCAATGACCGTTCCAGACCCCTATTTTCACAAATACCAGTTGCATATTCTTATGCCAAACTCCACATTAAAAAGACCAAATTACCTCTCCCTACAAATTCATTTTGGCTCCTTGCTTAGCATTTAACTGTTCCAATTTTTTTTTCCTGTTGAAATTTTGTGTTTTGGATGGATATGAGAATTTAGAATTCGCAGTAGAAGTGAGCACAATAAATTAACCGGATCGGAAACCGCCCGGATTGGATCGGCGAAGGTCCGGTTCGGAGCGTTCTAATCCGATTTTCGGTTCTTAAAAGTGGAATCGATGTTGAGCAATCCGGTTCCCGATTCTAGAGGGGAATCGGACCGATGTACCGTCCACCCGGATTTATAATGTTTTAATTTTTCTTAAATGTAATACCTAATTTCGACGGAAAACAAACAAAACAAAACAAAACCAAACCTAATATTATCAAAGCCTCACAAACCTCTTTTTCGTCTCCTTGTACTAATTGAACGAGGATAAACCTGTTTGGTCGTTGAACCGACTGCAACTTGTGTGATGTTATAGTCCGTTTACGTTGTTAAAGGACTAGTTTATTCTGTTCGTTTCGCTTTCCTCATCGTTTCTTATGATATTTCCTAGTTTGTTTTTTTCTCTTGGGGGCTTTGTTCTTATCAGTAGCATCAATGGCAACGATTTCCTCCATTGTCCCATTGTACGGTACGATGGAGTATAAAATACGTCGATTTTCACAGTATTAAATGATGAAAGACGGGAAGATTTATACAGTTTAAATTTCTTTATTGATTTCACTAGAATGCCAGGGAATCGGACCGTCCGATCGGTGTGGTCCGACCTAATCTAAGGGTTCCGAAAATTGAAAACCAAGATTATCGGTCCGGTCCCTAATTTCTAAGGGAACCGGACCAACATAGACTATGCTCACTCTTAATTCGAACGAGAACATCTTTAGAAGGAAAAGGGCATTTTCGATAATTGAACAACAGAGCTCGCATATGCCTGAATCATAGGGTGCACACGAGAAGTGCTTATAGAGCAAAAATTATTACGTTAACACAATTTTTTAAGTAGAAATCTGTTTGATTATGTAACTTCATTCTTATTCTTTTAAAGCATTTTTTTGCTCTAAAATAGTTTTGGAACCACTCGAAGAAGTAAAAAAAAAAAAAATTTACTTCTCTCCTAAGGTTAAAATTAGAAGTAAAATTAGAAGGAGACAATCGCCGCTATTGACTATCGTTTGTTGCCGCTAGTGACCTCCGTTCGCATCCGCCGGTCTCCTCCGGTCAAAAAATAATAAAATAACAAAATATTTTTCACAAAATAAAAAAATCTTTAAGAACTATTATAAATTTTTCAATGCATTTGTATTGCATGAAAGTGTTTTATCAATATCATTTTTTTAACTAATTATAAGAAAGAAACGTTCCATGATTTGATTAAATGGCATCCCACAAAGACAAAATCATGGTAAAGTAAACTAAGCAATTGACCCAATTCTTTGTAAGATCGATGGTAGACGAGATTAAAAGGGGAATCGAACCACTTATACTTACAACAAAGTAGGGTGGAACAACATTCGGGGCAAATTCAATAAATAGACAGGAGTAGAAATTTGCATTTAACTTTTCTCCAATAACATGCATTTTAGATTACAACAACAATTTTTCGTAGAAGATTTTGCGCTAATTATGTTCCAAACGTATAAATCTTCAATTGTTACCAAATAAATTTCTGTTTTAAAAGCAGAAAATTTGCCTTGTTGTCAAATACTTTTCTCCGATCGAAATCTAATTATGGACCATAAAGTAAAAAAATCAACTTTTGCTCAAAAGCAAAAGTAAAAAAAATCAACTTGTGCTTGAAGTTAATTTCTAGAGCAGAAGTATTGCCATGCGCGCACACGTGCACCATTCATACCGAGAACATAGTGCACTTGTTTTCGTATCGTAAGTTTAGTCAACAAACAATATGAATCATCCGATTTACTTGAGCAACGACGGACTAAAATAAGGCTTCACCGAGCCTAGATTAAAATGGCTCATCATATCATAACTCTCAGATCAAGCATGAAAAGAAACACGAAAGCCCGACGATAACAATAATCTAATCGCGCGAGTTTAAACAATGAATTAAATGGTCATTGAACTCGTTTTCCCTGTGGTTCTTATGCCATTTAGGCATTCCATCGAGCAAGTGGAATGAATTTCGGCCGATGAGCTTGTATTCAAGACTAATAACATCCGATTCACTTCGGATCACAACTTTCAAACCACTCCCAAAAAGAAATCACACACCCGAGCTGAGCCTGCAAGAATTTTGACGCGAATACTTCGAAGAAGTGGAAATCAAATCGAACTGCAAAAAGTACCCAAATCAAATCATCGAAAATTAAGCAAGACACTGGGCTTATCCATTGGCTATCAATAATGGGGATACTGTTTAGAATGTTCACAACTTCTTCCGCTGTCAGCTTATCGAGAGGTCTCATTCAATATATCTCGAGCTCCATAATGCAAGCCGACTAATCTCAGCCAACCAAAACCCTAGGAATCGACAATTCCACGCCACAAATTATTGAGAAACGAACACTCAAGAAACAATTCCAAGCAAAGGAATCTGACTTGCCATAAGAGACACGACCAAGTGCGGCTTTGTTGATTAACCCGGAGGAGTGAATCGACTGAATCGAACGAACACGTTTCCTCAGGCTTGCCCAATAAATTGCGCTACACACTACAAATGAGGACCCGAAGGCACGGAAGAACGAGAAACTCTAGGGGCGGAGGAGGAGGAGGAGGAAGAGGAACTCTAGAGGCGATGAAAAATGAGAAGCAAGTAGGCGAAGAGAGAAAGTCACTTTTTCCTATTTTGAAGGGGCATCAGAAGTGTCAAAGTTTGGATACGGTACTCACAAAGTTTAGGTACAACATTCATTTTAGTGTCTGAAATTTTTCACCGAACAACTTAAGTGCCAAAAGTGTCAAAGTGAAAGATTTCGATCAACCGATTACGTGTCATTTATTATTAAACTTTTAATATTTACACGGCAATTTAAAAAAAAAAAAAGTTCGATTGGCATGGACTTTTAAACTTAAAAATAATATAATTTTAAAAACTTAAATTAAATAGAAAATAAGCTAAAAATTTATAAAATAAATTTGGGTTGGTTGGCTGCGGTGAGGGCTTGCATAAGCATAGCCCTCGCCATTGCAACCTAACCTTCGCCTTTCACTTTTAATTGTTTTTATTTTTTTACTTTTCACTTTTTTTTTTTATTATTGATTGTGATCCTTTGGCAAGCCATGTAGGATTAGCTTATTAATAAAAAGAATGTCACGTAAGATTTTCAGTAAAGTTCATCGAAGTTAGCATTCAAATAACCATTTTTAAAAAATATCGACACGATAAAAAAAAATTGCCAACAAAGTGAGCGCAATATACAAACTTTGGCACTTATGGTGTCCTTCTGACCTATTTTGAATGTGTTGTTTTCATTGATTGAAAAACAATCCTTGGCTAATAAATGTCGGAAAATCTAGAGAAAAAATAGAGATTTTTTTTGTTGTTGAAACAAATGGAACTTTATACTTAAAACATGGACTTGGGGCATTGTAATTTGGCAACGCAAGTTTGCAAAAATCTATGGACTCGAAACTTCAAATACCAATGTCTTGTGCGATAAATCATAATTAGTGTTGGAGTATGGTATTATTCTATATTTAGATCTTGGACTTTTATTTAAGTTATTTGTTGAGGGATTAAAGGGGTTTCGGATAGGTTTAGTTTTGGGTTGGATATTTTACTCTTTTTGATCATTATAACTAGTTGTGAAAAATCATGTGAATTTTGGGGCGTACGGGGTGAATCTGGTAACGGCGGTTTAATTTTTTTTTATCGTGTTATTTATCGTGTGGGTATAACCCTTCAAATAGTACCCATGGTATTATTCTATATTTAGATCTTATTTTTCATTCAAAATGAAAATGAAAATTTCATCACCCTTAACTATTTAATCGATTTATTGGCAAAGAAAATTTTAATTCGTACTTAAGCGCGAAGTCGCACTTTTGGCGGATAATAGTAAAAGAAGTTCGTTCCTTTCTGGATAAGATTATGATAAAACTTAACACTAATGTATACCATTTCTTTGGCACCAATTATTAGTGTTTACTATATATCTTATATCTAAATATAGCTAAGAAGAAATATCTTTTAATTGGTTTCCTCCACGTTATTCTCGTATCCAAATGAAACATGGCCAAATGAATAAGAAGAGGGTAATTATAAGGTCCATTCACTTTTTTATTTTGCGTTCTATTTTCAGTTTTGCTATTTATTTTTCCATCCACTTTAATTTGTTACTCAATAGAAAAGGAATTCACGAGGTCCATTCACTTTTTTAGGGAAAATTCTAAATAAGGTTTTAAGTGTCATCATATCTTCAAAGAATGAGCTAAAATATAACTTGTTTCAAATAAGAGTTTGAAACGACCATATGAGTCTCAAATAAGAGCTTGAGTGGCCATGACAATTTTAATTAAGGGCCTAACGCTAGTTACCTAAATATTTCGGCTAGTGAATGACATTTTCCTAAGACACTTTTAATTCTAAATCATATTTTCTTTTCCTTTTTCTCATTTCTATTTTTTTTTCGTTCTTTGCGGCTTGCAAGGGCGGCCCTCGCCATATCGAGTGAGAGTGACCCTCGCCGGCCGCGAGCAAGGCAATCCTCGCCTAGGTGAGGTTGGCTCGCCCAAGTCTCCCTTGTGGTCAACTAGGTGGCTCGCATCAAATTGGTTGAAAAGAAAAAAAGGGAAAAAAATTCAAAAAAGTAAGAGATGGAAATGTCATTGACCATCTTGAAGATCATATCATTTTTTGAGACCCATTTCAGATTTTTATTTAAAATAAAATTCACTTTGCATCCTTTTTTCAAGAAAGCTCTTATTTTAAAATAAGATCCGCTTTACATCATATTTAAGAAAATGACAACTTTTGATTCTCTCATTTGCAATTCTCCGACTTTTTTTAATTCCCATTTCATTTGTTTTCTTTGGTCCTTTCCCCATCTATTTCTGCTTTGCCTGATCAATCGAGTAATAGTACGTGCTAGACACAAGCACGCTCAGTGCTCACCTGGCCGATCGGCGGCCGTCCAATGATGCGGGTCCCGCAAAGGGCCACTCGATCTAACGGTTCATATGGTACGAGCGCACAATTTCGTGCCATAGAAAAATTGAGTTCTACCACGAGCGTCCCGTTTCTCCACGTGTAACTGGCTCTCCGGCGGCGACCCGTCACTCCGCGACGACTCCTTTTTTCGCGCCAGTGAGCCTCGCGCTCTTTCTCTCTCTCTCTCTCTGCACTCACCGTCGTCCCTTTCGCGGCTGCAATGTCAGCGAATCCCGCGCCCTGGCGTCTGACCAAACGCTTTCCACGTCGCAGCGCGACGAGGAGGGAGGAGGCAAAAAGGTTTTCTGTTTCCTTGTTTTCGCGATTCTTACACCTGTCGATCGTTTCCGTTACTGCCAAACGCCTCTGCAGATTTCTCGACGGGGCAGGTTCATTTGACTTCATTGCTCCTCTAGCGCTCGCTTTCCCCGCACGAGAAAGCTCCATACCCTCCACATTGCGCGATCTCGTCTTCTCGCCACGGATTCGTGTACGTTCGCGCTTCTTCTACTCTCGTTTCTCCTGTGTGATTCCTCTCCTCTGCGCATCTCGCCTCTCCGGCGTCTCGAATCCTTAGTCCGTGAGCGTCATGAATGGTTGGGACAGCCGCGCGATGTGAGTTTTGGTTTCAATCGTCTCTCTCTTTTCGCTCCTGCGGTCAATCGGCCCGTGCCGTGTCTGGGTTTGCGATGCATCAGTGATTTTGAGTGCGGGTTGTTGAGTATCTGACTTGGATTCTTTTTATTTTTTCCGATTTCTTTTCCTGTAGGCTCGAGCGCTATATTTACGAGTATATGATCAAGAAGCAAATGCACGGAACGGCAGAGTTTTTCAAAAGGGAGGCTGCTCTGAATTTTGAGACCGCTCTTCCTGGAGGCAATTTCTTTTTCATTTTTCGTTTTATGTATTATAGTCCGTCCTTTGATTGGAGTCTTTTTCACGTGTTGGCACTTGTTGGAGAAAATGAGCCATTCAGGTTATATTATGGTCGGAGAAAAGGAACTTGGGGAGTTGACTCAGCCATAATACACTTTCAAATTGGCTTTAGAATTGTAATGTGATCCTGAGATCATTCCTGGCCGGAAGATAAGTAGTGTGTGGATAGCAACACCTCACAATTCTGTCAAAATACCATACCTTTGCTTCTGCATCGTCGTTATTGACATTCTTTAGTCAAATTGTTCCAATAAGGCTCAGTCATGTTTTTATTGTTGCTCCTGTTGATGATTGCATGGTATGAGGCAACTTGGTTCATAGCGAAGCTATATATAACAGTAACTTTGAAACATCATTTGAATTTGTTGCAAAGTGTGTGGAAATCTGGATCTTAGTTTCCTATTTGCCACCAAATCCATTATTTACTGATGCATTGATGGAGATCATGAGTGGATTGGTATATTATATTCCCAGGAACAGATGTCCCAGAGGGTTTTCTGTATGAATGGTGGTTGATATTCTATGAGATGTTCATGGCAAATCAGCCAAATGATGGGAGTTCCTCTGGAAGTTCTCCCACAATGGTAATGTTTCATCCAGTTTCTTAGGTTGGTCAGATAATTTGTATCCCACACGATATTTTGTTATTTGTGCCATTGATTGTCTTGTGAAAATATCTACAGATGATGACCTTTCCCCAAGAGACAACTGCTTCTCGGACCAGACAGTCTGTGATGAATGAGGAAATGACAATGGACTTAGCAATTAATACTAATACTAGTATGATTCTCGAACATCCTTCAATGATGGGGTTTTAGTAGAATCAAGCAATGGATATTGCATAATCCTCTCAAAGTTGGTAGTGACAGTTAAATTGTTCAGTAATCATCTGCTCAATTCTGCACGACTCAGTAGCCAATTTGAAAAATCATTGGATAATTGTCGATCCATTTATATGATCTTTATAATCTCAGATCCATGAATAAGCCGATTTTATCGCGTAATTATATTTCTTCAGATTATATTTAGAGGATTCTTGGTTATCTATTTCCCTGGGAATGAAAGGGTAGAAAGAAAGGTTTGTATCAATAAGTTTCAAAAGGGATGATTTCTAAATCTTGCAAGAACATACTTGGAGCTGCTAATCTTTCACTTTAAATATGCTCAGATTACAAGTAGTTATGCGAACTAATTATGCTTGTATATCTTTTGAAATTTCTGATTTAAATAATCCAATTCCTGTAAGAAACTTCGGTGTACATTTGTGCATGCAGGATTGACCTTTGGCAACAGTTTTATGTGGTCGAAAGAATGGCCTTCAACAGTAAGCAATATCACAAAATCCCTTTTCTCCAATTAATTAGGGCAACCGACTCTTGATCTTTGTACGAACTTCTTACCATAATCTTCTGCAGAATTCTGATCATCACCCCCAAAATCTCATGCCGTTGCCCTATCAACAGAATCCATCGACTTTTTCCTCAACTTTGAATCCTCTGGTCGTCACTGATGATTTAATCCCACAAGGAGTAAGTTTTTCAGCTCACAAGCACTAGAATTAGAAGATAGAAAATTGAATACTGGCCTTTGAAAATGGTTCGGTAGAAGAAGCAGTTTCTTGAAGCAATTCTGCCTTGGTTCATTACCGGCAGGTGTCTCACATTAATATACTTAATATTTACTCACTAATACAGGGGGATAAATTCTAACACAAGCAATGGTGGCTTCAAAATCTCAATAGAACAGCTTGCTGAAAGTGACATTTCCTCTTGCACCTGTAATATAGTTCCTATAGCTGATCCTGAACTGGTTGCTCTGTTGACAGGGAGCACATCTCATGCCTCCAGGATTGGAGAATCATATCTTAAGTTCTTGGAAAAGTGAAGATCATAAGAAAATGATGGCACTTTCACGATTAACTGAGGTAGCTATCTTTTGTTTGTCTTCACAGGCGAATAGGCAAACTGTGGGAGGGGACTCATCCTGATGACTTTTCAAATGTCGTTGTTCTGGTGGTAGCAATACCTTTCCTATCTGGTGGCCTCTTATACTCTTAAGTTGCCGATAAAGATATCCACCCTAGAACCAGGGAATGACTGATTACATCAAAAAGTATGTGTAAAATGAGGATTATGGTGGATGTGTCACTGTTTAGTGGAGTTTATCTTTCTGGTAACAATCAAATGCGGAGTTTTCTTGGTTTACTACCTTTTCAAAGGTGTACATGCAGAAGTTATCCTAAATATGCAGAGTTAAACATCATGACCTAAGAATGCATATGTTGATGTGCTCCCAAAGTTATCTGCCTGACTGTTTCTTCTGTACTTGTTCTTAAATAAATGAAAAGGGTTTCCAGTTTGGGCATGCACCTCCATGCTTCTATCCCATGTCAAATTTAGTTTTCTGAAAGCTCTACTTTACCAATGATCCACTCTGCCAATGGACTCTATTTCTGTACATGGCCCGTGCACACAGCCTATTATATTAGGCTCTAGAAGTTTATTTATGATCAAGACAAAAATGATGAGCATTATTTTATGTGAGAAGGGTAGCTACTTTTGCAAGAGCCTTTAACAATTTCTGATGCATGCATACAATAGGGGCTGTCTTCTTCTTTTGGCGGAGAAGGAAGATACCAGCACCAATTGCATGAGATCTTGTGCATTCCTCTGGCATTACTGCTGCCTAGGCATGGGATTTATGGTGAAAAGTAATGTCACTAAATCTGATGATTAGAGTTATTTGAGTTTGATCACATTACATGTTACTAATCAAGTGCTGATGGTTATTGCACTGTTGCAAACTTAGACTGTTAGAGCAGGTATAGTCGCAGTATTTTCTGTAGAAACCATGATTTTGGTAAATTTCATTTATTATGGAGCATTTGAGTTCCTTGTAGTGACATCTTATATATAGAATGGGGTTACTTCAAGGAATGAGCCCTTTGTTTTCTTTATATTGCTATAGCTATGTTATTGTATTTTGTTTTATTTTATAGCTCTTTCGGTCTTGCTTTTTTGGGTTCATCGGACCCCAACTAGTTTGGGTTAAAGGTGTGTTGATGTTGTGTTGATGTTTAACCAGTACCTCATAAACGATAATTCTCAGGAATCTCAAATCTATGTGTAGTGACCACCACGATCTGCTTAAACAAGGAACTAATTAATGCTGTGGAGAAGGCATTGATTGCTGTTTGGTAAAATGTCTTTGAAGGTAATTTTGTCTTGTGCAGAGCAGCAAAAAGAGAAAAGCTTCAGCAGAAGGAAACTCGGGCATGCCAGGGTTCTTTTTACTACATTCAGAAAATTCTGAAGACAATCCTTCTGATATGAGTGCTGAAGCAAATTCTTCTCAAGTTAATGAAATGAATGGTGAAGCAAATGTTTGTTCTAGCACCTCAAAAAAACGTTCTTCAGCTTCAGATGCATCCAAAGGTACATTGCATTCTAGGCTGCAGAAGGAAGGAGTTGTAGTTGGAAGCAACTGCTCTTGGTATATGTGCGCGCATGTGCACGCGAATCAGTGTGTCTATAGATAAACCTCCTGTTGCGTATTAGTTGATTCCCCCTTCATTGTTCTTTTCTCTTCATTATGACGTAGTTTTTCTAACATTTATATCCTCTTTAGTAACTAGTTTTTCAAAATGGAATATGTATAGCAGTAAAAATTTCGTGTGAGTTGTTGCTGACTTGAAATGCTCTTTCTCAGTCACCCTCCTCTATTTATTTAGCTCACGGGCTTCATCTCTTATGCACATGATAAATGAGTCATTTTTGTAACAAATGCTAAAGCAGTTATTTTTTACTTATTCAAGGACAAGACAAATCCATAGGGCAGTCTAACACTAACACATGAGCTAATGCTCGAGTTTCACCTTTCTTATAGGAACTTACCAATTCTTGAAGTAACATGCATCTGCAGCAACATATTACTGTGTGTTTGAGGTTTGATTTTGGTAATCTGGTTGCAGATATCGTAAGTCCTTGAACCAAGATGGAACCAGTAGGGCATACATGCAAGTTCATGGCTGGTTAATATTTGCCTCATATGCTGAAAGAGTTGCTTATGCTGCCATCTGAAGTTTGTGAAGTTACTCAAGCGGTGCTTGACTTACCTTATATAATTTAGACATGTTTTTTTTTTTTTTTTGCATGGATGCACAAAGGCCTTTACTGGAGGTTGTCCTTTAATTTGCTTTAATTTGTGTGCGATGACAAAAACAAGGTAAAGCAAGGCAGTAATTGGATATAAAATAAATCTCACTTCTTTCTGCCTCTTAAGGAAAACAATCTTGACCGTGGAGGAGAGGCAATGGTGCTATTAAATGCTAATTCTAACTACTTCTGCACTTCCTTTAGGAGTTGCCAGTTATGGGGATTCCAAGAAGATTGACTCATATGTCTCCAGGCTAGAACGTTCTTTTGGTGCTTTCTTTCTCTCCATCTAGGAATATTGTGATTGAAGCAGATCATTCTTAAAAGAGGTGCTTCCCTATATGGGAAGTTATGGAACTTGCTGCTATTTCTTCTCAACTTAATGCAGCATAATTTTTTTTTCCTTCCTCGTTTCACTCAGGTTCTTTGGTTTTGGGCCCTCGTACCGTACTGACTATAAATCTTCTGTTCTTTTTTTGTCGGCCCTATATCAAGACAACTGCTTGGGTTACTCTTTGCTATTTTCGTGGTTTACGACATGTTTGTTTAAAGCAAATGCTGGATGGAAGTACACAAAATCATTGATTTAGGAATGTCATATGACAACGTCTTTTGAAGACTCTTGTGGTTTGTTTGCTAAACCAATAAAGGAGGAAAAGCAACTAAAATAATGTCAGTTTATGCAAAATGCAGGAATCCTAATCTATTTTCTCCTATTGCAGCCTACCTGATCTTAGGCCTTTAATTCTGAAATATGAACTATGTGGCTTCTTCAATTACCCTTGATCTGAGCAAGCAATTCCGAAGCTTGAAAGAGAACGGTGGAGAAGAGCTCGACAGTTGTCTCATAGACTGTGACTCACAAACCCATTTTTGACCTATTGGTCCTAGTATTATAGGCGACTGAACGGCCGCCCCTAGATTCTTATTTCCTTGAAGAGGTCATTTGTATGCTTTTGTCCTATCCAAATACCTTAATTAGAAGTGGCGTTTCTCCTAAGAAAACTTTCTAGCTGAATTGATCTAATTATTTAGGGAGGGAGGTTGCTCATTGTATTTATGGTTTCTCGCAACTCATTTTGGGCCATTATTGACATGCCAGCGGCATTTCTCTTTCTTTTCATTGAGCTGGTCGATGTTCAATTATAGACAATACTCTGAAGATTGCTAAATGTTCGAGCCAATCAAATTGTCTTTTTTTTTTTTTTGCAATTTGTCTTGCCGTCTGTTAAGAGGTCTGCTTTTGTTCACATCTATGAAATTCCTTGAGGGGTCAACAACATCCTGCTTAATTGTTAGTGGGAAGGGAATAGCAATCCAGAACTTTCATGTTTTTGAGTCAAGAGAGCTGATATTGAGGAGGAAATGGACTTAGCTGTGAACAAGGAACTTCTTTGTTTCTTATCCATTCTAGGCGTTGTAGTGTTTTGTGCTATCAAGAAAGCTCATAATATCTTCGTTGTTCAGTTGGTGGATAATTTATATGGTAATATTCTTGTGGAAAGGGAGGGCCGGCCAGCGGCTTGTTGCCGTGGTGTGTCGGTCGGTAATGCCTCTCGCAAATGCGGGGTGGCTGCTGTTTCCTTCCCCGACCTCTTTTGTGGCCTTTTTTATTCTTGTGGAAAAGGAATCTCCATGTAGAATAAGATTATGGTCTCCGTGTTTTGGTTTTTTGTTGTTTCCTTTTTCTAAAGTGGCTATTGCTTCTGATTACCGTAGGAAAGTGATGAAACACTCTTGCTAGCTTGCATGCAGTGAAGCTTGCTTCTGGTTTGAAAGCCTGCCTTGTTATTGTAAACAACTTTAACGCTTGCTGTAGTACCCGTTTTCTCACCAAGTTGTCATTTATAAATTCCTCGAAATTTTGCTTGTGCATGGATAGCAGTTACATGAGAGCTTCGTTACGATCCTGTTGTTTGGAAAAATTATTTCCTGGAAAATGGGAAGACTTTTTTCCATCTTTAACGTCAGCTATAACTTATCTAATTGGAGTAGTGAACTGTTAAAACCCAGTTTCCGTCTGCAAGTGGTTTTCTTGTTTGGTCATTCCGTCACCAGTGATTGGGAATTATAAACTTATACTCTTTTGCTACCATCCAATTTTAACTATTTGCAGAATATAAATAGTTGGAAAGACCACCAAAATAAAGATGAGAGAGATGGCATTTGAGAAGGATAGTATTTGATCCAGAAAGAGAAGTTTTTATGCATGTACCCAGAGCATTCTTTCCAACTACAACACTCTTTTTTGCAGCTTAGTAACGAATATATCTTTGGAAGCACTTAAAGCTGAAGAATAATATCCGTTTCAAGTGCTAGAAGAAACACCCGCTTCAGCATTCTTGTTGTTAACATGAGAAGACGAAGCTTCAGCATGCATGTCAGAAGGCTCCTCTGTTTACAGAGTTTCCAGATGATGTACACAGAAACCTGGTATGCTGGAGCTTCCTTTTGATGAAGATTCTCCTTTAACGTATATTCTCGTTTCTCATAATGAAAGAATACTATGGTACTGTTTACTCAACATCTTCTAAACGCGTTGGCATTTATTTTTACGTGTTTCACAGCAATTGTTTGTCTATTTTCATTTTTGGGGTGTTCTTTGCCTGAAGATGATGAATCTTCAATTCTGCAGGAGCATGGGGTTAGATTTTACGGTTGGAGCACTAACAGTCATGGCTCCTTTGAAGCACTCTTTCCCTTTCCCTCTAATGCCGCACAATATGGGAGGTCATTACTGGTAGATATATCAGTCAATTTCTGTCTGGAAGATTGAGTGTATCCATTTACAGGGAGTGAAACATCGAAAGGTTAGCCACTGCAGTGTTTAACTCTTTGAAACTGGATTTATTATTTTTTGGGTGTTTTTTTTTTGGGGGTCGTTTGGGGGCCGGGGGGTGGGGGGGTGGCTTCATGCAGCATAGTTTGCATCATCACCTTATTTGGCCCTGATTTTTCTTTTTTGGTAAAGAGTTCATTAATACGTCCTGACACGATGTGCCCAGCAGAAAATTTTCTTGCATGAGGAGGTGTCAATCAATACCTGTGAGGCTGTGACTCACGCTAATACATACGATAATGCAGCAACTTATTTCAGGTCTGTGTAACTCTCGCACTTTTATATACCAAAATGCAGAAACTTGTTTCAGGTCTCTGTAACTTGGAGAATGGATTTTCCAGTATGGAAAGAAAATCCGACCATGTCCATACGTGTCCGATAGAATTATGCTGTTTGTTAATTGGTATACATTTGGACGTAGAGGTCGAATTATCATTCCCATATAGGAATTTCGTGAACTATGTTAGGTTGCATGTGGATTGTACCATAAAGTGACAGACAGAAAAAAAGTGCGAACTGTTCTATTGTCGAAATCTTGTGCAAATTAAAATGTCTGCCATGGTAGTAGCCAAGAGTGAAAATTATTAAAATGGTTTTTTTTATGGTCTCTAATCTGTTCGTGTGAGTGGATTTCAGTTTCTGCATTAAAATCAGTGCTTTCTGTAATGTTATGAATTTCTTGAACTAGACAGCTTATGCATAAGATATCTTGTTATTGTAAAGAGTTGAAACTAACAGATTGTCATGATCTATAAAGTGGAAATATGGTTGTTCATTGTGCTATGTCGACCAATTTCCTTCTGTGTGCTGGCTTTGAGAGTTCTCTCTCAAACCCTCGGGTGTCAGGAGTCTGGAAGTTGGTAGAGAGAGATATATAGTGCTCCACTTGGCTTCCACCAGTTTGAAATTTTAAAACAGACCTGGTATTGTACTCCAGTATGCCACAAATGATCTAACCGGAATCACAAGTTGTGGTTTCACTTGGAGTGGTATGGGAAGAGCCAATGTCACATCCCATCTGTAGCAGTTTTCCACTATATATTGCCGGTCCTCTATGCTAAAAGGAGTAACAAGTAACAGGATTAACTCTTCATTTCACTTCTTAAACGATGCAAAACACTCAGAAACTTACATTTAAACACTGCAGCACCTTGAAGAACATTATTTGTAGTACATTTTTAGAATAGTAAAAGCTCAAAAGCAAGTTGAAATAACTGCATAAGGCACCGGGCTTGCTTGAAGTCATAACAACATTGTTGCTCTCTCGTCAATTATCACTCCTTTTTGGCTTATCAGAGTGAACTGTCACCTGAAACGAAAGGCATGTTGTGAGTCAGAAATAATGTCAAAAACTGCGGTTGGTATTTATCGAAATTCATGCAGATATGTTTGCCTACGATGTCAGAAGCAGCTGGAATCCACTCATTAGTTGCTGGATTCCCCTTGCAAGAGGCATGACGTATGGTGGAAGTTTCTGGGTCAAGATTGAAGCCCTCGCCTTCGGTGTTCTCCACCGTTATAAATCCTGTCCCAGTCTGGCATGTGATCAGATAGTTAGAAGCTACTAACTAATCATCTCGCAATACAAGTTTACTTCTTGACTAATACCTCAGAGAACCGTTAAAGGATATTTGCCCATCTATTAATTAGTGAAATAGCTTATTATATCTAATTCTACAAGAGCTTGATTAATAGTCTCCAATTGCAGGCTTAGTAGAATATCATCTTGACAGGGTAAATTTAAGGGCCTAAATTAAAATTTTGCAGAGCTTAGAGTGACACGTGCTTTGAGAAAATTTAATACCTTGTGATGCTGCTTGTCAATGCAGTCGAGATCCTTGTAATATTCAGTCTCTATGAAGTCGTCCTTCGCTTCACATCCATTGTAGACGAGTTTCTGTTATTGGAAGAGAGGCAAACGGCTTTTATTTGTTGAAGGAGATCAAAACCAAGGAACATTTATTAAAGGTGACAGCACGAATTTGTCGGTTGTGCTCTTTGATGTCTTTATTCTACCTTATGTACTAGGAGATACCATGAGTCTTAAGAGCCTAATCTATCGCCTAATTGCCTTTTTGAGCAGATAATGAAGCACACGACTGCGGCTTTTGGCTTGTGTACAACTTTTTTCCCTTTCTTTGTTGGTACTTAAAATTATTGAAGTCAAATGGATCTCAACAAATGATTTAGTACAATTTGATGACAGGATTATGTTTTGCTACCTGAAAAAAGAGAGGAAGAAACAAGAAAGAACAAAAGAGAAAAAAGTTTTCCAAATGACCCTTATACTATGATGCTGTAACTTGCGACTGTCTTGTTTTCCTATGCTTTCACCGCAAGTCATGGTTGTTACTAAGCCAATGGGTAGTGAAGTGAACCAAGGGCTCATTTTTTCTTCTCATCAATCTTTGGCCCTCTCAAGTGTACAAAATCACTTTGATCTTGACACATGAAATGAAGTTGGAGAAGGAAATCCACGTGGCACAATTGATGTAATCATTCAAGGACAATACAAGTTCACTCGTATTTTCCGCAGGAATAGGTCTGATACAAATGAAGCCAGCAGGGGAGAAATCAAAACCTGAGGATCATTCTCAAGGCGCTGGAACTCGGCGAACTCCGGGATATCGCCATCGGTGGATAGGACATCGACATAATTGGAGGAGTACTCACTGCGCTGGGGCTTCGCGTGCCGCTTGGGAGCGATACCATCGAAGTACTCCTTGGTCTTCTCCTGGAGCATTGCCTCTTCCTCCTTGGACAAGTGAACGTCGCTCCTGTTCGGCCTCCCGCAGCACTCCATTTCTCTTTGCCCACTTGCCCGGAATTTCTCTCTCTCTCTCTCTCTCTCTCTACAGGTTCAAGAGGATAGCCTGATCTGGGGAATTCATATTAGGCCTACCGTGTATGAGCAGATATTTCTGCTTTGCCATTACAGGTCCAGGATGAAAAATTGCGCAGTTGGGACCACTGGAGTTGAACTTTGGATAAAATATCTAGATGCCTGCATCTGTTTTGGATAAATATCGATTGGTGGCGGTGGGGCTCTTCCACGATTAAATCATGCTGGTAGAAGCATGAGTTATATGACATTTCGTTGTAGACTTTTAAAGACCAATTCGTAGAGGTGGCTGTTCTGCCATTTATTGCAGGCAACCAAAAGTTGTTCGTGAACGATCGGTAACGTAAGTTGTTTTGACCGAACACTACTCCGAGCCTCGGGGATGCAAGGCCGAAAGCAATCTTTGATTCCGTCCCAGGAAAAGTCGGTGTTGCCTCGAACTCCTATGCTGGCAAAAGTGACTCTCGAGTTACTTCAAATGTGATCGGTTCCTCGGTGTCCGGCCGACCTTGTGATTACCGTTCCGAATATTTTTGTTTGGAACCGTAAATCGGACCGCATTTCTATTTTCTGTAGACGTTCAAATTCTTATAGTAAATTATAAAATTTGCACCATTTCACTACAATATACATACTATTGTTTCTCCGATTCTTGTTGGATGCGAAGCTATTTTTTTCCTTCAAAGCTTGTTCAACCTGGGAATTGACTGTTCGGTTCGGTTCCCAGGTTGATTTGGACTCACCCCTAGATCGCTTGACCTAGCGCCAAGCCAATTTGAGGCAAGGGACTGATAAGAGTTCCTCCTCGGCCGATATGTGGTGGTGTTGAGTTTTTCACATGAGCAGTATTTTGTCGAATTTTATAGGTCGGGATTTTCGTAAAAGAAATTCCCCCTTTTGGCACCGAGTAATCACATTGTATTATGAAATGTTCGACCAAAAAAAAAAATCACATGAAATGACTAATGACGATCCAACTTCACTATAGCATAACGATCCCGCGACGTGACCGATCGCTATCATCTTCGCTAAATTGAGACGAGACGAAATCGGATATTACAAAGGGCGGTTTCGAAATTCCGAGTCCGCTCGAGGGGCCATTTTGGAATTGAACCTACGCCCCATGTAGTGGGGCGCCAAGTCAAAGCCCACATTGACACTTAATCAACTAAGGCCCAAGGCCTACTGTTCCAAAAATATAAGGTCCAAGGCCCAGACCAAAAAAAAAAAAACAGGTGCAAGAAATTCCTCTCTGTAACTGCCCGCAGGCTAACAGAGCCCTCATCGAAATCGTGGCGGGAACTTGTCAGGCCTCAGTCCCGCCAACAGAAAACCTCGCGCTTAAAAATTAATTTTTAAACTGTCAATAAATGTCGGTTCCATCGGTCCGGGGTCGCGGAACCGAACCGGACCGACCACCCGCGAAAGAGGAAAACCCCTCTCAAGTTTTCCCTCACTTTCTCGTCACTTTCCTTTCAAAACCTCCCCACTCCCGAAACCCTAGCGCCTCTCCATCGCACGCGACGATGCTCGAGCTCCGGCTAGTGCAAGGGTCGCTCCTGAAGAAGGTCCTCGAGTCGCTCAAGGACCTCGTGAATGACGCCAACTTCGACTGCTCCGCCACCGGGTTCTCCCTCCAGGCCATGGACTCGAGCCACGTGGCCCTGGTGGCCCTCCTCCTCCGATCGGAGGGCTTCGAGCACTACCGGTGCGACCGCAACATCTCCATGGGGATGAACCTCAACAACATGTCGAAGATGCTCAAGTGCGCGGGCAACGACGACATCATCACCATCAAGGCTGACGACGGGAGCGACACGGTCACGTTCATGTTTGAGAGTCCGAGTACGTTGTTCTCTGTTTGATTCTCGTTTAGCGAAGTGATGGGGGCGCCTAACGCTGTTTTTAGTTTCTCTGCCGATACTTCGATTGATGTCTGGACTCTGTTTGTTTCTTTGGCTGAGTGAGTTCTGGATCTGTTGCTTTAGCTTGTTTCGTCGGTAAATTCTGGTTTTTGAGCCATTCGTTTTCCCGATTTTCATAACTTCGGCGTGGTTAAGTGGCGTCAGTGCGAAGTAAACAGAGTTCACTGTCGTTATTAACGGAAGACAGCGATGACAGCGAGATGTTGAATCATTTGATCTTATGTTGGCTTGATGTGGCACTTGAAGTGCGTGGAAGATTATCTATCTGATCTGTACCAGTCTTTGTAGCAATCTCAGCTTAATTTGTAGTCAAAGAAGTAGTTGATTATGGATAAGCAATAGAAACACCTTTCTAGTGTCCACTGCGTTATGGGATAATTTCCTCATTGTCCTTATGTCTTCCCCTTCATTCCTAATGAGCTAAAAAAAGAGAGACAAATATACGTCGACCCCGATGTCCTCCCCTTTCATCCGTTTTGTGAATCATTGGGCGATGAAAACGAGGTATGATCCTGGGATACCCTGTACATCCCCCTATGAATTATTTTATACATTTGCCTGCGAACCTCTATGTCAGCGGATTGCCCCTGTTGGTGTATTATCTGTTCTCGCTTGTGCTAGTTATCGGAGGGTCCTAATGATGCGAGGGAAGAGTCTATATCCCCAGTCAATTGAGTTTGTTCATATTTTTCAAGTAATTCACTTGGATCTTATATTCACAGTTTTGTGTATGTTACAGCACAGGATAAAATTGCCGATTTCGAGATGAAATTGATGGACATTGACAGTGAGCATCTTGGAATACCTGAGGCAGAGTACCATGCCATTGTTAGAATGCCATCAGTTGAATTTGCTAGGATTTGTAAAGATCTCAGCAGCATCGGTGATACTGGTATTGTCATTCTCTACTCAATGGCTTCTGCAAGTATCTGAGATTTTTGGCATTTCCATGAGATTAGGGATTTTTGTTGTTCTGTTGCTGCAGTTGTTATATCCGTGACAAAGGAGGGCGTGAAATTTTCCACTAGAGGTGATATAGGAACTGCAAATATTGTTTGCAGGCAAAATACGACAGTTGACAAGGTGTGTCTTGTTTTTTAAACGTTCCATTAAATCATTCATCTACTGATTGGGGGAAACATTTGCATGCCTTTCGCAATTTGAAGGCGCACTTCCTGAGAATATGATGGAGTCTGTTTTAATCTGTTTGTTAATTGTTTTGGGTGAACCATTGAAGCCGGAGGAAGCTACAGTTATCGAAATGAATGAGCCAGTGACATTGACTTTTGCACTAAGGTACCTGAACTCCTTTACAAAGGCAACCCCTTTATCTAGCACTGTGACTATCAGCTTGTCTTCGGATCTTCCTGTTGTTGTCGAGTACAAGATTGCCGAGATGGGTTATATCAGGTTTTACCTGGCTCCTAAGATAGAAGAGGACGAGGACGAGACAAAGCCATAAGTTGCTGGAGTCCTGAATTAGTTGACCTGTTTTGTTGCCTGCGGCAATTCATGTTTTCTGTCTCAGGAAATTTTTTCTCCTCTTTATGGCTTCTCACTCATTGGCGGCAAATGTTTTAGCTTTGAATCAGTGTTATGTCTTCCCCAATGTATGGTTTACTAGTGTCTCTGACTTGAAGGAGTTTCGCTATCGGATGTTAGATCATATTTCAAAGTGTGGCATAAAGTTTCAACTACTTGGGATTTTGCGATCTTGGTGGTCTTTTTAAGACTATCTTGGGCACAGTGGAACCAACCAATTTTAGGAAATATTGAGGATGGTGATCACAATCACATCACATCGTCTGTGATACTGAGGCAAGTTAAAAGAGGTTCTAATCCTTGTTTCCTTGTCGGGTGGGATGGTTTTCATCATGTTGTGGATAAAATCAATGTTTAGAAATTCTACCAAACAAAAAAAGGTGAAGAAATTTTTATTCTGGTTGTATTTTTCTGTGGGATTAAAGTATTTATAATTTTTTTTGGTTGAAAAAGTATTTATAATCTTGAGTATTCACTTTTTTCCTCTCAATGGGGTGATGCGGATCCAAAGATTGGGTTATAAGTTAGTGTTAGTTTTACAAAGTGATTTGATCAGTGTTGAGTGAATATTAAATAATTAGGTCTTGTTCAAATATTATACCTATCCTTGATATATCATTCTGTAAATTAATTTGCAAGTCAAGTTTTGTATATTGAGTAGTATCGTCGTCATTAAATATGTTAATCCAATATTGATTTCTTTGTATGTATAGGGTGACAAAACTGTTGAATTTCTGGATAATTTATAGTATGTTTTCACTTAGTTGATAAAACTGATGAAGTTAAAAGGAAGGGCGAATGAGTTTTCGAAATCTGTGCACAGCGCATTGCATGCACGATGACTTGAAAATAGAAAAATGATAGAATTAGACAAAACCAAAAAAGGGAAGGGCTAGGCGTCTAGGTCGGCGTCCCACGAATTGCTCTTGGTCGACCTCCGACCACCCTCGATTCTAACTTCTGAGCCGATGGATTCATTTAAGAACTTGACGCCACATGATCTTTTTTTTTTTTTTTGGTCGAAACGCCACGTAACTTACAATCTACAATAATGTCGAAACGATCTGCACGTCCGTTTCCTTTGTGGTGAATGTTACAACATGTATAAGACTTCTCTTACATTCATCTTATAGCGAGCCATCAAGAAAATAGCATATAACTTCCGAACGCAATTAGTAGGGTGGAAAACTCATAAAAACAATGTTTTGCATGCATATGACGTGAGTTTGTTCTTGTGCTTTAAACCATCTCGTACCAGATTTAGGCTAAGCCTGAGACAGGAGCAGCAAACCGTAAGAGGATGATTAAAACAAGTCAAACCATAGAGGTTGATTGGGAGTACCAAGGTTTACGAAACTTGTCATTTCCCCTGATTTTGAACTGACTAAATCAGTTCAAGGATCCTGGTGAATGTTTAAAATTTATTAAATTGGCAGGTAAAATTTCTCGAGAATTTTTAATTGTGAAAAACAATGAACCACATTCGCCTAGAAGCTTGTCAGCACGGCTGGACTTGGATCATTATGTAACTCTATGAGAGATACAATGTTTTCTTGAAATCAAAAGATGAGGCAATGCAAACTGCTCGTTGATCCTAGTGTTCTGTAGTTCCTGCTATGCCCAGGACGTTGTACCCATGTAAACACATAGCATAAACAAGACAACACAGACAGCTTCAGCTATGTCCGTAATATCCTAAGTCTAGGTTCCACGGATGTTTCAGGATAAGTATTTTTACCCTAACTGGACTATTTAGCAGGCTCTGTGCCCAAGCCAATAGAATTTAATCACCACATAAACGACAGGATAGTTCGATACTGTATTTTAGGATTTGCAAATGTCCACACTGCACATTAAAAACCAGAAACCGGCATTCAATGAGGCAATGATATCTCGTCCTATAACATATGATAACCTCTTCAAAGAGAACCCGCATCTCTTGCAACTTATCCTGAAGTCATCGTTTACAGTGTTGTGGCCGGCTGGCAAGAGAGATCGTTGAACCTAGATAATCATTGTTGCCTGCAAATAGTAGCACCTTCCAGGTGCACCTCCCATACTTCTACAGCCAAGAAAAAGTATGATAGGACAAGGAATGCCCTACAAAGAAAAACTTGAATAATACAGTGGGTCCTATCAAAGTAAGACTTGAATAATACAGCGGATACGTGTCTTCAGTACGTCGGTGCAGTAACTAAGACAGAGGAGCCACTTGACTGAAAGAATGATGGCAACAGCCTCTCTTAAACAAGCTTGCCCCAGGTTCCTTCCATTATGCCCACAATCCGTATACTCAATTACATCTATTACGTTCATCCAAAAACAAAAATCTCTAACTACTAAAGAAAAATCCTCAGAAAGAAACATACACATCTCGCACAAGACCCTACCACTCAAATCAGAAAATTTGGACTTCCAAATAATAACCATGTTCTCAAGGGGTTGAACCACAGAAGGAAAGAAGAATTCATTCACACTGGATACCTGATTGTCATAAGATGGTCTTAAGCCCCCATATGGAATATTAATAGTTAGACAGCCTCCAATCTTCACCGACATAAACAGCTTGATCACCAAGCTCTTCCTCAATGCGGAGTAACTGCAAGAAACTTCTCATAGTTTAGTTGCATACAGTTTTCCTTACCAACGAGGTTAAGCTTTGTTACATCTGGTAGTCTTTGGGGACCCTTCAATGTTAAAATGTCAGGGATGCTCTTTAGAGACCGATACTGGTCTAGAGGCTAAATGAACAGCTAAGATCTTTTGAAGTTCTAGGGGCAGGCAGTTGATCTTCAAGTGTCAAATTCGGGTCATCAATTCGTGTCTAGTCTTGTCAATGCAAATCATATATTTGCTGAACAAAATAAAAACTAATGACTCTTAGATATATGTCACTTATCAAATTTTCCAATATCTGCTTTCTTAAAAGCGTAAAATTGTGTACAAATCTTGTCGAATTTCCCAACCCTTATAGGATCACATGCAAGCTATAATTTATGAACAGCGTCGAAAGTAAATCATTATTGATGGATGTGAGTACTTTAACGGTGGTCATACTGGAAGTATGTAGAGATGAGAAAGGATCTCAACTACTTAAGTGGCCTTGTAAAATCCTTACTAAATCTATTCAAGTAGGAAAAGAACTGTGATAAGAGGAGTTTAAAGATTTTCTCAGGAGCTCCCTCTAACAGTTCGATAGCGTCTACCATTTATTACATGTTTCAAGACTCACTACACAAATCCTGCTACCTCATTCCTAGGGGTAAATGTTTAAGAACCGATGGTTAGCAAGATTGGACCGTTCTTTAGGTTTCATAAATGATCATAGGCAATTCAGATCGGGATATTAATAATCACGACATTCGAAGTATAGAAAGACATTGTTGCTCATGGCAATATGAAGGCAGACCTGGTTGTACTTTGCCAGTCGTTCTCCTCGACAAGGAGCACCTGCTTTGATCTGACCAGTACCTAGTCCCACAGATAGGTCAGCTATGAAAGTATCTTCAGTTTCACCACATCTATGTGATATTACGATTCCCCAATGAGCATCCTTTGCCAGCTTCACCACCTCAATGGCCTCCGTCACTGTTCCAATCTGGTTTACCTATCGCGAATTTGGAATACCTAATGAGTCTCAAGAACGAAAATGCAGAAGCAAAATTTGAATGTGCTTGTGATGGGACAATTGCTATCACTGAACAAGAGCTTCTTCGCTTTACAAGCAGGCCCTATTACCTTTTCTTCTGCTCTCTCTTTAAGGTAAACTGTGATACACAAAGGTTTCATACCAACATAAATGCCCAATAAAGCAGTTAAGTAAAGCAAGAATCTGGTACCTTGAGAAGAAAAGCATTACAAGTGGACTCATTAATTGCTCTCTCAACACGTTTGGGATTTGACATTAACAAGTCATCCCCAACAACCTGAGAAAAAAGGGTGAGATATCATTTCTTTTACAATCACCACAAAACAAATGAGGAATAGAGACTTCAAATGGGATTAACTAATGCAATGAAGAGCGAATATCTACCATGACTATTGCTAGATCAAAAGCTCTGCCAAGGAAAAGTGCAACCAGAGAGCAACATTGTTAATACTTAGTCATGGTCTAACTCAACCGATCTGGGACCTGTTCTTTTGCTGTCTTTGCTCTAAGAATTCAGAAATTTGGTAGGGAAGGGCTGTAGAAGAGTAGAATTTATGGTCTACTACACATCACAGTGAGGAAAAGAAAAAACAAGCATAAGACTGCAGAATTATTCTTCCACAGCAAAAGCTGGTCATGCATAGATTACCAATAGGGTGAAGAGAAGAACAGACGTGCACCTGGCAAACTCCAAGGCTAGAGAAATACTTGACATGCTCCCAGTCCTCCTTGTCAAATGGATCTTCGATTGATACAATCGGATAGTCTAAGATAAGAAAGAGTGGAACTCATCATGTTTTATGCATGTCAGAGGATTATATAAACCGAATGAGCAAAATTCATCTAAAAAGTGTTTGGACTAGACTAAGTACCGGAGCAGAGTTCTTTATACATGTCTATCATATCCTCCCCAGATTTGAAATCCTGGCCCAATTTATTTGGAGACTTAAAGTCCAGATCGTATTTTGTCCCTGTACAAAGTAAGAAGAGATATCAGTTCTGTAACAGGAAACTCCTACATTGCATCAACCGAGTAATACCCAAAATACACATTGTCCAATCCTGCCTAGCTTCCACAAAAGTACTTCAAAAGATTGAAATGGTCACCTATGCAAAAATTAGTAGCAGCAACATCAATAGCTATCTTTATTCCCTCACTATAGCCAGTTCTGCTGATAGCTTCTTTAACCAGATCCAGGGCTTCTCTAAAGCTGCCAATTACCATAAGATGTCAATAAGTAGATCAAAATGACACTACTTTAATTCTTTTCGGTTGGGTCCTGGTGGGTAGAACCCCCAAACTATTTAATTCTGCTGCTTTATCACTAAGAAATCAGCAACAATTAGACACAACTTGAACAATTTTCCTCCCCTATCATTTGTGTTGTTTTGTTTGTCTATTTTCACAGGTAAGATATGCGTGACGAAGATAAGTATGCAACCTGGACACATTCGGAGCGAAGCCACCATCTTCACCCACATTGCATCCCTGGGCACCACATTTCTCCGTGATAACAGCCTGCCTTTTTGTTAACAAAACATCAACATCAGCGATAATCTATACGTCACAACCATCATCTAACAATTAGCTTCAATTCAAGTTGCTCAATCCATAAAATGCAGAAAGTTCTCAACGCACCTATAAAACAGGAAGCTGACAGATGAATATTCAAATGTGATCAATCACTTTCTGAACACATTGGACTGACATGCACCAATCAAATATTGTCTACCTTCAGAGACATCGTCAAAATTCATAATGCCAACAAGTCATGCATACAAACTGAGGGATATACTTTGGTCTCACAAGACTCAATTTTGACATGGCAAGAAAACACGTCTCACACATGACACAAAACTAGTGGGTTTGGGGTTATGTGTTAATTGTGTTCATCACAATTGTAACAGCTCTTTTGACACGACTAATAAAAGGGTTGTGTTAAAGTTGAACCCACGAATTTCGAAATTGACCCGATTGACTGGTTTAATTAGATGCCTTGGGTCAACAAGATTTAATTGCTTGACCTATATTGGCAATTATAGTTCAAATAAGAGAATTCTTTTCAAGTAAGATTTATATTAGAAGTGAACAGCAGTAAATCTCATTATACTCGACAAAAGTATTAAATTCAGGAAGTTATTTTCTAGATAACTGAACCTTGAACTCTTTTCGTAAATTAAACTAGGAAAAGGCACTAAGTTCATAATTTTGTTGTTTCTTTCCCTAAGGCATTTGTTTTTGTCACTTCTGTCGAATTGAATATATGAGGCACACCAATAATTAAACAGGTCATGGAGGTCATGTTTGAATAAGCGTGTTTGGGTTAAGTTTTCTAAGGCTACAGTGGACACCAATCGGCACACTAATCTGACTTCTATGTCCTTACATCCACACATCGACATCGACTAGCTAATTGATGAGGCCGTCTCACTTCCCATGGCTTCTCTATTCATCACGTATTTAGTCACACATGCAACAAAAATTTCATTTTCAAGTATGATATTCCCTCTCATGAACAACTAACTTAGTCGTTGAGTCATACTGCAAGCAAGTCCAGTATGTCAACTTGGAAAAACACGAAGATGGAGCCACATTAAACTAGAGAATACTGCACAATAGATTTATTGATGAGACGGCCAGACTTCTATCTCCAATTTTGGGTAGCAAAGGTAGCACAGATATAGTGCAGACATGGCAAACTTCTTACCTTCTGATTTCATCAGATTTATAACCACTCACTATTATTGGATTAAATGCATATAGCAGAGGGAGCACCTAGGGCAATTGGCGCATCCTTGTGCCAAGATATCTTCCTATTAGTTTCCTTGAAAATTAATTTTAATTACAGTAAAAAAAAAAAAAAAACACTTGAGAATCACAGAGCACTGTGCACTGTGTCTGCACTTCATCTACATACCCAGGAACATAAGTACATAGAATAGTGTTTCCCTGGATTAAGACAAATAACAAGACAATCATAAAACAGGATCGACATATAGAACTAACCGCAGTAGAATTGCCAATAATCGATATTTGAGAAGCAAATGAATGATAAAGGGGCGAGTGTTTAGAACATCATAAGTGATAGACGCTGTTTGAAACAGTATATTCTCTGTGTTTAGACGAATAAATAATCAATGAGTTACAGACGCTGTTTGAGTACAATTCAGAAACAGAATGTTCAAATTCAAAGTACACCTTTAAGTGATGATAGGTTTCTGAACCCATTTGCACAGCCTCCTCAAATCTGGAGGCTCCAATTGGTAGAATCATGATTTCCTGACAACATTTACAGCCAATTATAAGTAAATTCAATGGATTGTTTGTAGGTACGTAAAAAAGCTAAAAAACCTGCAGGCACACAAATAAGCTGATTGATATTATAGACACAGAATCACACAGTCACGCCTGGGACAAAGACAGCATACTTGAATGGCAAGGCTGTTTCCGCGTGTTTTCCACCGCTAATCACTGTGAAGGAAGGTACTGGAAGAGTCAGGCTGGGTTTACCAGCAAGATCAGCAATGTGCTTATAAAGGGGAACCTGCATGGACGAGATGTGGAATGAAAGATTTAGAAATGGACAAAAACCTTCTTAATAGCAGAAGGTAATGTACATGCCTCCTTTTCAGCAGCACCAGCTTTGCAAGCAGCAATTGACACAGCCAATATTGCATTAGCTCCCAGCTCACCCTACAAGATGATTTCTCTCAGACCATGTCTTATTGATAGACGTGAAGAGCATCCCTGATTTTTAATACGAACCATAAGGCAACAACTCAAAAGAACTATTACAGTCCAACATGTGCAAAATCAGGGTGGATAGAAACAACTCAACATTTTTCTTGCATTACTTAATTAAAAAATTGTTTTTGCTATCTACGACAATAGAAAGGTTTACTCATGAATCATACATTTACCACAGTATGCACCCAAATACTCTCATGCAGTAGCATCATCGCCAGCTAGTATTGTATGTTGCCAAGCAGGTGCTATCTTTTCATCACAAAAACCAACTATGCTCAACGATTCAAAAATGGAAGCATTGGAGAAATTCAATGTCTCACTGAAACATGACATGGTTGTCAAAAGACAATTTCAATACACCAATGTGAAGGCTGGCAAAACATGTACAAAACTCCAAGCATCATAAATTTCCTAGGCATCGTGTTAACAAGATATGATTGTAATATCTCTGGATTCAAAATGCATTGTCTCATAATGTAGATCTTTCTGCCAATAATAACACAAAAAAAAAAAAAAATGCTCTGCTTCAGGCAAAACTCCAAGCTAACAGTCCATTCCTTATAAAAAAGCAGGTACCTTCTTCTCTGTTCTGTCCAGGTCTATCATGGCCTGATCAATCTGAGCCTGAAGAATAGGATCCATCCCTATCAATGCTTCGGAGATTTTCTCGTTAATATTATTAACAGCTCTCTTTACACTATTTCCAAGATACACTCCCTTGTCCCCGTCCCGCAATTCCATAGCCTCGTACCTAAAACCATCACCAGACAAGCCATCACGCCTCATTGTCAAACTAACAGAGCCAGTTGGTACTTCACATGTACCACATCAGCGACCAGTAATTCTACCACTACTTCAAATCCACACCAATCCACCAGTAAATAACATGAGTTGAAGAAAACGAAAAAGCGGAGAAATCTCACATTCCGGTTTGGTCGCCGCTCGGAGCCGACGCGCGAAACATCCCTTTGTTAGTATACAGGTCAACTTCAACAGTAGGAATACCCCTGCTGTCCAGTATCTGCCTGGCTTTAATCTTCGTTATAACCGACGGAACCGCCTTTCTCATGTGATTTGACTGCGAACAAAAATCATCCAGTTGAAACGCATCAGCGAGGACCTCTCGCGGAGGCGCGAGACTGTTCAGCTCAAAAATACGCACGACTTCCATAATCGAAACAGGCCAAACTTTCCCGCATTTCCTCGGAAAACAAGCGGAAAAAACCTTTGAGGAGGAAGAAGATGATGAAGAAGATGATGATGATGAAGAGGAAGAGGTCTTACGATGAAGAGGACGGGATCGGGAGTCTTGGCCCTAACCGCGGCATTGACGGCGTCTTCGATCTTGCGAGAGAGCATGTACTTGTCCAGATACTCCTGCACCGACATCTTTTCTGAGTTTTCTCGCTCGCTGCGGATCGATGCTCTCCGAATGCACGATCGAGCAGAGAGTTTTGTCGCTCGACTCGAACTTCAAGTTCGACCTGCTCTGTTTCGCATTTTCACCTCGCCTTGTTTGGAAATGAGTCGGGTCGGGTCGGGGCATTCGTATTGGGCCAAGGCCCAATAGAGAGTCCAGAAAATTGGATCCGTCAACTAGGCCCAAATGAAGAGATACCGTTCTCCCATCTTTTCTTTTCCGTAAGCTCAAGTTTCGTATTAAGGCCACAATGGATATCCTCCTCACTATCCTTGACGTGGTCACTAAAAACTTTCTTTGGTTAGTCATTTAATCTATTCATTGAATAAGGGATGCTCCAATGTTTTTTTGCTCTCTCTCTCTCTCTTTTTTTTCCTCAATTCCATGATGCTACCGGAAGCTCCATGGATCCAATCCAATCATAATTTTATAATGAGAACAAAATGAGTATTTCTCCTATTTCGACATCCCCATAGCCTCCGATAAAGCACAATCGAAATATTGACAAGTTCTCAGCCCCTGTAGGGATATGACGACATAAGTTTTGAGAGTACGGGAGAATGTCACGACGAGCAATATCGAATTAGTTAGATTTATGTATGGTAATTTCTTTTTATCTTTTGGCTTATAGTGCTTTTGGGTTATTCCAATTTTATAGTATGTCTATGTAGAGACTTCGACCAATGGCACAATGAGTTCCTAGAGGGCCTTCTTAAAATGTATAAAACAACTAAAGCACGTTCGACGTTTCAATTTTTTGGCCATTGAGTTCGAGGAGAAGTGCCATTAATTCGTTTGTTTGGAAAGAAAGGCTTCTTGTGTTTTAGCTAAACGGGGCACGTTTATATTACACTTTTTCCGCTACTCTTGCACTGACCTCACGAGAAGGAAAGTGTTTTTTGTACTCGTCTTCTTACCTTTTTATGTTTTAACACTAGGATAGGATTACTTACCTTGACGACACGCTGAGCATACACATTCAATATGATAGCCTCGTGTCTGTACTGAAAATATACATATTCCATATGATAGCCTCATGTCTGTACTGAAAGTTAGTTGTCGAGAACTAGAAGCGATCAATTCAAAAAACCCAATGTAAAACCGCCATGCAGACAGGGAAGTAAAGCGGGCCGACACACGGGCACATAACTGAGAATATTTTCATATATAGAAACCAGATTAGTGCTCGGAGCCTCCGATTAAGACTAACTCGAAAGGCCCTCCGAGATGCACATGACAAGCTTCATGCCATTGATAGTCCCATTTAATCCAGATGATTCGACGCCTAAGCTATACATCGATAATGCATATTAAGTACTATACTTCGATAATGCCTATTAAGTACAACATGCCCGCAATTGGTCGCATGTGTATATGTCCATGGTTGTTCCTTTTTCCCCTCTTTAAGACACAACAAAAGCGCTAGAGGATCCGGCGAAGTGGCGTATTGATCCCATAAGTCCCTTTGAGGCACCAAAATGTCTTATCCTATACACACCTGGAGTAGCAGATTCAGGTATTCTCCATTCTATGGTGGCCATGCTTCGAGTGCTCAGTTTTGAAGGTCTAGACCATTTGAACCGAAGGCAGAAATCGTCATCATCATAAGACGGAACCCAAGTATCTTCTCCTTGGAGCGCCTCCACAAGGGCAAATGTACCTTCAGTCATCAGGTCGTTCCTCGGGCAAGCTGACCAGAAGACCACCGACACCATGTCGCCTCTCTTGAAAGTGGAGTTCTTGGGCACATCAGATTTGACATCCCCAAAGTTCAGTCCGGCTGGTGTTGCATCCATCACAACTGGCGTGAGTAAGCTTATCTGTTTAGCTAGAAGATCAGGGGGCTGCGGACCTGGTTGAACAGGTTGACCACTTGACATTGCGCTTGCAAGTTTCTTGAACTCTTGGATATATGCACTGAGAGTGTGGGGACCATACAGTGTGGAGGCACCCTGAAAGCAACATCGAGCACATATTTCGTAAACTGAAGCATCTCAGTTATTTTGGTAGGCTGCTTTAATATTGCCAGTCACTTATACAACCTTAGGAAACAACCTCTGGATGTGGAAATCATGCCTTTTTTGGTAGCCACCCAAAAAAAGAAAAAAATCTTTTATTGTAGCAATTCAGTCGGTCAATAAGCATACCTTTTGCAACCTCAAACAATCTCCCTCGTTACAAAATTTGCCTTCCCTGAACTCTCTTTTTATTTTGCTATAACAAAATCATGTCTGCATGATGTTCCCTTCTCTTCATAGAATGCAAGTGTAATTTTCATCATGGAAAGGAAATAATACCTCGTATCGCTGGATCTGATACTCTTCAAAAGTGGTAACATACTGAGAATAGGTATTGGTCAACCCTGCTATAACAACATGGACATCGCCGTTGGAATGTCCTTTACCTCCACTTGTAAGCACTGTCCTTACAGCCTCACGGAGACGCCTCCCGGCCATAGTTGTGAACTCTACAAGAGAATTGCCATAGGCCAAAATCATTTGATAAGATACAAAAGATACCATGCATATAAGGACGCAAGGAGGCTGTTCAAATGATAGCCAACAGTAGCGGCCCAATATATTTCCAGATCTCACAGTGTTAATACACTATCTGAAAAGAAAATATTAAATTTGACCTTTTACACTTTTCAGTGTAAACACTTTTGACTAAGATCATGTCCGTCTACCATTTAATTTCTAAGTTCATATAGATTGATTGAAACTCAGTTAAGATGACTCTCGAGAGAGTTAGTTGGGTACCTCAACTAGAAGTAGTACTTTTACGGCAAAGGACACTTTTGGTGCCAAAAATTCTGTACGGAAATCACTTTGGCGCCAAAAGTTTCAATCGGATCACTTAAATGCCAAGTCGGAGAGAAAATGATCACTTTAGTGCCTCCAGCGAAAAATTCCGGCCGAGTCTCATAGGTGGCATTTTTAATTAATTTTTGAATTTTAATTGGTATTTTTTATTTTAAAAAATTGAAGTTCCACGTGGACTTCAAAATTTAGAAAAAAATTAAAAATTAAAAATAGATTTTAAAAAATGAAAAATTAACAGAATTTTTAAAATAAAATCTTTATTTAAAGTAAATTGAAATAAGTTAAAAAAATTAGAAAAAGAAAGATAGGCAGAGGCGGCGAGGCCTTGTTGTAACCCTTGCCGCCCCACCATTGCCGACAATGGTTGGGCATGGCCAACAGGGAGTCACTGGCCACTGGTGAGGCGGCGGTGGCAAGGCTACAGCCCTCGCTGCCTAGTTATCCCCTGCTTTTTTATAAAAAAAAAATTTTTTTATCTTTTTTTGAAATTTTCAGCTTATATTTCAAATTATTTTAAAATAAAAAAAAATGCCACAGTGGACCTCCGGCGAGTCACATCAGCGTCATATATTAATAAAAAAGTGCCACGTCAGATTTCCAGCGAAAAATGTCGGAGTTGACATTTAAATGATATTTTTTCAAAAATTTCGGCGTTAAAGTGATCCGATTGAAACTTTTAACATTAAAGCGATCTCCACACATAACTTTAGGCACTAAAAGTGTCCTTTTGTCGTATTTCTACAAAAAAGAGAAAGAAAATTGATTCTTGACTGGCCATGAGCTAGGTAACCTGTTCCGTATCATGACAGGCTTCCATGAAGTTAAATTGAAATGTAGACTTATCTCCAACAGTACACCAAAACGCATTAATTGGCTTATTATTTTGGTCAACACTAAAACAAGACAGTTCTAAAAAGTTTCTCATGATGATAGTGAAATCAGTAAATAAGTACAGTAAAGAGATCAATTTCATACTTACAAAACTTGCCCAGATTGGACAAGACTGGATAGATCCAAATTAACGTGTTATTCTAGAAACTCTACCAATAAGTCCAGGGAAACTTGGCCTACAATCTAAATGCAATAGACAATCACTCAATTACAAAAACAACCTAAATCCACGTCAAAATATCATACTTACATAGGAAAAGGGAAGGGAGAAGAATACCTCCAGGTACGCTAAGAATGACTAACTGTCCTATCCTGAACATTTGAATCGGAAGAATTGAAGGCTGCAAAAACCATTAAGGCAATTAAATCGTTATTGCAGTATGAAACAATTGAAGCTATCACTCAAGTTCTTCAGGCATCTATATTCATCTGATATAAATGGATGAGGTGGAAACTTGAAAACCAAAGTATATCTCCATTCACAAAAATGATGTATAGCTGAAAATTTCCCATCTCCTTGACATTTAAAATAGAAGAGAAAGAGAGTCGATTTCATGTAAAATGCCTATCAGTCAACAGCGCAAGTGTCAGAAACAACGCAGCTAGGCAGTACTCATATGTAGACAGTTTAACAGATCTCACTTCACTTTTACCAGATCTCATCTCGTTCGGGATGGGCTAGGGTCCCTAGCCAATCCAATGAGGGCAAGGAATGATCATTTCAGGCAAAAAGACCTTAGACAAGCTGCAGTTCCTGATAAGCTTCTAGGATGGTGAAGGGTATTCACAGAACAAAATCAAACATCCGATAGAGGGAGTATCACTAGGAGATGGATAAGTGCTGAAAGTCTATTAAGACCCCTGAGCCCAAATTTGATGGAGAGAGAACACACAAAGTGATTCAAAATAAAACCTCATCCCCAAATGATCACTATTTGAGTACTAATCCAAGGGCTTCATCCATATGGAACTGGCTAGATCATTTCAGATGATATTGGTGTTAGGTTTCGATCCGCCATGCCCCATTTAAGTTTATTTCGTATGTGGTGTTTAAAATTATTTTGTGTGCTGCTCTCGCTTGTCCTATACACCATATGGTTTCAATCACATTCGTGCATGAGAGGTGGTGTTAAATTTATACCACACTGTTTGCTCACGGGTTTTATCTTGACCTTATATGCATGTACTCTTCTTCCACTATTATTAACTTGAGTTTTTGCATGGAAAATTCTAACACCTGGAAACTTAAGTTTTTGAGAAAAACAGCTATCTACCATTATATCAAACCTTAAGTCACGAGCTCAAATCCAAGCACTACCTGTTAGGTTTATTTTTCCTGTAGACTGTTTCTCAATTATTTCCTTAACGTGGTTATTGTCTCAGAACACCATTTTCTACATAAGGTCCAACTTGTACACGAGCGAATATTAAGGTTTTGTTAAACATGCTAATGAGGAAATATCAAAATTTCAAAGTATTATTTACGCATATCACGAGGACAATCAGTGCATTAAAAATTGCGAAATTGCCTTGTATAGCTTCTTAACAAGTGCTTCAGAGGCACTTTTTAACAAAATCATAGTGCAATATGCATTGTGTCTATATACTAACAACTTAAGATTTACGACAATTGGTTGCTAATAGTTCTGCTGATATAAGAAAGGTACTGTTGAAGTTCATCTTGTGACTTTGTGACATAAGTTTCATGTGCCTCTTGTGCCCCAAACAACGATAAGAATGTCCGAAGTGACTTCAAGGTTATCCATTTTCCGAGTGGACGTTTCGATGAGTTGGTTATGGTCAGTCATGTTACTTTCTTTTTTTTGGTCAAATATAGTCAATCATGTTACTTAATACACTCGACATGACTAAAAAAATGGCCGAGTATGTGAACTTCGGCTGTTGCATAAGCGAGACCGACGTTTAGAAATAACAAAATTGAGGCCAATTCGAATGTTGGCCTGGTTTTCCTAATATAATATTAGGTGGTTGTAGCAACTTACCGCCCAATCATATGGCTGCTTCATTTCACCGGTATCGAGCAAGATGGGCTTGGGATGCTGACAATCAACTTGTGTCTGGTTCGGATTTTTAAGTAAGTTGCGGACCAGCCTCCAAAAAGGATTTCCCTGACATAAATCATAGAATAGACAATCAACTCAAAAGGATAGACACTGTAGCTATACAGGAATACCAATTTGGGGTTAGCGAATTGTCAATAATTATTACCTGGTCATCCCCTTGCTTAAAATCAAAAGCTCCTGGTCCATCCGTCGTTCCTGCAGCAAATGCAAATCCCATTGAAGCAGGACATGTTTTTACCACTTCTGAACTTCCTCCCTGTTTAGGTATTGTCACCTCAAGCTTGGAAAAATCCAAATATGTGTGACGAAAGTCAACCTTCCCTTGCAACTGTTCAGATGCTTTGTTGAAAAGGTCCAAAGCTTTTTCAAATTGTCTCTCTCCAATTATACGTGTGCTTTCGAATTCATCTGGGTAACTGCCACATTATGGAAAAAAGTTCTTACAGATAATGTTCATATGGGTGCTGGTTTTTATATTTTACTGGATACAGGGAATCGTATTAATACCCTGGTCCATGGCCAAAGCACAACTCGTTCCTCCCACCACAGGTACTGTGATTGAAGTCACAAGGTAAGCCAGTGTCGATGCAGAATGCTCCAAGCACGTTTGGGCTAACATCGCCACAGTTCGTTTGACAAAAAGCAGCCACAAATCCAGGTTTCTCAGTCTGCCTTAGAGCACTCCTGACACGTCTAGCAACACTCAGAGTCTTAGTCGCTGGTTTACCAGGGGGAGACTGGAATGATGCAGCAAGCTCCAATAATTCATGATCTGCATCAGATACAAATGACTCAGCTCTACCATCCAATTCACAATTTGATGCCACAAAAAGTAGTGAATCAGAGTCGAGAAGTAGACAGACAACCCAGAATTAATCAGCATAATGACATTAACAAGCCATCCTCAGAGTTCAATACTACTCCGAAGATGGTAATGTATCAAGAAGAACTCTATGTTTGGAACAGTCAACAGTTAGTTGAAGGGCCAAGATAAAATAGATCATAACCAACAATCCTGTCCATATTTTTCTACCTCTGGTAGAAAGCTATTGGATACCAGGGTAACAATGAACAAACAGCTCAGCTATATAATACAAAGCAGCGGGGGAACAAATTGCTTACGATTATCATGAACTTCATGTAAAATGTCTGAGACTCTTCGTGGAACTCCACCATATTCAAGATCATTGGGATTTGACATTTCGACACCATTCTTGTTAAACCAATCTTCCATAAAACGAGCAGCTGCGCCTTTGTTATCCCCACTAATCAACGAGTTTGTACGACTCATAGAAGTTCCATGTGTAGCAAACCAATTGAAGCTACCCACTGGTCCCCACTCACTATCCACAAACTTCAAAAGTGTCATTTCTTTGTCAACGTCATACTTGTATTTGCTGCGCTCTTCCGCGGGGTTATTGAGGTAAGCACTGGGACTGCGGTTTACTCCCGCATCCAAAAGTTCCCCTGTTTATCCATTGGCAAAAACTTATAATAAGTAAAGATGAAGGCCTGATAGAAGAAATTGGATTTCTGGATGATGGCAAATTGGCAATTGCCAAGGAGCAATTGCGAAGGAGAGGCACGTTTCATTAAGTAGGTTGCTTCATGAAGTAGAGATTACCATGTCCTGGTAGAAGGCAGGCTTTCTTTCAAAAGTCATTATACAAAACCAAAAAGATTGAATATTTATAGCCTACGCTTTTGGTTTCCTTAACATGATAAGCCTCACAACCAGAGAAACAGATTTATCAGTCCTGGTAACGTATGCACGACCCAGCAGGAAAATTAACAAATCTTTAAAGGCAGGCTCGCAAGCACAAAAACGACATGATCCAACTGAAGAAATCTAAGAGCAGGACCAAGAACACCCTATTCTTGACCATATAGTACAAAACCACAACACTTTCTCGAAAAGGGAAAAATTAACGCAGGCTGCGAACCTCAGGCTTAGGAAAAAACATAACAAATAAGCTGTTGAGATTGTCTCTCTTACCTTTATTCAAGAAAACTGATCCCGGCCTGAGATTTTCATGAGCTTCTATGATGCTCTTTTCAATACCATCAACAATGACATCAAACGACTGGCGCACAAATCCAAGAGATGTGACGATATATACGACATATTGGAGGTAGCCACCGGGACCAGCATGCGTATGAATTCCGCTGATAGCTATGTTACTTTCAGTATACAAGTCACCATACCTAGCAACATGACACATCCGTTTGGAAGGCCCTCATTAGATAACCACTCTTTGCATATATTAAGGAATGGTTCTATCTTCACAACATTAGAGTTGTAATTCAGTCAAGACTGCCTTACAGAAGTAAAATCACAAAAAAAAACAAAAAGAGGCATAAGGCAAGCACTACCTTGCTTTCAATCTCTCGAGCACTTTGATTGTCACCAATTGAGATGCCATGCAAGCATCAAGATTCACGAACACAACACGCTTCCCTTGCGGTTCTGCCACAATGAACGCCCTCGCTCGAAGCCTGAAGTGAACACCCGCAGCGGTCTGTTCCATATTCGCATAACCCATCATGTTAACATCAGCAGCAGGACCAGTAATGTCGTAGCTCCCGAGACCAATCAAATAATTGGAATCAGAGAGCACTCCTACACTTCCCTGCAGAAGTATCAGAGAAATCCACAGCCAAACAGCCATCGGTGGTTTCCGGAGAGAGAGATTGAAATGATGAGGGAAACCCATCACAGCTCCAGCGGATAAACGGTCCGGTTATTCAATTTGCTCTCATTTCCTAGAAAGGAACAGGGAAAAAACCGTAAACCATCATTTCTAAGCGGAAAAGATTGTGAAAGGGACATCAACATCAACATCAACATCCCTTTAACCCAAACTAATTGGGGTCAAAATATTTTACATAATCCAACTAATTTTCAGCAAAACAAAATTACTCGCAGACTAGGTGAGTGAAAACACTAAAACTAGCCACAAAGTATCTAATGCGACAATACCGAGTCAGAGTAACAAACAATGATCACGAACCATACACTGTATTCTCGCACATTATCAATCCAAATCTATCCAGAATAGGCGTTTGTGGTAGCAAATCGCAATATAACTCGTGATAGACAATAAACTGCAGAAACAATCGACAATCAACCTCGCCTACACCGTCAGCTCACAAAGCTCTGCTAAAGCGAGCAATCACCAAACTCTGGAACGAAAAGGAGGCCAAAAACACAGATGAAATCGCGGGGGAAGTCGTCGAAAAACCCGAGGCAGCGGAAGATGCGTATGGATTCAAAATCGTACCTTCCAAACGGTCAACAGAGGGAGGTGAGGCCTGCAAGATCAACGGCGGGCGAGGCGTCAGCTGACGCTCGAGCTGATTTAGTGGATCCTCGGAGACGAGGAAGAATCGCAGAGGTATGGAGAGAAGCAAGGAGTACGCGGAAGAGGATGGAGTCGAAGCGAGGGAAGAAGACGAAGCAGGTGAGTGAAGGCAAATGCTGATGGGAGGTTTTTGTAGCTTCGGACTTTCCCTTTTTATATTTTATTTTATTTTTAATTAAATCATTTGTTTCTCGTGTTTTTTTCCTTAAAATATTTTTAATGTCGAATTTAAGTCTCGACGATGGAGTTATCCGAGTAGACGACCGGCGGGCGCACGAAACCCGCGACCGCGAGATTTTGAAGTGCGATCCGTCTTTCGTCGCTTGCTCTTGGCAAGAACGTACATGCCACGTGTGTGCGGTGATCGCAAAACTCGAGATTTGATAAATAATTTTTTAAAAAATAATCACTCATATATTTATTAAAATGAGTTAACGAAAAATATTTTCATCGGTCATGAAATAATTAGTCATAAATATTGTCGATTTTTCGTTAATTAATTTTTTTGAGCCACGTAGCTAATTGTTTTTTGAAAAATATTTTTCAATTCTTGAGTTTCCAGGAAACAAACGCACCTAAGGGTCCCCGAAAAATGGATAGTTTGGAAAACGTGTCCTTAAAAACGATCGTTTGTATCATCTACAAAATTGAATAAACGAGTAATATTTTTACGGTCCACGAAAACATTTTAGGCACAAAATTATTGTCGTTGATAAAAAAAAATTTCGTTAGTTAATTATTTCAACCGATACAAACAATTTAATTTTAGATCGATGTTTCCAAATCATCCATTTTTCAATGGATAAATGTAACATTGTTTCACGAAGAATGAATGGTTTGAAAAGGTTTACCAAAAATAATAGCTTATGTTGCTTAATATTATTAGTCAATAGAAAATATTTTTACTATCGGCAACAATTTATGCCTAACTATTTCACGGATGATGGAAATATTTTTCATTTATTCATTTTTGTAAGTGATGCAAAATATCATTCTTCAAAAATATCATTTCGCGAAAATTGAATGATTTGAAAAATATTTTTCTTAAAATGATAGCTTGATATCATTTGAAATAATTAATCAAAAAAAATATTATCGTTATCGACCAAAATTTTATGTCTAACTATTTTCGTGAACGACAAAAATATATTTTAGTTTATTTATTTTTACAAACAGTATAAGCGATTATTTTTATTACTTTTATGATTATTTTATTTTTGCAAAATCGAGGGAGCTGACGTGTTGGGTGGGTAACACATGACCAAACATGTCATGGGCAAAAGCAATATCAAGATATGTAGTGTCATCCACACTCCATCGTCAAAGCGGACGACATGCAATATGAGATCACCAACTTTTCGACAGATTCCCAGGATTGCGCATGGATCGTAGATTACCACGGGACATATACACGTAAATCAACTTGTGCATATTTAAGTACGTACAATTACATAGAAGGGATAAATGTGATTAGATTAAATTTCTATATGTATATAGTTACGACTATATTATATTTCAGTCATGAAGTTTTTGTGAGTCTATTTGGTGTAATTACAAGTATGGTTCACGTGTTTCTTTGTTTTCCCAAATTTTTTGTCCAATTTAATACTTCCCATGTCACGATGAAATTTTTAACATAATAACTATTTTGTTGAGTTGATTTGGCGACTGAATATTAAGACGAGATGTGCGTAGCGATGTGTAAAATTTTAATAGTTTCCTGCATTTCGACAAGTTCGGTTCTAGTTATTTATGCTTTCATGCACACTTATGTTACACTAGCTCAGTCGGCCCATAATTTTTTTTTTTTAAATCGAATGTTTTTGTTAGCCATAATGGCCCGTCTTTAATTGAATAAACCTCAATTGAGCGCGATACAAAAAGGGAATATAATTGTGTTCCTTGCACATATGACGCCAATGTATAGATCATATCAAGTATGTGAAGAATTATAACTAAGATTGTTTCATAATAGCGAAGTTAAGACTATGACGAGTATATATTTACATTTTTAATAGTCGATCTCTTCGGAAGTATTAAAAACTGTCTCCTCAGATTTTCCGCTGCTCAAATTAGACGAGCTCCGTAGAATCATGAACAAACTTTAGAATTTAATTGTATCATTTGAAAGTTTTAAAACTTATAGCGAGAATTGTTGGAATTCTTGATAGGCTTATTCTATTTCCTCCCAAAAAAGGGGACAAATTTTTTTTTTTAAATTCCTATTAAAATTTAGAGAAAAAAACCTCCAAACTATACTCACTATGACCAATTTAACACATCTTTTTTTTTTGTGACAGCAAAACCCCAAATTATATCCATTGTGACGTATTGACCCCCGTCACATTTTCGTCCAAAGTCACTGTTTAAAAGCTAATGTGAAGGCTAGGCGGGATTTTGAGGGACAAGTGGCTTTAATGTGGCGCTATGCGAGCACCACATCGCAAAAAAAAAAAAAAAATTGCATTGTTCATCGTCTTATTCGGCAAGGGAAAACAGTACTATCTTGTATAGAAAATGAAGCTTCAAGAATGGAAACAACTGACTTTGGCACTATTTTTATGAAAAGAAATGGCAATATTTTTAAATCGCATTACTTAGGCACGTCGATGAAGTTGGATTCACACATGGGAACACTACAATAATACGTAGGACAAGGATAAGCCTAGGGCCAGGTTGGACATAAGTGGGAAGTTCCAAAAACGCTAAATTAGTGGCAAGTTGCCATGGCCAAGCTTTGAGCCACCATGGTCGCTACGGCTCGAAGCTTGGCTTGTCTGACCTCGACCTTCGAATCTCGCGAGTTGTTGCAAGCCGCCAAGGCCAAGTTCGAAGCTCGCGGGCACCATGACTGCTCTAGCTCGAAGCTTGACTTGAGTGACCTTGACCTCCGAAGCTCAAGGGTGGTTGCAAGCTGCCAAGGCCAAGCTCCGAAGCAGCTTGAAAGTCGAGCTCCGAAGTTTGCGGGGTGCCATGGTTGCTCGAGCTCGAAGCTTGGCTTGAATACTCCCTTGTGCCTTCGGCTTTCTCTTAAAATTTTCATGGAAGTGTTTAGAGGAGAAAAATTCCTCTGAACGCTCCCTTGTGCCTTCGGCTTTCCTTACCTTCGACACTTGAGAGAACCGCCGGAGGAACAAGAACATCATCCTAAAAATGATGATGGTGTTCGTGACTGCCTCATAGGCGAAGCAAAAGTGAAAAGAACGGAGGGTATGCGAAAAATAAATGACTTGAAAAATATCGTCTTAAAAGTAATCAATTGTATTACCTGCAAAAATAAATAAACGAAAAATATTTTATTGACTAATTATTTTCTATTGTGGTGTGGTTCATATTCCCAATGATGGGAAAGCATGTGGATCCTGCTTCATGTCAAGAGGGCGGGGGTCTCGAGGGAGCCACCCCGGCGGGGATCTCAAAGGGGCGTACCTCCCGAACACAATGACTTTTACTATTTGAGCTCGTAATTTTTTATTAGTAGTTTGAATTTGGGCTCATGATTAACCATTGCTATATATACTCTTATTCGCTTGTAATCGAGCGATGTAATGAGAGGTGAGAGATGCTAGTTACAGTGGAATGCTTTGCTAGACATAACCTTAGTTTAAGGGTGAACCAAAATAAAATCTCATGTCATGATTTCTCTTTCTCGTTTTTATGCTTTATTTCGTTATGATTGTCGCCGAATCCTATCAATTTCAAGTAATATAAAAAAAATCATACTTCATAAAATATTTTTCAAGTCATTCATTTTCTGTGAAACAAATGGAGTTTCGTGAAAAATGAATCATTTTGAAAATATTTTTCCTAAAAATAATCGCTTGTGTCACCTATAAAAATGAATGAACGAAAAATATTTTCAACGTTTATGAAAATCTTAAGACATAAATTGTTGTCGATAGTGAAAGCATTTCTCGTTGATTGATTATTTCAACCGACACAAGCAATTAATTTTAGAAAAATATTCTCCAAATCATCCTTTTTTCGTAAGGCCAACGGAGCATTATTTTGCTAAAATGAAGGATTTGAAAAAGATTTACCAAAAAATATTCAGTTATATTGCTTAAAATAATTAGTCAATACAAAATATTTTCACTATCGACAACAATTTATGCATAGATATTTTCACGAACGATGGGAATATTTTTCTTTTATTCATTTTTGTAAGCAACGCAAGATATCATTTTTTTCAAAATATTTTTCAAATAATTCACAACTCCGTTTATTTTGCGAACAACGAGAGATTAGAAAATATTTTCCTAAAAATGATTGATTGATATCATTTGAAATAATTAGTTAATAGAGAATGTCTTCGTTATCGATAATAATATTATGTCTAAATATTTCATGAATGAAGAAAATATATGTTATTTATTTTATTTTTGTAAGTAATACACACGATATCTTTTGTGATTTTTTTTAATTATTTAAATTTTCCCAAAATGATGGGAGGTTACGTGTTGGGCGAGTAAGCAACATACGAGCAAGCATGTCATGGACAAAAGAAATGTCAACAAATGGAGTGCCATTTGCCCTCCATCGTCAAAACCGATGACATCCAATCGAGATCGCCAAATTTTCAACAGATTCCTAGGATTGCGCGTATGTATCGTAGATTACAATGGGTCATGGACAAGTATATCGACTTATACGTATTTAAATACGTATGATCGGATTATAATTGCATAGAAGCAATAATTGTAATTGGATTAGATTTCTATACGTATAACTGGATTACATTTCAATCGTTGGTATAATTATAAGTTTGCTTCATACGTGTTTCTTTGTATTTATCGATTTTTTGTCCGACTTAGTATTTTCCACGTCACCATAAAATTTATAATATAATAATTATTTTGTTGAGTCGATTTGGCTGAAATTCAAAAAAAAAAACAGACAGAAATTACATGTTTTTTACCTATTAAAATTTTCCATTTCATTTTTCCTTTTTTAAGGAAAAAAAATATTCCTCTGGGCACACTCCGCCGGAGGAACGAGAACGTAAAAGTCTGATCTGATGTCCCTAAGCAGCCTCCGCGAAAAGTGACGGGAGCTCTCAGGATCCAAGGAAGAAGGAAGAAATGGCGACCGCTCTCGCCAACAAGAATGCGACCCATCGAACCCTAAGTCTGCTGAGACAATCGTTCGGTTTCCTTAGGAACCTCAGCGCCGCCGGGTTGCCGTCGTCTTCCCCGACGAGCCCTTCTTCTTCTTCTTCCTCTTCTGTGAAGAAGCCGAAGCGGAAGAAGAAGAAGAACCTGTTCGAGGTGGCTCAGTTCCTTCCCAACTGGGGCATTGGGTATCACATGGCCAAGACTCACTGGACCGGCGTCTCTTACCAGATCACCAAGATCAATCTCTACAAGGTGGGGGCTCTTCGATTTGCTTTTGGGGGGGGGGGATAGATTTTGAAGTGTGCTACTGTTGTTGGTGATTGATTCGTCCTTATTACGTCGTGTTTTGTGGTTCCGGGTTCTGAGGGTTTAGGGTTTATGTGTTGTGTTTTGGCAGGATGGGAGTCATGGCAAGGCATGGGGCATCGTTCACAAAGAAGGTCGGTTCTGAATTACATGCTTGCAATTTGTGATTTATACTTAAGTGGATGTTGATTGAATACTTTAGAAGCTATATGGGGAGGAAATTTGACTTGAGCAGAATATGCAATGTGGAATAACTTTAGTGCAGCACGGGCCTGTTAGTTCGAAATTTCAAGCAGTCTCGAACCCTCTTTTTGTGCACATTTTCTTTGTTTTGCTTTCGTGTTTCTCTCTGTGATGGTTTAAGCATATGCAGAGGGGACATTTTTCTGCAGCTTCTATTAGTTTCTACGGCCTATCAGTTGCAGAATTTGTCATAAATCATGAGGCCGTGAATGTAATGTACTCTATCGGCCAAAGAAAATATCTGTCAGTGGTACCTTAGGTAGAATCGCTATGATGCCCATCAAAGTCCGACATTTCCACCCAGAAGCTGCTTTCCTGTGTTCTGATAAGACACCTTTGAATTTCCTATTACCTTCATTGGCGTGGTTTTTGAAAATAAAACCTGTCTAAGACTAGTCCTTGTCCAAAGAGAGCTTCTTCAGTGACTTCCAAAGCGACAACAAACTAATGCAAATCATAAGCAATTTCCAATGGCACTTGAAAAGATGTTCAGCAAGATCATGCTGTATTGTGGAGTTCTTTCTTGTAAAATCTTATTTACATTATCAAGTGTACGAGGAAACCGCACCATTGAAATTGGAAGATGTAGAAAGGTGGAATAAACTTACATTTTCTTACTTCCTGAATTGACCTATATGGATTTCTCGTTTCCTCTATTTCTTTTTTTGGAGAGAAAAGAAAGTTGGGGGTTGCTCCTTGAATTGAGCTTGCTTTTTAGCTGTTGTGGCTGGTTGATTGATCCCTTCCATCTCCAAGTTGAACTCAGGTATCTCGCCTTTTTTTTGGGGGTAAAGCAATGTCAAACCAAAATACCCAACAAGCTTTAGCTCTTCCTGGAAACTTTTCGTGTATGCAATCTCTGTGTATTGAAAACTCTAGAGAGCCTCTCTCATTTAGGATACTTGTCGAGGCAATGGTAAATGCTAAAAGCTTGTCCTGTGATTCCTCATTCTTTTGAAACTCTATTTCCTTGATCTGATTTTTTGGGGTTTACATGACTGCTTCGCTCAGGGTTGCCAGCTGCTGATGCTCCGAAGAAAATAAGTGGTGTTCACAAGCGCTGTTGGAAGTATATTCCTAATCTAGGAAGCACATCTAGTAGCCCACCAAGCTCGACAAAGCCAACAGAAACTCCACAAGCCGAAGCTCAGGCAGCTTGATATTTGTTTGTTTAGATTTCACCGAAATGAAGCTTTTTGAGGAGTCTTTGCGCTTCAAACTTTAGTGTTTTTGACGAGTTCTTGGTGATGGTAATCAAGATTAGCTCCTGTATTCCTGCTGAGAACTTTCACCAAATATGTAGTGATTTTTTTCTCTCATTCCATGCCTTGAATTGGATAAGTAGGTGGGTGTTAATATATGCAGATGAAAACATGCCACCATGTATCTGACTTCCGCTTATTGTGGTTTCTAGATACTAATTTGACTGTCTACGAAGGAGAGTTATGGCCAGTGCATATGTGGGTCGGGGTTGCCATCGCCACTGAAAACACACAGCATTGTGATTTGCATAGGAATAACTTTTTAATTATCCCTGTCGTGAAGTCTTAAAGATTCAAAACCTTAACTCATCTTCCTCGAAGTCTCCTCGTTTGAAGAAGGAGATTACTAAGCGATAACACTTTGAGGTTCTTAACAAGAGTGTGCCAGGTACAGAACAATGTGGAAGATGTTGACGATTGCTCGTATTTATGCACACCTTATGAGCTAAAGCACCATATCTGCCTGCCAAAAAGTGAGAAATCCGACATACTGTCCTGTCCTTTTAGCATCCACTCAAGTAGAGCAGACCTTTTTCAATCTTCTTATATAACAGTATCCAGGGTCTAGCTCAGGCGTGAACCTCAGCGCCTCTACCAATATCTGGATGGCGGATCGCGCTGAACATGGACGCTGTTTTGACGAAAAGACGAACTTGTCTACTTTATCAGAGAGTGCTGGGACGAATTGTGAACTTTTTTTGGCGGGGGATTGAATAGGAATAGCAATCGTGCCGAAGGCCTGCGTCTTAACAGCCTGAAGAATTGTGACAACAAAATAAAAAAACAGCCTGAAGACGAAAACAATACTGTCAGCGAACCTAATCGTGCGAAATGCCTGATTTGACATGATACAGAATCTCACTCGGCAGTCAGCACCGCAGTGATTACCCTCATTGACTGCAAATGGAACTGCGTACGATGATTCCAAACAAGAAACTATCCTGCTGGTTAAATGAGTGTCCCAGCGAAATTGGGAGAATTACCATGAAGTGAAAACCGTCACGAAACCGGGGAAAACTGTTTATGAAATTCAATGGAGTTGAACAATGGAGACCCGTAGTAAATAAATGTGCTTTTCTTCCTCAATGGTAAAAGTAACAAGAGGAATTGATGGATGGAATTGAGGATCCCTGAATTTATTTGCCTTTCGAAGGAATTTTTGTGTCGTGCTAGGTGTGGCACAGCCAATATCTGCCATGTAGGATTATCTATATTTGACACGATCTGACAGGTCTATGAATGTATTACTCGATCAACGTGGAAATGACATGAAGCAGCACAGATTAAGTTTTTAGCACGTTGAACGGATATAATACCATTTTGCGATGATACAAATACATAACTCGAATTTAACACGAAAATTCAGACCCCAAGACCCTCGATAGTTGAAGACTGGAGAAGAGACTTGCAATGTGAAGCTATCACTTATTGTTTGGCTACTATTTCGTGTGGGGTTAATGTCATAACATTAACAAACTATATCAAGTGTCATGATCATTGTACAGAATACTTGCTAAAGGGAAAATAGACAGAGCCATCATATCACATTATTGAAGGACAGTGCTAGATCCACCATCAAGAACCACCGCAGGTTCACAGGGAAAGACTGGTTCCATACCTCTTTAGAGAACCACTCCAAATGAATTTCCCACCACCAATAACTAATTTACGAAGACCCAATGCTGCACGGTTGTCACGGTTACACTTAAAAGGGAAATAACATGGATCAGCAACACAGCTATCTTCAGCTCGTGTTATTATTGATGTACTATCCTTCAGGCTTTCCCATCTTGAATACCAGAAGTGTAAGGTATATTACACCTCTACAAGCATCAGAAAAATCTCATCTTCCGAAGCAAAGGAAGCTGAAAATGTGGCGATATTTATGGGCATCCGTCAGTCTGCTGAGCTGACAATAACCCCGTTTAAGAGATTGTATTGCTCTCCTCTGCTCTTGCTTTCCTTGTCTTTGGTACTCAATGGTAGGGGTGGTGAATATGTAGCTGCCGTTGATCTATCAGGCATTTCTGCGATAAAGAAACCACAACATATTACTAGAGCATTCCATACAAAGGTAGCCACGTATCTTAAGCACGTTTCAGAAAGACTAGCATGCGATTCATATTCATCACCTCCATGTATAACCTTTCAGTAATATGTCCACACTTACAGTGAAAATGCATGTATAAACTACAACCTACCTGGCAATTTCCTGTCAAGACAAAACACAAGCAGATTTACAGTATACCTGCATGGCAAAATAGACAACCCTTAGTCCATAAGTCGGTTAGTTTCCAGAAAAAATCCAAAGGTCCCAACTGAATTGTTGTTACCATGCAACAATGATGTCCACTGTATAATGCTTCCGAGACGCTATAATTAGCAGGCTCTGAACCACTGCAAGTAACCAAGCAAACTGCTTGATAAACCTGCAAGCAAACATAAGCACATTGCCAACAAAGAAAGGAGCAGTCATGAAAATAACGCCACTGTAAAGCCTGATGACTTATGTTTGTCCAACTAAAACAATAAGGGGCTAAAAAAGACTAACGTACTTGAGAGATCACATGCATTACAAAATGGACTACCTCTTTGTGCCATGCTTCTGATATGTGTTGACAAAAACTAATGTAAAGATCATGTGTGATGAAAAAATCAAGTCACCACAGCCATATAGAATCCCTCGTGGAACTGCAGGCAAAAAAGAACCACATGAGCATCAATGCATATAATTCAATGTGATTGTTTTAACACATTTTTACACTCACAGTTTATAAAAACCACTTCAAGCACACTTCTTGGAGGTGGTAACGTGGCAAGTTCTGAACCCTGAAGAAACCAATCCATTTTATTGCAATCATGAGGAAAAGAATCACCAAGAACCAAAAGTAACAATTCCAAGTATGAAACAGAAAGATCTTAATATAACTGTATCCTACCTCACGGCAATGGTAGTTTGGACCAGGTAACTGAGTTGAATAGAATGTAACAATCCGGAGAACTTGAGAAGCCTAGAAAATCAAGGTAGACCTAAAGAAATTGTTAAGCAGATACAGGAGGATACTGTATTATTCTTAAATCAAACAAGTCAAAAAATGTATGCGTGGAGCAGGGACCGAACACGCATAAACAACAGCATATGAGGCAACTAATCAGCTCATTTGACTCACAGGACAATACCAGGGGGTAAGGGGGTTTACACACTTCCATGGCGATGGGGCACTTGCCAATATGCCATTCATAGGGATCATAGTCGGGATGGCTAAATATTGGCATGAACCATCAAAGAGGAAGCGTGGGACACACTAAAGTCTGAACTATCCAATTTTCACCGGATGCCATTTTATAGCATCCCAAGAGAACCATGAGAATGTGAATGATGACAAAACATACAACTAATGAGTAGAACCTACCTATAGAGTAACTTCACTAGAAAGTCCACTCTTCATGTCCAAGTCACTTAAATTGTACTTTGGAAGATGAAAGAAGCAGCTAATGCTTTTCCAAACCATATTGCTAACCAACTTGACAGACATCACCACTCAACCAAGCAGAAGTCCCCAAAAATGAGGCGCACATGTCCAATATAAGTGGAAATGAAAGGAAGGTAGACTGAAATTGGTGAATTAATTTATCAACACAAGAAAACACAAGAAAACATAAATTGAATTGCAGTCATGCAACTTCAGATCAGATATTGCAATATCCTTTTCTTTTTTTTTTAGGCCAGAAGATATCCCCATGGATTAAGCGGCCAACTTTTTTCGTTATCCTTTCTTATGCTGGAAAAAAGTAGTCAGCCATGTATGGAAAGGTTCACTGACTATTGGTATAGCAAGATTCAGCATGTACTATTTGTCTTAGGACAGGGGGGGGGAAAAAAAAAAAAATTTTGGGGGGGGTAAATTCTTATGTTCCCGACTGCGTTTTCCTACCCTTTGTTTTCTATAGCTATGTTATTGTATTTTTTTTTTTTTAGTCTTTGGTCTTGTTTTTTTTTCCCTAGTTTGGGTTAAAGGTGATGTTGTGTTGATGTTGTGTTGAGTTGAATTTTCCACCAAGTGACTGCTCTCCACAGTAATCAGTATCGAAAGCAGCATTAGAGATACTGAAGCCTGAGGATTCATTCACAAACTCACAGATATAATAAAACAACATGAAGCTACAAATGTTTCAGAAACATAGATTACACTTACAACTAAATAAGCAAGAACCCTGCACCAAATCAGGACTGTATAAATTTTTTTGTTCTGGCATATGAACGGGTGAAAAGTCCACTGCAATAGAAAAAGGTTTCCGTTAGCAAAAAACCAAAGGGAAGGATTTGCTAAAGAAAAATTAGACTATCAACATGGCATAGAAATTAAATAAGTAGTCGCACTTAATGCTTGGGAAAGAATTTACAACGACAGCAGATGAGTATAATCATGTCACATAACAGATAACAGTCACTAACTGTAGTGGAGTTTTATAATTATGTCAAGAAATTAATCATGGCGTACAACCATGATAGTTGAGTAAGCGAAATATATGAGTTTTTTATGACGAAAAATCAAAGCCGTAGACAAGGGAAGAAATTATGCTGCCATGCATGACCGCAGAGTGAGATCTTCTTTTGCCTATTACTACAGCTCATGGAATTATGCTGCCATGCGTGACTCCAGAGTGAACTCTTCTTTTGCCTGTTACTACAGCCCACTGAATTTACCTATAATGATGCCACTTATCTCCTTATACACATACAACCACCACCCTTTGGGACATTATCTTACTTAAGTTACAGGAGAGAGATTCTGCAATAAATTTAGAAATAGCACCAGAAAAAGCAATTGATGTTAAAACACATCATCCCTGTTATAAGTGAAGGTAGATACAAAAAAAGCCCTTAAGTTGCAATTTCAAAATTATTCATCAACCAATGAAAAAAATTTCAAAAGAATTCTCAGGAGCTCGTTAATTACTTTGCACAGATCTACATTTGCTTGGAGGAAAAAAGAACATCTGTCTAGGTTTATAAAAGCCCAGATGCACAATAACTTCTTGGGTTAATTTAAAAGCTGTGCAGATACCACCTACAACAGGATGACCATGTCAAGTCATAGTATGGACTTGTGAAAGTTTATCTAAAGTAGGAGCACAATAGTTGTCTGATCACCGAAAAAGAGGTGCCACGTATTTCTTACTTCTAGATGGTAGGCAATGATAGAACTGCAATCAGGAGATATGATCCCTCACAGCTCAAAAAACTTTAAAATCTTACCAGAGTAAATGAACAGAAGATACAGGTAAACAGAGCCTCACTGATATAACCTTTATCTCGACCAACTTCCTACAATGTCATGACGTGAGAAACAATCAGAACAAATCAACTTTTTCCTAAGATTGCATTCTAGGTCTGAATGGAAGAAGTATGCTTACAGGAATAAAAAGAAAACCAATGTCCTGAAGTATTGGCCCGGGACGATGCAAGTAGTGAACTCCTCTGGCAGCCAACCCATGAATGTACTGTCAATTATGGCGCAAAAATCCAGCATCATATATGCGATTCTCACAAAGCATTTTTTTAATAGAAGGATAGAAGTGCATACAGTCACTTAAACACTCACTTATTCCATACAGAAAAGAACTTTCATACAATCAAAGAAACATAAATTCCCATGACAACAGCAGAGGATTTAGATATAGTATCAAAACAGCTATTTTAGTCCATCACTTGCCAAACATACCAGAACCGATTACCACCAAAATACAGTGGACTGGAGAACAGAAATATCGACAGCGGATGCCAGTGACTCATATCTCAGACACAAACCAACAAATTTAGCTCATATTAATACATCCACTCGGGTGAATCACAATGAATTACCAAAACCTTTTCATTTTACTGATCACCTAAGGAAACCAATGTAACTGTTTGAACCTGTAAACAGACCTTTCGAGCTATCAAGCTTTTCAATTTGATAAATAGGCACAGCAGCACACAACACTCGCAAAACAGCAAGCGAATGATCAAAGGGAGGAGCAAAAGCAAAAACCTCAACCCAGCATTTACTCCAACCTCATTTACTAGTTTGCCGCATTCAAGTCGAGGATGATTTTCGAACAAGACATATAACCACGACTTGCGGAGGACAAGGGCAGGAGGCAAAACCTGGAAAACAACTCCACCAAGAAGATACTTCCAGCTCTCGGCAAGTAAGGGAATCTCTATCGACACCTCCGCGCAAATCTTCCTCCATAACTTCACGCCGGAAACAACGTCACTTAAAAAACACAAAGCCGACCCAAGGGAAAGCGTACCTTACAGAAATCGATATCGAGAATCCAGACAGATACCTTAGAAGCCTCGCGGCGAACATAGAGCGGCATTTCTCGACGGCCAGGCTAGAGCTCGACATCGATCATCGTAAAACCTAACCCGCCCGGGAAGATCGGACTAGAACCGCCGAAATATCATAACGGTGGATAGCGACGGAGGATCTAACCGGAACCCACCGACTCGTCAGTTCCGATCAAACCCGGAGTGCGATCGAAGCAACGCCGGTCGAGAGGAAGTAGGCGGGTTTGACTGAAAGGAGAATCTAGAGAGCGATATATTCCAATTTTTTTAATTTTTTATTTTTTTTTCCGCTTTCGGTTGCTCGAAAAGCTCCTTTTGAAAAGAGCTGAAAATGTCGCCGGACGAAGATGAAGCGACAACGAGAGAGAGAGAGAGAGAGAGTAGTAGTTATGATCATTTTCACGATGGGGCTTGACTTCTGATGACGACGGCGACGCGCGCGAGAGAGTGATTTATCCGATGCTTCGCGACCCCGATTAGCACTGGCATCGCCGATTATCAGCCGCACGATTCGGTGCCATCCGTTTCGCGCGTCTCCGTGGGAATCATCGCCTGCTTAGAAGGTCTCAAGTGGGGCCCCCGCGTGGGATAGACTAGACATCGCTCGGCAGTTTTGGGGTTTTATGTAATTGGTGGGCAACCACAACCACAACCGCAGGCGAGACCGCGAGAGTTTCGCACCGTGTATATTAATTTAATATGTGTTAATAATGCAGCCTTAATATATCCGAAATGTGAACGGAGTTCGAGATCCGTTGACTTTTTAGGAAAATAAAGAACAGGGGGTGAGCAACTCCTGGTGGATAGGGTTCAGATTTGTGACCCATCCCGTCGAAATCGATCATTACTCTTGAAGCCTGAAACGTATTCAACCGGTGAGACGACAACCATCCCATCCCATCCCATCCCATCCCGTTTCAGAGTCTACCATGATCGATGCTCACCATTAATCAGGAGGGATGCTCACCCACAATCAGGAGGGATGACATAAAAAAAATTGAAATATTTACACTAAAAGTCGTAAAATTTATCACGAAATACAATCAACTTCTAAAATTTTTGAAAAAATCGAATCAAAAAAATGATTAACAATTTTGAGACTTAATTGCACTTTTGAAAGTTTTAGGATATATTGCAATTTCGTAATAAATTTTAAGACTTTCAATACATTTATCCCAAAAACATTTTAAATGTCTTCAACAAAGTTAGCTAACTTTAGATTACTACATCCTTTACACACGAGGATTACCCGTCGAACATATCATATACGCCATCTTAGATCCGACAACACCCGCCGTCGGGGTGCCTCCGAAGTGTGCCGATGTAGCAAAAGAGATTCACTAGGAAATATGCACACTTACATCATGGAGTGAAGAAAAAATAGGAACAGTTCCATGGCTACGACGACATCGATGCTATTGCCAGAACAAGGAGAGGGAGGAAACTCTTGGAAGAAGGTCCCTGTTATTACCCCGGAAAAAACACATCCAGAGTTAATCTTGCTTAAGGATTGCCTACAGAAAGGGCCAACCCGGCTTAGAAGGTGGATTATACTCCGTATATTTTGTAGCCACAAAATAACCTGCGAAGATCACGCTAAACTCTCCCGACGGGGGAAAGAGGAGGATAAGCGACATACTTTGCTGAAGCGTCCTGTACGACGTAATTAGGAGGCGGAGCGCCTCCCTCGCACGTCGACGTAGTTCCGCCAAGCGGCTTTTCTTCGGCCGCATTACGCATTTTGGAGTGCTCGATCAGTTTTCTACCGTCCAAGACCGCAATGCATATGGAGAAAGCTTGCAACACCGAGAGAGATGAACTAAACTCGACCGAGAATATGTTATCCTTGAACGGAGCCAAAACAAAGACATGGTTTTCCTGTGTATCCACCTGCAAATAAGGATTGATCACCAAAGCAATTCAATAATTGAGTTTACGTGCAAGACAGATGAAAAATTAGCTGAGGGCCGGCTAAACAAAGAGAGCACCTGAGACTGAGAGAAGAGGGCAAATTGGTCAGACGAGTTCGATGAACTCGAGTTCTTGCAGAAATGACCATGAGTGCCCAATATCTTAAGTTCACAGCCCATATCCCAACCCCCACAATCACAAGAGCCACCTGACTTCCACCTTTCGATGAGCGATGAAGGTCCACCTTTACTCGGTAGACTATGGACGCCGCTTGGAAGTATCACCGTTGCGCTAATAGGCGCTTCATTCATGAGGGGATTCCGATCTTCAGGATTTTCTCCATTAGAAGAATTACATAGCCGATTCTTGAAGGAACCAATTGACTCGAGCTCTGATAAGCTATTGCGGGTATTATTTTCAGGCCCATCTCGGGATGAACTTCTTTTCTTAGGCAATGGGATCCGCGCAACAATAGCTGCAAGCTCATCCTTGGGTTGGAAATCTGTTGTTTGTTGATCTTGCTGTCTGGAGTCCACAGCAAGCAATAGATACTCCAGAGAGCCATGTTGATCTGTAGAAATGCCTGATTTCGACTTTGAGAAGCAGAATTCAGAAACCTTCATCTGAGCAATGACATTAGGGATGTAACCCTGACCTTTGCCCCTATTTCCTTGACTAATCCAACTTCCGCTCTTTTTTCTGCCTTCTCGAATTGTGAAAAATGTATACATCCAGCTGGATTTATCCGTTTGCGGGGAACTGCATTCCTTCATCGTGGCTGCAAGAACGTCACTGTCATTGTCAACAGCAAATGAGAACAAAGGGAGGCCATTTTTATACGCAACCCGAAGAAGAGCTTGCACTGACGATGATCCTTGCCTCTTGTTTAAATGGGAGTTATGGACATTGATTGTTTTGCAACTAGACAAATCCAACTTCAGCTTTGCTGGTTGTCCAGTCAGAGCATCTGATTGACTATTTGATGATGTGCACAATTTATCCTTAGAAACTGAATGTTCCTGCAATGGATCATTGCAGTGATGGATAATTGACGACTTCGGCTTGAGTAATGGGTCCAGCAACCTTCTCAAAGGGCTTGACCTGGATCTTCCAGCAGAATTGGACTTGTCAGAGCATGGATTGTCTGGGCAAGCAGAGGATTCAGAATTTTCTGGTACGAATTTGGCAGAAGCATGTTTGGCATCCAATTTCCCTGAGGTCAAATCCTCTTTTGACCTGGAATTTTTCACTATTTTGCCCATACCAATGCTCAATCGACGAAAAGGCGAAGTGCTTCTTACCTTCTCAGTTGTTACATTGCCTGCTTTTGGTTCCGATCCCCTGGCTGCATCTGAAACCATTGGCAAGACACTTGGAATTTTCCTGTCTGAATTTCCTACTCTAGATGTACAAGAAACTCCAGCTGATCGGTCTGGTTGACGAGGCACATCCGACAGAAACTTTGAACTCCCTGCATCCATGGAGCTAGGCCTTTTCGTTAATTGGTTGTTACAGTCAAATTCAAGAGGAGAGGTGCGAGTGCAAGAATTTTCCATGTCCGAATGGATTCTTGCATGACGAGTTTCCCTGGATCTTTCCAGAATACCTCTTCTACTTGCCTCTGATAATTTCTTGTCGGAGTGTGTTCTCGACTTCACAAGATTGGATACTTCCGGATTAGCACAATTTGGCACATCTTTGGGCACAAGGAGAACCACTCTATCAGGTCTTCCTGTTAATTCTGGCTCAAGGACGCCAGAGTTCGACTCTTGGGTCTTCTCGAACCTCTTTATGAAATCACATTCTGTAACTACTGCCTTCTCAGTGGAACAAGATCCCACCTCAGCGCTTTTGAAGCATGGCAGAGTTTCAGCTTTCTGAATGGGCTCAGGGTCAAACCTGCCCTTTTTATCCTCCATCTTTTCCCCTGAAGGTATCTGAACTGTTCCGTTGACTTCATGCTGCGCCAGCCGGAGGTCGTTCTCACGGACATCTTTCAGATCTTTACATTTACTGAGATTCTCTCTTGAGGGCCTCACAAATTGCACATCCATATCTGTGGGAGATGATAGCAGCTGAGATTGAAGCATGGAGCGGGGCATTCTCTGGTGTGCAGGGGAGCAACTACGACCTCTGCTGGAATGGCTGGACGACCCCTCCACCGAGAATGAAGAGGAGGTGCTACTACTAGACGTGGAATACCTGCTATTTCGGGCCACTGTCTGTTTGTGGCTATGCTGCCATTTTTCGAGACGTCGCCAGTCAAGAACCCCAACACTAAAAGCTTTCTCCTGGACATTTTTCCCCCTCTCAAGATAAGCTGGCAACTTCGACATGTACTTAACCAGCTCATCATCCTCGGCTGAATTTCTACTGATTCTGGCATTCTGTTTATCCTCCTCCAGAGGATAAGTTGTTTCATCTTCTACAGCCTCCGCGATTTCATGATGGAAATCAGCATATGACAAATTACCATCTGCTTGGAATCTTTCCTGCAGATTCATACTGCGATAAGCATGAGTCTTCCCATTTTCTATCTTGGGTGCTTTCCCAACTCCTGAACTCTTGTTGAACTCCGAGCATTCCATAATTCCGAGGATTTACTTATCTAAGTCAGCATGATTAGCACCTCAGTTGCACATTATTTATTCCTTTCACCAAGCCGCCGGTATATTTTTCAAACTTTTAAACCTCAACGCCGGGAACAGTGACAAATGTCTCTGGAGACATTAACTGCAAACTGTAGGAAGATTAAACTCGGTAAATTGGAATTCTACAATCTGATAGACGATAACAATAGTAGAACAGGTCAACAGCCAGCATATTATGAGAGAAAAGGTGCGTGGCTATGCAAGCTTATTGTTTCGTAAAAAGATAAGGCATTCCATGTACAAGATGAAAAACTGAAAGTGGCAAAAGGAGGGGCATATTCAGACATCGATAAGGCAATGAAGCCGCCATTCCACAAACAAATTAGATGCAAGCACAAGCATGCAATGAACTCCCAATAAGAATAGTCCAGGAACTTTTTCCTCAGAACCACAAGGCGATGCGCTGGTGCATAGCTAGTTAATCTCTCCAGACTTGACCAAATTTTCTATCTCTAACCTTGTGCGAACTTCCCAATATATTAGGGTAGAAAAAGAGACTATGCCGATTTTCACTCGACCCAAAGTTAATTAGTCGATTTCAACCTTTATCATGAGCAGATCTTCAATAGGAGAAACTGGTCAACTTGACAGAGGGTATGCCGCATAAATTGCAGAAAACAAGTATCTCTTTTGGAGATCAAATTCCTCACAGTCAGTGATGACTTGCTTAATTATTTGAAAATCAGATAGCAAACCCTTAAGTGGCGCTGGTTCTTCAAACAAAAACCACAACGTCAGACACTCTGTACCTTAAATAGTTTGACATACAACAGAACACCATGACTTCCCGTTTGGACCATAATCATAGATAAAGGCATCATCCAGCACTTGCGGAATCACCACGACTTCTCTCTGCTCTGTTTATTTATCAAATCTTCTCTTTGCACATACCCTACCCGATTTGACAAGATGTTTTCGTGCAGACCAAAAGTAAACTCCCAATCGTGGACATGGAGACTGGAAATCTCAATCAGTCGTGGGTATGGAAGACCAAATGAAATAGATGCAAGACAACAAACAGCAACACGGTACAAATAAGAGAATGCAACCATGAGCCAGGTTGGAACAGCATCAGCAGAAATTGGGTGGTCCATGAACACCGAGTATTGAAGAGCTTACGATAAGGAGAAACTGAGCCGTCACAATCGAAGCTCGGAGGAGGGGAAAAGGGACAAGATCCACACCAATTGAAAACAGAAATCACCCATTTCGAAATTTGAAGACATTGTGAACAGGACAAGAGAAATCAGAAAAAGGAGATAAGGAGAAACAACGAAGTGCCCCTGCAAAAATTTACACTCTCGAGCCCCGAAACAGAGTGTTGGCTTCATGGGAGATTCAAGAAAAAGGGAAACGAAAAGAAAAAAAAGCCAATCAGCATGCACTGACATGACCGCCCGCAACTCCAAAAATCACGAAACAAACAGGCACCCGGAAGATTGAGAAATGCGTTTTACGGTGAGAAGAGGGAAAAAAAAAAAGATTTCCCAGGAAACGAACGGAGACTAAACTGGACATTTCCCGCTCGAGAAAGAGAAGCGGCGCGTACCCATCAGAGATTCGGAACTTCCAGCGTCAAGAGCCGCCATTAACGGCGACCACACCAGCTCGAAGACGGAGCGAGACGTGTCGGTGGTGGAACCGAGCCCAACTGCAAGCTCGCAGAGACAACGAGAGAGAGATCCCACCTCGCCTTTTTCTCCCCCCCACCCCAAACTCCAAAGCGCGATCCTGAGGAGAGAATGTCAAAAAATACAACCTCAAAAGGTTCACAGAGACGCACAAACTTTTGGGTGCGACTGTGCGAGAAAGACGCACATTTTGACAGAGAGAGAGAGAGAGACAGAGAGACAGAGTCCCGTCCCGTGTTCGTGTGGCGTAGCTCTTCAGCTGAGACTGTACATTTGCAGGTTTGTTTTTGTTCCACCGTATTTTTATTTTTTTTCCCCTTCGTAAATTACTCGTCACGCAAATATTTTAGCGCCCGTGACAAGCTCTTCGCTTTAGAATACATCACGCGAAAAAACAAAATCATAACTACTAAAATAAAATGGTAACTCTTTTTTTCCCCCTTTTTAACAATCCAAAATTGATTAGAATATCATTTTCTCCTATTTTCTCTCGAAATAATTATCCATTCTTCGCTCGATTTTTCCATTTTGTCTCGAACTCTAAAACAATTTCCGGCACGGCGTATTGCTCCAAAATGGTAAAAAAATTTCTTCTTTCAAAAAATGGTAAAAGTTGATATGGTCCATCGACTTAGAGTTACTTGTGGACGCGAGGACGTAAGGATGGACACCAAATTCGAAAGTTGGCATTTATGCAATATTCATATCACGTTGTATAGAATTCTCGAAAAATAAACTTATATCATGACTTTTTTTTTTTTTCACATTCGTGCCGGCATAACTTGTTTCGTATGCTCAGGCATTCTGGAAATCCACGATACTCACGCGATAGGGACACGCCAAGAAATAAATTACTATCGTGCTTTTTTTTTTGTAATGTTTTAGATGAAATGTTGAATTATTCGTGTTTTCGTGATGACATACGGTGCGTGCGCGCGGGTAGTATTTTTTTTTCATAAATAAATATTGTGTAAGTTAAATTTATTCAAGGGACGAATGCGTTCGAAATCCTAAACTTTCACAAAAGTGTAATTGAATCTTAAAATTTTATATTAAAGTATAATTAAATTCTAAAATTTTAAAAATATTATAATTAAATTTTAAATTTTATCAAATTAATAAAATCAAATCCTTCACTTTGTACTTTTTTTGGTATAGTTTTTGTACCGTGACTGATTGATTGAAATCAATCGTAGACGTTTAACTAATATTTTCTCCTTTTTTCACTCTGTGCAAGCGGGCAGTGCGTTGACTCAAAGAAAAGGGCTGGGGGAAGTAATCTCATCAGACGGCGCATGTTAAGAGATCTGGGAGTAAAGGGCGATCAATATCGTATCAGGACGTCACATCACGAGAGCGCGGGGGAGTATCTTTGGGGGCCCACATCCCCAACTTTAATTAACTGTGTTTTATATTTTCTTGATGTGGAAAGGTTAATGTGTGGTGGGGTCCGAGGTTCTTCTGATCGGGCCTAGGTGGTGGTGGCGGTGGCGAGGGCCCCACCGAGGGATTTCATGTGAGTTTTGTCCATCGGTCCGTGGGGCGATGATGGGGAGTTGAGCTGCGAAGTTGCGAGAGCGAGAGATAAAATAATGGAACCCTGCGTTTTCAGGTGATCGTTTGTCCTTTCGGTTGTCCGCTTCGCCCTTTTTTGTGCTGCTTAAAATAACTTAATAAAAAAATATATCCATCATCAATAATAATTTATATTCAGAAGAAATATTTGAATATTAAATTACTCATCCATCTAAAAAATTTAATTTTTCAAATAACCGATAATAATCTCACAAAACCTCACATAAAATCAAAGCTGGAGGTTCTCAATTAAAATCTTTTTAGGCATCATTTGGCCCCCTAATTAAATGTGTCCACTAAGGCGAAATGATCAAATTGAGCTTGTGGAAGAATGATAAAATATTTAAATATTAAATCACATTATTTATCTAAAAAAATTTAAATTTTTAGAAGAATTGACGGTGGTCTAATAAAATCTCACGTCAATGGTGAAAGTGATTTTCGCCCATTCAATTTATAGAAGCGACATGAGTAATCGTTTTTAAAATATATATATTCTAAAATCACACAATTTTTCGTAAACACAAATGAATTTTTTTTCTCCAATTTAATTACGGAACATGCTCCTTCGATGAATAAATTGATTTCTGTGGATAATCTAGAGCCACTATCTCTAGGATAAATCGTATATTAAAGTCCACGTGTCGATGATTATTTATTATAAAATGTTTCAGATGTTTTGGATTTAAAAAAAAAAAAAAAAAAGATGCAAACCGAATTTAGATTGCAAAAACTTTAAAATATTACCCAGATGGGTCGGCGATTTTTACTGCGCTAACTTGTCCCCTTTGTGAATGTTGTGCTACCCTCAATTATTTCCGCATGCACAGTCAAACTTAATTTCGCTTTTTTTTGCGACAACTTTAGTCCAATTATTGACTCCCCTATGCAGGGAGGCCTAATCATGCGATCTAGCTTGTGAAAGTTTCAGCAAAATGGACATCGGATTCCATGGCCACGATCTTATGAATATAAAGCAGATGAGAAGTGTCCAGAGAGTCCCGTAAAGGACTACCAATTTCTGCGGCCTATGAAGTGTTAATTTCCTCCCTCGGATTTGTTTCACACGAAAAGCGGGGAGGCATGCGGAAAATAGGTATCGGAAGTCGCGACCTAAACTAGATCGAAAACGGCACGATAGGGTCGCGCCCTCAAAATGATTTCGAGGGCCATGCAGCCTGAGCGTATGGAGTTTTCATCAGAGGGGGCATTGGACGGATCGGCTCGTGAGTGCGATCATGCAGGTAGTCGATTTGAAAGGGGCCGGATATCACTTGTCATGCGAGAGGGATTTACACGACATGCTTGAATATACCCCCGCCGATATCTCCTAAACCCTAAGCTATGCTCAACACATTTATCCCCGAACTTTTTTTCTTGCGATACAAAAAGCTCAAAATCGATGCATTTACCCAAAACTTATAACGATATGACAAATTTACCTCAAAATTTTTTCTCGTGATATCAAAAATCATAAACTTGTCTTCATGCGACACATCCATCTAAAAAAATTTGGGATCAATGTGTCGCATACCTATACTTTTGAGGTTTTTGGTGCAAAAAATAATTTGGGATAAATGTGTTACATGTGTATAAGTTTGAGGGTTTTTCGTGTCACGAAAAAAAAGTGTTGAGCAAATGTGTCACACGGGCACGAGTTCGAGATTTTTTGTGCCACCAAAGCACAGTTCAATAATATGTGCCACAACAAGCATAGTTCGGAATTTATTTATTTTTGCAGCTTTTTTCCTATATTATTACATTATCGTTGCAATCATTTCTCTCGTTTTACAATCATCTCTACCGTTCATGGCGTAATCTCCACATTTAAAATGTCCAAAATGTCATCATAGCCTCATATAAAAGTAATAAGTAACCCAAGGACTAAAGAGCTTCCCCCCCCACAAAAGCTCAAACAAAGAAATAATGAAAAAGATGCAACCTTTTAAGACGCGCTCATGAATCCACGATCCAAAAAAAAAAAAAGCGCTACCGATCTTCGCTTTCAGCGTAAAAAAGGACTCGAAAAGGGAGGGGCAAATGGGGAAAAGGGAAATGTAATTTTATTTTTATCTTCTTCTTTTTTTTTTTTCCTTCAAATTGGGGGTCGAAAAGGAAATGTAAGGTGAAAAGCATCGGAGGCAGCCTTTCTCTACCAAACAAAAGGAAAAGGATACAGCACGAGCGTGCCATCATTAACACGGCGGATCAAAGTTAGAGCCCAACTTTTTATTACGTGCTAATTGATGACTCGCATTCACAGATCACAAAAAAAAAAAAAAAAAAAAGATTACCCAATCATATGAAATAATTGGTGTTTTATTCATGTGAGTGAATTATTATTTACCTTTTCTTACCCATGACTTGGTCGGCGGCAAAAATGTTTCTAGTTTAGCTTTATCTTCCATGAGAAATGTTGTTTTTTTTTTCCCTCTTTTATAGTTTTTCCCTTTGCAGATTTAAATGCGGGTCGATATATCTTGCTTAACATTCGGGAGTGGTAAGGGCGATTAATGTTTTGCAAACCTAGCGGCCCTTTCAATCTGGCTATTCGAAAAGGAGAAAAAAAAGAGACGTTTGATGCTTATCAAAGATATTAAGAAGGCGCCGATATATATATATCATGATTTAATAGTTCGTGCTTTTTGAAGTTTACAATGTCCTTTTTGTTACGAAGTAAACGACAAGCAAAAAGTAACAAGTAGATTGTTTTGGGCCTTCAAAGTAAAAAAACAACGGAATAAAAAAGCAACTCTAATAGTGTACTCTGCAAGTCCGGAGGAAAAAAAAACAATTAGACGTGCCAAATCCGTCATGAGATGGAGTTTGCGAGGGCTCATCAATGCATGGGGTGCGATTCACTTGGTTATTCTCTCTCATCGAGATCACAAATATGAAGGCCTTTCTTATAAATAGAAAGGCTGTATTTTCCTCCATTCCTATCTCGAGAAAATTTCCTCTTTTATCATTTCTAATTGGTGATAAACCTCATCGTTGGCTTGGCTGCCCACGGGCCTGTCTAGGTCCGACTCCAACCACAAAAGCTCGAGTCGGACTTTTTATACAAGCTTGGGTAATAACATTTAGTGAGAGCCTAGGCCGACTACGATGGGATCGAACCTAGTCCGGTTCGGTTTGAAAATTTGTATATAACAGTTTCATCACTAGAGGGCTTGGACATAAGTTTAGGTCCAGCCTCATGGCCTAGCTTGATTCGGGCATACCCAATTATGACTTCTAATTAGTGAAATTTTTAAAGAAATTTTACACCTAGATAGCCCCCTGTTTAAATTTTTGAGAATAAACATACTATCCCTCTCCTCTATCTCTCACACATCCCGCGCCCTCATTCGCCTCCTCGCTCTATCCATACACCCTCCTCAAAAAATTGCATCGCCATCACCTTTGGCCTATCGCCTCCATGATGCTTGAATCACATACCATCCGTGCAATATTTCGCCGTTGCCGACACATTTATACCTGCGCAAAGTACCTATTAATGAGGCATTTGGCAAATCAAACTCTTCTCTCTCCCTCTTAGAGAGAGAAGCAAGACATGATCTTAGAAAAACGAAGGGAACGTTCAATCGCAACCACCCTCTTTATAGGGGTTAGTGGTTACCATAAGAGTACAACAGCAGTTGTAGAATGTTGTATTTGAGCCATGATTAATGCTCATAAAATCTCAATTTAGAGAAGTTTCCAAAGTTGAGATTTCGAGAAAAGACAAGCACTTTATGGAAGCCCCCGGCATGTTGGTGTTCGAAGATAGGCACTCGAGTGTGCTAACCTTCAAACTCTCGACAATATATGTGTCCGTGATACTTCAAATCCCTCATATAATGAACGATGCCTTGTGATGCTATTCACAAATAAGATCTACCTTTATATGACCAAAGCATTTTCGCGTGATTGTTCACCAAGCTATATGGTTATAAATTGTGTTAGAGCAAGAGCACCGACCACCTCTAGTAAGTTTATGGCTTGTGGAAGGACTAGACTCCCTATACGAAGAAAGCGGAAAGTGATCACTAGGTTAAGATAGCTCGGACAATATGCGATTTCTAACATACTTCTAAGATGATAAGAGGGGAAAAAAGATCATGTCACATGTCGAACAGAGGGAGGATCTTTGGGAGTATAAGTCACACACTAACGAGAACGTTTGTGGTTTAAATGAGGAAGTTCGCGACAATCAAGACCCATTTTGAATCGGTTAGATGTTATGAATTGTAATGTCATCATAGTTAAAATCTACTCCAACTAATCACTACTTTATATGTATAACAATCTAAATTTTCGCAAATTGAATTATTGAGCATAGTAGCTAATTAAAGGTAAGGATTAGTGGTAATTTTGGACCCGAGATTCTGAATTAACAGTGCAACGGTCAAGTGACCGATCAAGGTGACGATTGGCACGAAGGTTGTTCCGGAATTGGATCGCGAGGACCTCGACCCGGCTCTTCCTTTTTCCACCGCCTCTCACATCTCACCCGTTATAAAGACGCTCATGTTTTCCTCTCTCCTCATTACCCCTCATTTCTTCTTCATGGACGCCATTTCTTTGCCTCCAAGTCTCTCTTTTTCTCTCTTCTCTCTCGCGGCTCATCTCTCTCGCCCAGCCCGACGTCGACTCTCATCCACTCCACCAGCTCGAGCTCTCATCCTCGAGCCTTAAGCTCGACCTCAGCTCAGCTCTGTCGTCCCCTACACGCTCACCTTCCCTCTCTCCCTATTCGGCCGCGCGCGATACCCACGGAGGAACGAGTAGCCCGGGCTCATTTTAGCCCCAATCCAGCTTTTGTCTTCTCTGTTTGGGATCCTCGGGCAAATGTCCCTCTACCCTTAACTCTATTCCGCCCAATCGAAGCTTGTTTTAGCCCGGATCGTCAAATTGGAAATGGGTTTCTTGAGCGGAAGTTCGATTTGCATGGAAGGAAAAATAAGCTTATTCGGATGAGCCGTTGCTTAATCTAGTGCCCTTAGGTCTTGGGCAAGTTAGTCCTGAGGCCTGATCGTCTTGATTTTCGTTGAATCGAGGTTAATTGAAGTGGACGCCGAAGAGGGTGGCTCGGCCATGGACAAGGAGGAGGAATTGGAGACCACGGTTTGTTCTTGAGGATTTAGGCATAGGGCCAAAGGCAATTGGAGTATCCATCCTTTCCACTAGCCTAACTATTTGTTCGCTTGATTGGGCGCGAGGACGTGAGTTGTGTCTGGATATGTGTGCTTGAACGTTTTGTATGTGGGCGTTTGTCCGTGTGTATCGAATGGGGTGTGAGAAGTGGCGTGTGTGATGGGATGGTCTTACATTTTGGTGTTCGGTCGGGTGGCCGTGGGATGCACGTGGTTTGTTCGGGTTCTGCCCGCTTGCATGGTGGAGTCCCATGGTTCGTGAATTGCCGAGTCGCGACGTCGATTGCATTCATGCTAAGAATCGAAGTATGTACGTGGTTGATGTCTTCACGTGTTGATTTCTGAGCTGGATTAGCTGGTGTGAGCTTTGTGTATTGGTGGTTGAGTAACACGTGTAGTTGACTAAAAGAACCGAGGTCCTGTCTACCTGTATCCTAACGAGGATGATATATATATATATATATGTCCGTTTGTGTTCTCATGATTCTCATGGCCGGCGTCCCATAGATGAAATGCTGGGTAAAATCTAGAATCGAGGCCCGTGTCCCTCGAATATAAAGTGAGGCATGTGTTCCTCGCATACCATTGCCCCGTGTCTCATGGTTCGGTGCTAAAGTGAAAATGGAAAGTTAAATGAATCATGTGCGTGCTCATGTGTGTGAAAGTTGTGCATTATGTGAAGTTAGTGTTGAATTTTCATTCACGCCCGAGATTATTTATTTGGTGTGGGTGCCGAGTCCCATTTGATCAGGTGATAAATAGTTAGTTTAGTCGGTAGGTTAGACACTTTTACTTGCGAAGCTTTCGCTCACTCTCTTGTTGCTAAACCTTTTCGGCTAGCTAGGTTCTTTTAGCCGCAGCAAAAAGTGAAATACCTTGGAGCCGCAGACGGAAGCAGCGGATAGTACCCGGAGTAGTTTCGTTCTTGAATCTTCTAAATGTACTTTGTGTTTTGTTTTGTAAATAAGATAATGTAACGTAATTAACTAATAGCTATATATATATATATATATATATATATATAAAATCAGAAGTTTGTCGGCCATGTGTGCTATTTTATTGGGTGGTTTTAATGCATGTTTTCGTAGGAAACCCTATTAAAGCGCGTGCCATTTTTTCTTTTACGCATGCTCTTGTACTTTTTTTTTGGATGGCTCACTGCTTGTTTTCTAGTTGTTTTAGCTTTCCCATGCGCCTGTTATTACATATAATATTACATTAATTCAGAGCTCGTAGTTAATGTTGAGCGGCACCCTGGGACGCTGAAGCTCTGATAGATGAAGGGTGTTACACTATGGTTCCACCATGATCAGAGTTGATTCTCAAGCTAACGGTCAAGGAGCACTCTTTAAGACATGTTGCCTTTTGGATAAAATGTTGAAATGAGAAATACTTTTTCTGCGTCGTTCCAAGAAAAATTAGAGCAGAAGGGATAGCTTATGAAAATTCAAAAATTAATATCACAAAAAAATCTCAAATTGATAAATCTGCGATAAAAAATTTCAAATTAATTTTTTAATCACAAAAATCCTCAAATTGATACATTTATGATAAATTTACTCAAAATTATTTTTTTGATCACCAAAAATTTCAAATTATTTCAAACTAAGACACCTTCGACAAACGGATGATAAAAATATCAAATCGCTACATACGTCAACTATCACGTATCATTTAATTCAATAATTTGACGGTAAGATTTAATAAAAATTAATGAAGAGTAAATTTATCAAGTATGTACTAATTTAGGAGTTTTTTAATGAATATAAAATTAATATGTAATGATTTAAAATTTTTTGTGATATTAATTAAAAAAGTTCGCGTTGGGATTGCACGTTATCTGGATACAACCTTTTTGCTTTTTTGTTTGTTTGTCAGCGTAATCAGCAATTGGCTCTGCAAAAGTAATAGTATCAAGTACGTGTGGCACGTTCGCAATTAGAGAAAGAAGAACTTAACAGACAGGAGAAAATATTAGGCGATCCTAGAGCACCAGCACACCCCTAAGTCAGTCCATTCAAAATTCGCCACGTGGTAAATGGGTCACACTTGGTCAAATGATTTTTCTTTTTCTCTCTCACCGTTAGTTTCCCTCTTCCCCCTCCGTTTCCTGCAGAATCGCTCTCTTCCTTCTTACTTCTATTTTCTTCTCTCCTTCTTAGTTCCAGAGGAAAAAGAAAACGAAGGAAGCACGTGTAGCCACAACTTCTTCGCCTGCATTTCTCTCCGGCCATATCATCAAACGTCGGCGACACCTTCAACTTCCCGGACTGCCTCGCTCTCGCCCTCATCCCCTCGCCTAGGCGGATAGGGTCGAGCTCTCGCCAGATCCGGCGAGGTCAGCCCTCCCCCAGGCCGCGAGGGTCGAGGCCTCGTCAGATTCGACGAGGTCGGCCCTCGTCCAGGCCGCGAGGGTCGAGGCCTCGTCAGTTCAGGCTGTGAGGGTCGACAACGCACCAGATCCGACGAGTGAGCCCTCGTCCAGATACGGCGTGGGCGGTCCTCTCCGAATCAGACAAGAAGGCCGCGAGGGCGGCGGGGTCGGCATGGGCGGTCCTCGCCTGTGACCAGCCGTCGGCCATGGCGGTGGCTTGCGAATGTGAGAAGAAGGCCGTGAGGGTCGACAACTTGCCAGATCCGGCGAGGTCTGCCCTTGTCCAGGCGGCGAGGGTTGAGCCCTCGCCAGATCCGGCGAGGTAAGCCCTCGTCCAGATACGGCGTGGGCGGTCCTCGTCGAATCCGGGGATAGCGACCCTCGCCTGTGGCCAGCCGTCAGCCATAGGTACCGTGCGTGGGTATGTGACAAGAAGAAGAAGAAGAAGACGACGACGACGACGACGACGGCACTGAAAAGTGAAGAAAGTAAAAAGTGGAGAGAGAGGGGGTAACGGGAGATGTAACGGCGAGGAAAGGTTTAACAGAGTGAAAAAAAATTAAGATTAATAGTGGGACCCAATTTGCCGCGTGGCGAAATTTGAGTGAATTGACTTTGACATATGCTGGTAATCTAAGAGCACCTAATATTTTCTCGGCAGGAGAAGTTGGGAGGCAAAAGCATATGCTTTTGATTCCAAAAGATAAAGATAAAGATGAGATGACAGGAAAAAAAAAGGACCCTTCTCTTTGGAGGTACCCTAGAAAAAACACAGTAATCATCGTCATCATTTGTCTTTGTTGATTCGGACACGCATGAAGTGCGAACGATAAGATAGCTCACTGACGTAAGATATTCATGGCCGGGTCAATTATGCATGGAGTACAATAATTGAGACAATTAGTTCATCATTCATGATCCATACCGAATGAACATTATCAGCACGAGAGAGACGTAGTGTACCTATTCGGCTCGTGGGCCAAACCCGTACGGAGTTCTCCAAGTAACCACGAAAGGTTGTGATTATTTTGGAGGTGGGTGCTGGCTTACGAATCGTTCGAGGCAACGTTTTCTGTTAGGTGTGATATTTGAAACGTCATAGACTCTCCTACTCAAGGAAGTCATATATCTATCGATGGTAGAAATGATCGGTCATCCTGTTTGCTTTCTTTTAATAAAAAATTATATTTCTTTTATTTCATAATCATTAAATCTATTAAAATCCCCAACAATAGAATGTGTCATGTCGGCGCCTCACATCAATGTAGCAGCAACGTCTGGGATCTTTTGGATGGAAAAGGTAATAATGACCATTTTTGATACTTGACCACGAGTAGATTTTTTATTCTCACGTATAAATATGTGATTTCTTGAAGGCCTCGTTTATTTTGTAAAAAATACGATATTTTTGAAATTTATTTAAAAATAATAAGAAGTCTTTTTTGGTGTTCTGCTGGAACCTGAAAATGAAAAAAAAAATAATTTTTGCCGTGTAGTGTGGAAAATCTGATTTGATTTTCCTCCATACAATCCATTTAATTATTTCTTAATTTTTATTTTTTCCTATAAAAACAATTGAATTTCTAATTTTTATTTTTTTTCCTTCTTCTTCTACCGGTCACCAGTCACAGTCGAGCTTGTCACTCGCCTATTGCCGGTGGTTGCGGCAACCGTCTAAACTAAAAAGGAAAAAAATTGGAAAGAAAAAATAAAAAGAAAAGGAAGAAGAAAAAAAAAATTCGAGTTTTTTTTAAATAAAATAAAATATAAAAACAAAATGATAAATAAAATAAAATAAAATTAAAAATAATTAAAAGGAGTGTAGGAGGAGAGCCCGCTTAGTTTGGGTGAAAGAAAGAGGATGGAAAATAATTTCCTCTCTTCAAAAGAGGAAATTATTTTTCTACTTTTGAATGTATTTTTTTAATTGGTCGAATATATTTTCCTTAATGAGTTTATTTTCCATGGATTGGACACCGGAAAATCTGAAAATCATTTTCCGAAAGTTATTTTCCGCGACGAATGGAGCCTAAAATGACAATATATTCAATACCGATGCTCTTTTATTCTATCACTCATCTTCCATCCAATCCAATCGTGTTTTGACAAAACTGATTAAGTATTTTTCATTAAGTCAAGAGTTTTCTCATTTTAAGGAGTTCCTTTTTCACATCTTAATGCTCGAAATACAACCTTTTTAATTATTGTCTCTTGGTCGTGACAAAAAACAAATAATAATAATTGTCTCTTGGTTTTCCAAAAAAACAATAACTGTCTCTTATAATTTTGAATTAGTAGAGACTTTTATGTGGAGGATGTCCTGGCATATATTTTCTTCGTTTTATGTGATTCGCCTTCATTATCATTTTTTCCGGTGGCTATTACCTTAGAGAGGAAAATTGCAAAAATAAAAATAAAATAAAATAAAATGAAGCTAGATAAAAGGGAAAAAAAAAACAGAATTCCAAGCCATCGCAAAGAGGACTGATTAAATGTACTCTGACAAGTCTAATTGAATGAGTTAACGAGTAATTATTGTGTATCTAATATGTTTTGGTTGCCTTGAACATCTATGCCGGAATCAATGTCTTTCCTATCAATTTACTTAGGGATAAATACACTAGAAATTCTAAAACTTGTCAAATTAATACAATCAAGTCTTTTCGTTAACTCTGTCCAACTTGGCCGACGAAAAATGTTGACGTGAATTTTTTTAATATTTTCTCCTTCCTACGTGGTGATGATGTGGCCAAACGATGTCCTTTTGGTCTACTGATTTTTATACAATATCTTTTTATTTTAAGTTAAATAAAAAATAAATAAAAATTATATTAAACAATAAAGTGAGAGTTGGATCTAGGCAGCATGGGCTTTTGCAGCCCAGCAAGCCTTGTCTGCCGCAGGCTAGGGCCTGCAGGCCCTTGCCTAGTTCTGTGGTCGCCGGCCACGGTGGCCCGATGACCCCCACTAATCAATTTCCCACCATCGCCGGACCTTCTCGGTAATGGGAAGTTTGATGTTTGGTTAAACCTTAATATTGATAATCGCAATCGGCTTTTCCAATGTATAGAATGATAATTCGAAGAGGAAAAGACCGATAATACCACCATTTAATTGAAAATGACTTTTTACAACAGGGATTAAGAAGCCCATGTTATTGGCCCATTAGCAGCACCAATTGGCAAAATGACTATAAATTCCTCTAATCGTGTATTTTAATTGGTCGGACGATAAGCACGAACCAAGAGTTAGTATAGAATCTATTAATTTGAAAAACCGATTGGATGAAGTTTTCCCTAACAAAAAATGGAGGAAAACAAGGGCGATGGTAAAATAGAATTCATTTTGTCGATAATGTGATGGATAGAACTAATCGTGGTCCGGCCAATTTTAATTTTAATTTTTTTGTGATCGAAGGCCAATTTTAATTTTTTTGTTTGTGGTTGAAGGCCAATTTTAATTGACCTTAGTACGAAGGGAAAATTTCAAAAAGGGCTCAAGTGCGTTCATTTTCTCAAATAAGGTCAAGAAGTGGATATTATTTCAAATAAAGTGAAGTGATCTTATTAGTCTCAAAAAGGGCTTGAGTCATCAATTAATAGGGGCATTTTAGTCATTTAACAACTTTTTGTTATTTTTTTTCCTTTTTTCAATTTTTCAAAAAATTTAAAAAACTAAAAAGTGAAGGATGAAAATACAGGTGGGATGGCAGCCCTCTCCCGCCTGTGTTTTTCTTGTTGCTCCTTTTTTTTTTCTCAATTTTTTAATTTTTAATTTAATTTAACTAAAAATTATGTCAAAAGTGTGTTTTGACAAAAATACCCCGATCACCCGGCGAGGTGAGACTCTTATCTAAAATAGTCATGAAGACTTTAGGCCCTTATTTGAGATAATAAGAGTATTTTATGTCATTATTTGAAACAAAGATTATTTTAGGTTATTATTTGAAAAAACGAGAGTATTTGGGGCTTTTTTTTGAAAATTTTCCCTAGTATAAATGTGGTGTAACTGACGAGAGGCCCATCCGCAGTTTCCAGATGGATCAACCGGGTTCGCCATTTCACTCGAACGTTCCGTCCGTCGACCCTCCTCGAAAGACCGCGAAGGTGCGAGAATGCTCATCTCTTTCCTATATAATACGCAACCCGTCGTCTTGCAGGCCCCATCGTCAAACGATAGCAATTCTCGTCTTGTGCAGGCATTATATCAAACACTTTCTCGGCTTAGTCTCACATATTCACTGGTAACCCAGCAGCCATGTCGCTCATCCCAAGCTGGTTCGGCGGCCGTCGCAGCAACGTCTTCGACCCTTTCTCCCTCGACCTCTGGGACCCCTTCAAGGACTTCCCTTTCCCTTCCTCATCCGTCTCCGCCTCTAATTTCCCCCAGACTTTACGGGAGAACACCGCCTTCGTGAACACGAGGATCGACTGGAAGGAGACCCCGGAAGCCCACTTGTTCAAGGCGGATCTCCCCGGGCTCAAGAAGGAGGAGGTTAAGGTGGAGATCGAGGACGACCGGGTGCTCCAGATAAGCGGCGAGAGGAACGTGGAGAAGGAGGACAAGAACGACACGTGGCACCGGGTGGAGAGGAGCAGCGGGAAGTTCATGAGGAGGTTCAGGTTGCCCGAGAACGCGAGGATGGATCAGGTGAAGGCGGGGATGGAGAACGGTGTGCTCACCGTCACTGTGCCCAAGGTGGAGGAGAAGAAGCCTGAGGTCAAGGCCATAGAGATCTCCGGTTGAGTGTTGGTGAATTATGTATGGTCCTCGTTGCGACTTATGTGTGTATGTATAGAGCGAGTGTCTCTGTGTGTGTATGTTGTGTTCTGTGCGGGTTTCGGCTTCGTGTGTTCTGAGTTGGGAGTCTCTTTCCTCTTGTGTCCGAAATGGCCATGTATCGTAACTTTGTGAGTCTGTGACTCTACTGGTAATGAGATCTGATGATGTGATTTCGTAACTTCTGTTTTATACGACGTCGTAATCTCCAGGTCTTTTGATTGATTGTCTTTCTCTTTTCCCCAGGTCTTTCGATTAATTGTCTTTCTCTTGTCCCCGCTGCGCTGCTTTCGCGTGCTGCTTTGCCCTGTGGGAGTTCAAATAGTTCGTTCTTTTTCGATGATTAAATTCAATTTCTTAGAAGGATTCCTGGGAAGTGCAAATTGCGGTCGTCTTTTCAATAGGGTTTGAGGGTACCCGCGAATTGCATCGAGAGAAACTGAAAACTTGCGGGATGAAACTGGGCTGGATACCATGATACTCGATTTGAGCTCAGCGCGAGCTGCAGGGTTTCTTCTGCCGAATTGTATCGGATTTGTTAGACAACAAGATCAGATGTGTCCTGCCAAGGTTTTTATTTCGCGGGATCAGCATCAGATCAGAGAGAAGTGATCAAGTTTACTAGCTCTTGTAGTGCAGTGTGTGAACAAGCACCTCTCCTGATGCTTGGCTCGATTTGCGTCTTTGAAAACTGCGGCTCTCTGCCTCATCTCTTTCCCTTCCCCATCAACCAGCGGTCTCCTCGCTAGTCACTGCTTTGCTCTATTTCTTTCTGGTTTAGATCGCCTTCCAACGCCAGTCCCACCCTCCAAGCATGTCAGTGGGATTCCTTCAGAAATGCTTTCCAAGGTCAGAATTCCATCCGCAATGGGTCCAAAAGCGTCCCGCGGAACGGTGTGCTAAGAATTCCTCCTGCGGATCCCGTCTCACATCATGACCAGTTTCTCCAATGTCTTCTTCGACCTCCAGGTGAGGGCTCGATCCACTCTCCCGAGCCTCTGACTGAGCCAGGTCGGACCACCCAGAAGAACGGCTGGCCGCTGTTTGCCAGCTCCCAAGCTGTTTCTGCAGACTCTTCCTGATCCGTTGAAGCCAAGCTTCCAAAGCTCACATATGTGACTGAATTGTTAGCTTGCTTAAAAAGCCACAACAGGCAACAGGTTTCTTCCTCCAATACGCTGGTTGGTGAAGCTGGAGCAACCTTGTGCAGTGAGCCTAGCAAGAGAAACAGCGTTCAGTATTGTTTCTGGAGTTGGTCCTTGTAAAAGTTTCTCAGGGCAGTCCAATGTGCTCCAAAGAATGCCTGAAAGATGCGGTGATATCGACCACCATAGCTGCTAACTTCATCATGGGTTCTAAATCGCCAGGTAAAAATAGGCAAGTCCTTGCATCTCGGGGATAAGCACCTAGAACAGGATCTTTCGATGTTGGATATGAAGTGTCAAGGTAACGCAGCTTAGCACGCATTTGCTTCAACGCGATCCTAGACAACATAAAAACTAGTACAAGCTTTGGATGTTCCAGCAAGTCAAAACTCAAAAGAGAGAGACTCTTTTTATTCCTATTTCATACGCCGTAGACATACTTTCTTCCTAGTTTGATTGCTAGACATGAATACGATCTTTCAGTTTAGCATAGTACGACCAAAGAAAGCACGTTCCTAACATCCACAGTAACCTTTGATTGTTCGTTTGGATTTCTAGTGAAGTTACTGCCACGCTACATCACTGAGGTGTTTCTTTAGTGTGCATCACTCAAGATAACGAAGAGCTTACTGCCCACTTTAATATCTGAAATGTCTGAGGACTGAAGATACATTTTCGAGGGAAGAAAAGCTTTCTGTTGGATCCGAGGGAATTTTTGAAAAGCAGCAGGGTGCCGATGCTACTTGCGCGCAAAGCCATGCTAGGAAAAGCTTCAGAGGATGAGCTGCGGCTTCTGAGAAGTACATCAACGTATCATAAACCACGCGAGAGATATTTATTCTCGGTCACTCCTTCCATTGACATCATAGACATGAAGATAAAATTGGGGAAACCGGACGGATCGGGATGATCGAATTGAGCGTGAGCTATCATACGATGGAGAAGCGCCCTTGGAATGCAGGACCGACCTCGAATTGAGCATCGGGGTTGCGCGTCCTTGAAAGGAACACCAGGACTAGCCCCAATCTGCAGTTGCGTCTCTTCCCTCGTCCCTCCATTTCTCTCATCTGACTACAACCGGAGCCTCGGTCCCGGATCAACTGAACATATGAAAGGTCTTACATTGAATATAATATATTCAATACTAGATCATAGACATTGTTGCGTAGAAGCAAACGATCAAACAATAAAATAGATAGAAGAAGAAAATAAATTGGGCATCACATGTACGTGGTTTGATCGTAGAGATCAACGTCCACGGAAAGAGCAAAGAACGAATTTCACTATAAAACAAGCGATATACGGAGATTATAAATCACATTCGAGTTATTTAAATATTTTTAGTATTTTTCAATCTCAATTATGTCCGATAACTTGCGGTGTTTAGCCTCGTAATTCCTCAATAAAAAATTTCTCAATTTCGCAAAAGTGTTGGTATATGGGTCTTACGATGTGCGTCTATGTGGGCAATTACATCTCGCCCACTATAGATAATCGCAAAAGCAGTTATTTGCTATTGCTAATTTGAACGGGAAATAAATCACGTCTTTTGAAAGACGTTTTTATCTCCTCTCCCTTCTCACAGTATTTCGGTCGTACTCCGGAGAACACGAACGACGCTTTCTCTCTCTATACTATTGAATCGCAATTACACGAAGGGACTCTCGAGACAATGAAGTCGATATCTAATCTGTGGCAATTATGATATGTCCTCGTGATGTATTCGTTTCCCGATCGGTGATGCAAGTTGTGTTATAGGCATATTTTTCCGCAAATTCGGTGTTTAGACGAATGGATTTGGTCTCCGTCAGAAGGAATTAAACAAAATCTTAACATAAGAATTTCACGGCTGTAAACACTAGCTAATCTTCGCCAGGATGCAATTGAGCACGGCCCCACAAACGCACGACGAAGTTGCCTCTGTATAGTAACAGCACTTTCGTTGAAGCACTCATGGCATCGCTTTCATCTTGTCTGCCAAGGCACTCACAACAATCCAAATATATATATGTACGGAATTATAGGAGAGCGGCTTTTATGCAATCAGACATGTCGAGGAAACAAAAACTACACGAGGAGAATCTAAATATTCTGCTGAAGGCGACTCATCCCATCTGATGGCATTGAACTCCACTGCTGCTGACATGACCGGTAGCTCGTTATTTACGTTTGATGAAGCGATTAGAACTTGGTTTTAACATGAGAGTGCTAGTAACCTTTCTCCAAAGAATCACCCGATTGGCCTCACAGAACAATCGTCTCGGAGCAGAATCACGTACACATATGGATCGTAGCCGACACTTTACGTAATCCGATAGAGCTTGTCTAAAACTCCGAGACACCTAGAGAAGCCAGGACTCCGAAGCACAAGAGCTCCAAAGTCTGCATCATGTCAAGCACCTCGCTATTTCTTGTGATGAATCAAGTGCATCGAGAAATACTGAGCTCCACGTCTCGGTTGCTGTGAAAATCGAATAGGTCTGGGGGGGTACCAATCTGTTTCAAATGGGAGAGTTCTGAATGGACTAGAATCTAAAGCCCTGACAGATACCTATCACCTCTATGGAGAATTCTAGATGTATTCCGCTTTCATTTTTTATTGACTTGTTCTACCATGCGTTATCATTACATCGTATGACCGATAATGACATGACCATCAGTATCACATAGAATATCTTCTTCACGCGTGTGGCATGGGAAGGAGTAATGATAATCAATTCAAATGATCCATAAAAATGAAATTGAGAATAGTCCAATGGGCAAAAATGAGGTTCGGTTAAAATTTAATAACGATAATTATCGATATCAAACTCTTTTCACGAGTAAAAAGATAATTCGGAGAGAAAAAAACTATCGGAACTACTATAAAATAGAGAATGACGTCTTACGACACGGGTTAAATTCGCGTTTGATTCAGCATTTTGAGCTTCAACAGTCCTATGAAACAAAATTGAGATGCTTAGTTCAATATTCTCAATTGCCTTTAAGTTAGCGACCCACCCTAAACTCCTTTTAACCTATTGGAAGTCCCACCCAACATTGGCATTCAACATTTTTCAAAAGGTTACTTTCAAGGTTAATGAATTTCTTTTTCTTTCAACTTTGTCCTCACTAATGATTTTCGTTTTCTAGTTTTGCCTCCATAACTAATGTTCATCGTCTCCCTCTCTGTTAGTCCAGATCAAGATTTGAGTCACCCGTTTGATGCTCCGTCGAGCGTTGCGTGAGGCTCGCCGATGGTGACCTGTCTACAATCATGGGCTTGGTCACCGAGGTTGAGTTTCATGCGAGTGCTGGTCGCTGGTTTGGCGCTTTACCAAATGTCGTGCAAGGCTCGTCGACGGTGGCCGAGGGTCCTGGTTTGCTTGTCTAGGTTCACGTGGAGCTAGGTCGCTTGTCTGACGCTTCGCTGAGGGTCTCCATGCATTTGGATTGATAGTCATGTGTCTGGGATGGCGATCACCGAGGTCTTGCGACCATGAGTGTCACCTCGCCTAGGTTGAACGAGGTTGCGACCTAGGTGTTACTTGCTTGATCTCTTTGATGGAGCGATTGTTACTGCCTTTCAGGTTTGCTTCCAAGATGAGATATCTCCATTTCTCAGTAGCCATATCTTTTTTTTTTTTTCGTATTGTCTTACTAAACTTCAAAGTTACTTTGCAAAAATACCTAAAAAATTACTTAATCAAAACAGCATTCGCTTTGAGCGAATGGATTTTGTGAAAAAAATTTTTGGTTAATGATTTTTTCAAAACTCTACCAAATGCATTCTAAAAATCCCATTGTTGTAACTATCATCGGTCCAACATATGCCTATTAGAACGGGGAACTCCTCGAATCGTGTCTTTTGATCGGTGGAAAATAAACTTGAGTAGTATTCATAATTTGTGATCCATTAGATCTAATTGGCCGGACAAAATTTCAATTAATCAAAAACATAGGAAATTAAAGGCGCTAACAGAAAACAAATTGAATTTGGTTTTTGGGGGCAAATTTTGTTTTTTTTGGGTCGAAAGCTTTGTAAGGACCATCTCTTTTTCATTTTTTGTTTCGGTCGAGATCGGACGAAGCCCGGTCGGCAGTTTCCAGATGGATCAACCGGGTTCGCCATTTCACCCGAACGTTTCCGTCCGTCGAACCTCGAAAGACCGCGAAGGTGCGAGAATGCTCCTCTCTTTCCTATTTAATAACCGACTCCTCCTTTTCCGAGCCACATCGTCGAACGACTGCAACTCTTGTCTGGTTCAAGCCTCTTATCAAGCACTTTCTCGGCTTAGTCTCACATATTCCCTGGTAACCCAGCAGCCATGTCGCTCATCCCAAGCTGGTTCGGCGGCCGTCGCAGCAACGTCTTCGACCCTTTCTCCCTCGACCTCTGGGACCCCTTCAAGGACTTCCCTTTCCCTTCCTCGTCCCTCTCCGCCTCTAATTTCCCCCAGACTGTCCGGGAGAACACCGCTTTCGTGAACACGAGGATCGACTGGAAGGAGACCCCGGAAGCCCACTTGTTCAAGGCGGATCTCCCCGGGCTCAAGAAAGAGGAGGTCAAGGTGGAGATCGAGGACGACCGGGTGCTCCAGATAAGCGGCGAGAGGAACGTGGAGAAGGAGGACAAGAACGACACGTGGCACCGGGTGGAGAGGAGCAGCGGGAAGTTCATGAGGAGGTTCAGGTTGCCCGAGAACGCGAGGATGGATCAGGTGAAGGCGGCGATGGAGAACGGTGTGCTCACGGTCACTGTGCCCAAGGTGGAGGAGAAGAAGCCTGAGGTCAAGGCCATAGAGATCTCCGGTTGAGAGTTGGGCGAGTCTATGGTCCTCGTTGCAACTTGTGTGTGTGTACATAGAGCTGAGTGTATGTGTGTGTATGTTGTGCTCTGTGTGGGTGTCGTCGTCGTCGTGTGTTCTGAGTTGGGAGTCTCAGTCCTCTGGTGTCTGATATGGCCATGTATCGTTACTATTGCGGCTCTCTCTACTGGTAATGACTAATGAGATCTGATGTTGTGATTTCCTAACTTTTGTTTTACGCGACATCGTAATCTCCAAGTCTTTCGATTGTTCGTCTTTCCCTTTTCCTGCTGCGCTGCTTTCGCACGCTGCTTTGTCCGGATGGGAGTTCAATTAGTTCGTTTTTGTTGCGTTGATTAAATTCAATTTCTTGGAAGGAATCCTGGGAAGTTCCAAGTGCCGTACTTTGCAAATTGGGTTAATCTTTTCAAGTGGGTTTGAGGGTACCTGCCAAATGCATTGAGAGGAGCTGAAAACTTTTGGGGGTGAAACTAGACTTTAGACCATGATGTACTCCTTTTGAGCTCGGCGCGAGCTGCAGAATTCCTTCTGCCGCATTGTATCGGATTCGTCAGATAACAAGATGAGATGTCCCGACAAGCTTTTTATTTCGGCGTAATCATCATCAGATCAGAGAGAAGTGATTGAGTTCATTTGTTCTCAGCTCGATTTCGTCTTTGAAAGCTATTGCTCTCAGGCTTTCCTTTCCCCATCAACCATCAGTCTCCCCATTGCTTGCTCTATTTCTTTCTGGCTTAGATCACCGTCCAACTCCAATCCCGCCCTCCAACCAAGGCACAAGTATCTCAGCATTCAAATTCTGGTCCCTGAAGCACGGTCTAAATATCCATCTATATATCATTGGGTTTCCTTCAGCAATGCTTTCCAAGGTCGAATTCCATCGGCAATGGTTCCAGAAGCCTCCCACGACACCGTGTAATTAAACTTCCTCCTGCGGAGCCCATCTCACGTCACAGCCAGTTTTTCCCATGGCTTCTTCGCACCCTTCTGGTAAAAGCCGGATGAACTCTGAGCCTCTGACTGAGCCAGGTCGGACCACCCAACCCCCAAGCTGTTTCTGCAGAGTCTCTTCCTTATCCATTGAAGCCAAGCTTCCTAACCTCACATATACGACTGAGTTATTAGCTTGCTTATCAAGCCACAACAGGCAACCGGTTTCTTCCTCCAATATGCTGGTTGGTGAGGGCGGAGCAACTTTGTGCAGAGAGCCTAGCAAGAAAAACAGCGCTCGGTATTGTTTCTGGAGTTGCTCCGTAACTGTTTCTCAAAGGCAGTCCCCTGTGTTCCAAGGAATGCCTGAAGACGCGGTGACATCAATCACCATAGCTGCTAACTTCATCCTAAATCTCCAGGTAAAAATAGGCAAGTCCTTGCACCTCGGGGATAAGCGCCTGGAACGGGATCTTTCGACGTTGGATATGAAGTGTCAAAGTAAATGCAGCTTAACACTGAGCACCATAAAATTACTATCACGCTACATCACTGAGGTGTTTTTTTAATGTGTGCGTCACTCGAGGTAACGAAGAGTTTATTGCGCATATTAACATTTGAGCGTTTCTTGTGTATATTAATATGTGAGGATCGAAGATACCTTTTCAAGGGAAGACGAACTTTCTTTTGGAGCCGAGAGAATTCAGAGAAAACCAATAGTGTGCCGACACTACTTGTGCGCAAAGCCATATGCTGGGAAGCTTCATGAGCTGCGGCTTCTACAAAGCACATCAACGAATCAAGAATCACGCAAGAGATTTTATTCTTGGACGCCCCTCCCTTTGCCATCATATCCGACAATACTTGGCGGAGAGGTCCTTCACAGTTGGTGTTGAGATTCGCTGCAAGAGCTATGGGATCCCCAGATGAAACAACATCCTTTGGTAAGCAGCAGGGAATAGAGAGGAACATAAAATTGGGGAAACCGGACGGATCGGGATGATCGGATTGAGCTTGAGCTATTACGATGGAGAAGCGCCCTTGGAATGCAGGGCTGACCCCGAATTGAGCATCAGGGTCATGTGTCCTTGAAAGGGACAGCGGGATGAGAACCAATCTACGGTTGCGTCTCCGTCCTCGCCCCTCCATACCTCTCATCTGATTACAACTAGGGCCTCGGTCCTGGATCAACTGAACATATGAAAGGTCTTGTATTCAGTATCAGGTAATAGGCATGTTAAGCAAAACGAAGGCAGACTTTTCTAGTTCATTTGTCTTTCTTGCCTGGACAGTAACATAAAATGTGGCAAACAGACCGACTACACTATCGAAGGGCGACGGGAGTAAAGGAGAGTGGCTTTCGTGCTATGAGACATGTCGACGAAGCAAAACTACAAGAGGATTCCTGAAATTTTGTTTCCTTTCATGTCTGGGTTTGCTCAATCTTATGTCAAAGCCAGCAGAGAATAATCCTCTTCTCTGGCAGCTAGCTTCTTTCACCCAGGACTTCTGGTTAATCTTGCTTCCGTCCCAAAACTTGCTCTTACCTCTTTGCAGGATCTAAGTAATCTGCTGATTGCGACTCCTCCCGTCTGATGGCATTGAAGTCCACTGCTGCTGACATCGCCAGAAGCTCGTTCTTCACGTTAGAAGAAGCGATCATAACTTGGTTTAAGCAAGAGGGTGCTTGTGACCTTCTTAAAAGAATCACCATTTCGGCCTCACGGGACAACCGTCTCGGCGCAGAATTGCATACACATATGGATTGTAGCCGACACTCAGCAACCTCACGTAAGCTGATAGAGCTTGTCTAAAACTCCCAAGACAGCTAGAGAAAGCAGGACTCGGAAGCGCAAGAGCTTCAAAGCCTGCATCATGTCCAATCTATTTCAAATGGAGAGTTCTAAATGGACTAGCATCTAAAGGCCTGACGGATACCTATTACCTTCACCCGCGTATTATGAATTCCATCCTATTTGATGTCGAATGTATTCTGCTTTCATTTTTGATTGACTTGGTTCCACCATTAATTTTGCAATCTTCTTCACGGGTATGGCTGGGAAGCAGGTAACGATCATCATTAGAAATACCCCTTGAATTGAGGTTGTAACTTCATTGATCCAATATATGTCATATTGGAAGAATGCTGGAACTCCAAAATAGCGAATCGTATCTCACGGCACATGTTAGTGATCGGTGGAACATTTTAAACTTGAAAAGCTTTGGGTACTAAATGAGATGTTGGGATCCATTAGATTTAATCGGCTTCGACAAAGTTTTATTTAAGCAATTCCAAATTCCTTTTAACCTAATGCAAGTCCCGCCTAACATTGAAATTCAACATTTTTCAAAATGCCTACTCTCAAGGTTAATGATTTTTTTTTCAATTTCTCATTCATCTTTGTCCTCACTGATGATATTCGTATTCCAATTTTGCCTCACAATTAGTGTTCATTGTCTCCCTCTCTGAAGTTCAGATCAAGATCTGTTTGAGGCGCCGATGCGGTGAGGCTATTGGCCGGGGATCTAGGCTCACACGTTTGGGACAACAATCGTGGGGTGTGAGTATTGGTCGGTGGTGGTCGGTCGCGCACCTAGTTGTTACTTGCTTGACCTCTTCGATGATTAGATTGTCACTGCTTTCCAGGTTTGCTTCCAAGATGAGATATCTCCATTCCTTAGTAGCCATGCCTTTTTTTTCCCCCTATTTTATTGAGGATTAAGTACACTATAAGTGTCAAACTTATGTAAACACGCTTATTTTAGCGCAAAAGTTTCAAAACGATTGCTTAAATGCCAAAATCGGAGAAAAACAATCATTTAAGTGCCAAATCACAAAAAGTTCGGTCAAATGAAATATGTGACTTATATGTTTAACTTTATTATCCGACGTAGCATATTTTTTTTATATAAATTCTGGCCACGTATATTTCCACGTAGACTTATAAAATAAAAATTTTAAAAAATAAAAATAAGATGAAAATTAAAAAAGAAGGGGTGGGGTTTCATTCAAGCGAGGGCAATGCAGCCTTGCCGCCGTCGCCCCCCCCCAAACCCCATTGTCGGCAATAATAGCCCTTTGAACAGACCCTGCACTTTTTTTTTTTATTTAAATCTTCAGCTTATTTTGTTTTTAGTTTTAATTTTTTAGTTAATTTTGAAGTTTAAGTTCATGTGTGCTTCCGACGAGCCACGTGAGCTCAAATATTAATAAAAAAAGTCAGGTAGGATTTTCGACAAGCTACGTAAGCTAAAATCGGAGTTGACATTTAAGTGATCATTTTTTTTAAAAATTGACATTTAAGTGATCGTTTTGAAAGTTTTGGCACTAAAGTGAGTATTGTACACAAGTTTTGATATTTCTAGTGTACTTAAATTGTTTTATCAAACTTCAATGCTACTTTGCGAAAATGACTCAAAAGTTACTTCAAACAGTATTTGCTTTGACCAAATGGGTTTTGTGTCAAAGATTTTGGTTAATAATTTTGCAAAATTTCAAGACTCTACCAAACGCACCTTAGAAATCCCGTTGTTGTAACTTCATTGATCCAATATATGCATATTAGAATGCGGAACTCCTCCAATCGTATCTTTTGATCAGTGGAACATAAATTTGAGTTGTATTAATGATTTGTGATCCATTAGATTTAATAGGTTGGACAAAGTTTTATTTAATCAATAACAGAGGAAATTAGGGCTTTTTTTAGAAATTTGGTAATTTTTTTTTAGAAAATTAGGGCTAATTTTTTTTATTTACTGAAATGGGGTCCGTGCGCTCGACTACAACGGGTGGCCTTTTTTTTTTTTTTAAATTTGGAAATTTTTTACGTTTTTTAATTATTTTATATTTATAACATTTATATTTATATAAATTTTTGTAAATATAATTTTTTTTCTTTAAAAATTATTTTTATAACATAATTATCAATGATTAATTGAAAAATTTATTAAGATATGTAATTAATAAATAATGTAGTATTTATGTAATTAATTTATTTAGTATGTAAATAATTAATAAAAAATATTCATAAAATAAAATTGATAAGATATATGAAGATGGCACATCCAGATTAAAAGAACGTGGAAAACAATGCATGAGCTAAAAAAATCTAGCAAATCAAAATTGTAATAATAGATAACAATCATCAACCCCAATTACATTAATCGATATTGTTGTCCTCCTACGTGGCCTTTGTTCGGTAATGAAATCGTCTTCATTGCTCGGTAGGTCTAGTACGAAGGCGACGAGATTTCGGATGAGTAAGATGTGTAGATGATGAAGGCATATCATGTGATGGGAAGCGTTCGTGATGTGGATGCATCACCAAAGTAAGAAAATATCTCACGTTTAGATGGTACATATTCTACTGTAGAAGGGCATGGAAAAAAAGGAGAGAAATTTGATCTATAAGAACTAGAAGAATTAGCTAGAGTCGGAATCGATTGTCATGGAAGACAAAATCGACCCCTTATGAAATGGGCCCAGTAAGGTATTGAATCCCGCATTGAAATCGCTTGGCTAAACTTTAGAGTGAACCTCGAAGTAAAATGTCGTATAATAGGTCAAGGAATATGGGACAATATCATTAACTTGGATGAGCTCGTTTGGGTAATTTGAATAGTCTCGGGTGGGTCATCCTCGTGCGGCCCAATGGGTGCTATAGGTAGCGATTGAGGTGATTGCATCATTGTGATCGCCTCTCTTCATTGTAAGCATATAGACATTGCCCTAGCTATCCTCGCTATATAACATATGTTCTCTCGAGATGTAGCGGAACCTAACTATATGATTTGTTCCACTTCATCACCCTGTTCATGAAATCAAAGTTAACGAAGTTATCAAATACCAATAACTTATATTACTAAAAAAATAATTAATGAAGTAAATTAAAAGTGTTTGCACGAACCATTGCACATTCATTGTAAAAATCTACTTTCGTATGTGTCTACCGTACCACTTCATATATTCGAATGATAGTGAAATCGTTCCGGGAACACCGTGGACAATATAATCATGATGATCATCCCATATATCATTCCACCGCTTGTGCAAATCAACCCAATTCCTTGCAACTGTCCTTAATTTAATATCATGAAAGGTTGTATGATTACGCAGGAGGAGTAGATATTGCATGTTGCATACCAAACTAAAGAAGTACTCGGTTTGGATAATGCTACTCAACGATGTTGAAATAGATGAGTGAGACATGAGTCCTCCAAATGTGTTGTCCTTACAAATAGTAATGGTAGAGTTTGGAGAATGTCATCGGTGTAGGGCTCCCAAGTAATCTATTATCGTATTAAAACATATCAAATTAAATGAAGAATTAATTTAAAAGCTAACATTACATTAAACTCGTTGATTGTTGTCATTACTTACATGCACAGATGCCATTCTATCAAATTTGGAGGGCTCATGTCTCACTCATTTGTTTCCACATCGTTAAGTGGCATTATCCGGACCGATGGATCGGTCGCATTGCATAGCTCTCGATACAACCATGCAAGTGTTCCTAAACCCTAATTGTATTTGCATAGGATACTCAAGGTGCTATAGTAGTGGAAGAAAAATCAAACTAATCATGGTACTTAATTTATCTTAAAAGATAGATCTTCCAAGCAACCAGAGGATGAATGCCCTAGCATCTTTTACAGTATGGTAACCTCATTGGCATCGTTAGGAATTACATCAAAGCGTTCTCTTAGTTAGCCTAACTTTACCATTGAACCACGTAACTAGGGTGGGCGCTCGCCAAGTAAATTCTCACAAAGAGTACCCCAATTCACATTAGTGGGGTTAGTAAATGCATCTTCATTAATGGGAAGCCTCGTGAGAACCGTGATCTCCTACAGTGTGATCGTGCATTCACCTTTCGGCATATGGAAGGTGTGAGTCTCGGCGCCTTTACCGCTAGACCAAAGTCGTAATCAAATGCCAATTAAGTTGTCAACATTCCATTAAATAAACTCCTTAAAATTTCGAAGCTAAAAAATACGGTACTATGCGATCATCAAGTTCGGGTACATGCGTTGATCTACCTTGTTGACATCTAAGAACTTGATTCTTATCTATTTATAAAAAGTTTCATTAATCGTTAGTAGCAATTTTATTACGATACAATTTGTTATAAATGACGGATCAACCGCTAAATTTCTTAATTATCTCAGCTTCTCATATGGCTTGTTATCTATGTCTAGTTTGCCGTGTAAGTAGTGAATTATCCTCGGGTCCCAACTAAATGTAATTCCTATGTGCCATGTCTATAAATGAAATAGAGGAACTTAATAAATATCGCTTGAGGCGAAGAGAGGATCTCCTTCAATTACAAAAAAAATTTTAATACTTAATTTAAAAAATATTTAATACCAATAAAAGCCCTTAAGGCGAGGGAGGATGGCGAAAAAAAAGTACCGAGCGAGGGGAGGATGAGGGTGAGGTAGAATGAACGAAGGCCGGAACAAAAATAGCTCAGAGCGAGGGAGACAATGAACTTATGAGAGTTTACTCTTCAATGTCGGCTTTGCTTTATAGTAACGCCAGCCTTCATGGGTGCACATTATGCGCTTGTGAAGAAGCAGGCTGGCCGGCGCTAAGGTGCTTGTAGGGGCGCAGAGGGGATTGCTGCATGGGCCCTAAATTGGTAAATAAAAAAAAATTGCCCTAATTTTGTATTTTTTTTTAGGACTCTATTTTGAAAAAAGCCCGAGGAAATTAAGGGCGGTAACCAAATAAATAGAATTCGATTTTTTTTCCGTTCTTTTTTGTCGAAAGTCTTGTAAGGACATCTCTCTCTCTCTTGTATTTTTCTTTTTCTTTTTGAACGAATCATGGACGTTGGTCTTACGCAGTTTCTAGATGGATCAACCGGATTCGCCATTCGACACGAACGTTCGGTCCGTCGAACCTCGAATGACCGCGAAGGTACGAGAATTCTCATCTCTTTCCTATTTAGGACCCAATCCCTCCTCCTTCCGAACCACGTCGTCTAACGATAGCAATTCTCGTCTGGTTCAAGCATTCTATCAAACACTCTCTTGGCTCAGTCTCGCACTCGCGGTGGTAATCCCACAACCATGTCGCTCATCCCAAGCTGGTTCGGCGGCCGCCGCAGCAACGTGTTCGACCCTTTCTCGACCGACCTCTGGGACCCCTTCAAGGACTTCCCTTTCCCTTCCTCGTCCCTCCCCGCCTCTAATCTCCCTCAGACTTTCCGGGAGAACACCGCTTTCGTGAACACGAGGATCGACTGGAAGGAGACCCCGGAAGCCCACGTGTTCAAGGCGGATCTCCCGGGGCTCAAGAAGGAGGAGGTCAAGGTGGAGATCGAGGACGACCGGGTGCTCCAGATAAGCGGCGAGAGGAACGTGGAGAAGGAGGACAAGAACGACACGTGGCACCGGGTAGAGAGGAGCAGCGGGAAGTTCATGAGGCGGTTCAGGTTGCCCGAGAACGCGAGGATGGATCAGGTGAAGGCGGCGATGGAGAACGGAGTGCTCACCGTAACTGTCCCCAAGGTGGAGGAGAAGAAGCCTGAGGTCAAGGCCATCGAGATCTCCGGTTGAGAGTTGGCGAATCTATGGTCCTACTCCTCGTTGCAACTGTCGTCTATGCTTAGAGTGAGGGTCTGTGTGTGTATGCTGAGTTCTGACGTGGGTTTCGTGTTGTCCCGAGTTGTCGGGAGTCTTGGTCCTCTAGTGTCTGATATGGCCATGTATTGTCCTGCCGTGACTCTTTACTGGTAATGGGATTCTAGGTTAAAAGAACTGATAAGTGGGGCGTTCCTTCTGCTGCATTCTATCGAATTTGTCGGATGACAAGATAAAATTTCTGAACTGTTTTTTTTTTTTTCGGTGTGATGATCCATCATCAGATCAGAGAGAAATGATCATATTCACTAGTTCTTCCATTGCGGTGTGCGAAGAACCGCCTTTCCTGATGCTCAACTCGATTTGGATTTTGAAATCCGCAGCTTGCCGCCTCATCTCTTCCCCTTCCTCATCCACCATCAGCCTCCTCACTTTTTGCTCTACCTCTGTCTGGTCTAGATCGCCCTCCAGCTCCAATACCACCCTCCGAACATGGCACAGGTACCTTGCGTTGACGTTCCAGTCCCCGAAGCACGGTCGGCATATCATCAGGACTCCTTGGGAAACGCTTTCCAGGGTTGAATTCCAATGGGTCCAAAAGCCTCCCACGGCACGGTGCGCTAAAACATCCTTTTGCGGTGCCCATCTCACGACGCAGCCTGTTTCTCGGGTGGCTTCTTTGAGCCCGTCCGGCAACAGCTCGATCCACTCCGAGCGTCCGACAGAGCCAGGTCGGACCACTCAAGAACGGCTGGCCGCTGTTCGGCACTCCCCAAGCCATTTCTGCTAACTCTCCTGCCTCCATGGAAGCCAAGCTTCCGAAGCTCACGTATATGACTGAATCGTCAGCTTGCTTATCAAGCCACAACAGGCAATCGGTTTCTTCCTATAACATGCTGGTTGGTGAAGCCGGAGCAACTTTGTGCAACGGCCCTAGTGAGAAAAGCGGCACTTGGTATTGTTTCTGGAGCTCGTCTGCTAACTGCTTCGCAAGGCTGTCCACTGTGTTCCAAAGAATGGCTGAAGATGTCTTGATACTGTTCGCCCTAGCTGATAAGTGCATCATTGGTTCTATATCGCCAGGAAAAAGAGCCAAGTCCTTGCATCATAAGGGGATGAGCGCCTGGCACGGGATCTTTCGACGAACGATCTGCAGAGTCAAGAATACAGCACTGAGGTAACTAGAAGTTCATTGCGCTTGCTGGCATCCGAGAGTTTATTGTCTATTAGTATAAGAGGATTGAAAGAGACCTTTTCAGGGAAAATAACCTTCCTTTTGCAGCCGAGGCAATTCGGAGAACACCAGCTGAGTGCCGACGCTACTAGTGCACAGAGTCATGGTAGGATGTTTCATATAATGAGCGGTGGCTTCTGCACAGTGCATCAGCGTGTCATAAATCATGCAAGAGATTTTACTCTCGATTGCTCCATCCTCTGCCATCATATCCTACAATACTTGACAAAGAGGTCCTCCACAGCTGGTGTTGGGACTCACTACAACAGCTACGGGATCCCCAGAGGCGAGGACAGCCTTCGGCAAGCAGTTGGGTATAGACCCAAAGGTGAAACAGGGGAAACCGGATGGATTGGGATGATTGAATTGAGTGTGAGCTATTACAATGGAGAAGCCCTTGGAATGCAGGAGGGACCCCAAATTGAGCATCGGGGTTATGTGTCCTTGGAAGGGCAGGGGACTAGCACCAATCTGCGATCGTGTCTCCGCCCTCGTTCCTCCATTTTTCTCATGTGACTACGACCCGAGCCTCGATCCTGGATGAACTCAGCATATCAATGATCTTATATACACCACTGGGTCGCCGGCGAAATGCGGAGATGAAGGAAGCTTCTCTGATTAATTTGATCTTCTTGCCTGGAGAGTAACATAAAAAGGCGGCATACAAATCGATTACATCATTGAATGGTGACGGGACGGCAGGGATGAGCCTTTCATACTATGAGACATCTGGAGGAAACACCTACATGAGGACACCTGAGATATTGTTTCCTTTTCATGTCTGGCTTGCTCAATGTCATGTTAAAGCCAGCAGAGAATATTCCTTTTCTCCGGCAGGACTTCTAATTTAATTTGATTCCATCCCAAAACTGGGTCTCATCTCTTTGCAGATTCAAATCATTTTGCTGCTGAGGCGACTCCTCTTATTTGATGGCAATGAAGTTTACTACTCCTGACATCACCAGAGGCTTTACATGAGATGAAGTGATTTGAACTTGTTTTCAACATGAGTGCTTGTAACCTTCTTGAAAAAAAGAAAAAGAAAAAGAAACCCCATATGGACTTCACAGAACAATAGTCTCGGAGCAGAATCACATGCACATAAGGATTGTATCCGACACTCACAACCTTACGTAAGCTGATAGAGCTTTGTCTAACTCAAAGACAGCTAGAGAAAGCAGGACTCCAAAGCACAAGAGCTTCGGAGTCTGCATCATTTCAGACACTTAGCTATTTCTTGAGACAAATCAAGTGCATCAAAGAAATATAAAGCCCCATGACTCAGCTGCTGCGAATGTCGAACTGATCTGGGGGTTTCTCATATTCTTCTCGGCAAATATGAGAAATGCTGAAGTTTTTTCATCACCAAGTTTAAAGGGGACTAGCATCTAAAAAGCCTGAAGACAGAGATGTGAAATCAAAATCTATAGTGATAATGACCAATATTTGTGCTCCTGCTTCTTTCTGTTGTTGAATGACACGAGCGGTCTCATTGTGATGGACTTAAGAATGAAATGTTCCTCCTCGGGATGTTATCCCTACAACAACAACAACAAAAAAAAAAAACAACCAAGCCTTGTCGTAGGGTTGGCCAAAGGAATTCTATCACGCCACTGCACTTGATCTTTTGTTAGATTTTCTATGAGCACCAGTTATTACCCCGCTAATCCTGCTAACTTGGGGTCGGCAATATTTTTCCTTTTCGTTCCCTTCAAAGTGTTTCTGGGATTTGCCCTGCTCCTATTCACTAATATGTCCCGTCTTCATTCGCATCCGAAGGCCTTGTCTCATCTGAATGCCTTCGAGATGCTATGCTGAGATCTAGTGGCCACGCTTCTTTCGGTTGTAAAGCCATGTAACTGGCAAAATGGACAGACTATATGAGCTTTACTTTGGTTGCATAGTCTCAAGCATTATGCTTGTCTGGAATACTTTGCAGCCTTATATGAGCGCCTGCTATTCTTTCACTTTGTCTCCCTCGACTTTGTGAACTTGTTTAAATCTGTCCAAGATAATCGACTTTCTGTCAAAATGGGTCACGACTTGGACTTGATTGATAACAATTCTGTTTCGGGAGCTATTTCTGGCCAGAGATAGATTTTTCTATATCTATTCTATGGACGAGTTTGTAAGCAAAGAAACACGTTTGATAAGGATGAAACAAAATTTTTGTTCTTGGAAGAGAACATAAATTCGTTTCATAACAGTATAAAATTTCCACGGCTGTTGGTCGTCGGGTCTTGGATGGTTACCGATGACAGGGACGCTAGAGAAGAGAGTCGGCAAATGAGAGAGAGGATGTGAGCGATGAGAAAAATTCTTGTTTCTGTTTCGATCTAGAAATAGAAAAATAGAAAAATCCTACTTCTCATTTCTATTCCAAACTAATTTCTAGGCTAAAAATTGTTTAGGAAATAGAAAAATGAAATTGTTTTGCTAAACGAATTTTTGTTCCAAACCTATTCTCGGGAAAAAAAAAAAAAAAAAAAAAGAAAAGCAAAATGGTTATTATTCATGTCGTAAATAACGTGTTGTCCCATGAGCCTTTTAGTTTCTTTTGAAAGGTAAAAGAGTAACCTCCTCTTTACCGTTGGCAATATTTCAAATAACTATTCAAAACATTTAAAATTCCAGGGAGACCCAAATTTCCTCTATCATTTCTTTGTTCTTCGGCGGGAAAATAACATAAATTGCTTCAATGTGCAATATCATCCTTGAAATTTCGATTTGTCCAATGTGATCATTGAACTTTGGTCCAATGTGCAATATTGTTCTTGAAATTTTGGTTTGTCCAATGTGATCGTTGAACTTTGGCTCAATATGAAATGCCCTTATTAAACTTTTAATTTTTTTTACCACAATTTTTTTTAAATTTATTTAACGTGGTCCCTAAACTTGTTTTATTTAATCGATAGAATTTTAAGTACAAATTTAGGTCCATTAAATATTTATAAAAGTTTAGGGATTACATTACGTAAATTAAAAGTCATGGGCGACATTGTACATTGGATCAAAGTTCAAGGATTACATTGCATAAATCAAAAGTTAAGAGATGATATTATACGTTGGACTAAAGTTTGGAAATAATATGTATTATTATCCATTCTTTGGTCAAGGAACGATGATAAACCCAAGATGCTGGACTTAAGACACTTTATTGGAAAAGGGTAGCAGCAGAGACATTTGTTTTCTTTTCAGCAATAACTTTCTCTTCTCCACATTTTCTTTTGTAAGAAAGCAATTCCGGACAATCTACGATTTAACGTGGTCGCAGTGTCCAGATGTATGAATTGAGGCTCACACAAATAGCATGCATGCAATTATTACATAGCGTAAAGTTAACAGAGGAAAAATTATAAATAATTTTTAAATTTATTGTAATTATGTCAATTCAGTCATATACCTTTTTTTTTTTTTTACCAATTTAGTCCTAAAATTTTTTATTTTTATTTTTGCCAATTCATTTCAACAGCTAATTTTCGTCGGTGACATTGACGTAAACGTTCTTTTGAAAGCACTTTAATAATTTTTTGAATTTGTTATGATTTTTTTTCTGTTGTCTTTTCTTTTATTTAGTTTTTGATCCAACTCATTAGGCAAGCGAGGGCTTGCTCTTTGATGAGGGCCGCGACAGCCTTGCCTGGGGCAGGCAAGGCCAGATCTGGGTGAGGGGCCACGCACCCTTGCCGGCCCTAAGGATTGGGAAAAAAAACACTAAAGAAAATATAAAGAAATTCAAAAAATTCAATAAAATATAAAAATAAATTAAAAAAGCTGATATTAATGTCAACATTGTTACATTAGCACCGGTGGCCAAAATTGATCGGATAGATGAATTGGCATAGATGCAAAAAGTTTAGGATTAAATTGATAAAAAAAATTTAGTATTGGATCGACATAATTGTGATATATTTAACACCTTTTTGGTAATTCTCCTCTTGATAAATACGAATGTTCAATCGATCTTGTAACTTGTTGGGCAATTCAGGCGAACCTAAGACTGGTTTTTTGAACGGGAGGGCCATCGGGAGCGACGAAAATCAAGGATTGAATCCTCGACGCCTTTCCGCTTTTGTCATTATCAGAGGAACCGTCTTTTATATTGTTGTTCTTGCAGACGCTCGAGCGATTAGAAAATGGGCCAACAATGAATTTACAACGCATGAGTTCGTCGGTCAAGGATTATCGAAATCGAGGGAAAGCATTCTTCGTCATGAAACCTATATCACATGATCATATATCAATGAGATGTCGCTCAATTAAATCAATTATTCTCGATTACTATAATGATTATCAAATATGATATGCAATGCAAAAAAGAACAAAATTGAAAGACAAATACGAGGAAGGGAAGAAAAAGGCGAAGTAGTTGACTATGTTATGCAGCTTCGCGAAGTGTTAGGAAGCACATGTGAGTTGTGTTAGAGAAATCTCACATTAGAGAATTAATGTGATGTGAAGCTGTTAATATACCCAAATTGGCTCATAACTCATTAACTTAAGCTCTCTAAAAAAAGAATCTAGTAATCAACGCGATTTTCGGGCCAGTGGGCATTGTGGTGTAGCAACGCGAGCTCGATGGGCGTTGATGGATATTCAAGTTGAGATATGTTGATGTAAAAAGATAATTGAATTAAGGGGGAGCAAACCTAACAGTGGATCTCACACGTCATAGAGAAGCTATACATTGGAGAATTAATTAACACTTGAACCTCACACGTGAGTTGTCTTAGAGAAGTCCTATAATATATTCAAATTGGCTCATAACTCATTGGGCTTAGTCTTTTGAGTGAAAGTGAGTCCAACTGAATATATTGATGGGCTCGGACTTGGCAAGAAAGGAGCTAGAAGCCCATATCAAAACGGTTCCCTTAGGCTTAAACCTCCTTCAAGAAGGTATGAGATATTAGCGATATTAGGATATCTATTTAATTCAATTATGCATATATCTCATTTGACAATGTATATCCTTAATTAGATTATATTTCATATTATATTTATCTTAATACCTAGAATAGTTATCCAATAAATCTTATAAATAGGCTCATGTATTGTTTATTAATATACATCGAAATATACAAAAATTTTCTCTATTCTCTCCACTGCATCACCCACCGACTTACTTAGAGACGATGTCGGACGCTCCAAGCGGTGGCCGAAGCAGCGCCTACAACCCCTTCTCTCCCGGCCTCTGGTGCAACCCTTCCAGATCGCTCTCTGCCTCTGGTGTCCCTCAAAGTTTCCAGAAAAATTACTTTTACACCAGGATCGACTGGAGGGAAACCCCAGAAGCCCACGTGTTCAAGGCCGATCTTCCCGGGTTCGAGAAAGAGGGAGTGAAAGTCCAGATCGAGGACGATCGGGTGCTCCAAATTAGTGGAGAGACCAAGGCGGAGGAGGAGGACAACAACGATAAGTGGCATCTATCAGAGCGAAGCGGCGGGAAGTTCATGAGGAGGTTCAGGTTGCCCGAGAAGGCGAAGGTGGATCAGGTCAAGGCTTTCATGGAGAACGGAGTGCTCACCATCCTTGTCCCGAAGGTGGAGGAGAAGAAGACTGGGGTCAAGGCCATTGACATATCTGGTTGAGAGACAGTGATGGTAACTTCAGATTGCCGTGTGCATGCAGAGTTGAGTCTGAGGGTTTCGTCTCCCCCTTTTGTGTTTCGAGAGTCATAATAGAATATTTAGTGTTGATTCGGCATATCTTTCGGATTGTATTTTGATACTTTAGTTTGTCTTCTAATAAAGCCGGCTCTATGTAGTCTTTTCTAAATACATCGAAACATAAAATTCACAAATTCACGTTTCCGTCTTATTTCTCAAGTGTATGCATGTGGGGTTATTGTCTCTATGGCATTGATGCAATCCGAGCTAGCAATACTTTTACGTAAAAAAAGAAAAGAAAATTAACTTCGATCTTACAATTCTTAGCCCTGTTTTGCCTGGTCCGTTGGATCGCCGGAGTGAATCTTTACTTTACTCTTGACATTGTTCGCTTGTCTCCGACTTGGCTTGACGAATTATTTGGATTTTTCATAGCCAGCAGTTTGTGTAATGTATTATGCGTTTGTTCATGAGCACAAGCCAGAGAAGATCGTCCCTGTTATTACTCATCGAAAAAACAATGCGTTGCGATACCGAACAAGAGAGAGAGCGCAAGATAAACTAAGAATAGTTTTGAACATGCTCAATTGATCTTTTAACTTGAGAAGGCAATTCCGGCGAACCTATTTAGTCGTGAACGGACGCCTTTTCGCCTTTATCATTGTCATGAGTTTTTTTGTGCAAACACTTAAGCAATTGGAAAACAGGCCAACAATGAATTTGCAGAGTAGAATTCGGTCAAGGATTATCGAAATTGAAGGAAAGCATCCTACATAACACTTTTATTGTATGACATATCAATGAGATGTCACTTAAATAGTTGATCGGTTATCATAAGAATCTTCAAACATGGATAAAGAAAAACGTTTTCTGGTGTTTGGAATTGCATACTTTATCTAAGGCAAAAAAAAATTTAAAAAATTAGATATTTTTTTGTTTATTTTTTTTTTATGTTTTTTTTTTTTAATTTTTTTTTCTCCTTTCTCCCTGCATCATGATCGGTCATCGGCGGCCATTGGTCAGCAGCAAATACGATAGTATAAAAACATAAAAGATAAAAAAAATATAGATATATAAAGCAAATTAATCGATTCTTTTTCATCTTTTGATCATAATTCAATCAAAACTTCTCAAATGATCTTAATATGTAGGACAAATTCTTCGATTCTTCCATTTTGATGGCATCAAAGTAGCTTCCTTTATTCATTAATATTATACTCGGTTGGCTATGAAGTATCGACACTCTTTGGGGGCTATGTGTCGTGTCCGACACTTTTTGACTCTAGTGACTCTCCGACACTCTCTCGACATGCGACCGACCCATGGTTAGTACTTAGACATACTAGCGATACGCGAGTCCAAAGATCTCGATATGCCATTTTGACACATACGGGTCAATTTTAAGCATTTTCAATAAATTAGGGATCAAAATGTAAATTTATCAAAAATATATATATACTTAAATCATATACCTATACCATCCTAAAATTAATATACTCCAGAAAAAAAAAAAAAAAACTATTCGTGATGTAACAAAAGAAGAGCAATGAACTTACATTGTAATAATTTATCATAAAGATACAAAAATATATACGTAATATAAATTGTCTCAATGTGTCGGATTTTTTTTTATAAGAATGGCGTGTTGGCGTGTCGTCTCGTGTCGTGTCACGTGTCGGTGTCGGTGTCGGTGCTACTTAGTCGATTGATATGGAAGCGAATATTTTATATGGATGAAATCCAATCGGATTTTGATATTTCTTATTATTGATTTCTATATAAAAAAATCGAGTAGAAGGTCATATCTTTTTCTATGAGTTTTTTAATGAGTCTATTTTTATGATATTTCATACTATACTTCCTTCATTTGTGGGATCATTTTTCTCGTGGGAGGTAATGAAAATGATTATAAAATTGATAGCTATGTTTGCCTAGGTCTAAGGATAAATAGAAATTTTATTGCTAAGACCTTTTCAATTGCAGCCAATATTTTTTTACGAATAATTCCGACAACTTCATGAGAAAAAGAGGCGGGACAGTGTGCTTTGATTATCATTATTTTTAAGTATCTATTTCTATAAAATAAGTAAATTATTAAAAAAGTCCGAGATGAATAGTTTCGGAGAGTGTTTTCAACTCTTTAGATTTATAAATTCACTTTCCTAATTTTATGCATAATTTTTTGTTCCGGAAAGTGTCTTTTGTGCGACCCAAACATGTGAATTGGGATATTTGTTTGATTTTGCATATCTTTCACGATTATGCATATTTTCCCTTACTAGTGCGTATATTATATTTGATATATTACCTTAAATAGTTATTAAATAAATTTATAAATAGGCTCTTAACCATTTATTAATAACTTCAACATATCCAGAAATCTCACAATTCTCCCTTGCTCGTTCCAATACGATGTCTTTCATTCCAAGCTGGTTCGGAGGCCGACGCAGCGACGCCTACGACCCCTACGCCTTCGACCCCTGCGCCTTCGACCACTGGGACCCCTTCCGCTTCCAGGACTTCCCTTTCCCTTCCTCATCGCTTTCCGCCGCTAGTTTCCCTCGGGCTTTCTGGGAAGATCCCGCCTTAGTCGACACCAGCATCGACTGGAGGGAAACCCCGGATGCCCACGCCTCTAGTTTCCCACAGACTTTCTGGGAAAATTCCGCCTTCGGCGACCCCAGGATCGACTGGAGGGAAACCCCGGAAGCCTACGCCTCTAGTTTCCCTCAGACTTTCTCGGAAAATTCCGCCTTCGGCGACACCAGGATCGACTGGAGGGAAACCCCGGAGGCCCACGTGATGAAGGCCGATCTTTCTGGGCTCAAGAAAGAGAAAGTGAAAGTCCGGATCGAGGACGAGCGGGTGCTCCAGGTTTGTGGAGAGAGGAAGGTGGAGCGAGGCAGCGGGAACTTCATGAGGAGGTTCAGGTTGCCCGAGCATGCGAAGGTGGATCAGGTCAAGGCTTCCATGGAGGAGGGAGTGCTCACCGTCATTATCCCCAAGGTGTAGGAGAAGAAGCCTGAGATCGAGGCCATTGACATCTCTGGTCGAGTCCGTGATGGTAACTTCAGACTGCGAATGCGAAATCCTGGCTTCATGGGGGCAGAGTCTGTGTGTTTGCGTCTCTTTCTTTTGTGTTTCGAGAGTCGTATGAATGCAAGGTTGTCTCTGAGACGTTGATGTGATCTGAACTAGCAAAACTTCCATCTTACAATTCTTAGCCCTGTTTTGCCTGGTTCGTTGGATCGTCGGAGTGAATCTTTGCTTTGCTCTTGATCTTGTTCGCTTGTCTCTCACTTGGCTTCAGGAATTATCTGGAATTTCCATTGCCGCCGGCTTGTGTAGCGTATTATGGACTTGTTATTACTCATCGAAGTTCGCTTGTCTTGCCCTCAGCGGGTGGCCGGCGACCTTCGCCGGTCCTCAGCAAGCGGACAGCAGCCCTGCCAGCCTTTTTCACCAAAAAAACGAAAAAGAAAGAAAAAGTAAAATAAAATAAAATAAAGAAATGGTTATTTTTCCTCAAATTGCTAATATTAAGAAGAATGGCGATTTTCAATGAAACAGTCCAATCTGGAAAAAGAATAATTAGGTTTAGTTTTCCGGTTCGATTCTGACCACCAGGTTTAGTCCACATTTCAACTTAAGCAGGCAATTCGAGCGGAACCAGCGATGGAAATTTTTGGAGTAGGAGGGCCATACCGTGAACAACGAAAATCAAAGGATTGAATTTCGACCTTCTTTTCACTCGTCACTGTTGGAGGAGCCCATTTTCGTCAATAACTTACCTATTTGGAATAAAATCAACAATGTATTTGTAGCGTATGATCTTCAAACGTGAACAAGCGATGGGAAAAACGGAGCATAATGGAAACCCTTGAGTCCATAATTGATAATACGACCGAGAAAGACGGGAGAGTTAAAATAGTGATCCCGTAGAGGAAAGTAGGAAAGATAAGTGCACCGGAAGTTCTAAAACTTATAATTGAGTTCTAAAACTTACAAAGAATTCAATCAAGTTCTAAAAATTGTCAAATTAATGCAATCTAAGTTTGGAAAGTGTAGCACATATGAACCAAGATCACTTGTCTGAATTGGCATGGGGTCTGGCAAATAGCAAGGAGCCTTTCTTGTGGGTTATTAGGCCTGGCACAATTCCAGGTTCGGAATGGACAGAGTCAATGGATGAAGAATTCGAAGAATATACGAAGGACAGGGGATGCATTGTGAAATGGGCACCTCAGAAGGAAGTACTGGCTCATGATGCGGTGGGGAGGGTTTTGGATCCACTGTGGATGGAACTCCACCTTGGAGAGTATATGTGAAGGCGTTCCGATGATATGTCAACCATGCTTTGACGACCAAAAGGTGAATGCGAGGTACTTGACTCATGAATGGAGGGTTGGACTAGAACTGGAGGGTGATATAGAGAGAGGGACAGTAGAAAGAGCTGTTCGAACATTGATGAAGGAAAAGGAAGGTGAAGAGACAAGGCAGAGGGTCATGGATTTGAAGCACAAGGTTGATGTCAGTATGGGCGATGGCGGATCTTCTTGCCATTGTCTGAGCGAGCTAGTTGAGTTGCTGACATCGTTTAAACAGCACAGAGTTGTTTGCTGCTACAGCACTGCACAGAATGAAGTAGGTGTACTGCTGAAAGTGCAGATTTCGTCTTCTGACTATGAAGAACAGAACAGAACAGATATGCTTAGATGCAATGATGAAATTTGTTGGCTTGTCATATGCAAGTTTGTGTTGGGGCAATCTTTGTTTTCTTTCTAACCTGCGGAGCTGATCTCAGTGGCTCAGATTCACTACTCCTTCCACTTGTTCGAGATCAGTTAGGGCTGTCAATTTATGTCTGTCACGTTACAATGGTATCTTGACAAACTTAGTTCTACCCAAACATGACCCTTTTTGTTCGTTATATCACAATGGTGAAATCTAAATACGATATGCTTATTGAATGTGTTGTACGACATGATGCACTTACTATGTTTAAGTTACGGACTCAACCGAAGTGTTAATTATGTTTAGACAGTATCTAAATGCATCTGAACATATATTAATGCGTTCTGTTGACCCAACTAACTTGCTAACAGTATAATTAAACTTGTCTAAGCATGTCATAAAAGGGATGAAGCTGACATGATACATATAGCATTCGAGTACAAATGAGTTGTTTCTTTCATGACAGAAGCCTATCTAAGCTTGACATGAGAACGCCTAACGACATCTCATGTAAATGGGCTGTGTCGATGTTGGCTCGGCCTCATTCGAGGTTGATCAACATGCCCTACTATTCTGTTGGATGAATGTTCTTCCCGCCCAGCAAAAACATAAATCAGTAGAACTGAAGATGTTTTTTTTTTTTTTCGGTTGATATACCATTATAAAAATGCCGGAACTGTTCCATTGAGAATTACATGATACATTCACACGTAGATCTTATCTTTCATGGATTTACCTAGTTCAAATTATGGAGAGCTCTTTAAGATGGCTACTCAACTTTCATTCAAGATGAGATGTGTTGATGATACTGATTAGTATATTTGACTTTGGCATGATGATTGGACCTGGTTTAGGCCATTTTCTATCCCTTCCGTTGGTCGTCCTCCTAATAAGGGCAATGAAAATATGACTGTTTCTGGTTGTTGGGTCAGCCCTGGTGCTGGGAACTAATTGGATCTCCGGCACTTTGCTGATGATATCAACCGGAAAACCCGGTCGGTCCTATCGCTCGCAGTAGGAGCAAGGGAGATTCTCTTGCCTGGAAGTCCACAGAGGATGGGCAGTTCAAGATTTGCGGCTGCCTATGATATCGCCATTCACGAATTTTCCTCTGCTCCAAGTTAAGAATGATTGGAGTTGGATCTGGAAAAGTCGTCGAATTCCTGGGATCCCAACTCTACTTTGGCTCATTAAATCATAATAAGCTCCACAGAAGGTCGCTCTCGTTTAACAGGGGCATTAAGCCGAATGGGAACTACGACATTTGTGGTTTTCCTGAAGAGGATGTCCTCCATGTTCTTCGCGACTGTCCGCCGCTCAGGATGCCTGGAAAAGTGTCGGTATTCCTAGATCCCGTATGAAAAGCTTCACGGAGGTCTCTTCACACACGGATCAAGCTTGACTGTGGTACGAACAAGATCCCCAGCATCATCAAACTTCGTCTCCCCTGGAACTTTTTCAATACAAATAAATTACAGAGGGGTTGGCTTCGGAAAACCTGTGTAGGACACTGCTGCTGGAGGCATTTTGCGTACTCGTGAGTGCCATTGGTCTCTGGACTTTCGCGAATTATTGGCTCTACCTCGTCTGTCCGTGCCGAGTTGTCGGCCCTCTTGAGATGGATTACAACTTGCTGTGGATCGTGAAACTCGGAGATTGACTATCGAACTCCATGCCATGGCAGCTCTCCAAGTAATGTATAAAAATTCATTCAGTAACACCGTTCTCTAATCGGCATTGTCGGCTATTGCAGGTTATTGCGAACCCAAATCCCGGACTGCTTTCTCCAAAAACTGCTACCGCGAGGCGAATACTCGCGCGCGTGCACTTGCAAAGACATGGCCACAGCTAAACTGAAGAGGTATTTTGGGGATGTAATTTAGTAGACGAGGTTTAATTCTCTAATCGGCGTTGTCGCTTACTTTTCCTGTTCTATTTTATTATTATTTTTTAAAATTTTTTCGTTGTTACCTTTTCTTTTTATTTTTTGTTAGGAAGAGAGGAAAAAAATGCGGCAAAACTCATCAAAGATTATTCATATTCAAGTGCCACGCCGTGGCCCGACCAAAATACAACATAACATCAGAAACAGAGATGACACATTGGCTACACAGTCACACAGACACCTCCGCAACTTCTCGCACGACACCTTCATGAAAGAAGAAAAGATCCAAAATTATACTTGCCCGCAGAAAGCCGGACACTACGGGCCGCCCAATCCTGCAAACACAAGGAGCTGAATTCAACCAGAGATGTCAATGGCCTTGACCTCAGGCTTCTTCTCCTCCACCTTGGGGACAGCTACGGTGAGCACCCCCGTTCTCCATCGACGCCTTCACCTGATCCATCCTCGCGTTCTCGGGCAGCCTGAACCTCCTCATGAACCTCCCGTTGCCCCTCTCCACCCGGTGCCACCTGTCGTTCTTGTCCTCCTTCTCCACGTTCCTCTCCCCGCTTATTTGGAGCACCCGGTCGTCTTCGATCTCCACCTTGACCTCCTCCTTCTTGAGCCCCGGGAGATCCGCCTTGAACACGTGGGCTTCCGGGGTCTCCTTCCAGTCGATCCTCGCGTTCACGAAAGCGGTGTTTTCCCGGAAAGTCTGAGGGAAATCAGAGGGGAAGAGGGACGAGGAATGGAAAGGGAAGTCCTTGAAGGGGTCCCAGAGGTCGGTCGAGAAAGGGTCGAAGACGTTGCTGCGGCGGCCGCCGAACCAGCTTGGGATGAGCGACATCGTGTCTGGCTTCTTCTGCTGCTGTCAGACGATTCAAAGACGTTTGGCGATTGATCGCCGGACTGATGCTCCCTCTTGCGAATGCTTTCCTTTTCTTTAAGTGGGGAAGGAAAGGGCGGACATGCCTGGTATTTATAGGAGACAAGAATCGAACAATGGAAGTTTCTGTTTCTGCAGAGATAGAGAAGCATCTGGCGTCGCCTAGATCTCTCTCGAAATCGGGCCATCCTCTCGGGAAACTTCTGGTCTGTAAGTCTGGAGATGTCTCCAGACAGGCCCATTCCATAACTATAGCTTGACCGGTTTGGAAAATGACTTAACCCAAATTATCTGAAGCAATTAGAGTTAATTCTCCAATACCAATCTCAAACTTTTCATCTAATAATTTCGATTAATGCCCGTCCTTTTTTTTATGTTGGCCGGGCCTACAAATCGAGCCCATCATCAAAGCTAGGCTTGTGGACCTAGAAAATCACTCATTTTTGGATTAAGTCCATTTATTTTGCGAAAAATGAATCATTTCTAGAAAATATTTTTTGAGAATTCAATTCCTCAAGAAATGACTATATTTTTCGGCATTTGGTTGACATATGATAAATACTCAAAAACTATTTTTCGTTGTTTAGTTTGGAAAATTGGATTTAATTTTCCTTCATGCACTCCATTAATAATTTTAATTTTTTTTTAATGTTATAATTATTTATATTTTTACTTTTTTATGTTTTTTTTTCTATTACTATTTTATGCCGGTTGCTGGCCATGGCGACGGCAAGCCCTAGGCGAGCTTGAGTCTCCCCACAGGCTAGGCGTCACCAACCTCAAGTGAGGCTAGGCCTTACGACGATGACTATTCGCTTGGCCTCACCGGATCAAGGTCGGCCGACGGCTCACTCGGCCTCGCTCGGGCCGAGCGACCGACCGAAGGAGAAGAAGGGAAAAGAACTAAAAATAATAAATAAAAAATAGAGAAAAAAAAATAATAATATTTTGAAAAAATAAATAAGAATGAAAATAAAGTGAAAATAATAATTAAAAAAAAAAAAGATGTGAAAGAGATGAGGAAAATGTTTTCCTCTTCTAAAAAAGGGGAAAATATTTTCTCCACTTTTGAAGGAGATTTTTCCATGGGGAAAATGTTTTCCAAGACTAGCCTATTTCTCGCGAACCGAAAGCCGAAAAATAGAGGAAATGTTTTCCGAAAAGTTGTTTTTGGCCAAACACGAGCGGAACCTAAAAATAATGCTCTGCTTCAACAGAAGATACATTCTTTTGCGCGATCTTACTTAGTTGGGTTCGTCTTCTACGTGTGCAATAATCAAGCTCTTTCTCAAAAAGAGGAAAATATTTTCTTCACTTTTGAAGGAGATTTTTTCATGGGGGTGAAAATGTTTATCGGGGCTTAGCTTATTTTTCGCGAACCAAATATCAAAAAAATACAGAAAATGTTTTTCAAAAAGTTGTTCTCCGCAAAATAAACGGAGCCTAAAGATAATGCTCTGCTTCAACAGAAGATATATTCTTTCGTGCGACCGTACGTGGCTGGATACATCCTCTACGAGCGCAATGGTCAAGCTCTTTCCATTTACTCTTTCGTGGCCAGTTTTCTATGTATTTGGCATCAATAGTTTGACAACGCTCCAATTGAGCTTATCATGTTCGATTGAAACTGGGTGCAATCCCGTTTAAACCACCAAATACGGAGAGGAGCTCTTGAAATTTCTCAAATCGGACTAAAATATACTTGGTTTATTGATTTAATCTTATTATTTTACCAAATTAGACCTGCGAACCAAGTCGGTTCTATTTTTATCGCATTGTCCTATCTTGTACAAGAGGGGAAATTACTAAAAAATTTATGAACTTATTGCAATTATGCTAATTCAATCCTAAATCTTTTTTTTTTTTCGATTCAATTCTAAATCTTTTGCAATTGTGACAATTCGGTTCATTCGGCCGATAGGTGTTGATGTGGACGCCGACCGTCCCGCGAAATAATACTTTAATAATATTTTTGAATATTTTTTTTTAATTTTATTTCTTTTTCTTCCGTCTTCTCCTTTCTCTATCCAACGATGGGGAAGAATGACGATGATGACAAACGACCTCGCTTGAACTATTTCGTCTTGTGATTGAGAAGCCGATCCAAATGTCCCTCCCCTCTCCTCCTTCGCCTTCGTCGTCATCGTCCTCCCATCTCTCCCTCACGGCGTCTCCTTCATCCTCGGGTATCCGGTACCGGCAAATCGGGCAAGTCTTGAGCCTCGCCAGCCCCGGACTCGCAAGGCTTGACCTTGTTGTCGCCGAATGAGGCCACTGGCGAGGTCTCTGTCGGTTTCGGCCTCTCCGGATCTAGGGTCGGCGACGCTTGGCCTCACGCAGCCCACGTCGAGACGAGCTCTCACCGGTTGCATGAGGCCGTGAGGTGGACCTCGCCGGCTATAACTACTGTTCATGACCAGAGGAATAAGAAGAAGGGAGAGAGAAAAAAAAAAAAAAGAAAGAGAAAAAATAATAAAAAAATTATTAAAATATTTTGTTGTGGGACGATTGGTGCCGGCCGGTGTCCACGTCAGCACCGCCCGGTCAAAATTAGTTAGATGTCCTGAATTGATATAATTGCAAAAAGCTTAGGATTGAATTTTATAAAAAAAAAATTAAGATTGAATTGACACAATTGCGATAAGATTAAGGCTTTTTTTTTGATAATTTTCCCCACAAGAGGTGCATGTATTCGAGGTGCAACACAAGTGTCCTTATTCCCATTGAAACTTCAATCGATCGAATGGCTTCAAACCCACAAATTTCAACATTTTCAAAAGAAAGTTCTGTGAACTAAAGGACTATACGAAAAAGAAAAAACTGCACCAAATGAGCCATGGCCCTCTACTTCAGTTTGTCACCAACAAGAGCAAATGAACTTTTTTATTTTCAGCCAAACTGGAAATTCCGCTGTCGTATCGTAACTTGCCACAACACCACAATTCATCGTGATCATCGTCAACCCATTTCGCATCTAAATGCTCACCACCACCCTCGCTCCCGCCGCGAATCACCAGCTCATCGGGACCAGATCGGAGGTGGCCTCCTCCGCGTACCCCGGCCTCCCAAACGCCCCACTCCCGAACTCCAGGAACCCGGCCGCGTGCCCAGCGACCACCATGAGGATCACGCCGGTGTTGAAGGACATGAGCGCCAGCATCGCTAGGTACGCGAGCCCCACGTGCAGCGCATGCAGCAGCGACTGGAAGACGCCGACCGCGACGCCAGACTTGGCAAGGAGGAGGTGGCAATGGGAGAGCCACCCGACGAGGACGCAGAGGGTGAAGACGAAGAGGAGGGCGACGGCGAACTTGGTGATCTGCGCGCCCGGCCAGCCAGAGAAGAGGATCTCGGCGCGTGTGCCCCATTAGAAGGACATGTGCATCATCATCATCTTGTGGTGGTGGGGCGTCGTCGTCGACCCGTTCATGCCGGCCATGTGGCCGCCGTTCATGCCTTCCATGGTCAGAGCTTGAGCGGTGAGAAGTAGGGACGCGAATTAGGATTTGGGATTAACCGTATGTGTGGAGCTCGTAGAAAGAGAATTAAAGTTGTACCAATTGTTAATTGAGTCCATCTACTAAAAACAAACTACAATTCGGACACAATTGATGTAATTTTTCGCATGAATTTGTTATGGATAGTGACTAATAGGCTGATTGAATGGTATTTGCAAATTAAGGTCAACTCAAGCACTAAGAAGTGACTTTTGTCGTGGACAACCTCGAATCAAAGGTGAATTTTTTTGTCAACCAGGACCAATGTCATTGCCCATGGCACCTCTACCTTGTTCCGGAGTCAACGACAACCCCGGCATGATCATCCTTGCCCGATCATTTCCCGAGTGACCTAACATGTAAGAAACTGAAAGGCAGGATTATCCTCGCCTATTTAGGGACATTGCCGGTTCAATCAAGCTCGACTTATCAAGAATTAGTGAGCCAGAGGTCGTCTTGCTTCGCACGAAATGGTAGCATCCCAAAGATCTGATTGAGTGTCCAATATAAGCATACCAAATTTAGAATGGGCTTGATCCGAAATTGAGGAACACCTCCGTGAAGCTCACTCATCAATAGGTGCATAGCATTCCAAATGTCGTCGTCACGACAAAGACCTGGCTTTTGTTTTGGTTGTGATGACTTACCAAATATAAACGCACCTAGCGATAATTCCCATTCGAATCATATCAACTGGGTGATTGATTATCTAGATAGCTGTTATATTTACAAATAGAAACCCACTTTCTCTTTTCTCTCTATCAAACCAAGTCGTGCTTCCGCCCGCCGGGCCATCATCGCTCCACCACCATTGTTTTGTTGAACATGGAGACAAGTTGAAATAGATGGTTACCGGGCAAGTCCAGTTTGAATTCGAAACGGAACGAATGGAAACCGATTCGAACTGGATTTTCCAACGGTGGATATCTTCCTTTGATCAACATGTGTTTGGCACTATCGACCTTGAATTTGTGAAGCGTTGAAGCTATTATCTAATAGTAAAGTTCCCATGATTGATTGACGTTTCCATAGAAATAACCACGCTTATGTCGCACCTCTGATACATAAGAATCTAAATAAAATACAATAAAGATGGAACCGGCTAGGTTTGCAAATTTGGTTTGGTTAAATAATAAAATGGAACCAATAAACTTCATATTTTAAAGTCCGATTTGGGAAATATTAGAGACTCCTCTCCAACCCAAATCGAAGTGAGGATTTCACTTGGATTTTTGCGTTTGAATCGCATTCTGTTGATCTTCACTCAACACACTCAATTGACGGCATGAGGGAAATATTAATGTCGAATACATAGAAAAATGGCGGCGAAAAAATCTACGTAAAGAGCTCAATTATCGCAAACCTATTAAGATTAGGTCAATTCATTCCTAATTTTTTTTTGTACCAAATAGTCCTAAACCTTTTGCAAGTATGCCAAGATAGTCCATTTCTTTGGCCATCGGCGTGAATATTTTTTTTAAGAATATTTAGCCAGCTATCGATGGCCCTCGTACATCATCTGGTGGCCTCTTGTTGGCCCTAAAGGACAAAAAATAAAAATAAAAATAATAAAAAAACAAACAAATAATAGAATATTTCAAAAAATATTATGAAAAATTATCCATGTATGTTCGGCGGCGCCCTTCAATGCCGATCGGCTAAATGGGCTGAATTGGCACAACATGCAAAACGTTCAAGACTCAATTGACAAAAAATAAATAGTTTAAGATTGAAGTAACACAATTACAATAGATTTAGAACTTTTTAGGTAATTTTCCCCACCCAAAGAAGATGTAATTAACCAATGTAGGGTCATGCAAAAGTACATCTTTTGTCAAACAAATCATTGTCCTCCATCTATAAATTTGTATTTTTCTAGGTCAAGAATTTGCTTACATACAAATTAGTTCTTCTAAATGCGCGTATCCGATTTTACATGGAACTTGGATAATTTTAGCAGGGAATACAGTATGAATTTCAAATGGTAAGTTATCAAATTTTGAGGATTGAGTTAAGGATGTTTCGGTCGTATGAAAAGGACAACATATTCGAACAATAGACCAATATACTGAATACTTAGGATTTGTTTGATTCGGCACATTCTATTAATTAATCCTTTTTGTAAAGCTCTTAACACATGGTTTTGGAATAAAACTATACAAAGAATTCTGCTAACGTGTACCTTTAAGGCACTTCTTCTACATTAAGTAACAAAATGAGAAAAACGAAATTTACATTTCCAAACCATCGACTTTCTGTGGTATATAATCAAAGTTATAAGATAAAATGAAATTCTATTTAAGCATGCCTCACAAACATCTTAGGCAAGCGGTTAGCATGATCCAACATTAAAACTTTTGTTCACCACGGATGGAATGAGTCATAATGCATTAATTTGACCCACTACACATAGACAGAAGTTTCCATGTGAATATGGTTTCTTACATCTTTTTTGTCTTATTATATGGTAGTTTCGTAATTAAATACAAATGACATGCACCATTCGGATCTTCAAATGTGGGAAGAACGGGAATCCCCAGTGGGAAGTGTCGTATTGGTATTTTTTTCGTGGAAAGGACGCCCCACCACCACCACAAAGAACGATGATGCGCGGGACCTTCTCCCGGAGCGGGCCCTCCGAGATCCTCTTCTCTGGCTGGCCGGGCGCCGGGACCGCCGATTATGCCCTCGCCCTCCTCTTCATCTTCGCCCTCTGCTTCCTCATCGAGTGGTTCTCCCACTGCCGCCTCCTTCTACCTGCCAAGCCCCGTGTTGCCACCGGCATCCTCTGGTCGGTGCTGTACGCGCTGCGCGCGGGGCTGGCGTACCTAGCCATGCTTGCGGTCATGTCCTACGACGGCGGGGTGTTCCTGGCGACTGCCGCGGGGCACGCGGCGGGGTTCCTGGCATTCGCGAGTACGGGGGCGTTCGGGAAGCCGGAGGAGGCGCGCCGCCCGTATGTCGGGGAAGGCCACCGCCGATCCGCCTCCCGTGAGCTGCTGATTCGTGGCGGGAGCGAGGTGGGTGGTGAGATTTTAGATATGAATATGATGGCGTGATGCGCTAAAATATGAAAGGGAGAGTTTCTTTTGCTCTTTGAATCTTTCAGTGCAGCATTTATCTTCTCTTTGGTGTCTTGTTTCATAGATAGCTGCATATCCGACTTCTAAATTTTGCTGGAATTTTTATTTTGTCCTTTTGATGCATAGAGGTTTCCTTGTCGATTTAAAATCATGGTTAGTTTGTTATCGAGCACAACGTGGTTTAGTACGGTCCGTTTTCAATGAGAAACAAGATCAAATAAGATTTCATCTTGAAAAAGATGATCTGATCTCAATTAGAAGTCGAATCATATTGGACTCTTGAGATTTGAATCATCTTCCTTTTGTTCCCCATGTATTTGGCATTATCATCCGTGCGCACATTTGATTTGGTAGAATGCCGGACCGATAAATTTTTTTCTAATCTAGTCCAATTAAGGAAATTTTAAAAGCATCTCCATAAATAAAGTTGAATCGAAATGGGTTCGATCGTTTGAACCGAATTATGGTCAGCTTTATTCAACACACTCAATTGAGGCCATTGCAGGCTCAATCGAGCTCAATTAAAATATCAAATATAGAAGATCAGCCACCAGCCACGGCAAAATACATGTGAAGAGCTCGATTATTACACTCTAATACAAGGCGTGGGAACAACATCGTAAAACGAATTTTGTTAGTGAGCAACTTTAGGGTACTTCTTATTCATTGAGTAACAAATATCAAACAAAAAAGGCTCTTTTTTCAAACCATCGACCTTTTGCGATACATATAATCGGAATCTTAAGTTAACATGTCCAAAATGAAAAACAGCCTCAATCTAGCCATACAGAGGCCAGCAACTTCTAGACTATATATCATTTTGTTAGAGGTATCAAACAGGTGGGTCGGGTCGTATATGGTCCGATTTGCATTGACCTATTTAATCCGTTTTGACCTATTTTCATACAAGTACATATCTAACGGCTTATATTTGACCGACATGTATTACTTAAGCACTTTTATATTATTTATTTCTTATAATTTTTTTAAAGAAAATGATGTTGCTAAAACACTTCCTTGCAATACAAATGTAAAGAAATTTTCTTATCTTTTTCTCTAGCGGCCAGGTGGCGGATGGTGGCCAGCGGCTGCGGCGGACAACGACATTCTACTTATTTGAACAGTTTTTATATTTTTAAAAATTTTATTTTCAATCTTTCTTTCTTTCTTTTATTTATAAAAAAATAAAAAAATACAAACTGATAATTTTTACAAACCAAGTGAATTGTAAATGGGTTGGCTTTGTCTAGTTAAATGGATTGTAAATGGGTTCATAGACAAACCCATTTACAACCCACATATTATTAGGCTTAAAATTTGGGCCCATTAACAACTCATATATTAGACCTTGCTTAACCCATATTTGATCCATTTACAATAAAATGGGTCCAACCCATATTGGCTATCCATATTGACACCTCTATATTCTGTATGTTGCATTTCCTTTTTGAAAAGTTTGATTTTTTCATTAAATAACTTATAGGGAAAATGACACAAATGGTCAATAAAATTTGACCCAACGTGCAATATAGTCCTTGAATTTTTCATTTGACTAATTTGGCCCTGAATTTTAAACCAATACGCAATGTGGCCTCCGAACTTTCAATTTGCGCAATGTGGTCCTTGAACTTTTGGAACATATTCAACTTAGTCTCTCAACTACATGAAGATGTTCAAAGTAGTCCTTCCATTAATTCAAGTTCATGAACAACATGATATTTTCTTATAATTCGGAGACTAAGTTGAACATGTTCCAAAAGTTCGGGAACCATATTAGTCAAATTAAAAGTTCGGGAATCACGTTGCACATTAGATCAAAGTTCGGAGATCATATTGATCAAATTAAAAAGTTCATAGATTACATTTCATATTTGGTTAAAATTCAGAGATCATTTGCGTCATTATCCCTAACTTGTATAACATCTTAAAAGGTCCTTGAGCTGTATGACTGACTTCTGTCCAAGCTAATTATTAAGCCCAGACCAAGCACCCTCACTTCGGATCCGGAAGGAGTCCAATCCATTAATGTACGTAATGAAAATCTAAAAGGGTCTTTATATCTTTTTGACTTAACCAGAAAAAAGTTAGTAATCATTCTAATTGAAGTTATAATTTCCAAAAGAAAGTGGTAACTTTAGAAACTGTGCAAGTAAGGCTAATACAGCAGTAACTTAATGAAAAAGTTGGTAAATAAAGAAATTAAGTGAATGTTGATAATAAGAAACTCCAAATGAAATTTTGGTTACTCAAAACTACTCGCAGCTTAATTGGAAAAAAGAGATAGGCCACTCAAAGAAATAATGATAATTATGTATAATAGTTGGTTAATATTGGTAATTATGTTTGGCTATTATTCAATATAGATTAAGGTTGGATATAATAGGGGTATAATCAGAATAAAATAGTCTCATGTGAGGTTGGAATGTAAGTGGATAGGATGTGATTCACAATCATCCACGGCCTCCGTCGCCACCCATAGCCTCCCACAGAGTTTTCGTCTTGTTGCAACTGAAAAGGCTTGTCGTGGTGATGAGCTTGACTGGAGCTCGGCTGGAGGAGCTCCATGGCCAGACTAGAGCTCCTCCAAGGTTAAGCTCAACTCGACCTTGGCCATGGAGGACCTATACAGCCGATTTTAGAGCTTTGTCCCCCTTCTTGGCCAAATCTGGAGCAATAACCGCCATCTCGCTTTGCCTCACTCACCTTCATAGCATGAGCAGCCACACCTTCATCCACCGCACATTCATCTGCTAGGCCTCGACCTCAGCGTCGGCCGCGAGGGTGGGGGGTGGCGATTAGACTGCTGGTTGTTGAAGATTGCAGGCTGGTGAAGTAGATAGAGGAGGGACTGGTGGTTGCTGAAGAGTTTGCACGATATTGATGCTCAGGCAGCTTGCACATCCGCAAGAGCTTAGAGATTTGAACGATCGACTTTCAATTTGGCGTGGGCCAAGATGAGGAGCTGTTGGAGGTGGGATGTGCCCGTGACGAGGGCCATTGCGTCAATATTCAATCTATCTATAAGGCCGATGTTCGATGTAATTTGGATATCTGTATATTTATCAAACATTACATAAAATATGAGAAAATCCTCTCCTTATTCAACCGCCCTATATCCTATCCAATCTTAATATTTGACTTAAAGTCAAAACGACCAAACGCAATCTAATTGAATACACATGGACAATCACTCTTATTAAGGCCAATAGTTTGTAAAAATTGTCGAGATTTTTTTTTTTTTGGGGTCAAAATTGCCTAGTAATTTAACTAGTTAGTAAATAAGAAAAATAAAAATTAGTAACTCTGCAGAGCAGCCGGTTGATTTGAATTTTTTTTTTATAATGATTGGTAAGCAAGTCAAGTTCGTTATAATTTCGAATAATATAATCATTATCGCCAATGCCTTTTATTAGGACAACTAATTCAGAATGAGGAACTCATCTTCTACCGTGACTCCAATACTATATTTTGGTGATTATGGAACTACTTGTGACCAAAATGTTGCTATTTGAATGTTTCGGATGCTAGTCGCGGCATCGGCATGTTTTATAATGCATTGCATCACATATGTCGAAAGTGGGGAGTCAGAATTTTCATATCATGCACCGTGGGAAGTCGCCGTGCTTGTCAACAAAGGCCGGGCCGCACTTTCTTCTTCACATCAAATTTGCTTGACCCGTTGTCCCAGAGGCCGAAATAAAGCTGCCAACTGGGTCGCTAAGGCTCAACTTCGTCATTCTCTTCCTCGAAATTGGGTTTCTAAAAGTCTTCCTCAATCTCTTTTGAATGTTCTTTATTTTGAAACCCATTTGGGTTGTCCTTCTCTATATATATATATATATAGAGGTGATTTGTCGGGATGGATGGTTTTTCCTTAAGGGAACCGCCCGTTAGGGACCGATTTCGCAAAATGTGATTCGTGAACCATCCGCTCGTTTATGAATCCACCCGAAAACCGAACTACGGTCGGTCCGGTTTCGGTTCGGTCCTACCAAGCACTAACATCAATTAAAAAAGAAAAAAGAACCAATTTCTAGCGGTTGAAGAAGGACAAATTTCAATAATGCAAGATAACAATGTGGATAACGATTTAGTACCATTTCCACATGAAAAATTTCAATATGCAAGATAACAAGTATTGTAATATTTGCAAAAGTTATCTCAAAGGAATATATATTTGTATTATATAAAAGGGCCGGTCAGGTTGGGCGTTGGATGGTTCTCGGTAGAAATGGAGGACCGTACCCTCCGGTTCCATAAAATTGCGGAATCGGGCCGTATCCATCGGTTACCATCCAAATCGGCCGATTGGGTCGGTCCGTCCGGTTTGGATGGATCTGATTTTTTCTCCCCTATATAGAAGGACAACCCCAAATGGGTTTGAAATAAAGAATAAGTATATATATATATATATATATATATATATATATATATATATATATATTTCAAAGTCTGATTTCTTTCCATTATTGCGTATGAGCACCTTGTCTTAATGTGAACGAGAAATATATATCCCCTAGCTCTCGGGAGACCATGATAAAACTTGAGATTAGCCCATGTTAAATGTTTATTTCGTGGAAAAGAAGACTCGGCAATAGGGATGTTTTTTTGATCGAGTGTGAAAAGTTTCTTACAGCCGTTTAAAGCAAAAAACCACTTATTCTTTTAGTGCACCTGGACCAACAGTATATGGCATAGTATTCTAGCACAAAATGAGATTTGGCGTTATGCAAGAGTTTAGAATCTAGAACTCCAATGGATGGTCAGGACCACCAAGGGAAAAAACTTGGAGGCGATGCTCCTCAAGCGGTCTTTCTTTCTTAGCGACTATTTATTGCATTTGGATGGAGAGAAACCGTAGACGGTTTCAATATAAGTCAATTGAGGCTAATCTTCTGTTGGCTAAAAGTCGTGGGATTGTAAAGGTGGGGCGTCACCTGTCAGACTTGTAGACCTTCCCGAATGGATGTTATACTAGCTATTGTATGGAGGCTTCCTTACTCCATATTCCCGCATAATTAGTCTTCTTGTAATGCTAAGGGATTCTCCTGAGCTTTTGTACCTCATCTGATTAACGATGCTCGCATATTTGCACCAAAACAAAAAAAAAGACAAAAAGACAAAAAGTTCATTGATTTGGAACCTAAAGATTGACGAAGTGTTTATAGGAAGAATTGTGCAGCTGTGTATATTGATTAATTACATAGACTCGGTTACTTACGATTAGGGCGAACCATCCAATGAAACAAGATACCAATGAAAAAGCACAAACTGCACTCAACGGCTTCATCAAAACGATGTAGATCATATTATTCCATGATCTTTGAAAAAGAAAACCTCACTCCCGTCACGAATCAGCAGCTCATCAAAGGTAGTTCGGCGGTGGCCTTCCCCCGCGTGCGCCTCCACCGGCTTCCCGAACGCCAGGAACCCCACCGCGTGCCCGGCCACCGCCGCGAGGAACACGCCGCCGTTGAAGGACATGAGCGCCAGCATCGCCAGGTACGCGAGCCCCATGCGCAGCGCGTGCAGCAGCGACCGGAAGATGCCGGCGGCGACCCCGGGCTTGGCGGGGAGGCCACAGTGGGAGAGCCACTCGACGAGGACGCAGAGGGCGAAGACGAAGATGATGGCGAGGGCGTACATGCCGGCCCGGGTGCCCGGCCAGCCGGAGAATAGGATCTCGGACTGCGTGCCCCAGAAGAAGGTCATATGCATCATCATCTTGTGGCGGTGGGGCGGCGACGTCGTCGTCCCGTTCATGCCGGGCATGTCGCCATCGTTCATGCCGGGCATGGTCGGAGGCTCGGAGCTTTAGCGGTGAGAAACGAGACGGGAATTAGGGATTGGGAATTGTTGTATTCGAGGAGGTTTTGTGGTCTTGGGGAGATGTAATCGTACAGAAGAGGGGAAGACTGTACTGAAGATATTATTTCTCGGGTAGTACCTTTTCTGCCTAAAACGCCAATAGCAATGAAATTCTCGAACAACGTATTAAAAGCTGGAATAGTCGTAAATTTATGTTTTTTCAAGCTTTCCGGTTAACAATCCAAAAAAATAAATAAATAAATAAATACTCTCATTTTCTCAAATAAAAATATAAAAAATGAATATTATTTCAAATAAAAATCGAAAATACTCAAATTATTTCAAAGAATGACTTAGTCGAAAGGCATTTTATCTTTTACTTTTTTGAATTATTTTATGTTCTTTTTCTCCCCACCTTTCTCCCTCCCCTCCCCAGCTAAGGCCATCGCCAACCTTGCATGAGCCGACGTTGGGCTACCCTTGCCCGGTTGGCATCAGGCGAGGGTGAGAGGCCTAGGTGAGGGTGACCGTCGCCGGTGTTGACCTGGGTGAGGTAGCTCGACGCCTAGGTCGCCTAGGTGGGTGAGGGTACCTCGATGCCACCCGAGGCGAGTGCAACCTAAGGCCCGCGATGGCCAGGGAAGGGGAGGGGAGGGGAGAAAAAAAAGAAAAGAAAAGAAATAAAGAGCAAAAGAAAAAGAAATGAAAAAAAGAAAATTAGAGAAAGGAAAAAAATTCAAAAGAAGTAAAGGACAAAAATGCCCTTGATCAGGCGCTTCTTCAAAATAATTTGAAGACTTCATATTTTTATTTGAAATAAGATCCATTTTTAATGCATTTATTTGAAAAAACAATGGCACCTCATGCTCCTATTTGAAACTTTTAAAAAAAAATACATAAACAAATAAAGCATGAGCATTTTAACAAAACTTAATTAAGAAAATATGGAGTACAAAAGTTCAAAAATTTTATGTATATGAAAAAATTAAGAACAATATTTATATTAATATATATGAGAATCTATAATAATAATAATAAAGAATCCATATCACGGGAATACCGACCAAATACAATTCTAAGTAATGTTCTTCTTATACTATTATAAACATTATAAGTTAAAATAAACTTTAGATTATTTTATCGTGATATGTATGAAGATCAAAAAGGCAAAAAAATAAATTGAAAAGATAGCGTATTTTTTTGTTGATTTAGGAAACCGATTGAAATGAAAAGATTCTATAAAATTTGCGTAATAATGTAATTATGGAAACGTACAAATAGTATTGAATGCCAGATTTGACTTTCTCATATCGAGAGATTGAATTGAACAAATTGGCAATTTATGAACTAAATTGCACATTTCAAAACTCGCAATAGTTTAAACGCTTGTGGTGACTTCTCTCTTGTTTTATTAAACAAAATGACTAAATTAAACCTTTCGAAAGAAGCATATCCAAAGAATTAAATACTCATAGATGACATTGCACATTAAGCGTGGATGACATTTGACATCTAATACCAAATTAGATATATGCCTTCTAAGCGGATGAAATTTGCACTTCCGACCCCGCCTCCCCCCACCCCCACACAAAAAAAAAAAAAAAAACTGGTTTCATCCACGGATCTTCTCGCGATGAATTGTTGAATTGACTTTGATTTGGTATTAGATGGCTATACAGCGTGTATATAACTATACAGACTACAATTGATGCTTCACTTAAAAAAAATGACATGTCATCTTCCCGATCAATGCTCGGCAGCCCAAAGGCCCGATCATAGCGCCAAGGCAATTTTGGACTGGCCCGAACAAGCTCGTATAGTTATAAGATCCGGCGTGACCATATTCGACCTGCAAGCCAAACCTCGCCTTATCCACTAGCTGGGCGAGTTGTGGACAAGCCTGAAGAAGCGCATATAGTTACAATTCCCAGCTTGACCCGATTAAATCCGAGCCAAACCTAGCCAATCCCAATCCGAAGGCAGTATCGAGCATGCCTGAATAAGCGCATATAGCTATAAGGGCTGGCGCGACCCTGTTAGACCCGAGCCAAACTTGCCCGTTCCTCTTGATTATGACATATTATTCTTTTACCCGCCCATCGACTATCTCTAATGTGACATGCTTATAAGCACAGAAAATGGCTCTCAATCAACAAGAAAGTCATAAAAGGGAGAAGATGAATTTTCTCCTCTGCGCTTACGGGTCTATAGCCCAACCCAACTTGCTCTAACATTCAGTCCATCCAACTCAGAACTCAGAAGCACCGATTCCATCGCTTTTTGGCACTTGGCGGCAACGAAGGGACAGGCTTTAAAGATCATTCACCTCTCCCATGTTCTCCAGATGGCTGATTACGACACACGAAAATGAAACTTTGTTACCTCCCAATTCGATCGCTTGTTGAGGCTCTTTCCCGGGGAAGGAGATTCCCAGCCGCTTCATGCGGCTCAGGATCGATATGAGAAGATGAAAATGACTATGATTACGACCCAAAACGAAGTCTGAGTCTTTGTCGCGACGTGGCAATGGCCACTTGAAAGGTTCAACATTGATCGATGACTGATCGAGATTGACGAGGGAATACTTAATTTCGGATCGACCCCACATCATGTTGAGTTCCATGAATAGGGAGGATCCTGGATTTTGGGAAAAATTTCAAACAAAGATCTGAAGATTTGGCTAGACAAAGAAGTCGGACCGTTCTTTGAGATTTACGTACCCACTTCAAATTTTTATTTGAAAAAAAAAAAAGATTTTATGATTTTATTTGGAATTTTCCCTGACTTTCCATATCCGAGTGGTCAAGTCACTTGGGAAATAACGCGTGAACCGTCTTGCATTGAGTTTCCTCTCTAATTAATCACGAAACCAGCTAACTAGAGTCAACGAGGTTGGTTTGATCCTGATCGCAGTTGCTTCTGAATGGTGTAAGTTGAACAGTATTAGGAATGCTTGGTTCTGAAAACTGAAACTCGATTATTGATGAAAATGATGGGATAATTACGAAAAATGTCTTAAACCTATTGTGCGGATGTCGATTTAGTCATAAATTTTTTGATTTTGTCAATTTAGTCATAAGCCTTTTGACGATTTGTCAATATATAATTTTTCGCCAATTTTGGCAAGAAATTGTGAACATAGACGCCGATCTGTCTTAGGTGGCATGGCGCACTAAGGTAGATAATTTTTGCAATTTTCTTAAAAAATTTCTTAATTATTATTCTTTTTCAAAAAAAAAAAGTATGAATGTATTAATCACGTCAATGTTAGCCATATAGCATAAAACGGCCGACGTCCATATTAGTAATTTTATGTTTAAATTGGCATGTATGACATCGTAAGAATATTTAGGGCTAAATTAGCTAAATAAAAAAAAAGTTAATACTGAATTGACATTCATTCATCGCATTTGAGATTTTTTTGATAATTTTTCACAATTGTATTCGACAAAAAATAATGGTCAATTCAATGGAAGCTAAGGTTCGGTCGACCTGGAGGAAGATATTATCGTATGACCTACTGAGAAGATGTGATCAAGTGATGAAGGGTCGTGCTACGACTAGAAGGGGCAGGAGAAGATCTAGAAGAATGTGAAAGGAGAAACAAAAGACATGCAAATTAAGTCCTGTCTGTTTCGCAAAAAAATAAATAATATGATCATTTATATCGTTTATAAGAATAGAAAGAACAAAAATTCTTTTCATCGTTAACGTAAATGATAAAATATTTTTCGTTGGTAAATTATTTCAAACGATCTACTCATCATTTTTAAAAAATATTTTTCAAATTATTTATTTTTTGTAAACAAACGAAACCTAAAAAGCATCCTGCAGAGGAAAAATGATTACGTGATTATTCTTAATCATATGTGAGATTAAAGGCATGTTTTGGGTCATTATAAAATAAATAATAATTAATTTAAAATTTTTCACTGTTAACCAAAGGCTATTCTACTGGTAAAGTCCTCCAAAATATGATTTATACAGCTTGACAACCCATTTGTCGGACCGTGTTGCACGGGCTCGATACTTCTCTTAATTTTCAAACTCTTTGGGAAACTTTTGAGAGCAAGAAATTGACCATCGCCATCGTTTACTTTAAACTCGTTCCCTCTTCTGTACGATCACCCCTCCCCAAAACCACAAACCTCCTCGAAAACAACGATTCCCTTATCCCCTAACTCGCTCGTAACCCTAAATTACCGTCCCGTTTCTCACCGCTGAAGCTCCGAGCCTCCGACCATGGAAGGCATGAACGACGGCCACATGCCCGGCATGAACGGATCGGCGACGCCGCCGCCCCCCCCACCAGCACAAGATGATGATGATGCACATGACCTTCTTCTGGGGCACGCACTCCGAGATCCTCTTCTCCGGCTGGCCGGGCACCCGGACCGGCATGTACGCCCTCGCCCTCGCCTTCGTCTTCGCCCTCTGCGTCCTCGTCGAGTGGCTTTCCCACTGCCGCCTCCCCGCCAAGCCCGGGGTCGCCGCCGGCGTCCTCCGGTCGCTGCTGCACGCGCTGCGCATGGGGCTCGCGTACCTGGCGATGCTCGCGCTCATGTCCTTCAACGGCGGCGTGTTCCTGGCGGCTGTCGCCGGGCACGCGGTGGGGTTCCTGGCGTTCGCGAACCGGGGGCGTTCGGGGGGGGAAGGCCAGCGGCGACCTACCTCTGATGAGCTGCTGATTCGTGGCGGGGGTGAGGTGGGTGGTGAGAATTTAGATGCGAAATGGATTGATGATGATCATAATAAAGATTTAGTGCAGCTTTTTGCTGCTTCTTGCTGTCTTTGCTTCGTGTACAGCTAGCTGCATAACCGTGGGCTGCTATATTTTGCTGGAATTCCATATAATCCTTCTGTACACCGTGCGTTCTTCGTCATTTTGAAATCTATCTATCATAAATTTCTCACGCAGTTTCGTTCACTCCGTCTTGAATGCGAAACGAAACCAAATTGAAATGATACCATTTGGAAAAGGAGGATCTGATCCAAAGATTAGAAACGGAAGCGAATCGAATTTATTTATTTTTCTATCATGGATCATCTTCCTTTCATCAACATGTATTTGGGATTATGAACCTCGTATTTGTCGAGGGCCGATGCCATTGTCTTAACGACAGCAGAACATCTTCTGTTTGAGCAAACCATTTGTCATATGATGGCTGAAGCGCAAGCGGGCTGTGCTCTTTCGAGGAGATGGAGGCTACTGGTGGTGGTGGGGGCATCTCTGGGCGCTGACATGACCTCGATTTCCATGGCTTCGAACGACCCGCCACAGGATCCGAATTCTGCAGCCAAAAGCAAGGAGGGAAAGAGAGACGATGCGGAACGTGTGGTCCGCGTGTTCCCAGGTAGGCTTTCGCTTTACTCCGGATGTGGAATTTGTCGGGCGACCCGTTTGTTCGTGGACCCTTTCTTGGCGGGTCGGGTTTAGGTATCTCAAAGGGCTCTAAGGTTAGGGAAGAAGTCGTCCGGCGTCCGCTACCTGCTCGCACCATTTGTTCGACTGTAGAGCTCCGAGACTAACTAGACTTTTTGGTTTTTCCACCGAAGACCAGATATTATTTTGTACAGTTTTTTTATTTTATATTTTTATTATTCGGGATATGTTCAAGTCTTAAAACTTATCATCAAAATGTAATTGAGTCCTAAAACTTATTAATTTAGTGCAATTAAACCCTTTGATTAACAGCGTTAGCTTAACTAACTGAAAATGCTGACGTGACATTTTAAAATGAAATTCTCTCTCTTACTTGATTTTTTTATTATTTTCTTTAAAAAAAATTATTTAAATAAATAAAAAATTAAGAAAAGGCTAAAATTTAATTTTAAAAAATAAAAAAATTGAATTGAACACTGTCAAATTGAATTTTATTATTAGGTGGATCAACCTGGCCTCATAAATAAAGTTCCAACTTCCAACTTCCAATAACTCTTGTTACATGAAAAGGAAACTAGATCGTTCCCGCGTTCAACCCATTTAATGACTCATTTAATAACCTCTCCCTCTCTGCCTGTTAATGGCCGACCCTCTGTCCTCCATGGTCTTCCAAACGGGCGCTCTCCACATGATCGACACCACCACATCCGTCTGCTCCTCCGTCATCACCAGTACCTTCTTCGGCTACCGCGGTGGCCGCGCCAGCTTCTGCCTCCAAGACTCCACCCGTGCCTCGACCATCCTCCTCATCGAGTTCACCTTCCCGACCTTCTACTTCGCCCGCGAGATGCGCCAAAGGCTCCCCAGCATCGCACTCGAGTGCGTCCGGAGGAATGCAGAGGTGGAGGACAATGCCCCAAAAGAAAAGGGGACTGAACTTTCGAAACTTATGTCGCACGGGTGTCGAAGCTTAACGATTGAACCAAACAAGCGCTCACACAATCTCTCTCTCGATTGGCCTGATCGGCCTGCCATCGCCCCGGTCTAGCGAGGGTCGCCGGCCCTTGCCGGTGGCCAACGAGGCCTCCCTCGGGCGAGAGCCGGCAACCCCCAGTTTTGGGTTTCCTCAACCTAGATCTGAGCCAGCCGGGCGGGCGAGGCTCGCCGGACCTCGCTTGGGGTCGGAGAGGTCACGCCCGGGGATGGCAACAGTCGGCCACCCTCCGACAAGGCAGGCAACCTCCGCCGGATCCTTCCGCGACGGGCGGCAACGACCTAGCCTCACCGGCGTGGGCAGAGGCTAGGCCCTGCCCAGCTGCTGTTCCATTTTTGTCTTTTATGTTTCTCTTTTCAAAATTAAAAAGTAGCATTTTCTTGGTTTTTTAATTAGTTTAAATATCAGATCAAAAAAATTAGTTTAAATAAAATCTGAGAAAGAAAATGATAAAAAATGCTAAGAGAGAGAAATTTATTTTAAAATGCCACGTCAGCATTTTCCGTTAGTCAAGTTAACGGTGTTAACCTAAGGACTCAATTGCATCAACTTAACAAGTTTTAAAATTTGATCGCACTTTTTGCAAGTTTTTAGGACTCAATTGCACTTTCGTAACAAGTTTTAGGACTTCCAAGTGAATATATCACTTTAATTTTTTTAGTATGTCAAATATGTTGTATTGTACGATATAATTATGTCAAATTATTTTCCGTCTCGTAAATAAACTCAAATTTAGAATTTTCATGACATATTATGATATATTTATCTCAAATTAATCTATCTCACAAAAAATCCAACACTGCTAATTTCGATCTAATAAAAAGACCAAACCGGCACCCCGATTCGAATCTACCCACGTCATCATTTTTATCCAACGTCTTATTAGAATGCATACGTGTCAAAACACGTGTTAGACCACGGTAAGGAGGATATAATGTGAAAAAAATGACAGATTCGACATGGAAAATCTGCGTGTGACGACAAATATTTTATGGATGGTTTTAAAATTCAAAGCGGGGATATCGCGATATATGAAATTTTTTTGTGAGATGAAACTCAATTTTGAATAATTATATCCTGGATTTTATCGGTTTGGGATGTTTGGTGAAACGAAATTTAGTTTAGGGTAAATGTGTCTTAGAGATACTATTTCATGATTTTTTATGATGAGAATTAATTTAAGGTAAATATATCCGGAGGATGTCGGTTTGGGATTATGTTTTAAGAAGATCGTACGAACAAATTCATTGCTTACACTCAAAAGTCGAATATAATTAGAATTTTTACAGTCATATTTTATTTATTTAATATGTTACTATTTAAGGGTAAAAGAAAAACTTCGACCAAAAAAAAAAAAACAGCTCGAAACAATGGATTCCCAATCAAAATTTCACTTTTAGCTTTGTGAAAGAAACTAGCCGGTACTCACCAAACACTGTACAGTCAAAGGAACCGAAGGCAAGGATCTATCTCTTCATGTAAGGGTAGAATATGAAACTTGGCACCGAACCCGTGGAGAATCGGTTCTATTTCGGGTTTGAGCTATGCATGGTAGATTTCATATTTCAAAAATAAAAAAACCTGTTTCGACGGGTAGGTTCTAAATTTCGGGTCGGTGGAATCAGTAACTTGAAACAAGTTTTTGTGTTTTTCTTGGTAATATCTTTATACGATCCTACGATATTTCATGACACTCGGTGATAAGTTTGTAATCCTGGAACATTAGTCTAAACTTTCATTTTCGTCGATATTTAAGATTGAGACTTTTACTTTGTTAATGTTTCATATTTATTTGTGTATCTAAATATGAATTACAACCAAGTGGATTATAGCTGCAAATTGTGATTATTAAATGTGATGATTCAATTGTTCAATTAAGAATATAAGTGAGAAACCCGATAGACTCTGGGGTCGGTCATGAAACTTGTGCAATATAGGTTTCAAGGTCCAAGGTATATAGGGTAGGTTACAAGCTAAAAAAATAAGAAACCTATTCCAGCGAGTAAGTTTTAGATTTTTGATAAAACATGCACGGAACTTGAAATCGCTCTCTCCTATCTTCAAGCACCAACAACTTGGAGGGTCGAAGTCCTCGACCCGTTCATTTTTGCCGTATGAAAAGGGCAAAGAGTTCCGACAATTTCGCTGCCTCTCGTGGGAAGTTTGGAGGCTGAGATCTCTCCCAATAACTTGTCCCAGAAGTTGGGTCGCGACCGAAGGACACGGAAGGCGTCGTCTTTCAAAGGACGGAAGAAGACGACTCGCGACCTTGCTAACGTGACAGTCGTCCTTGTCCTCTCCATAAGATGCCAACGGAACCGTAATCTACTAGACTTTGAAGTCAAGGTCAACACAGACGTTGAGCCAGGAAGAAAATGAAAGCCGCCTATCGTGGATCTTTGGGAGGCGTTAATGGATCAGCCCATGGAAACCGGGGGCGAGAAGAGAGAAAGCAGGCACGGTCGCGAGCTCCAAGCTAAAGTGGCCATGGCCACCAACTTGGAGATCTGGCAACCAAGGTCAACGACTCCGGGCTCAAGTGGCCATGACCATGGACGAGAAGAGAGGCAGTAGCCAGTGACATTGTCAAGCCAGCAGCACTTGATAGAAGAGCGATCGTAGCCATAGGTGATGCCGTTACAGTGGCTCGCCCGTGTGACTTACATGACTTTTTCATCAACTTCTTTTCCGTTAAAGATCTTGTATTGCATCTTAAAAAGTCCTTTGGGCTTATATGACCGACTTCTCTACAGGCCAACAAGCAATAAATAAGCCCAAACTAAGCCCACCCACTTCGGACCCGGAAGGAGTCCAGATGTATCTATTACGTATTTGAATATACTTTTAGATATTTAGATAAACCAGTTAAGACGGTATGAATTTCGTCCGTTGAAATATTTACTGACATATTCCTACAATATTTAGTTAAACACTCATCTGTAGTAATATTTACTAAGACATCTCTACAATTCTCAGTTAGAAAAGTTCAGTAAAATTCTACGTAAAGGACGTATATCATAGATTTAAAGTTGAGCTCGCTTACTAAAGGTTTGAGAAATACTTAAATAAAGATCGGAATTCCGTCGAATTAAGTAAAGCGTGAAACGAATTAAGTTAAACTAATAGCATAGAATGTAGATACAAAAATAGTGGATGAGAACTCGCCAAGAAAGATGCATTACTGAGTTTTGAATTGACTGATCGAGAGATTGACGGAATTAGTAAGCAATGGTTTGAATCGCTAAGCACAACGGTGGTCCATGTTGAAGTCAAAGGGATTTGAGTAGCTTAAATTTATGGAGATTGCTGCAATGAAATGATTTGGAAAGATGATTCGAAAGGACAAAGAGTCCCGGCGCTTTCACCGACTCTCGTCTGAAGTTTGCAAACTGAAATATCTCCGGTGACTTGTCCCAGAAGTCGAGTCGCAGACCGAGGGAACCCCGGAAGGCGTCGGTCTGGCGAAGGACAGAAACAAGTAAGGGATGAATACAGAAAAGAAAACGACCTTGCCGACTTTGCTGACGCACGGTCTTCCTTGTCCTCCGCACATGATGCCGATGTAACTGTAATATACTGGGACTTGGAAGTCGAGGTCAACATGGTCGTTGAGCTGGGTAGAAGATGAAGTAGTCTGTCATGGAGTTTCGCACGGCGTTGATTGATGAGCACATGGAAACTGGGACCTGGAGACCAACCAAAACCTCGTATGGCGAATCCTAATGTTTGGAGATGGAGGTGGAAGTCGTCGTGAAGTACATCTTGTCACTGGGTCATGCTGTGACCAACCAACTCCGTAGATGCCCTCTCTTGAATTCTGGGTACGCATGATGATATTATGGTCCCGCTCTTCGAATTTCGAACCGAGAAGATATTGCTTGAGGATTGGTACTTCGCGCGACCGTGGCAATCATTACCACGCGAAGTGTGCTGGTATGAATCCGACTGCAAAATCATGTCCTTCTGCTGCTCATCTGTTTGTTGAAATTGTTGTTGTCCCACGTTGCCTTACAACGAACTTTATATCTATTTATATTCACGTTATCTCATTTCATCTATTAATTTAAGTTTTTGGATTAGATTTTCTAATATGATATCAAAGTCGGTGTTGTCCACGTATGTGGGCCCACCTCCCATTAGTCAATTCGACACGATAAAGATTGATCTCTTAGACGCCCATTTCTATCAATTTCTCTTTGGACTATGAAAGGAAATTATAAGGCAGGCACAAAGAAAATCGTTTTGAAAATGATCTACACCATTTCCCCTCCTCCTTATAAACCCAAAGAAGGAAACAAATCTCCCTAAAATAACATTTCGGGAAAGTTGTTCAATCAGCCTCAATTAATTGTATAGATAGATGTCAATTCGGTTCTAAATTTTTCGATTTATCAGTTTAGTCTTAAGCATTTGCACCAAATTCCAATGTAGTACCTCCAGCAAATTTTCGTCGGAAATTATTGACGCGACATTGTGCTACTTAGGATGGCCGACGATGATTGGCCGTCTCATCAACAATTTCCGATGAAAATTGATAAGAAAGCCTACATTGAAATTTCGAGCAAAACTTTAGAATTAGATTAGCAAAATTGAAAAGTGCGTAAATGAAGTAATATTAATACAGTAGACTTTAGGATTTATTGGGTACTTTTTTTTCATATGATTTCCAGCCATTTTCCTTCTCTTCTCTTCTTCTTTCGAGTAAAATGCATGCAATTGTCAACTATTTGTTCTAAATAAAAATATGTTTTCTTACTTGGCAATCCATTCTGGGCGTACAATACAGCCTATCACGAATACACACGTGTACTTCAAGGTGAGGCTTCACACTCTCGAAAGACACTTCTCATCGATTTCCTATGTTTAACCGGTCATATAGGTTGAAAACTAATACACATGTTCTCAATCCGACGATCCAAACGAGTTAGCGGAGTCGCGAGCCGAACCGATCCGCAATTAAACTGGCTTAGGCGAATTTGACCGGGACCGTTCAAGGCAATCCTCGAATTCAACCCGCCACTTCTCATACGTGAAACCCTTTTTTGCTTTTTCTAGCTTTAGGAATTGCAAAAGTTTTCCAGTCAACGGTCCTCCATTGATTACGAAAATCTATGCCACGAAGCTTTTCTTTTCTAGACTTTCTCAGGTGCCGAAACAAAGAGGTGGAGCGAGCGACCCACGAGCGAGAGAGAACACAGTCAAAACTGACGTGGAAATGATGGCGAATCTGAGGACCAACCCCGCATGATCCGACCAGTCCGCGCCGAGGAAATAAGAACTGGTTCAAGACGAGGACGAGGAGTCGCTTAGCTCGCGTAATGCCCCCCAACAGCATCTCAACCCTCCCTACTTCTTCCTGGAGTTGCTCACCCAACACCCAACACCCATCACGCGCTCTTGATATCAAACGACAGTTGGTGTGCATCGTTCTTTCGAAACAAAGGCATGTTGTCCTCCTAAGACGGATTCAATCATTGACAGATGCAAGGGATAACAGTTTCAAGGCCAGTCTCAATTTCACCCGAAATCTGAAATCTACCCGTCGAAATCAATTTTGGAACCTAGAACCTACCTATTAGAGATTCGATATTGATTCTAAGATCTACTCAGATTTTACCTATATTCTTAATGGAATGATTGCGGTGAAGTGCCACCTCTAATAACTATCATATCTGCTACAATCCATCGACCACAACTCATATTTAAACGCGTTAAAAGTTCAATAAAATAAAAGCCTCAATCTTGAATATCGTCGAATAGAAAAGCTCGGACTAGTCCATCATCGCGTAAGATCGGACGAAAACATACAATTGGCAAAACACAAAGACTTGCGCTCAGTTCTACCTAAAACTCGAAAACTACCCGTCAAAATCGATTTCCCGACTTTTGAAACTTGTGCATAATCTAAAACCTAAAGCTAGAATCTGAAAATGGACCGGTGGTAGAACTTGGAAACGGATCGGTTCCCACCGGTCTGATTCTCCGGGAAAAATGCTTACTCCTAAACAGATGCCACGACTCCCTCATTGAAAGCGAGCAACTGTTTGAATTAATTGTGCTCTGCCCATCCATTTACCAGACACAACTCGAGGTAGCCACCCCCACACCCAGAGTGAACAGAGAGAGAGAGAGAGAGAAACAAGTGAAAAACAGCAACCACATCCATCACCAGCACATAAATTATTTATTCAAGGCACTTTAATACAGAAACGCCATTACAGGCACTGGTTTGTTGGCGATCCAGCCAAGCAATCAGACAAAAAAAGCCTCATTTCGAGCCTCTTCACTCAATTATTGCCTAAACTCCCTCCTCCCCTGCACTTCTGACAGCAACCACTATTATATTCCATTAACGGCAGGCTACCATCCTTCACAAGCCTTGTCACTTTCTTCTTTGTCTACTCCGCCTGCATCATCATCCATTGGTTCACCCTATTTGACTAAGACGAAGAGGCCTTTCGTCTTTCATGTCACACCTTTATTCTGTATCCTATCCTATACCACTGTCTATTGTTCTTTAGCTGAAATGAACTTCCCTCCGGATTGGGGGACTAGAAGACGATCTGTGCGTGTGCCGTGGCCCGAGGCCGACTTCAATACATCCACTCTTGAGGCAGGTCTATGTCGCTTTGGTTCAGGGCCGGTGCCGCCTGGGATTGGCGCTTCTGCTGGAGATGCGGGCCAGGACTTCTTCCGCTTGTACCAGCGTCTGCAAAAATGAAAGAAGACAGAGCAGAAGTCACGCTACTGGTTTTTGGAGGAGCTTTTGATCTTCTTAAAGACGAGAATTTAGTAAGAGTGCACAGAAGAATTAAATGTATTCCCGAATTTGAAGGATACTTGATAGACCGCCAAGCTGGTGCGCCAATGAGACGATTATATTCCCAAATTTGTCTATAGACCCCGCCAAGCGGATGCGGAATACGACATAATGGCCAACAACAGTTAAAGCCTTATCCCAACAGGTACGATCATCTTACGGACCGGAAGAAACGAACTCCAAGTAATCATATCAGTAGCTGCCATTACCATGTTCCGGGGTAAAGTAACCGAGGCCGGGCCGCGACCGGGCGTCCATCTTGTCGTGATGGACCATCAAGGCGTGAGCAACTCTAGCTGGTATCAGAACTGTTGAACACCCTAATAAGACACACAAAGTGCACCAACACCATCAGATTTGCTTTTTGTCATTGACGTTAGGTGCAGATTCTTGGCAATCTAGAACTGTTAAACCACTGAATTCGAGAGCTTGGAGTTAATAACGACGGGAAACCGAAAGAAAAAAATCTGGAGGTGGACCAGGGGAGAAGATTCCAGCTCGCGAAATGGAGTTTTTTTGTTTTTTTCAGGGATAAAGGGAATCTTTTCAAAGTGGGGATTCATCAGAACGAAACAAGTCACATCTGAACAAGAGAAGATTCAAAATTTGACGGAATATTGGACGGATGATATTCCACTTCAGATCACTAACCACTCCAACCACTCAGGAAAACAGAGGATAGCAACAAACCAGGGGAAACCGAAGCCAAAAATTATTTCAAGAAAACAGAGGAAAAAAAGAAAATCACGGAAGGGTTCCACCAAATCCAGAACGGAACCCATTTTCACAGTTTCAAGGGATCTTACTCGGTTTCTTGGGTGGTTCAGAAGGGTTGTTCCCCGCTCCACGGGGCAAGAACACGCCGGTCCCGCTCGACCCGTTTCCCGAACCGGACCCACCAAGGAATACTGCTCTCATACCCGAACCCGCTCGCTGAAACGCCAGTCGATGGGTCGCCGTTGAAGGAGACGGCACGGTCGTGGCCGTGGCAGTGGCCAACCCCCGGTCGCCACCTCGCTTTTTCCGGTTCTTGGACCCCGATTGCTTAGCGACCCGCTCCGGTTGGACCCGATCAAACTGCGACGCACAAACAAGCCAGGGCAAATGGTTGAACAAAACACAAGCAGCGCATACCGAATCATCACCAGACTCACACCAGGATCGGCCCTTACTTCATTCGCCATGATTTCACCGTTCAGAGAAGCAGGATCGAAAAAGTTCTGATGAAAGTTGTGATTTTGAGGCTCTTGCTCGTCGAACCTCATCATCTTCTCGAACTGGTCAGAGAGATCGTGGGAGATGTCCCAAGCACGGTCGCTCTCTGGAAATGACGCAGTTTTGCTGCTCTGGTTCGCAGCAAAAGGCGACCAGAGCGTCGATGGAGGCGAACCAGCCAAACCCCATGCCTGCAAATCGACACACGATTCAGAAAAATCCAAACTTTCCTTAAAACTTTTCATATCTAGAAATCTTTTGGAATAAATTGAGTAAGCACCGGGCTCAGAACAGAGGGATTGACGTCGTCGTCATCCTCTTGAAGCATCCGGTGAGCCATCTGGCGAGTCAGCTCGGCCATGTAGTCGTCGTCCTCGTAGCTGCTCTCCGTCGCCACTTCGGACCCCGACGGCGTGCTCAGCCCCGAATCGGACATGGACGTACTGCTCGGCCCGGAGCGGCGATTCTCGAATGGGTTGCGGTTGTCCTCCGAAGAGGACAAAGAGCGAGGCCGGGGGACAAATATAGAGGAGGAGGGAGAGAGCAATAACTTCACTTGGTGTAGGTCAGCAGCCATCATAAATGGCATTGAGTTCAAGCACATAGGATATATTTATGAGGGTGTCAGATCTTCTCTCTGTTTTTTCTTGCTTCTCTTTAATCTGGGGTTTTGGGGACGACGATTGACGATCATGAGGAGGAGCTTTTGCTTGCTATTTGGACAAAGAAACAATCATTACCTGGTCACGCAGGAAGGAGACAGAGCACGACCGCGAGAGGCATTGAATTGATGACCGAAATGAACTCGCCGGTCTCAGGTTTAGGGAACTCCCCAGAGTTTTGAGAAACAGGAGTCTCTCATGAAGCTTCAGAGAGAGAGAGAGAGAGAAGGAGAGGGAGATCAGTAGTACGGCACTTTATTGGGGTTGTCTTCGTCTCTCTGACCTTGGGCCTGCGGCTCTGCAAATATAAGAACGAGCGGCCGAGCGAGCGAGCGAGCGAGAGAGAGAGAGAGATTTTATAGGTCTTCGCCAATGATTTTCGTTCTTCCAAATCAAATTGAAGCTAATCCCGATCAAAAAGAATCATTTTGAGTAAGTTCAAGTGGATTCCGAAAGAAGAGTATGTGAAGATACTAGCAAAATATTCGCACGCGCTTGCAACGGGGAATTTTGAATTGGAAAGGATTTCATTTGATTCTTCCACTTTGAAATATAGATTTAGTTGGGTGGATGAGATTTTTGTATGTTGAGGTGATTTGATGATGGGGAAAACGAAAGACCTAAGTGAAAGTAACGAGCCTGGTCATAATTTTCTAAGTATAGAAAAAGATGAAAGGATTGAAGAATTGACCTACTTTTTCCAAAAAAGAAGAAGAAATTAACCGATCGATTCATGAGAAGATTAGCAAAAGCTATAACGAAGATGGATCAAGGTAGCTTGCCTGCCAAGCCGATAAGCACCTAGATGAACGATGGAGCGAGCAAAGTCGATCGTGTACTTGTCTTGTGACCCGTTGGTCTTGCCTGTCTTTGCTTGTGGCTTCACATAAATTGAGAACTCATGCTCACATTCGGCAAACTCAATCGCAAATTAGAAAAAGCCCTTTTTTTTTTGTTAGGTCACCGTTACAAATAGAAGAGTCATAACGAATAGAGCAGTCATAGATGTTAGAGAGGTTACTTGTACCACTTGCCATTCACTATGCTTTCTTTTACCCTCTAACCACGACGAAGATGGGTGCCCTAAGGTATTATTCTCTAGCTTTTTTATTTACTATGATAGATAGAGTAGATCGTGTGCAGTCGACCTCCGCTTCCAAAACTTTAAGTCTGATGGTGGTTGTGACATCGTGGATTAACTTAATGAAGTATTATCCGCTTTGGAATGTCTCGAATTTAGTCATGCGATTTTGTCCTTTAACGTACAAGTGGGTATCTTCCCAAGAGGTTACCCATCCCGACATTGCTCGTTGTTATATCAAAAAGTGTCTCCATGAATTAATTCCAGATTTCACACACACACACACACATAATGTAGAACAGCTCTCGCCTTGTTTGATGTTTGGTTCATTCATGCCCCCATTTGTCAGGTGCCACTACTTATCGAGGCGCTCTAGCCTCGGCAATTACTTTTCACCCTCATCAAATCGGTTGTTGTAGTTCTCGAAACAACATGTCAAAGGTCGAGAATCGAACGGGAAACAACAAGCGGTGGATTGCAGCTGGTTTGAATGCATGCATGCTATTAATTATGTGTACAAACATCCTTTTGTGGTTTGGCCAGGGATAATATGCTTTAAGATAATCTGTTTCTAAAACAACAGTGCCTGAAAAGTCACCAATCGTCGCAATTAGTGATCTCATTTGTACTCGCAAGTGTTTTTTAATTCGATTGTCATGTTCTCTATCCTCCCTTTGGCTCACTAGCAAAAGACTAAAGAGCGCACAAACGCATGTTAACAATAAAAAATAGTAATAGAACACGATATTTTTGGCATATAATAAACCAACCCCAAGAGTAAATTTAACCTCTAAGTCTCCATCAATAAATTCCATGGAAAACTTGTACTTTGTACTAAAAAGATTAACTCGTGATTTTAAAATCTAATACTTTTCAACATTGGAAGCTTAGATATTTCTCATCTTTTTTTGGTAAGTTAAATCCTTCTTCCCATTCACAAGAAATTATGTCTATCTTCCAAAGGTGACTAAATCTTGAAATGCTTACTTTTCTTAACGTGGTATTCTATGTATCTTTTACTTTATTCGTTTGCTAGTATTAAAAAAGAGATAGAAGATTTTAAAAGTTCTAACCACTTTAAGAAACAACTTTAAATGGTTGTAAGATAAGAAGTATCTAATTTTCAAATTTCGAGCATAACGTCTTTGAGTGACTATGAGAATAACAAGTATATTGCGAGTAACAAATTCTTAAAAGAGGAAACCCCGGAATAATTTTTAATCAAATATTATTTATTTTTTATTTTTAAAAATGGACTGTTAGCATAACGGTCACCGTTACATAATCAATTCCCTATGTGTACGCCCCAAAATAATTAAAATAGCTAAATTCTATGAAAAGAACAAAAGGAAAAGGTTAGATATTATATATTATCCCTAAAAATAATCGCCTATATCACTTGTATAAATAAACGAATGAAAAAATTTTCACAGCCTATTAGAACAGTTAGGTATATATTGTTATCAATGATGAAAATACTTTTCGTTCGCTAATTTTTCTAAACAAGTATAATCGTATAAGCAATTATTTTTTGAAAAATATTTTCCACATCGCTTGTTTTTCTCGAAACGAACATACTCTAAATGTCTATACGAGTTGATAGTTTACTATATAGTTGATGGACTTGAATGAGTGCGCAAATGATTTTGAATTAGATTTTGGAAAGTCGTGTTCAAAACACATAGGCCGAGTTTGGTTGTTCGGATTTTGAGTCGGGATAGGATATGAAATCCAGGAGATTTTCGCATATCCTATCTACTTGTTTGGTGAATCGCAGTAATAAAATTGAATATTTTCATATCATATATTGTTCATTATTCGATATATACGAGACACTAATGTAAATAAATTTGAAAATTTATAAACGGAGACTATAAGAATCTCTTCTAATTCATTGCCGAATCTAGTAAGAGAGAAAAAAATATAATCATTCACATTTGCGATTATGAAAAGTTTTACCTCTCTCGCTACTTTCATTAAACTTCGGCATGAACCACAAAACTATGAAGGAGAATGAGTTTTGACTCTCTTTCGCTTTCATAGATATTTGACGCAAATAAAAAAGTTAGGAAAGAGAATAAGTTTCGACTTTCTCGCCATTTTTGTAAAGTTTTATCTTTAATTAAAAATTTACAAAAGAGTCGTGAAACTTCAACATACTCTAGAGATACATAAAAGAAGGAGATGGAGATGCTAGTATTTTTTTTATTTATAGAAATCTCACTACCCCTCATTCTTCGAGAATTAAAAAGATCATTTTCAAGTTTGAATATGTTCACTTAAAATAGGGCTCTTTTATTTCATTTTTTAATTTTAAGTCTTTTTTATCATTATTTTTATTCCCTTCCATCATTTCTTAATAAATTTTTTATTAAGTAATAAACTATACTTTTATACTTAAGATAAGCAATGTATAAAGATACTATGTGTGCGTGTATGTATGAAGTAGAACGAAATTAATATATAAATTAAAAGTAGAATAAATAAAAATGGATATTTTTTTGTTGTTTTGAATTTTTTTAACATTAGAATTCAAATATAATTTAAATATAATTATTATTTTAATTTTACAATTTAAGAAGTTTGTTATCTAGAAAAATAGTTTTATACCATGAAGAGAATAAATCCTATCCACCTCCATCCTACCTCCCCCATGGAATAGTTTTATCCAGGTTATATCCCACTTTATCCTATCTTGGGTAGGTACCAAATACAGGATGAGATAAATTTTATCCTATCCTAGCTTTTATCCCGACTACCAAACGTAGCCATAGTTTTTGCAATGATCTACAAAAAATATGTGGGTTTAATTGAAGACGAGTGGAGATTAATCACCATAAAGGATATCTTTACAATTTGATATTGTTGGAAAATATCAATTGGAATGGGATGAAATGGAATCGGACTTTAAAGTGTGATAACACTTTTTTAAGGATTTATTTGCCTCACAACATTGCTAATGATTTCGGCAAATATGCTTCAGGATACAACAAAGTCTCGATGAGAATAGCATATAGCAATTTTGATATTTCTCCAGGATCTCTAAGGAAAGAAGGCCGTGTTTCTTTGAAAAAAAATGAAATTGAGAGTTCTGAAAAAATTAAAGTGTCTAAAATGAACAGAATTGCTCAATATATAATAGTCGAAAGAATACAACTTTTCATGTCTCAAAAAACTCCAATTCGAAAACAACTCTTCATGTTCGAAGAATAGTCAATTTGGGCATACCTCTTAGTGTCCAAAGAATAGTTAATTTGAATGCATATCTTCGTTATCCAAAAGAATCGTTGTGCTTGAAAAGTTGCAACCATTGAATATAATTAACTAATTAAAATTCGAAAATAAATTTAATAAAAATAACCGCAAATCATACATAAACAGTCACATTGTTTCGTTAGAACTCAATAGTTAATTTTTTAATTTCAATTTCAAAAAATAAAAAATAATAAAATGATTGTTGATTAGTGCCGATTATTTTTTTTTTGACAACCGCGCAAATGCACATAATAATCGGGCACCCGCACGGGAGTATAATGAGATCTAGCCCACTTGCTCATTTTTTTTATTTGAAAGACCATAGTAGCTTTATAAATAATAAATATACTAGAATTCTTCCTTTCATCCTATGTGGGATTAGAAAATGGCACATTTTGTTTGTTGTGCAAACAAACTCCAACAGATAAGGCGTAGACTTAAAATATAAAAAAAATCATAAAAAAACCATCCATGAAAATAGGATATTGCCAGTGTTATATTATGTAGCGAGATATATTTTTATCATCATCAAGGTTAGTGATCTTTCGAATTTACAAGCTAGATTTTGTCTCCAACTGTTTACTAATTTCGAATTTCAAAAACTTATGAAGAATAATTGTATATTAAATCTTGTCGATAATCAATGATCGATGTCAACAAAACACAATGTGCATTTCGAAATCTTCAATAAGTCTAGGAAAATTACCAAAAAAATCCTGAACCTATTATAATTGTATCGGTTCAGTCCTAATTTTTTTTTTAGCCAATTAGGTCCAAAAAATTTTGCAGCCTCCTGTCGGCCCAACCCTAAAAGGAAAAGGAAAAGGAAAAAAAAAAGACAATTTAAAAATATTATTATTATACTATTAAAAATTTGCCACATCAGTAGCCAATTGCCAAATGAATGAATTGGTACAATTTAGGACTTAATTGGCAAAAAAAAAAGTTTAAGACTGAATTGACACGATTACAATAAGTCTAGGATTTTTTTGGTAATGCTCCCCAATAAGCCTCTCATTAGAATTTTCAGAATGATCATGACCATAAAAAGCGCGCTCGCAAGCACATACAAAAATCATACAAATGCTCCCATTTTCTATCATTTTAGGTCGGAAGTCATGTCACCGCAATCAAAGAAAGCTTGCGATGAAGTGTTGCTACTCTTTTTTCACCGAAAAATAAGGAAAAGAAAAATCTCGTAATTAGAATGGTGGAATCTTGGTAGTGATTCTTGCGTGAACACCATGCCATTATTGGCCAAATTTATTACCCGGTATTACTTAAGTCTCGTACTTTAGATAACATCATCGAGCATTTTTTTTTAAAACCTTATTGACCTCGACTAGATTAGCTAAGGGCGACATTTCTATCGAAGCGATTTGGATTCCCATGACTTGTTTTGGATGGTTAACGTTCAACTTGATTTGGCCGAATCCATGTGATATGGCCATTGGGCAACACCAAAATATGGGGAGAAGTGTCCAGTAAGTCCCAAACCTTTTGCGTTGATATCAATTCAGTCCCTAAACATTTCAATTGTGTTAATTTAATCCTAAAATTTTTGCATTTGTGCCAATTCAGTCCATCGGGCTAATTTTGGCCAAAAAATCGTCGACATTGACACCGATCGTCCTACATGGACCTTGTTAGCGCCGATGTGAAATTTTTTAAATATTTTTAAATATCTATTGTCGACGCCGATATGGATATTTGTGATAGACTTAATTGACACAAATATAAAAGGTCTAGGACTATATTAGTACAATTGAAAGATTTAATATTGAATCGGTACCAATATAAAATGTTTAGGATTTTTTTGGCCACTTTCCCTCGAAATATGATATGGACATTGGGAAAATGTCGCCCCGTCAAAGTCCAATGTCATCCTGCAATTATGTATTTAGTCGATTTAACATCAGAGAGACCTGATTAGACACTTTGTGCAAGTAAAACGATTTGATTAGACAAATTAAAACCGTATAGACTTAATTAAGAAAAGCGCGAGAGTACAGGGGCGAAAGATCGAATCATTCATGTATTCGTCATCTCGGGAAAATTTTTGTTTTCCTCATCGACTCGTGTATCTCCTTTTGTTCATTTTGATGTATACAATCTTCACGTCCCATCGATCATCCAAGCCCGATGACGACGGGGAATGGCCTCATTTTTCTTCAATTACGGTGCGGTTGGAATTCCTAGTTTTGAAAAGAGGGCCGAAGAGAAGCTGCTCGGTACAAAGACAAATTCAATACTAACAAATTCAACTGGCCATGATGTTTCAATTAGGAAATTCGTAGGGAAATTAGATAAACCTCGGGCTGACATTTCACAATAAACCGAGGTTGTACATACTCATATTCGTATTTTGCACGTATCTTTTCTCGCACGACGATATTGCTTGACCTCTTTGAATTTGCTCTTTTTTTTTTTCCCCTCCTCCTTTTTTAAAAATTTATTCCTCATCTTCTACAATAAATTTGTCGCCATAGTATCTCCACCCGTCATGGATTTTATACTCCCACGAGAAAGGTCGGGGCTTATAATCGCACGCTACCAATTTGCTTGACCCGCCTAACAGTCTCTCGGTTGGCAACATCAAGACATCTTATTACAAGACCAATTGCTTTAAAAGAGAAAAATCGGGTTGTTGTCGTGCAATGTTCTTGCTGCTAAATAAGAAATTAGGAGCTGCGAATCTCGTTCGAGATGAATGCCGGGCAAGTTTGTTTCGTTAGGCTGTCGAATTTGGGACGACACGAGAATCTTCAAGGACAGCTGTTTCGTGGTCTGTTAGCGAGGTTAATTAATTTGATTAATTAAGAGCACATCCAGGTGTGTTTTGGGTTGAATTGCTGTTTTCGTGGGTGGGTCGAAATAGAAATTGATTAAGTAGATTCCAGGCTGGTTTGGGATCTTTCAACATACTCATTTTTTGGTCATGCATCTTTTGCGGGGGCAAAGTACCAAAAAAATTCTTTTGTTGGTGCGGACCGAGTTCCAAATTTTTCAATTGGAAATAAATTCCTATATCTTTTGCATTTGTATTAAATTCGGTTCGTCCAGCTAATTTTGGTCGAAAATCATTGGCATGGATAACGGTCGTCGGACGTGGCATGGTCGGCGCAAATGTGGACAATTTTTGCACCTTTTAAATATTTCTTCTGATTCTTTTTATTGTTTTTTTTTTTCATTTTGGCAGCAAAAAAGACAAAAAGAAAAATAATAAGAATATTCAAAAAATATTTATAAACTATAAAATTTTCTCACATCAGCATTGATCGCGTCACGAAAGATGGTCGGCGTCCATGCCAAGAACTCTCCGGCTAATATTGGCTCGTGGTGAACCGAATTGACATGATGCAAAATGTATATAACTAAATTGGTCTAATTGAGAGATTCGAGTCTGAATTGCTACAAATGCAATGGACATAGGATTTTTTGCCTGACGGGGAATGTCATAGGATTTTGGAGGCCCACTGGCTTTTACATTCAGTGGTGTTATTCAAGTTTCAACAGTGAAACATAAAGCCCAGGGCTCACCGGTCCCGAGTTGATAATAATGTCGCAACAGCAACCTCGATTTGATAAACTACGAACTGCTAATACTGGATGAATATGCGTCTTTGTGCTACACTTGCTTGGGCGGTTCAATGATAGCAATCCTGCTTGTCTGCACAACTCTCAATCGAAGTGGACAGAGACATGTATTCCATGTCATTTGGATGATCTGTAGCCTCGTGTCCTAATCCTAATTCTAATCCTAGTCCCAACAACATCCCGCATGACCATTGGCCTTGCGGACGAAGAAAACAAAGAAAAAAAAAAAAACGAAACGAATTCAAAGCACAACGGGCGATCAAAAGGCTCCTCATCAATTATTTCGAGCTCAAACCATGAAAACCAATATACACCCTCATCTCGACTATGAAGACACAGCATCTTCTGTCATTCACAATGTACAAAACGGGAGCATATTCTCAAATCCCTTCCAAGTTTTGATCGAAGAAGAGGGGAAACTAGAAGTTCGGATGATGGGAGCGTGATGTTTCGCCGACCTCTACCGAGAGCCAAGAACGATCCGACTTTGAGATGCGCAATAGCTCGCAAGATTGCCGGTGATCTAGCATGATTCGGAACGCTAAATATACAGGATAACCAAAAGCTTATCAACGCACATGCTATGGTGAATTTCGATTCGACTCCATGAATACCGGGGCCGGCTTTTCGTAGACCGCTTGTTAGAGGTGATCATGGGCCTGGTTGCACGATCGGCCCCGCCCAAGCCCGAATGGGTAAAATGGACGGATCGGTGCCGCAGAGGTGGCCGTTTGGAGGGAGTCCGGCACCTGTCGCTTGAGTTCATGCATATCGAAATGTTCGGTTTGAGTCACGGTCATGTAGGCGCGGATCTTTTTAATGTAAGGTTGTTCCTTAAATCTATCTATTCGTCTCTTTTGTCATCTTGGGCTCAGGCGGGCCTATTGAGCCGAAGCAGCCTATTGACAAAAGTCTACGGGGCAAACAATGCCTTTCTGGTCCCTACCCTCCTAAGTCCGTCCCATTCTAATTAAATTCAATATAAAGCATACAGTGTTTTCATGCCATCACGAACATAATAATGTTTGAGATCGGACTTGCCCATCGATTGGATTTAGCACTCGCGCAGAATTGAAACGTTCACTGTTCGATCGCATTTCTTTAATGTAAATTCAAGCCTCGACCGCATCGATAAGCGGATCAGGACGTGATCGTGCTTTACGCTTCGATTTATTGAGGATCTCTCCCTAACAAAGGGATTCAACACAATGAGCTTCCCGGCGCATTTTCGAACATTCGCGGTTTTTTTTTTTCATCCCCCGTGATGGCGGGGGCGGGGAAAAGAGAAAACAACCAGAAATAAGATATTTTTAATTGAGCAACTGGACATCGAAGTCGTTGTAGTATAGTGGTGAGTATTCCCGCCTGTCACGCGGGTGACCCGGGTTCGATCCCCGGCAACGGCGTATCTTCATTTTTATTTTACACAACTTAATTTTGTTATTTTTTTTTCTTTCTGCTTCTTTTGTCCCTTTTATATATATATATGAAAAAACCCGAAAATAAAAGCCGAAATTCCACACCATGAAGCGACGCATCCTCCCGGCGAAGACACGTTTACTTTGCCAGCTTCCCATGCCTAGAAAGCTCTCACTTGGACGCAACCCTTCTCGTGTTCTTTCGAACCCGCAACCTCACAGACCTAATATCCACACCGTATGTCTTATGGCTTCTCCCTTGATTTCATATACGGATGCTAAAGTGAACAAGACATGAGCGGAAGAACGAAGCGGAGGATGCCGGTCTTTTCGGATCGGTCTTCCTCGGCCGCAGCGTCGTGCCTCGAGACCACGTCGAGGTTCGTCTCACGCTGCCTGTCGTCGTCCACCAGGATCCACATCATGGCCCTGGACGGCATCGTCAACGTCAACTCCCTCTTCACCGTTGCCCTCTTCCTCGGCCTCACTGCCTCCCCCGCCGATTCGAGGGCCGCCCGCCAGCTCTTCGGGGACCGAGCCTCCTGCAGGCCCGGCGCCACCGTGGCGGAGGGCCTCGTCGCCTTCCACGTGTACTCCTTCAGCTCCTTCCTCTTCTCGAGCCTCGTCGCTCTGGGTCTCAAGCAGGCCATCAAGATCAGCAGTTTCGCCGAAGAGCAGGGAGGCGGGGAGGATCGCGGCGACAGGGAGGAGGTGCATGGCAGGACGGCGATGGGGCGTGTGAACACGGCAGCCTTTAGGGCGGGGATGGCGGCATCGGCGCTGGGGTCGGTGGCCGGGTCGGGGTTCTTGATGATGGCGCTGGTGAACCTGGTGCAGATGAAGTTGGGGACTTTGGGATGCGGTGAGAGCGGGCACAGTGCGGCTGCAGTCGTGCCGTTGGTGGTCTTGGTCCCTCTGGGTTTGGTCGTCTACTTGTGTCTCGCGATTTATGCGTTTACACTGTAGACGTGTAAAGCACAATAAAAAGAAGGGAGAATTTGCAATGAGGTGTATGGACTCGAGAATAGTTGGAGAATTATATAATCGTCATTGTTCAATGATGTATAATCAACTTTGTTATTGTATTAATGAACGAAAATAACAAAATTCTCCCAAGGAAATATACCTCATAGTCACTAATAATTTTTAATAATTGTAAATATGCATCTTGAAAACTCATTAGAACTAACTAATGTTTCTTTTTGCTGAACAAAACTAGCGACGTTGAATGAGATAAGCATAAATCTAAATTGTAATAAAAGAGTAAAAAAAGAACAAAGATAAGCACTCGTTGAAAGGAGCAGGGTAATTCCATTCTAGCTTAAAATTTTGTGTCAACGTTGAAGGTAATCCCCAAAAAAAGAGGGAGAGGGAAGTCGTGAGCGGCAGGATTCGAACCTGCGCGGGCAAAGCCCACATGATTTCTAGTCATGCCCGATAACCACTCCGGCACGCCCACTTGGCGAGACCTGAGTGGCTAACTCAATAATATTAATCTCATTTACTTGATTAAATAACGTCATTTGCTTTTTTGTCTAGTGAATGCTCTCAAGCGAGTAAAATGCTCCTTCTGTTTCACGAAAAAAGTTTTCTTAAAAAATGTTTTCCCTAATTTCTAGCGTTTTGGGGAGAAAAATATGCGGTCAAAAAAATTATTTTCTGGTGAACGAAAAATATATCCTTCTAAAATTGGGGAAAACTTTTTTCATTTCTGAAAAATGAAAATCATTTTCCTCTGGTTCTCACGTGTGCTCTCGTCCTCTTCACCAAGCCGAAATCCCTCCCCCACTTTCTGTAACTCCTCTCGATTTCACTCTCTTCACTCCCAGTCTCTCTCCTTGATCCCCACCTTCTCTCTCTCTCTCTCGCGTGAGCTAAGTAGACCGATACCAACACGCGACAAAGCGACACGACACGACACGTCGACATATCATTTTTTAAAAATATGGATTTTCGATACATTGGGACATATTGTATATTAAATGTATATTTTTATATATACATGATAAATTATCATTTTTAAGATTATTTCAACCAAATTAATTTGATACAAAAGGAGAGTTTATGGAAATGTCTTGTGATTAAAACTTAAAAGGCCGAAGGGGATGAATTGATGTTAAAATAACAGCAGTAAGGTCGCAAATTAGATATCTTGAATTAACTGCGAAATCGCAGAGAGACTTTCTTTTATCCTCGTTAGTCTTATTGTGGACAAAGTAAGGGTTGACTTTCAAGATGACTCTCTCCCTCGCTCTTGTTCGATTGAAGATAGACACACACAAGATCCTCAGTGACACAACTATACGTTCCGATTGCCTAACTGTCATTCGCCGACTTTACCATTCGTAACTTACTTGTGTCCGTGCCTTTTAGAATCGATTCGAGGGGAAGCAACATATAGCAATTTTTGTGATCCATAAGTTTGAGGTGCCTACTCTCACACCACTTCCTTTTGCTACGATGTGATTGAAGAAAGAAAACCTTTCCCATTCTAATGTTCATAAAGATGGTACGACTTTGGAATCTAACTTTGGCGAGAGCACCAACCAGCATTAGTTGTTAGCCTTTTGGCTACTGAGAGAAGCCTCCTTTGTCGTCATTGAGAAATGGTAGAAAAGAGTTTTCTTTAATTTTTACTTCTTTGAGAACTCAATTCCCCCGTTGCAAACATGTCTACACCAGGGAGACGCACGCTACTGCACATAATCGTTTTGTCTAATCCCAAAGCCATTTAATTATTGAGCCGCAAACCTCCCATGATAATCTGCCATTAGTGCCCCTGCAACGTGTTATTGCAATTGACATTTGAAGCGCTTCTCTTGGCTCAGTTGGAGCAGCAAAATTAAAGGACGAAGTGATGAAGGAGTTGTGATTAAGAGAGAGAGGGGGGAAAAAGGCAAGGAGAAGAGGGCATAGGCAAAGGGACAGAGGGAGGGGATGACAGTGGAAAAGTGCAAAACGCACGTTCAAAGTGAAAGATCAAGAGAGGTAGAGACAAACAGGAGATTCATAAGTCCTACATGGGTGGTGAGGGAGAGAGACAAGTAAAATGTCTCTTTAAGATGCCGAGAATGAGACGTGGGTGGATGACATGTTGAAGAAAGGAGTCTCACTTTGATTGCATAATGAGGATAACAAGTAAGGTGTCTCTTTAAGAAGCCGGGGACGAGACTTGAAGACTTAGTTCTCTCGTTTTTTGGCTAAGTTGCGACTTGCGTGTCGTGATCGGACATGAAGTCAACATTGACACGGGAGGGCGAAGAGGCACATGGATGAAAATCAAATCCAATTTGATTTTTTTAACAATAAAAATGAATAGAAAAACAGAAAAATAAAAAATTACTGAAAGGAGTACATGGATGAAAATCAAATCCAATTTTCTATACCAAACAACAGAAAATATTTTCCAAATATTTTTCATATTTCAGCCAAATTTCGAAAAATATAGTTCGTTTCCTGGAAATTGACTTTCCAAAAAATATTTTCAGAAACGAATCATTATCCGTAAAACAAATGGATAAAATAAAATTCAAATTGAAATCGTATTTTTCCATGCGAGGGGTTGCCGCCCGACTATGGCTATTTAAGCTTGGCCGTTTTGAAAGATCTCCTCTCGTAGTTATCTTTCTTCCGTCTTCTTCTTCTTCAATATTTCGAAAGAAAACCAGTTAGCTACGTCAATCAGCAACACTGTTTCTTTCGATCTTTTTCCTCCTCTTTCGAGACGATAATCCTCTAAGATCCCTAGATTCCTTGCTTGTTCACCCTCGGAATCATTTCCCATTTTTGATAAGGTGCGTTCTTTTACTTCATTGTCGGCGTCGTTCTTTCGCTTGCTCGCATACGCATGAACGTGCGAATCTTGAAGGTCTTTAAGCGCTTTTTTTTTTTTTTAATCTGAGTTCGTTATCGAATGGATATGATAGGTTTGAGAGAGTTCGGAGAGGAGAAAAGGTTATATGGCTGGAAATGTGAATATCGAGGGTGACTCGTGTCCAAGATAGTGTTGATCGGGGACGCGCGGTGTCGGTAAATCCAACATTCTCGCGAGGGTTGCTAGACGTGAGCTTTGCATGGAGTTCGGGCCCAATGTTGGTTTCGAGTTCGCATCAATGATGCTAAAGGCGAGAGCTCTACCAGAGTTGGTTATCCGATTGTTTGCATTGCTTCATTTCGATTTAAACGCGTGTTACTTTCTATCGGTCTTGGTTTGCCTCGTTGTTCTGCTGGTAGCCGATCATATGACCAAAACCAATTCTTGTTTTTTCGGTTAGATGATAATCTGCCGGCACTTATTGAATGTCTCTCTTTCGGCTAGGGTTTAAACATGCGTGTCGCCATTGCATCGAGATACTTGAATTGAGAGAGTGAGGTTGCTTTGGATTAATCTTTATATTAGGAATGTGAAAGTTCTTGATGAGGCCGCAGCTATTATTCAATAAGTTTCACCCGGTCAAGTGAAAGCCATTTCGTTTCTTCTTGTGAAGAAAGCGCGAACCGATGACCTAGTCTCATGTCGTCCCAACGGAGATTATCCTTTCTTTTGTACCATTGTGTGCTAACCATGTTCCTCCATTCTCGTGATGGTGTATCCTTTTGCGATCTATTTCACTTTCGATGATCGGGGCCGCAGACATTCGGTGCGGTTGGATATTCTTGATATACCATCTTGCAATTATTTTTCAAATGAACTTGAAGTATATCATAAGTATGTGGCCTACGCAGTTGACAAAGGATTTGGAATGAGAAATGGTAATACGGCTAAAAATAGAAAAGGAGAAATAACCCGACGGACTTTTATGTGTAATTATGAGAGGCATTTTTTCATCTCATCCGATCAAGAAAAGAAGTATGAGAGGTGTGAAGTTAGATTTGAGTGTCTTATTCATATCAAATTTAAGGTTGATAATGGTGTCTATGATAAGATAGAGTGTGTTTCCGAACATAATCATGCATTTATAACGGAAGATCGAAGCATTTAATTAGATGCGGAAAAATAACATTTGATCCTTGCAAGGGTGTGATAGTTGATATGATTAAAATAGGCATTGAAGGAGCTAGGACATATAAGTATTTATTAAACAATGCGAAGGAAGCAAAAACTTGGGGTTCATTCGCATGATTCTCAAAATTATGCGCAAAGAAATAGATCCAATGATATAAGTGGGGGGAGATTGTCAAAGTCTTTTGAATCATTTTCATTGCATGCAAATGCCAAACCCAATTTTTTTCTATCTTTGTACAGGTAGATCAAGAAGATAGATTGACAAACTTATTTTAGAGAGATAGCTTGTCCAAATTTAATTATGACTATTTCGGTGATGTGTTGATGTTTGATACTAGGTATCGTACTAACAAATATAACTTGTTATATGCATCTTTTGTTGGGGTTAATCACCACTAAAACAATACTCTGTTTGGCTATGCATTTTTGTTGGATGAGACTTTTGAATCATTTATTTGGTTATTTGAGGTGTTTTTGAAGTCTATGAAAAATGAGGCTCTAAAAATCATGTTCTTAGATCAAGACCAAGCCATGGCAAAAGCCATTAAAACGGTGTTCCCGAATACACAACGCCGTTTATGTACTTAGCACATCGAAAAAAATGGCAATCAAAACATTCTACTTCTTTACCATTAGACTAATTTTAAGGATTAGTATTTCTTATCGCTTATGTATAGATGTAGATCAGAGGATGAATTTGAATTTATTTAGAGGGAAATGGAAACGGAAAAGGAGTGGAGTACTAAGAATAATAGTTGGCTTCGGAGATTTTTTGAGTTTAGACATAAGTGGAGTTCGGCTTCGATCGTGATATTTTTACATGTTGTATTGATCAAGTCAAAGGAGTGAGAGTACCAATAATATCTTCCAATGTATGCCGACGAAGACATTGACTCTTGTAGAATTTGTCTATCACTATGAAGAACAGCTTAAACATATAAGATAAATTGAATTTCAAGATGATTATAGTTCTCGTGGGAAGCCCAAACCGTAGGTTAATAATGGGATCTTCACACATGTTGCTCCATTGTACACTCATATCATTTTTAGAAGGTTCAATGAAGATTTTTTGCAAATTCTCTTGGTATGGATTTTAAGTACTACATTCCATGGATTCGTTTATGTTTATACTCTCAAGTGTGTGGGGAATCAACGTGAAAATTTTGTCGATTTAATGTTGGAAACTTTTCAATTTCTTGTGAATGCAGATTATTTGAATCAAAAGGATAGTTGTGTCGCCATGCATTGCACGTATTGATTGCGAACACATCCGACACGGGTATTCCATCTTCCTATTTTTTGAAAAATGGACGAAGGGTGCTAAACAAGGGAATGTGAGTGATGAATCTCATAAAATGTCACCTAATCCATCTAAATTAAATTGTTTTTCCTTAATGCATGAAGCTTTTGAAGTGATGAATTTGGGATCCGAAGATGTAAACACCATGGGAATAACGAGGAAGAACTTGCAAAAAATAAAGTGTTACGATACCTTTCGCCGGGGAGATTGCCAAAACAGAGCCCAAGTCCAAGCCCATCAATATATCTAATTGAACCTACATTCACTCAAAATTTTAAGCAACGAGTTATATTAACTACTACACACCACATTAATTTTTCAATGTGGGACTTCTCTAACACAACGTGCATTCTAATGAGTGTTCCTCTTACGTGTGAGCTCCAATGTAAGGTATGCTCCTCCTTAATCCCAGTATCCTTTCACATAAACTTATCTCAAGTTGAATCTCTAATTAATTGCAATGCACCCGCAACTATGCACCGCAACTAACTAACATCAACTCGCTAACTTGAGATTGCATCATCTATGGTCTCTATCTTGCTACACTAGATCAACTATCCATGGTCTCTTTCTCGCCGTACTGTGTTATCCGACCAACTATCCATGGTCTCTTTATTCTTGGACCCGCGTTACTCGATCAACCTGTTCATGGTCACTTCTCGGACTAACTATAATAGCAATTTTCACATGAAAGAAGCGTCAATCATGAGATTTCTTCCTTAAGATATTCACCAAATATTGGACGTCCATTGGCTCTAATACCATTTGTTCGGAGCGCACAATGAAGTCCAATACCATCACCAGAGAAGATGCCAAGAGGGAGCCTAAGTCCAAGCCCGTCAACATATCCAATTGGATCTACCTTTACAAAAAAAACTTAAACTAATGAGTTGTGGGCTAACTTGAATATATTAACTGTTTCACACCACATTAATTCTCCAATATGAGCCTTCTTTAACACAACTCATAGATGTATTTTAACACAAATGCTAAGATTTTATCTTACAAGTCAAGTGTGATTTTGAATGATGATGATGTTACTAATGATTGCGATAATGTGGCCTCTTTGTTTGAGATTTCAATATTGGACCCCCTCCGAAGAAAAGGAAAGGGAACGAGTTATGGAAGGCTTAAAAGCTTAAGTGAGGAAAAATAAAAAGAAAAAATCTAAGAAAGGAACACCTCCAACGAAAATGGAAAGTCGAGGTGAGTGATATATTTTTCTTGTTAATATGATTAGTTAAATTTCTGCTTATACTACTTGATGCCATTTAACATATTTATTATTTTGTAATGTAGAGTTGGCTATCCATGCAATACATGATGAAACTCATTTATTAGATTATTCGAGTAATTTAGATCAAATTCGAAGTGCCTTTTATCCTAGCAACATTTGTAATTCTACAAGTAAATCTAAATTTTCATAATCAGGTGTGTCTCTCTTAATCCTCCATTTGTATTTACATTTTACTAATTTGGACAAATTTTTATATAGGGGCAACCACCATACATTATGCCGCCAGGGATTATGAATGGGTTTTGCCCATTCCCTAGTAAGGTATTAATTTTTTGGTGTATTAACTTATGTCTTGTCTACATTGCTTCTATAGACATAAGGAGAGCTTAATTTAGTTACATTCTTCTAATGGAGTCCTTATTTTGTGTAGATGCAATCTCCCTACCTCATGCCTCTACGGATTATGAATGAATTTCCCCATTCACTAGTCGGTGCATACTTTTAAAATCATTTTAGATCCGGGTGTTATTTCATCTTACTATTGTAATATATATAAGGGGACTAGATCGATAAGCCTAAACATACAGTTGAAATTAATAACGAAGATTGAAATTAATCATAAGAATGGAAATGTAAATCATAAAGGAGCTTGACGGGTATATCAAGATTAAAATATTCGCCAAAGTCACAAATAAAATTTATCCGGGATATGTATACAATGTATCAAAAGGAGAATGGTGAATGTATGTAGACAAATAGTAAAAATAAACATAATTAAAAGATAAAAAGTGCGAAGAAGCATAAAATGCAGAGATGTAAACCACCAACAGGGAGGCACGACCTTTCCAATTCTGGGGTTGTAATTTCTTTTAAAGAATATACAAAATAAGCGAAAATCACGGTATTGTGTTTTACATGAGACAATCACTCCGAAATTAATCAAGCAATAGAGAGGGCCCCACTGTTTCCGCACTTGTCTATGCACAATACATAGATTCTACTCGCTATATTTTGGATAATCTTAAAAGATATATGCAAAATGCTTTACAAGAATGTAAACGCAGAAAGTAAGAGACAAAGCCTTAAACGCTACAAGTAGGAGGCGGAGCCTTCCGTGATCGTGGGTATTCGACTTAAATGAGATAAAAATTCACAACTTTATTCATAAAATGTAAAGATTACAACAATAGATCCGTAGATCCGTGCACAAAACTCCAAAAACAGAAAGATCCGGAGTAGATCTAAGAAGAAGTAGAAGAAAGTAAAAAGATCGGGGAAGATTTGGGTATAGGTTCTTACCGGATGAGATCCGGGAAGAGATAGAAAGATATCTTCAAAAGGAGATCCGGGTTTCGAAGATAGAAAGGTTCTCGCTTGGCTTCGCTCAATCGAGAGGGAAGGGTCTAGGAGAAGAGAAGCTTTCGAAAGGGATAGAGAGAGAGGATCGGGTTGGATGCTCGCTCGAGAGGATCTCTCACGTTCAAGTTCCGAGATGAACGTTAGAGACGACGGATATTTAAAATAGAAAAATTCACCTTGTTGCTACAAGTGAATAGTGTAATTTAAAAAGCTGCTACAATGTACAAGTGTACGGTGAAAGCTATAGTGTACAGTGTACGGTGTTATACGGTATTTAAATAGTAAAATACATAAAAAAGCAAAATGAAGAAAAAGAGTGAAGAGATCCTTAGTTTGATCCTTCTTCTTCTTCATCGTCTCGCTAGGTTGATACCGTAGATCATCCTCGTTGGTATTGCTTGTGATGAGACAATCCTTGGGATTTTTCATAATCGGTAACACCTTTTTCATTAAGGCGTAGAAATCTTCTTCGAGGTGGCTCCGGCCGTTTGAAAATCGCCATGCCTCTTTCACTCAAAAATGCTTTTCCCACCATTCTTTGGAACCAAAGTTTTGTTTTCGCTCCGGAGCCATTGAGTACCGCAGTGGTAGAAACTTTGTCATAAAAATTGAAACCATCCCACCATTTTACCTTGTATCTTCTTACAAGTATGAGGATGTCGAATTGAGGGGATATGGTTTGTATTCAAATTCCCATCTAAGTACCTAAGAAATATTGAAAGTAGCACAAAAAACCAAAAATTGAGGGTATTTACTTTCTTCCTCGTAGGTTGGAAGGCAAAACAAAAGTTCTTATATGGTTCGGAAATTGTAGGGGGAAGTATGTCGGGAATTGGTCCTAGTAAATCCCACCATCTCACAAACCAGTATGGTAAGGAGATTATGTCAAAATTGTTTTCAAAATAGAAAAGCCAAGTGTGTGTCCGGTTAGGATTTGCCTCAAGAAAGTATTCCATCGAGCTTGTTGGTAATCAAAATATGTAAAAGAAGTCCTATAGCCGAGGGTTTCGTTAAACGGGCTTCATGTTTGACTATAGAAAAGGAGTAGGACTCCATTCGGAAGGGTGAATGACCCCGAGCAACTTTGCGATTGAATAATTCACAATTTTCGGATTATTTTTGTCGGGAAAATGTTTAAATTTTATGGAACCAGTCAGTATCAAAATGTTCTCATAAAATTCGATTGGTTTCAAAACATCATAAGGAGTATAAAACTGGTTTTCTCCAAACATACCTTTTGCAAAAACATAAGGATCTTTATGAAAAAATCCTTTTATTTGTCAAAATATTTTTATATTTTCTCAAAATAAATTTCGATTTTTCCTTCGTTTGAAAATAAGAAGGTTTGTCAAAATTTTCTTTTGATTTCAAAAGGGGAGGAGAAGTTACCTCGTCAAAAATGGAAGTATCCTGCGTCAAGGTTCTTGAACTTGTTTCAAAATTTCGGAGGCAAAATGGTAGCTAACTCGGTTTAAAGGGATTGTGGGGGATGATGCCTGGTGGGGTTTGTCGGCTAGGCAAGGTCAAAAGTTTAGGTTGAGGCGTCAATTTTGGTTCCGGTGTTGGGTGGCCTCAAGCCGGCTCCGGATTGGGGTGAGTTTTCCTTGAATCATGGAGGCTTTGGAACGAGCTTCTTTGCTCTTTCCTTTGTCTTTTTTGGGTGGCATGATGTCGGAGTCGGAGTTTTCCCCGTAAAAATTCTCTTGTAAGAAAATCGGGTAGAGAATTTGAATCACCGTGTATGAATTCAATATCAAAATAAAAAACAGACAAAATTGCCCGCCATCGTGCAAAAATTTGTTTTGAAGCAATGTTCAAAATATCTTTCGCAAAATATCTTTTTCGGATTTGCGAATCAATCCTTAAAAGAAATTTTTGGTTCGAAGGTCACTTTGAAATTTGGAAATGGAAAGAACTATAGCAAAAATTACTTTCTTTATAGTGGAATAATTTTTTTGTGTATCATGCCAATGTTTGGAAATAAATTGTACTTGCTTGTTCTTTGCCAAGGTCATTCTTTTGTTTCAAAATACCTCCATATCCAATGTCGGCGGCGTCTGTTTCCACAATTTTAAAAATAGAAGGGTTCGCAAGATGTAAACAAGGAATTTCTTTAACAAGGATTTTAATTTTGCGAATCTGTATCGGTATGCAAAGAACTCCAGGGAATAGTATTCTTTTTCAACCTTTGATGTAAAGGTTTGCATATGATATTAATGTTAGGAATAAAATCAATAACATAATTTAAAGATCCAAGAAATCTTTGTAATTGAGTTTTGTCTTTCAATTCATCGGAAATTTTTCTGCAAATTGAATAGACCGCTCAATTGGTACGATGGTACCGTGTTCAATATAATGACCAAGAAATCTTATCTTGGTTTGAAACATCAAAATCTTTGTCGGAGACAAAGCTAGTCCATTCAATTTTGCAACCTTCAAAAGTTGATTAACATTTTTAAAATGAGAATCAATATCGAAGAGAATACTAAAATATCATCAATATAAACAATGATATAATCGGAATAAGGATTGAAAATTTCATTCATAATTCTCTAGAATTCGGAAGGTGCATTCTTTAGACCAAAAGGCATAACGTTCCATTCAAATTGACCAAAAAGTACGGTGAATCTTGTTTTGTAACGGTCTCTCTCATCAATCCGAATTTGCCAAAATCCCGATTTCATATCGAATTTAGAAAAAACTTTGGAATGGCATAATCTATTCAAAAGATCCTTTTTATTAGGGATCGGATAACGAATCCATTTTAAAGCAGAGTTCAAAGGTTTATATTAACCACAAGTCCGGGTATTCCACGTTCTAATTCTGCATTTTTATTGACGTAAAAAGCGTAACAACTCTATGGAGATTTACTTTTGCGAATTAAATTTTTCTTTAAAAGGTCATCAATTTCTTTTTACACAAATCTAAAAGTTCAAAATTCATCCGAGTGGGTCTCGGCCTTTGTAGGAATATTTTTCTCGGAAAAATCTGGTTCATAAGGTAAATCAACAATATGCTTTTTCCTTTTCCAAAAGGCATTAGGAAGTGTAGAACAGACTTCTTTTTTCAATTTATTTTCTAAAAGAAGAATTTTCTTTTGCATATCGGGATGAACTATCCTTTGTTCAATCCTTTTATACTCTAGTTCTTCTTTTAAAAATAAAAGGTGAGATTCCTTATCTCGAATGAGGCAATTAATCTCTTTGATAAACCGATCTTGCAAAATATTTAAATTTCTTGATTGGGGTTTAGAAATAAAATGAAACACAATTTTGTTTCCCAAAATGTTTGTCTCGATTCCTTCCCGAGTAACCATAAACGGTTGAATCGGGAAATGAAAGGAGTTCCGAGGATAACATTCTGTTTCAAATCTTTAGCTAGCAAAAAGATGTCTTTAAAGAAATATTGTTTTTAACTACCAAAACTTCAGGTAATTTATAACGAATGTTTAAACGACTTCCTGAGCGGTTTTCAATACTTCGGTTGTTTTATCAAAATATTTTGTAGGAATCAATCCTTCACGAATACAATTTAAATGCACCAAGATATCAAAAAGAGCAGTTGTATTCAACCCAAAATCATTAATCCGAATAGAAATATTAATGATCCATTTCCTGGATGTAATCTCGGAAAGCAAATGAAGAAATGATGACGGGTTAGGTTGATCATTAGTTTGATCATCGTCATTAGTCTCTGGTTCTCTTTTTGTCAAAATTTGTTTTTTGAATTCTAAAAATTCTTGATGTTGTTCAATTTGATTTATTTTGAGAAAACGGATTTCCTTTTTTAGTTCATTAATTTCAAAACACAAATCATCGGAATTTGTTGGTCTGGAAAATTGCTTTTTTCCTTTACTTAAAATTTCAGTTAAATTATAGGGACTATCAAAAGGTTTTGAAATGTTTATTTTCTGAAAACGATTCATAACATATTCAGAATCGAAAGATTATCAATTTGTTTTAGAATTTCTTCTTCATCTTTTGTTAAGACACAAACTTCCTTGGCCTCTTTATCGAGTCCTCAATTTCGTGTGAAGAGTTAAGAAGATCTTCTAAATCATTGATTTGGAGTCCATCTTCCTCTTTTTCTTGTTCGGAAAAATCAAATGTCTCACTTTCGGAATCAATCATAAGTTGGTATAATTGGTCAAGGGTTTCCTCGTCCAAATCCAACTCATTAATCTTTTTAGCCATTTTGCGAGAATCTGCGGGTATGGCCCTTTTTCCCACAGTTGTAACAAATAAATTTAGAAAAGTCCTTTTTCATAAACTGTTTAGAGTCGAAGATTTATTTTTGGAAAACTTATTAATTTTTCTAGAAAATTTTTCTTTTTCTTCTTTTCCGGTTTCTCGGGCGGGCAAGTTCCTTTGCACTTCGAGGTCTTTTTGGAAGTAGAAGAGAAAGAATATGAAGGATCATATTGACGGCAAAAATCTCCCAATCCCTTATTTCTAAGAGATTTCTCTTTCTTAAGCTGTTTTTGCAGCTTAATACTATTGCACATCTTAGATCCAATTTTAAAAACATAAGACACAAGTTCGCCATAAGAAAGATTATTAAAAGGAATTTCTTCGCCGAATTGTTCGCATATTTTTTGATCGAACTTGGTTTCCAATGATAATTGGAAGACCAGCGAGGAATTTCTCTTTCCGAGAATGGTTGATTGCAATCTGTCCGAGCAAAACACGTTGAAAAATTCATCCTTGTACTTGTCGAAATTCTCCAAGAGATTTACATTTTAAATTCGAAAGAAGATCTTGGTTAAGATCTCGTATCTACGGGAAGGGTCACCAATGAAGTGTTGAGAAATCGAATAAATTAAAGTGGAAACAGAGTTTTGGATTCTTTGTCCTTCATCATCAAAAACAATTTGACCGTTTTCATTGGTTTTGACAAGCATTCAAAATATTGTTTCTTTGATCTTCCGTGAGATAATTATCCCACCATCCTTTCAAAGAACCGGAAAAACCAACAATGATAAAAAAACGCAACTTGTCGATCGGTGATTTTGTAAGTCGTTGCTAACATAACCATTTGATTCAAAACTTGGATTAAGTTAGCTTGAAACACCACCAATATTCCATTCATAAATTGCGTCGGAGGAATATTTGTTTTGAATCCTAACAAAAGATTCTTCCTTGACGAGATCGGAAGAGTGGCGCGGGAATAGTAGAGTTTTTGAGGCTCTTTCCAAGATATCCTGTTGATTTGAGGAATATCTTCGAGTCTAAAATAGAAATTTTCGGTGTGTTTGAAATTTCAGAATTCGATCATAATCTAAAACGCAAGTCTTGGTGTATCGAAATTGTTAAAGGTTTTTCTACCTTTGGTGTGTTTAAAACAGGTTTTTGAGAAGGAAAGTCCACAGCCTTTTGTTTTCTTTCCTTTTCTCTTAAAAAGAAATTTCTTTTTTCTTGAAGTGCCTCATAAAATTCTTTGCTGAATTTCTTGGGCATTTCGAAATTCTTAAAAAGTGGTTGTTTTAAAACGGAAGAAGACGGAATATAAGTTGGTTTGATAGGAGTAGAATGCGAATACGTTGTTGGGTCGAGATGCATTTCGATCCTATTTAACCTGTTCACCTATCGTAAAAATATGTTGATTTGCAAAATTATTTTGTTCAATAACTTTTTTGAATTCTTTTTTGTGGGATACTAAATCCATTCTAAAACGATCTAATTGACACTTAAACAAGCGGAAACATGCCCAATAGATCTCTAGATTCACCGATCGACGAAGATACATCACGAGGACATACCTTATTGATCACCGGTTAAAAGCCCTTTGCGATCTCGGAGTTTTCCTCTGTCAACGACAAACGACGATCGGGAGGAGTGTTCTTCGTTCTCTTGTTCGTGAGTGTGATAGACAGAACAACCGTGGAGAGAACGTGGGAAGAGCGTCGGTTATTGACGTGAGAGCGAACCAACGTGATCTTTCACATTTGTATTGATAATCGCTCAAGGGGGTGTGGTTGCCCGCATGGGCGCACACCGTAACCCCTGTGGACCCCACTTTAATTTAATCTAATATCTCCCACTCGCCCATGTAGGGCAAACAACTCCTATTTGTCCACGGAGGACTAACGACTAAACCTTTTTTATCTTCGCAAAGTTCATATTGGCAAATAACCCGTGCGACCGGAATACATTGAGAGCTCATTGTCATATATCCGTTAGGAGTATATGACGGCTCAAAAAATGGGCATCACCATTGATAGGTTTCAGTATGCTATACCCTAGATCGAACAAATACATACATATCTCTCTCTAGATCTCATTTTAAAGTATAACACGTTATATTCACAGTTATGATCATACTAAATAATCATAACTAACCGGCTCTGTGAATATAACCCATGATGTGACACAAATCTCTAAATCGATCTTCCTCATCCATTAGACCTCTTAATCTCATTTCAGCTTGCTTTTCTAGAAATGTCCCTTTAGATCGAATCAATTTCTTGATCATAGGTAACACTCTAAGATAGCAAACACTAAATAAAGATCTCGAGAATAACGAAAAGTCATGAGGGTACAAAAATAAGGAATTTTATCCTCAAGAGTCTCACACGACATATAAAAAGTTGAGATCTAAACTTTTTGTCAACTCTCATTGGTCGACTATGCATACGTAATATGAAATACGTATTACGGTATTTTTCTCCTTCCCCATGGAGCGTATGTCTTTTTATTTTAATACCGTATGATGATTATTTCTCGACACACTCGGTGCCTTACTTGAGTTCACGTAAGAACTTCAGCCAAAAGTTTTTCATTAGAACTCTCATATGGCATTTAAGACATAAAGCGAAATATGTGGGTTATTTCACTTCCGGACATTGTAATTAATAAGTCCTCATCTTAACATCATGTTAAGGCGGTATAAGAATTTTAAGCTTGAGCTCTCAATTATCTCCTAAATAATAAGCTTAAAATTGCCTCATCTCTATTCACTACATAATAAATAGAGGCGGTTATCCGTGTGAGTGGGCTAACCTCTCATCCGTCCGACATACCTTTTCAACATATAGTGCACCAAGCATTAATGTGCATGAATATCAAATAAACTTATAGACTTCAATATTGATAAACAACATCATCAATTATTGACGTTCGGGGAAAAAATTACAAATATTTTATACATTAACCTCTACGCAGTCCTAGAGTCTTTATATGACCAAGGAAAGCATCTCTAGGAATTGGCTTTGTCATGGGATTTGCTAGCATTCTATGCGTAGATATATACCGTAGGTTCACTTCCTTTCGTGCTTCCATGTCCTTGACATAGTTATACTTAATGTCTATGTGTTTGGTCTTATTGTGAAACTTAGGATCCTTAGTATAAGCTATTGCTACTTGACTATCACAATAAACCTTCACGGGTTTTGCAAAGCATCTCTTGTAACACCGAAATGATCCATAAATCTTCTAAGCCAAACACCTTCTTGTCTTGCCGCCGATAATGCCACGAACTCGGCTTCCATGGTGGATAAGGCTATACATCGTTGTTTCTTACTGCTCCATGATATGGCGCCATTATTCAGTAAGAATACATTTCCTAAGTGGATTTTCTCTCATCCAAATCTCCTCCCCAATCAGCATCGGTGTAGCCCTCAAGGTGCGGATCACTTCCTTGATAAGTTAGCGAGTAATCGCGGTTCCTTTCGGATACCTCAAGATTCTCTTAACGGTAATCCAATGTGCTTGACCTGGATTAGATTGGTATCTACTAACCAATCCAACCGCATAACAAATATTAGGTCTTGTACACATCATAGCGTACATGAGACTTCCAATAGCATTGGCATATGAAACGCTTTTCATATGTTCTTGCTCTTGTGGAGTCTTAGGACACATTCTTCGGCTCAACCCAACACCTTTTGCAATAGGAGTATCAATGGGTTTGCAATCTTGCATACAAAATCGTTTGAGAACTTTATTGACGTACGTCTCTTGTGAAAGAGATAATGACTTTTTTGAACGATCTCTCGAAATCTTAACTCCGAGAATGTATGTAGCTTCACCCATATCTTTCATTTCAAAATTAGAAGATAGCCAACTTTTGACTGTCTTCACAAACTCCATATTATTTCCAAAGCAATCAATATATCATCAACATATAATGATAAAATTACAAAGTGACCTTTGGATCTTTTGATATAGACGCAATTATCTTCATTAATTATATCAAAATTATATGCCACTATGGCATTATTGAAGCGTATATACCATTGTCTTGAAGATCGCTAAGGCCATATATCGATCTCAAAAGTCGACATACCTTTTGTTCTTGGCCCTTTTTAACAAACCCAACGGGTTGTTCCATATAAATTTCTTCATCTAATTCTCCATTGAAAAAGCAGTCTTTACATCCATCCGATGTAATTCAAGATCCAAACTAGCCACTATTGCTAGAATGAGGCGAATCGAGGTAAATCTTACCACGGGAGAAAAGGTATCTTCATAGTCGATTCCTTCCCGTTGGTTATATCCTTTCGCCACAAGGCGTGCCTTATGTTTCTCAATTGAGCCATCACCTTGCGCTTTATTTTGAGAACCCATTTGTTCCCAATGGCTTTGCGTCCTTTCGGAAGATCAACCAGTTCCCAAACTTGGTTTGATTTCATTGACTCCATCTCTTCTTTCATTACTTTCATCCATTTTTCCTTATCGGGCAAGATAGAGCCTCATTTACATTTCTTGGCTTATCTTCATCCAATGGAGCAATCATGAAAGCTTCCCCTTCAATTTCAAAGCGTCGTCGAGGAATGCTTTTGCGACCAGTTCGTCGTGGAGAAGATTGTACCAAGGGTACTTCATCCTCCAATACGCTCCCACTCGGACAAGATAATGGCATTGATTCATCAAGTGGTTGCAATGGAGATCGGTTTGTATTCAACTCCCCACCTCTCACATTGCTTCCACTTGGATCATTATATCCAATAGTCTCATTATCTTGATCCAATGTTTCAAATAGGGAACAATCTTCACCTATTTCGCCCCTTTTTGAAAATTCATTCTCTAAGAATGTGACATCTCGTGATTCGAATTCAGTCACATTTCCACTTTCTTGCTCACCTATGAACACATATCCTTTTGAGTGTTCCGAGTATCTTATAAAGATACTCTTTTTACCTCTTGGTCCTAATTTTCCATATTTATGTGAGGACACATGAGTATAGCAAAGACAACCCTAAGGCTTGAGAAAGCTTAAAACAGGGTTTTCGAACTGGCCCACAATTCATATGGGGTAGAAGTGACCGATTTGAAAAGCACTCGGTTAAGTACATAGCAAAGCGGTTAATAAAGCATCACCCCAAAAGGCAATCGGTAAATTAGCTTGTGCCATCATAGACCTAACCATTTCAAGTAGGGTTCGTTTTCGTCTTTCGGTAACACCATTTTGTTGCGGAGTGTATGGAATAGATAACTGTCTATCTATTCCCTTTTCATCACATAGATTTTCGAACTCATCGGATAAATATTCTCGTCCTCGATCGGATCTCAAAGCTTTTATTTTCTTATCTAACCGATTTTCCACTAAAGTCATAAATTTCTTGAAGCAACTTAATGCTTCGATTTAGGAGATATCGATAGACATATCCATATCGAGTATAATCATCAATAAATGTGATGAAATAAACAAGCACCATGCCTTGCCCTAACATTCATTGGGCCACGGATGTCAAGTATGAATTAATTGCAATGGGAATTCAGCTCTTGTCCCATTTCCAAATGACTTTCGTGTTGTTTTTCCCATTAGGCAATGCTCATAGGTAGGCAATTCAATTTTCTCAATATTGCCTAATAAGCCATCTTTGGCTAATCTATTCATTCTTTGTTGGCCAATATGACCAAGTCTAGCATGCCATGTATTCACATCATTCTCATTAGAACTAGAAGATGCAAACAGGGAATAACATACATTCACACTAGTATGTTTAATATCCAATACAATAAAGCCATCCGTGAAATATCCCTGAACCATAAAAAGTTGTTCCTAACAACAAATCCACACCATTGTTGTGAAAATTCATACTAAAATCAAGTTTGACTAATACTAATACAGTAGACAAGATTTCGACGAATTTCCGGAGCGTACGAACATCATGTAGAAATAAACTGCGTCCACTACGCATGATAAGTTGGCAAGTGCCAATTCCTTTCACTTCTACTCCGGAATTATTTCCCACATAAATCTATCTTGCTCCACTTGGAATTCGTCGAAATTTCACGAACGTATTTCTATCTCCGGCTACATGGTCTCGTGGCTCCCGAGTCTACAGTCCACAAAGGATGAGATTCGGTTAAAAATACAGAACTTGATACATAACAAACACTTTTAAGTGTGTTAATGGTTTCTACCTTCTTCGGTTCGCCACGATGCGAGCGAAGTGACCCTTCTTGCCACGCTTATAACATTTCATCCTAGAAATGCTTTTCTTCACGGGACGTTTCCCTTTTCCATGCCTCTCAAACTTTGGTTTCTTGCCGGATGGTTCAACTCTTTTGCCTGTCCACTTCATGAACTTTCCAAGACGTTTGCGCTTGAAGCCCGAAGCTCCATGTGAGCTAGATCCAAGAACATATACATCGGATTGTGTCTTAGCCGCCGGAAGGCGGTCCTCCTCTAGCTCCAAATGGCGCACAACATCCTCAAAAGTTGTAACGCTCATATTGTGGGTCGGGTTCACCTTCATGTGTTCCCAATTATGAGGCAAAGAGCGAATCACAGCTCGCACTTGTTGTTCATCGACAATACATGACCAACATCCTTTAGCTCACTAATCATGTTCGACATCTTCCTCAAATGTTGCTTTATATTCTGCCCATGTGGCATCTTATAAGTGTCGAACCCGATTGTAAGTCGTCCTCGCCTTAGTAGATGAAGTCTGTCCAAATCTAGCCTTCAATGCATCCCACATGTCTTTAGCATTTTCATGCTGCCTGAACTCTCGCATAATGTCATTATCCATACTACTCAAAGAACGTAATGCGAGCAATCGAGTTCTTTTTCTTCCGAGCAGCGAAGGCTTCTTTGTCTCTTCGTGGCTTTGTGCAAGTATTACCATCCTCGGCTCGGTCATGGTCGGGTTAAGAGCTTCCAGTGCCTCTAGTTCTTCAAGCACATATCGGATTTTCATACTCCAGATTTCATAATTTTCTCCATTTAATTTCTCACCCTTGTTGAGCTCAAAGAACAATATTCTTAGATGTCGTTGCCATAGTATCTCGAGTATAACATTTAGCACGTGTTTAAAGTCTATTTGTATGCAACAAATGCAATCATATTCATGCATCTTGATTATCTTGGTATATAGTTTCAAAAAGAATTCTAAAATCAACAGTTCACTAAGTTCCCATCATCATCCGGATTTTCTTATTTAAAACCAATACCAATACAATCATCACTTTGTGTTCATCATACGATTACGAAAACTTGTGAACACTCCCACTCAAAATATATACACATAATTGCATTAAAACATATGATATGTTCTTAATAGAAAAGAAAAAATAATATTCACAATGAACATTGAATCAATAACAACAAGTTCTAAACAAAAAAATCCTAACATAACATAGAAATAAAATCTAAAGGTAATCGCGCGTCGTGACCCTTATAAAGGTTTGACGATTGACCCGGGTAACTTCCCTTATCCAAGGAAAGGAATCTACAAGTACTTTTGGAGGATTTTCAACTATATTAGGAGCCCATATCGGCAAAGCATAGGAAAACCTCTCGAGAACCTTTGGTCGTACGCCGGGCGCATTTTGCTTGCGCCAAGACCCATTCATCCCAAGTGATGATGTCCTCATTGCTCCGACCTTTATGAACTCTTGTAAGAAATACAAGCACGAACAACTTATAAGTAGTAATGGAATCCATCCAATACACTTGAGTTATCGATCCATGCCATTCCTCGGGTATTGAATCCCATAGAGCATAAAAGGCATCTATATAGGTTATAACCCGTCCACCCAAATAATTTCTTGGACTTGTTGTTGGCCGTTATCGATGGGATATAATGTCACATACATTATCCCATCCGTAATGAATCAATTGTTGAATCTTCTCATTAAGGGCTTGTATTTGCTCGAGTTCCCTTAGCATTCTTGGCGTTTTTGAACTACGCCTTACCCAAAATTCCTTAGGTCCAGGTCTTGATGACATTGTTCCCGCAACGAATGTAGAACGAGTGGATTAAAAAATCCATCAATCAAGTAATAATTACGAACATATCGTAAATAATAATACCAAAATTATGCATCATACAAGACCTAATAGATTGACGTTTTTTTTTTTTTTTTGTCAACCTTGGTCAACGGTCAACAGTCAAAGTCAACGGTCAAGGTCGGAGTCAACGGTCGGACCGGGTCGGGTCTGTGGAACGGGGGCTCGGGTCGGGGCCGGATCCGGCGGAAACCAAGTGGGCTGGCCCAAAACCTTTTTTTTTTTTTTATCATTGTGCGTTTGGGCCGGATCCGCCCAACAGGCCGCGGGCCGCAGCCACGTGCGCGGCACGTGGCCCGGGCCCCCACGTACGCCGCACGTGTGGCGCGTGGCCGGCCGCACGCAGCGGCTCCGCCGGCGCGTGCCGCCGCATGGCCGGCCGTCCGGCCTCCTCCGGCGACCGAAATTCACCCACAAAAACTTCTCTTGAGACGAACACAATGGTATATTTATTATTCAAATTTGACGAACAAAAATGGATAAAAAAGGACGAAACACCACGGCCCCAGGGACTCCTCCCCGTCGCGGCGCGCGTGCGCGCGTGCGGCTGTTTCCGGCGGACCCTCGGGGCCGGCGACCACTCAAAATGATCGTCTCGACGAGGCCGTTTTAATGGTATGTTCAATTTACTATTTCAATGAACGAATCATAACCAAAATGCTATGAACAGTAACTACGCGATTAGGGCAAATATCCTTAAAACACACAGCAAATCAACACAAAAACGATCGGAGTCAAGTAACACATGCTCGATACCAATGTGGGATACTAAATCCATTCTAAAACGATCTAATTGACACTTAAACAAGCGGAAACATGCCCAATAGATCTCTAGATTCACCGATCGACGAATATACATCACGAGGACATACCTTATTGATCACCGGTTAAAAGCCCTTTGCGATCTCGTAGTTTTCCTCTGTCAACGACAAACGACGATCGGGAGGAGTGTTCTTCGTTCTCTTGTTCGTGAGTGTGACAGACAGAACAACCGTGGAGAGAACGTGGGAAGAGCGTCGTTATTGACGTGAGAGCGAACCAACGTGATCTTTCACGTTTGTGTTGATAATCGCTCAATGGGGTGTGGTTGCCGCATGGGCGCATACCGTAACCCCCTGTGGACCCCACTTTAATTTAATCTAATATTTTTCTATCTTAAAATCCTTGTCATCTTCACGGGGTTTTTTAAAAGGTGCAGTTGGAATTGATTGAGTTCTAAAATCAATATTAATTTTTCTTAAAGGTGGATGATTAGATTCAATCTCTTGACCATCATCCAGTTTCCATTTAAAAACTTTATTTAAATTAAAAATTTCCCTTTGTTGGAGAAAATGGTTCTCAAACCAATCAAAGAAATACATATCTTTGTCCCAGTTGTTCTAGGAACTCATAGTATAGGTCTTTGATTTGTTTGGTTTGTCTTTTAAAATTTTTAAAAAACCAATCTCGATTTCGATATTGTAGTCGAATTAAATTCTTTGTTTAAAAGAATACGATCGGGTACAAAATCTTTTTCTAAAACGAGGACTTCGGCATCTTCGTCATGCTCCATCTACGAAGGAGTGTGTTCGGGAGATCCCGAATCCCGTTGCCGATAAACAGGTTTGGAGATTCCTAAGCTCGTATCTAGACCGCCGAGATTTAAATCAGAATTTAAAGGGGGAGCACTAGGAGTTAGTTGTCCTTGTGCTTGAGAGATGGCATTACCTCGGTTAGTAACTGGAATAGTTATAACATGAGGTAAGTTTGGATGTAAATCTACGGACCTCGGGAAGAAGAAGCAGAAAAAGAAGGTCTTGAAGAAATATGGGAAGAAACTTCAAAAGATCGCCGAGGGAATTGAATGGTTACCTTACCTTCGGGATCTTTGAATGATATTGGTTGGACAAACGTTTTGAACTATGGGACGAGGTACCGGATTTTCGATTTCCCATTATTCGGCAAAATAACATCATTCCAATTTATCGCTTTAGGAACTATACAATTTGATTTTTTGATGTCTGTCGTCAAAAGAAGAGTTTCTCCTTTAGGAGCCAAATTTAAAGAGTGAACATCAAAAGCGTAACTCATTGCTTTGTAATGAATTTTATAGATGAGGGAAAGCGGGATTGAACCGTCATCTATCGCATCATTATGAGTCTTAATTTGCAAAACCAAAGATTTCAAAATATTTTTATCTCTTAAGGAGACAGAGAAATTCGGATAGCAATCAAAATGGATAGGACCATTACACATGGAAGTTTTAATTGTAGCCAAAATGGAATCTTCATAACGCAAAAGTCTAGAATCACGCAGAACAATTAAAATAGAAGTATTCAATCCTTCTTTCAAAAGTGGTTTAATTCCAATTTGAACCATACCAAAGTGAAGGTAATTATACTTCGGCGTGTTTCTTGACGGAATCTTTATTCAAAAGTGGAATCAATGAATAAGAAGAGTTAAGAGGAATGTCATGTTCCTCGCTTGTAATGACATAATCAAAAGATTTAAATATCTTTCTAAAAGAAGATTGTTCATAACTGGGTCATAACGGACCTTTGGAATTTTCCAATTCCTAATTGATTTATTAAAATCTTCAATAGTAATTTCCTCTCTATGCAAAGGCCTTTCGACCGAGAAACCTCGGATATCGAACTTGAAGAAGAAGAATTAGTACGTCTTAAAAGATTCATCTTATATAATTAATGTTTCCAAATCACTTGATCGGTTCCTCAAAATCCCTACCGACCAACGGACTTATGCACCTCTCTGTAGGGACCACAGCGATATACCGGAGGTTACCCTTTTCAAGTGATCTTTCCACAAAATTTATATAAAATTTCACTCAAAAGAAGCACTAATTATTCTTCTCCCATGGCTCGATATCGCTTTAGGAACTATACAATTTGATATATATATATATATATATATATATATATATATATTTCATGTTTCTCTTGGATAGATGTTGGAGTATGATTATAGATCTCGTGAAACCATCTTGAGTTAGGTATGACTTGCCTTTTGTTGATGAGGGATTATTTGAGACATATTTATCTAAATATTGATTAGTGAAAGGTAAATATATTTGTTTTTCCTTTGTATAGGGGTCGTCAAACTCTTTTCAGCATTATGGGATGAATGAACCAAACAATTCCGAAGGTACATTATTTTGAACACCATCTTTAGCTAATTAGTCTTTTGCCAGATAAATTTCAAGGGCACCAAGCTCACTATGCATTGACACTCCTACATTAGCATGCTTTTTCTTTCTGTTTATTTTTACGGCGCATTAGAAGTGATCTTTTAACTCAACAATCAAACTTCTGATTTTGGGTCAAGAGACACCTGTGCATCTGGCAAATGCAAAAACAAAAGAATATGTTAGAAGTGGCTGCAACGAACTTTAGTCGGTAGTCATAAAAGAATATGGTAGTTTGAGCTATTCCTTGCTAGGTAATCATGTGGTGGAATTTGTGTTTATTGACATGAACAGTCCTGTATATGATTCTTTAATGGTTGCTTCCAACTTCTCCAATCCAATGGGCGTACACTACATGCATTACATTGATCATAGGTTTTCAATGAAATTAGCTCCAGGGAGATGGAGAAGATAAACTTCTTCAACGGTATACTGAAAAGTTACATCTTCGTGGTCGTGCTCACTTGCATTGTTGTCTTCCAAATCATAATCAGTGAAAAACTGGGAACATTTGCAAACACGTCCTCTGAGCTTGCAACAGTGGTTTGTCAGCATTTTACTTGGGTTTCTGGGCATGCCAATCGCAGTTTTTGGTACTGTAAAGCTTCTGAAGCTTCCAAAGTTTAGGGCTCAAGTTGCTGCATAACTATGAGTTTTGATATTCAATCTCTGGCTTTCATGAATGACAGTATTTTTTAACGAGACTGTCGGTCTTTTGCAGTTGCCAACAGCGGACTATTATATGAACTCGAAGGTCCAATGATAACTTGCAATGTGACAACCCAAAGCGGACCAACAGAAGAGTGCACTAACGAGGAACGTCGAATCCAAACATGACTTGTTTTCTAATGACTATGTTGCTCCCTTTTTCGCCACAAGATACGTTTTGGGGCTCACATGGTCTGCTTGCCTGACATTATTCCATTTTAGTATACCCGTCCTTACTTTTTTATCTGTAAAAGTGAAGGAGCAATTTTCAGTAGGACCGTGGAGTAATCTTACTAAAAATCTCGACCAAGATTCCTGAGCTAGATAAATCCTTGTTAAAAAAAAACGCCCACTGAATCCTGCTCTTGGTCAAAAGAAAGGGACTACCAAATTGCCAAAACAAAAACTGATAATTTTTCACTCAACCAAAGAAGCTTGGCACTGGTTTTTCTCTGTCCATAGCCCGAGCCACCGATTGCACAAAGAGATGCCAGATTGCCGTAATCCAAAAGAGAATGCACACGATGAGCAGTAAAAGTTTGGAGCCAGCACAACATAGTGTTTGATTCAAGCTAGCTTTTTCTGGACAACTAGACCAAAAAATAATAATAATAAATAATAGAGAACGAAAAAAGCACCTCTAACTAGCGGGACATTTAAATGGTGCACATTGTGCCTCGATCCCTGCACCTTCTCGTCAATGTTCTTGAGTTATTCTTTCAAATGCTCTATTGTTTCTCATATCATCATCTTTAAATATTGCTTGTCGGCAAACACCAAGAAAAGAAGTCACGTTTTATCCTTGGAACATAATAGAGCATCTATTGGGCTCTTGTAGATTCTGAAAATCTCACGACAGCACGCTTACAAGTACTCTCAATCACATTGGATGAAGATATCATATACCCGTAAGATAACAATTTTTTACTCGTTAACTTGTTAAGATGAAAGTACAAGTACGACTATGAAATCCTTCGATTAAAAAAGTAACTCTCACCAATATGTACTGAGACAATAAAATAGCTATTCTTCAAGAACCTACAAGAAAATCAAGGAACAAAAACAAGTATTACATTAACACCTAATTAAAAAAGAATTGTCACGGAAAATGATATTTAACCAAGTTATGAGAATACTTCACAAGCATGTTGCACATTGATTATAGACTAATAACCATTACCAAAACTGTCACCTATCTCAAGGATGAACCAGAGAACCATGGGTCAAATCTAATTCCGTCCTGGATCACCGGTATTTTTTTTTTTTTTGGCTAGACTTGTGCTTAAACTTGTGCCCTATGCAGTTCTAACCAGACAACACCACACAACAAAATCACGTGAAGCATTAAGCTGTCGAATCAATTTCTGACTAAATATGAACAAGATTCCATGCTCCTGCTTCAAGGTGGCACCCCCGTGGCTAAGCTGTCATGGAGCCCAATGACGGACCATGAAAGAAAACTAATGACGAATAGCAACCAAAGCAAATGAAACTAGCATGATAGTTTGGTTAGCCCGCTTGGACAAATCAAGAAAGAACGTACAACCTGGTATGCCATGCCTAGGTCACTTATGAGAGGACTGCAAACAATCACTTTTCCCCGGAAATAGTTTGTTATATTGGACTCGAGAACAAAAGATAAGTTTTCCGGTATTCATCTTTAATGGCATGAGACAAAATCTCCAAATACTGTCTTTGGAGTACATATCTCATTATAATCCTAATACGATAAAACAACTGAGCTCGAACATATTGAATAAAAAAAATAGCAGTAATTTTGCGATAAACTATTCATACGAAAGGGGTTAGATAATATCTATCGCTATTGGGAAGTTTCTCTCCAACATGAGAAATCAAATGCAACACACTTGTACAAAGACACATTCAAGAAAATGTGCAGTACCAAAAACAAGATATGGTGACCAAATGCATCATTAAAAACAAATAAATCACCAAAGCAAACAAAAATCTTAATCCCAAAAAAAAAAATACCTAATCGGATAGCAATTAAACGCACATAGTTCCATAAATTGAACTTTATCAACTGAATGCTGCCTATTGAAACTTTTTCCAAACCGTCTCAACTCAATGAAAGAGGGAAAAAAAACCTAACTTGAAGGTCATCGGGCCACAGGATGAAAAAACCTAACACAAGGTGGCGGCTTCCCCTAACATGAACTCGTCCGACACAAAGGAAGAAAATCTAATGGGAGGCAACAGCCTAAGCAAAGTTTTCACTTTGGAATCGCGGGCATAATCAAGGAAGGGAGATAAAACTTGGAGAGAGACGAGGTGGTAGTAGATAGGAGATCCGGGAAGGCAGAGGAAGCACTGGTGGTTTTGGTTGAGGGATCGATGTTGTCGTTGAGCGAAGATTTGGTCGAGGGAGCCAACTTGGAGAGAGATAGAGGGGGCCAAGTCGTGAACTTGGAGAGAGAGAAACAGAGTCGTGAACTTGGAAGAGGGAGAGATAATGGAGGGAGATAGCAGGGAGTTCTGCCTCTTGTTTTTGAAAATTATGACCGGTGGGCCCCGATATGCCACATGTGGACCTATGAGTGGTTTTCTGCTAATCTAGCGTCGAGTATCCCACTCACCCAATATTTCCTCGATTAAGTGGTGCGCCTTCAAGAGATTAAGTAGTCACTCATCCCAACTGAATTGACCTGCAAACCCGCGTTAACGTTGACGCTTGCTTCAAAGATGGATTAGTGGATGGCGCCATAGCTGGTATATGCAGAGATCATACAGGCACGATTATGACGGACTTTGCTAAATCGGTGAAGGTTTCATCTGCTTCTCAAGCTGAAACCCTAACGTTCCTTGAAGCATTCCAAGTTATAGCGTTGAATGAAGACAACAGAACTGCGAGCATAACTGTGGAGTCTAATAATGTGGATCTAGTAGAAGCCCTGGTAAGTGGGTCTGCAGATTAATTCAGTTGGGAGGAGTGACTACTTATCGTGGACTATCGTAATCTCCTAAAGGCCCACCCCTAATCCGCATAGCCCTTTGTCCGCCTAGTTTGTTGTAGTAAATCCCAGTGCACTGACCTTTTCCTTAGAACTAGACTATGATGTGAATTTGAAGTCGTTTTATCATACTAGATATAAGCTATAACTATGACCGTTGTTTGATTTGCACTCTGATGTGAAAGAATTCTCAGCGACTTCTCGAATGTGATACACTTATTTAATTATTTAGATAAAATGAGATTTCGTCAGATAAGGTTAAATATTATTAATAGATCAATTTAGTGATTTTATGGCCCCAAAGCCACTGATTTTATTCTTGTCATATTGTTTTGGCCAAAGTTGCTAAGCTGCCTCTTTCAAGAGAAGGCATTTTATAAGATGAATGCATTATTCGGTAGTGGCACATAACATAACCGATCAATCAAAAGTGAGATACGTGGATTGAGTCAAGTAGGATGAGATTCATAACATGCGGGCAATGCCGATTGATCTAATTTAAAGATATCTTTTCCTCTTTCAAGGTACAACTATCATCCTTGATCCAACCATCTCCAATCACTTTCTTTTTTATAAGGTTTGAGAATTTATATGTGATCATATTGTGTCATCTTCAATCAATAGTAGAATATACCAATATAATCGTAAAGCTTTTGTTTTCTTTTAAATAAAAATGGATTTTTTTTTTGTCATAATAAAAAATGGATTCATTCACATTAATTTTGTGGTAATCATATTCAATCCGGTTGAATTATAATTTTTGTCTTTGAATTCAAAGGTTTTTGTCAAAAAGTATCTTAGAAATCAAATGTTGAGCATTTTTAATAGGACTATGGAACACTCGTTAATGAAATTCAAATTGAAATTGTATTTTTCCATGCTATGGATTGCCGCCTGGCTAGTGCCTATTTAAGCTTGGCCGTTTTGTAAAATTACCGCTCATAGTTATCTTTCTTCCGTCATCTTCTTCAAGATTTCGAAAGAAAATCAGTTAGCAACGTCAATCAGCAACACTCGTTTCTAATCTTTTTCCTCCTCTTTCGAGACGATAATCCTCTAAGATCCTCCGATTCCTTACTTGTTCACCCTCCGAATGATTTCCCATTTCTGATTCCCTCACTTGAAGCATCCCCTATTCTCGAAGGTACGTTCGTTTACTTCACTGTCAGCTTTGTTCGTTGTTTATGCCTAGGGTTTCAAGATCCGCCATGTCTTTTTCACTTGCTTGCATACGCATGAATGTGCCAATCTTGGAGGTCTTGAAGTGCTTTTTTGATCTGAATTCGTTAGCGAATGTATATATGATAGGTTTGAGAGAGTTCGGAGAGGAGAAAAGGATATGGCCAAAAATGCGAATGTCGAGTGTAACTATGTGTCCAAGATCGTGTTGATTGGGGACGCCGGTGTCGGTAAATCCAACATTCTCGCGAGGTTCGCTAGAAATGAGTTTTGCATGGAGTTCGGGCCCAACGTTGGTTTCGAGTTCGCATCAATGATGCTACAAGTGAGAGCCCTACCGGACTTGACTATCCGTTTGTTTGCATTGCTTCCTTACGATTTAAACGTGCCACTTTTCGTCATTCTTGGTTTGCCCGTGTCGTTTCGCTGGTCGCCGATTGTACGATCAAAACCTATTCATCTTTTTTCTGTTATATGATAATCTGTCGGCACGTATTTGACATCTATCTTTCAGCTAAGGTTGGAACATGCGTGTCACCATTGTCATTTCAAAGACGACATCGGATACTTGAGTCGAGAGAGTGAAGTTGTTGGATTAATCTTTGTATTAGGAATGTGAAAGTTCTTGATGAGGCTGTTCTTTGTTGACACAGAGAGATTTCGAGGAAGCAAACAATATTCCTCTTTTTCTCGTATATTTCATTCATTCTCCTTTTACAATGGCCTAGAGATATATATACGGATAAAGGAAAGAATCCTAAAAGGTATATCTTCTATCCTAACTAATTGATATCCTACAATCTCGCTAATTACAACCTAAACATATCTTTTATGATTACAATATCTTTTACAGCTCATTCTAACACTCCCCCTCAAGTCGGTGCATAGATGTCGTGAATGCCCAACTTGCCAAATGAGTTGTAGAAGATCTTGCTTGATACCGCCTTTGTCAAAACATCCGCTAACCGATCTTGGGATCGAACAAATGGAAATCGAATTACCCTGTTGTCCAAGTTTTGCTTGATAAAATGACGGTCCACTTCAACATGTTTGGTACGATCATGTTGAACTGGATTATGTGAGATGTCAATTGCTGCTTTGTTGTCACAAAACAGCTTCATCTCGGTTCTCGGAGCGAATCCAATCTCGACATTAATTTCTTAAGCCAAAGGAGCTCACACAACCCTTTCGCCATCCCTCTAAATTCGGCCTCTCGCACTTGATAGTGCCACCACCTTCGTTTCTTGCTCCTCCAAGTAACTAAGTTTCCTCCCACGAAAGTGAAGTATCCCGATGTTGATCTTCGGTCATAGGCACTCCCGGCCCGGTCAGCATCGGTAAACCCTTCGATCTCGAGATGATCCCTTTTCGAGAATATCAAACCTCGTCCCGGAGAAGACTTCAAGTAGCGAAGTATACGCAGCACCGCATTCATATGATCTTCACTCGGGGCATGCATGAATTGGCTAACCACACTTACCGCATATGCAATGTCGGGACGCGTATGCGATAGATAAATTAGTTTGCCAACTAACCTTTGATATCTTTCTTTGTTCGTTGGCACTTGATCCGGATACTCCCCAAGTTTGTGGTTTCGAATAATCGGTGTGTCTCTTTGGTTTACGAGTCCAACATTCCCACCTCGCCAATAAATCTAGTACATACTTCCTTTGTGAGAGAAATATTCCCTTTGTTGACCTTGCTACTTCAATACCTAGAAAGTATTTCAACCCCCCAAGATTTTTTCATCTCAAACTCCTCGAAAGTTTCTTTTGGAGTTTAGATATTTCGTCGATCATCTCCCGTGATAATCATATCGTCAACATAAATGATCAACGCCGTTACCTTTCCTTGATGTCGTTTCAAAAATAAAGTGTGATCCGAATCACTCGGGAATATCCATATCTCCTCATCGCCAAAGTAAATCGGCCAAACCACGCTCGTGGAGTCGCTTTAGACCATACGGTGATCGTTTTAACTTGCACTTTGCCTTGGGTTGTAAGGATGCGTTATAACCTGGTGGAACATCCATATAAATCTCTTCTTCAAGATTACCATGAAGAAATGCATTCTTGACATCATACTTGGTGTAATGGCCGGCCTAGATTAGCGCTAAGAGATAACAAGACCCGCGCGGTATTAAGTTTAGCAACGGGAGAAAAAGTTTCCGATAGTCAATCCCATATGTTTGCGTATACCCCTTCGCAACCAATCTTGCCTTGTACCTTTCGATGGACCCATCTCGCTTTATACTTTGCGTAAAAGACCCACTTACATCCCAGGTCTTCTTACCCTTGGGCGATTCACCACTTCCAAGTCTCATTTTTCTCCAAGCGGCCATCTCCTCCTCCATTGCTTGAGCCCATGGGGATCTTTGAGCATCATGTACTCCTTCGGAATACGAACTGCAGAAACGCTTTGATACAAACGCCTTTAATGGACTCGACAACCTTTTGATTGACACATAATTTGCAATGGGATAGGCAGATCTCTTCTCTTCGCGTCTGGCGAATATCTATTTGGAGGTTTACCTCGATTGTGCCTATCCGGGTAATTTATATCCCACGAAGTATTAGGCTCCTCAAAGACACAAGAAGGAATAAGAGAGCTTACCTCGGGAATATTCTCGGGAGTTGGGTCGGGTATTAGAGAAGAGGGAAGTCGTTCTTCGTGATTTCGTTGAGTTCGTGGTGCCTCGGATGATGGATCCTCGGATGATGGATCCTCGGACGTTGGCTTCTCAAACGATACCATCTCGGATGATGGATTCTCGGACGATGGCTTCTCGGACGATACCCCTCGGATGATAGATTCTCGAGATGATACCCTTTCGGATGATATATTTTCCACTTCTCCGGAGAATATACTACCAGAAAATTCACACCAATTCGTCCTTTCTATCTCGTGTCTCCCCCGAAAGGAAGAATTGGAGTCCAGGTAAAAAGATTGGCTTCCACAAACGGGACATTCATAGTCACATAGGTTCGCCGTGTAGAAGGGTCGTAGCAACGATACCCTTTCGGTGGATGCCATACCCCAGAAGGGGACATCGCCGTGCACAAGGATCAAGTTTTGTCCGTTGATTCTTCGGGATGTGAACAAATGCCACACACCCAAATACTCGAGGAGGAATAGTTAGGACGGAAGGTAAAGGTACATATGTAGATAAGGTCCGCAATGGTGTCTTGAAGTTCAACATTTTAGACGGCATCCGATTGAGAAGATGGACACTGTAATGACAACATCTTCCCAAAATCTTTGAGGTACGTGTTTCTCAATCAACAAAGCTCGAGTTGTCTCAAGGATATGTCTATTCTTTCTCTCTGCGACACCATTCCGCTTGAGGTGTTTGTGGGCAAGATGACTCATGGATTAGACCATGTTGTTGAAAGTATTCCTTGAGATGTTCATTTATGTACTCCCCACCATTATCACTTCTTAAAATCTGGACCTTACCACTAAATTGGGTTTGTAACAAAGTACGAAAATTTCTAAATACTTTGGTTACCTCATTCTTGTTCTTCATCAAGTAAAGCCATGTCATTCGAAGTACGATCATCAACAAATATCACAAACCACCTAAATCCGGTAGCGAGCGGTAATAGGAGATGGACCCCAAACGTCCGAATGTATCAAAGAAAAAGGAACTTCACTTTTATTCAAACTTATGGGATACGAAACTCTATGACTCTTAGCTAATATGCAAGTTTGACATTGTAAGTCCGAATCCTTTACATTCAAAAAAAGATTAGGAAGTGACCGCTTCATATAGCCAAATGACGGATGTCCCAACCGTCGATGCAAAAGCCATATCTCGTTTTTCCTCGCTGATGGATATGCTTCGAGCATTATTTGCACTCCCAAAATCGAAGTCATCCATGTAAGTACTGCCCCTCTCTTAGTACCCCGCCCAATTATCTCCTTCGTGAGAATATCCTGAAATAAACGAAACGGGGATACATTATAACAGCACAATTCAAATCCTCGGTGACTTGCCCAATCGAAATTAATTTAGTTGATAATGAAGGGACAAGCAAAGTGTTAGGAAGAGAAAATGCGGGGAAATTGCAACAACTCCGGCGCCGATCACCGGATAGGTGAATCCATTAGCATTCGAGATACTACCAACTCTTGGTTCCGAGGTACGAATAAAGTCATCGGGAGTAAAAGTCATCTCGATCCGTGGCTCCCGAATCAATGACCCACCGATTGCAATTGGCCCGAGTACAACTAGCCAAAGCAATCCCATAGTTACCTTCGTCATCACAGCATGTGTATCCATCTCGAGATAACGGGATTCTGCGGTCACTACGTGCTTTCCCTTTCCCTTCGCTTGCTTTCGAGCCTTGACTCCTTCCACCATTCCGGGATATCCGTGAAGTTTAAAGCACGTCTCCCTGGTATGTTTAGGATTGCCACAACTCGAGCAACCTCCCCCGGGAGAATTTTTCCGACGTGATCCTTCTTGCACAATTCCAGGCTTACCTATCTGCAAAGAACGGTTCTTGATTCGGTTTGACATGCGTTTTCTTCCCGCGAGTTACCATGACTACCGAATCATGGGACGGTCCCACTATTTGTCAGCATTACGGCTTGTCTCATGTATTCTCGTCGGATACGTGCATATGCTTGTTCAACCGTAGGAAACGGGTCAGATCTGCAGGATATGCGCTCTAACCTTATCAAGGCGGTCATGCAGCCCATCAAGGAATATGTATACTCGATCCTCTTGTACAGCCATATTGTATCGTTCAATGTCTTCGGGACACCGCATTGGATTCGGGCGGCGGAAGTCAATTTCTCTCCACAACCCTTGAAGGTTGTTGTAGTACGTCTCAATTGATCCTCCTCCTTGTCGCATCTCGAGCAACACACCTCTTCAAGTCATAAACTTGAGAAGCATCCGTCCGGTCAAAGAAGGTCGTTGCAATCGCATCCCAAACAGATTTCTTTGTTGGGAAACGAATAAAATTGCCAATCAACGCCGGATCCATGGAGTTGATAAGCCATCCTTTCACGGTTGAATCTTCGGTCTTCCACCTCCGAAAGCCGGGATCCGTAGGGAGTGGCCGAGGGAGGTCTCCATTGATATATCCCGGCTTGTCTTTGCCCGTAACGTACATCTCGACAACTCTGAGACCATAATCCATAATTGGCTCCATCCAGTTTAATTGAAATCGAGATGAAGCCGAATCATTCTGTGGTGTTGGTGAGGGAGGAGGAGGAGGAGGAGTCGGTTCGAGTAAGAATCGAGTTAATCGGTGGTCAAATTCTCCAAAAACGTTTCGGTGGTCGAATTCCCCCTTGGTTTTGGGTGGGAATCAATGATTTGGTAGGGTCCCGATCCGCCATGGATCCAAGGTCACTCGTAAGAAAGATGAAGAAGATCGGGTGCGAAACAACGTCGCGATAGAGACAAGAGCGGGACCGCCGAAGTCGATGATTAACGTACAGCACCCCCAAGGACCAAACCCTAGGGCTCGATACCATGTTGACACGAGAGATTTCGAGGAAGCAAACAATATTCCTCTTTTTTCGTATATTTCATTCATTCTCCTTTTACAATGGCCTAGAGATATATATACGGATAAAGGAAAGAATCCTAAAAGGTATATCTTCTATCCTAACTAATTGATATCCTACAATCTCGCTAATTACAACCTAAACATATCTTTTATGATTACAATATCTTTTACAGCTTGTTGACGCCTAAATTTTGACTAATATATATATTGCATAAAAATTAGAACTAATTTTAGTTCTAACAAAAATCATCTCACATATTCATTTAGCATTGGCATATAATTTGAGCTTAATTTAACAGGGCATCTGGACTAGGCATGGGATGAAAAAATGCACCGAGAAGATTCGGGCTTGAAAGAAATATTTTCTCGGGGACTGTATTGCAAATACTTAGAACTTCGGGGATTGTATTGCAAATACTCAAAACTTCGGGGACCAGTATTGCAAATACTTGAAACTTCGGGGATCGCATTGCAAATACCGAAAGAAGATGGGGAAAGGAAGATGGTGAAAGGAAGATGAAGAAGAGAAGATGAAAATGGAAGATGAAGAAAGGAAGATGAAGATGAAGAAGAGAAGATGAAAATGGAAGATGGAGAAATGAAGGTGGAGAAGAGAAGATGAAGATGAAGAAGAGAAGATGAGGATGGAGAAGAGAAGATGAAAATGGAAGGTGGGGAAATGAAGATGAAGATGAAGAAAAAAGATGAAAATGGAAGGTGAGGAAATGAAAATGAAGAATGAAGGATGAAGAACTTTGCCTATAAAAGAAGAAGAGTTCTTGAAGAGATAGGAGAGTTTTTTGGGGGAGTAAGAGAGAATTGAGAGAGAGTTTTTTTGGGGAGGAAAAGAGAATTGAGAGAGTTTTTTTGGAGTGGAAGAGAATTGAGAGAGTTTTTGAGAGGAATTCTTTAGAGAGGAAAAAGAGAATTCTTGAGAAAAAATTTGAGAGAGTTTTGAGAGGGCTTGAGTGTTTTAAAACTCGGTGCTACCATTGCCAATTTCGCACCCATCAACACAAGCCACAAGTTCATCACCATCGTTCAAGCTCGCCGCGAGAAAAGGAAAGCTAAGTGATTTCCTAACTTCCTCTAAGTTCGGATACAAATTAGCCCGGATTTTCTACTCGATTTTCTCTACGTTTTTATGTTAAATAACATTTGCATATCAACGATGAGACATCCATGATACAAGAATAGAAGGAGAGCAAAAAGGGAAAAATATCAACGCCCGGATTGCGTCTCATGAAATTCTAGCGAGATGAGAAAAAAGCGTGAAGGAAAGATAGGACCAAAACATTTCTCGGTGTAACAAGTCATCAAATCGGTCCAATGGTCAAGACAAGCCCGGAGCACAAGTTTGGTGCACGAATTCAAATTGGGGAGTAATCTTGAACCTATTTCATCCTAATTCCATGTAATTTCTTTATTTCAAATAAATGTCAAGGGAAGAAAAATCCAAAAAATTGATTCTTCGATCTTCAAGTAGAATTCATCAAATTTGTCAAATCCATTATTTTTTTCATGAATTTTAAGGTACCGAAAGGGCATTAGTTGTAATTAATGTAACCAAGTCCCCGGACTCTTAATCTCGGTTCGCGAAATAAGATAGTTTTCTCCCGCTATTTTATTTAGGTTTCTAATCGACCTACCGAAAATGATTAGTGGCGACTCCAAATTCAAATCATATTGCATGTTAATCATTCGAACCTTAAGTTGCGATTTGGTATGGACTTGGGAGAGTCCGAGTTAGGTTAGTTAATTAATTAACCTAATAATCCATTAGCCCGAAAAGATAACTTTGTTTATTTTTTTTTATGTCGCGACACAGCTCATTCTAACAGTTGCTATTATTCAAACGACATTGCCAAGATCCGAAGACTACTACAATTTCAATGGTGTTATTAACTGTCTTCCTTTTTACAGTGAAATAAAAAGACGGTGGTGTGTGGATTTCAGAGTAACTCTCATTTAACAGCTCCGCCATTCTTTCAATTAGGTTAAGCATGCTTTGGTTATTTATGGATTAGCTAACATCATGCACTCAGAGAAGTGGGAAAGCACGTTTCATTTTTCTTGTGAAGAAAGCCCAGAACTGATGACCTAGTCTCATGTCATCCCAACGGAGATTATCCTTTCTTTTGTACTATTTTGTGTCAACCATGTTCCTTCATTCTTGTGATAGTGCATCATATGTTCTTGCGGCCTATTTCACTTTCGATGATCAGGGTTGCAGACATTCAGTGCAAAGTCGATAGACTTGTGATTCTGAGATAGTCTTGATATACCATAAACGAGATGTTCTTCGGTGCAGGTGGAAGGAAAGATGGTTAAGGTAAAGATATGGGATACAGCCGGTCAAGAACGGTCTCGGGCCGTAACTAGTGCATACTATAGGGGAGCTGTTGGCGCGCTTCTTGTCTATGATATAACCAGGAGGGAAACTTTTGACAGCATCCAGAGATGGCTACGTCAACTGAGGGACCTTGCCGATTCTAACATTGTGATCATGCTGGCCGGTAATAAGTGTGACCGGAATCACGTCAGAGCTGTGCAAAGGGAGGAAGGTGAGGCATTGGCAAACACGGAGGGCCTTCTGTTCCTGGAGACTTCCGCATTGGACGCGACGAACATCGAGAGGGCGTTCCGGGCAATTTTGACCCAGATTAACCATATCAAGAGGCTAAGGGCATTAGCAGCTCGGGAAACTGCCGCCGATGCTTCCCATGGTGATCGAGGAACCACAATCAATGTTGCTGATGCATCAGGATTAAGAAATAGGATATGGTGTTGTTCCATTTGAAGGTGTTCGTCGTCTAAGATTAACGCGGAAGGACTTCTCAGCTATAGATTACAAGCAGGATCCTTTTATTCTTTGGTTTTTTTTCCCCGCAGCTGATAGAGTTGTTGACATGCCTTGGCATTGCTCATGGAATGTCTCCTCCTTTCTGTTGAAGACCAGTCACATTCTACGGTGTTTATGATGCATTCAGCAATACCGATTCGTTGACGCAAGAATGCTTGATTAGGCAGTCGCACCACCCGCCATACTATACAGTAGTAAATTTTCGATGTTGACATGTTTAACATACATTCATTAACAAGATTTAAATTTAAATCACGTTTAAAATATTAAATCACACATTCATCTAATAGCTTAAGTTTTTAGAACAGGTTGGCGGTGATCCCACAAAAATCTCACATGGTATGAAAATCGACAAGGCGTGAGGAGGAGTAATAGAGTAATTTAAAATTTAAAGCACGTCTTAATCTAACAGACTTAAGCTTTTAGGACGTTTGGCAATGATCCCACAAAAATGATGAAGGGAAAGTGATAACAAGAAAAGCTTTTCAAAGAATATGCTGAAATTGATAGAATAAGTCGTATTGTTTACATAGGGCAAGGCTCCTTTATATAGATAAGACTCCTTTAGGAATTCGATTCCTTAAAGATAACATAAAACAAAATATTGAAAATCAAACCTAATCAAATCCAAAAAGAATTCAAATTGAATATTGCAATTATCTATATTGCAAAGTTTCCTAAAATCAAAAATCCGTCCGAAAACCTATCTAAACGACTCGAAACACGAAAATACAACATACCTCATAGCAAAACCGTGTTTATTGATCGAATGCCGTTTTGCTTCACCGACCGAATTTGAACGCAATCCAAGCTCACCAATCCCAATAAGTGAATTAGCAAGTGAAATCGCCCGATTTTTGCCGATCATGTTTTTTCAAGAAATTACATGCCGGTTGTTCTACATCGAACAATCTCATATGGTATTACAAACAGCAAGAACTCATGAGTTCAAATATTTTTTTTGCCCCATTTACCTCAATAATTAAATATTTTCACCCTTAGTACTAGGCAACCTCAAATCAATCATACGATCCCGTCTCCCCTTCGGACTCTATATGCGTGAGAGAGAGTGATGGAATAACTAAAAGTTTTTAGAACAATTGACTCGATTCCACAAAATTTCACAATTCACGGTGGTCCCACAAAATTCTACATTTTCATACTAGGGATTGTTACCTAGCTATTTAAGCTTGGTCTTTTCAAAATGCCCCCTCCCATAATTTGACGGAACAATTGATGGTTAAAATAGGGGATCATGAGAGTTAGGTTCTAGATAATATGTTGGGGACTTCATAAAAGATTAGTTGATTATGGCACACCCTCGGTGTTGTAACAAATGCGAAAAGCAAACACAGAACACAAGGATTTACGTGGTTCGATCGGGGTGATTTATGTCCACGGGCGAGGCAAAACAGGATTTCACTATGATCAAAGAGAGTATATATTACGTAAATCGGTCTTATTGATCGAACAAAAGCACACGGCACATAAGTCTATCATGTAACGAAAAAACCCTACCGCCAAAGATAAAATAGAGCCCAAAAAATATGTCGGGTCAAGTGATGAACCGGATCGAATACATAAAATTCAAGACATATTTAAGACTCGGCCATATATCTTGCATGAAGGTGGCGTTCAAGGTGAAATATTGAAGAATTTTCCACTTAGGAAGAGGAAGTCGCCCGTTTAAACATTATCAACTATTTGCGAGTTCAGATTTAAATCTAACAGGCGAAGGTCCAAACTTAAGCAGTTCATAGAATTTCGCAGGGCGTTCAACGGACTCTCCAGATGGCCGAGTGTTTTTGTCCGAGCCCTTAAAAAGAAGACACCATTGACATTTTCATGCCGGTTGAATAAATTGACGCTACACATCAGTTACCACATCAAATTCTAGCGTTACCTTTTGGTTGAAGAAATTAGAGCAAATTACTTTTGTTTTGGGGGGAATTGTGATTTAATGGCTAGAAAAGTGCCAGGGAAATTGTTCATTTAGTCCTTTTTTTTTTGGTTGAAAAATTGATCAATTAGTCAAAAACCTATTTGTGAGGATGTCAATTTAGTCCTAAACTTTTCAATTTTACCAATTTGATTCTAAACTTTTACGCCGGAATCCAATGTAGTCCTCTCGGTCAATTTTCGCTAGAAATCACTATTATAACTATGTGCCAGGTCGGACGGTCAGCGATGATTGGATTGCTACCTCAACGATTTATGACAAAAATTAACGAGGAAGTGTTGCATTGGAATTCCGCGCAAAAGTTAATGACTAAATTGAAAAAATTAAAAAGTTTAGGACTGAATTAAATTTCCCCTACGATTTATGTACCACTGATTGGGTAATTTTCCAGAAAGTTTCCAAACTTTAATAGCAAAAAAAAAAGCTGGAACATAAAATGTTTTCCTCAATTGGACCAAAAAAAAAATTTCCTCAATATCACTACATGGGCTGGAGATATGGTAAAAAAATTGATCCAAGGCTACTATTGAGTGAAAAAAAAAAAATTAGGCTTTTAAGGCTTCGGTCGTTTTGTGGAAAATGATGTGAATCCAAAAAATATTTTCCAAAAAGGCATTTTCCAAGAAAATGTCATTATTTTATAAGGGTATAAAAACTGAAAATGATTTGAAAAATATTTTCTCGTTCGGTATGAAAAATCGGATTTGATTTTCCTCCATGCACTCCTTTCAATGAACTTTTATTTTATTTTTTTATTTTATTTTTTCTAATAAATCTCATTTAGTAATTTTTTTTTTTCCCTCTTCTTTGACCGGTCATCAATGACTAGCTGCAGGCAAGCTCGAGACTTCCGCTTTGCCGGCAGCCGGCGACCAATGTAAGAAGAAGGGAAAAGGGAAAAAAATAAAAACAAAAATAAAATAGAGATAATAAAAATACAAAATAATTTTTTTAAAAAAAGAGAAATGCGAAAGAGTGGAGGAAACACAGATGAGGGAAAATTTTTCACTTCTCAAAAAGAGGAAATCAATTTTCCCACTTTTGAATGTGTTTTTTCTATGAGAGGAAAACATTTTCCTTAACTCGTTTATTTTCCGTGAAACGAATGTCGGAAAATCCAAAAAACTATTTTTTTGAAAGTTATTTTTGGAAGTTGGGGGCTTCTAGGGCTTAAATTTGAAATTCGTTCTGCATTTGTTGTAGTAAATCCCAGCGCACTGACCTTTTCCTTAGAACTAGACTATGATGTGAATTTGAAGTCGTTTTATCATATCAGTTATAAGCTACGACTATAACAATTGTTTTATTTGCACTGCCATGTGAAAGAATTCTCAGCGATTACTCGAAAGTGATGCACTTATTTCACTATTTAGATTTAAAAAAATCGTCACATATGGTTATACACTATTATAGATCAATTGATTTATGGCCCCAAAAACCACTGTATTCTTATCATACTGTTTTGGTCAAAGTTGCTAGGCTGCCTCTTTCAAGAAAAAGTTTTTTTTTTTAAGAAACTTACCAAAAAAGTCATAAATCTATTGCAATTGTGCTAATTTAGTCCATCCGATCAATTTTGATCGGCCGGCGACATAATATTATAATTATTTATTTCTATCTTTTTTTTCTTCCCTCTTCTCCTTCCTCCGGCCGTAAGAAGAAGAAGAGGGAAGAGAAAAAAAATATTAGAATATTATGTTGTCGATCACAATTTGGAATCGGCCAGCTAAAATTGGTAGGATAGATTGAATTGACACAATTACAAAAGGTTTATAATTGAATCGCAAAAAAAAAATTATGACAAATTGACACAATTACAATAAATTTAGGACTTTTTTTGGTAATTTCCCATATTTTATATGGTGGATTCATTATCCGGTAGTGGCACATTATATAAATCATCAATCAAAAGTGAGATACGCGCATTGCGTCAAGTAGGATGAAATTCATAATATGTGGACAATTCAGATTGATCTAATTTAAAGGTATCTTTTCCTTTGTTAAGGTACAACTATCATCATCGATCCGTCCATCTCTTATCACTTTCTTTTTTATAAGGATAGAGAATTAACGTGTGATCGTATTGTGTCATCTTCAAACAATACTAGACTAAGCCAATCTAATCGTAAATCTTTTTTTTTCTCATAAAACATGGATTCGTTCACGTTATTTTTGTGTTAATCATATTCTATCCGATTGGATTCAAAATCACCCGACATTTGTTAAACAATCAAATTAAAAAATATTGCAACTTTCCAGGAATTTTCAATGCACTGCTGATAAACGCAGCTCATTTCTCGAAATCAAATACCAAGCATTTGTAATAGGGTTATGGAACACTCGTTAATAAAATTCAAATCGAAATTGTGTCTCGTATATGTATATATAATTTTTTTTTTTCATGCAATGGATTGCCGCCTGGCTATCGGCTATTTAAGCTTGGCCGTTTCAAAAAAATCACCTCTCACAGTTATCTTTCTTCCGTCTTCTTATTCAAGATTTCGAAAGAAAACCGTTTACCAACGTCAATCATCAACACTCGTTTCGATCTTTTTCCTCCTCTTTACGAGACGATAGTCCTCTAAGATCCTTCGATTCCTTCTTGTTCACCCTCGGAATCATTTCCCATTTTTGATTCCCTCGGTCGAAGCATCCCCTCTTCGAAGGTGCGGTCGTTTACTTCATTGTCGGCTTCGTTCGTCGTTTGTGCCTAGGGTTTCAAGATCCGCCATGTCTTTTTTCGCTTGCTTGCATGCGCATGAATGTGTGAATCTTGGAGGTCTTTAAGTGCTCTTTTTTTTTTTTAATCCGAGTTTGTTATCGAATGGATATGATAGGTTTGCGGGAGTTCGGAGAGGAGAAAGGGTTGTGGCCGAAAATGTGAGTATCGAGAGTGACTTTGTGTCCAAGATCGTGTTGATTGGGAATGCCGGTGTCGGTAAATCCAACATTCTCGCAAGGTTCGCTAGAACTGAGTTTTGCATGGAGTTCGGGCCCAATGTTGGTTTCGAGTTCGCATCGATGACGCTAAAGGCAAGAGCTTTACCGAGACTTGGTTATCCGTTTGTTGGCATTGCTTCATTTCGTTTTAAACGCGTGTTACTTTCTATCGGTCTTGGTTTGCCTCTGTTGTTCTGCTGGTTCGTATGATCAAAACCAATTATTGTTTTTTTGGTTAGAAGCTAATCCGTCGGCACATATTGAACATCTCTCTTTCGCCTAGGGTTGAAACATGCATGTCGCCATTGCATCGAGATACTTGAATTGAGAGAGTGAAGTTGTTGGATTAATCTTTATATTAGGAATGTGAAAGTTCTTGATGAGGCTGCAACTATTATTCAATAAGTTTCACCAGTGAAGTGAAAGCCATTTCGTTTCTTCTTGTGAAGAAAGGCTAGAACTGATGACTCGGTCGTACGCGTCCCTACGGAGATTGTCCTTTCTTTTTGTACCATGTGCTAACCATGTTCCTCCATTCTTGTGATGGTGCATCATATGTTCTTGCAATCTATTTCACTTTCGATGATCAGGGCTGCAGATATTCGGTGCAAAGTCGATAGTCTTTTGATTCTGAGATAGTCTTGATATACCCATAAACGAGATGTTCTTCGGCGCAGGTGGAAGGAAAGATGGTTAAGGTACAGATATGGGATATAGCGGGTCAAGAACTGTCCCGGGCCGTAACTAGTGCATACTATAGTCGAGCTGTTGGCGCGCTCCTTGTCTATGATATTACCAGGAGGGAAACTTTTGACAATGTCCAGAGATGGCTTCGTCAACTGAGGGACCGTGCCGATTTTAACGTCGTGATCATGCTGGCCGGTAACAAGTGTGACCTAAATCACGTCAGAGCTGTGCAGAGGGGAGGAAGGTGAGGCCTTGGCAGACACGGAGGGCCTTCTGTTCCTAGAGACTTCCGCATTGGACGCGACGAACATCGAGAGGGCATTCCGGGCGATTTTGACCCAGATTAACCACAACAAGAGGCTACGGACATTAGCGGCTCGGGAAACTGCTGCCTTTGCTGCTTCCTGTCATGATCGATGAACTACACTCAATGTTGCTGATGCATCAGGTTTAAGAAATAGGATATGATGTTGCTCCATTTGAAGGTGTCCGTGGTCAAGATTAATGCCGAAGGACTTCTCAGCTAGTAGATTACCAGTAGGGTCTTTTCATTCTTTGTTTTTTTTTTTTTCCACAGCTGTAGAGTTGTTTACATGCCTTGGCATTGCTCATGGAATTTCTCTGGCTTTTTTCCAAATTAGGCTAAAAAAATGAAATTACCAAAATAGGTATAAAAAAAGTGTTCTCCGGAATGGGTGTCGCTCGGCACTCAAAGTGCCGAGCAAAAGTGCCGAGCAAAGCGTGCTCGGCACTCGGAGTGCCGAGCGAAGGCGTGCTTGGCAGTTTAAGTGCCGAGCAAGCCTCTGCTCTGCACTACCATTTCTATTTTTTAAAAATTTTTAAAAAGAAAACAAGAAAAAAATGATTTTGGGGGGGGTTGACTTATTTTGGTTAAAAAAAAATTTGGTCCCAAATCAGAGTATTTGCGGGTGCCTAAACAAATAAAAATAAAAAAACCAAATCATTTTTTTTGTTGTACTCCTACTTGCGAATTGCGAGTATTTTATCTAGGATTTTTCTATTTATTTAAATTAATTTTTGGCATATTTTCTTTTTGTCCACGTGATAATAACTCTTTGCAAAATTTTAAGTCGCTCGATTAGGTAGAAGTGCGAACAGTGAGACCAAAGAGTATAATAATCGACCACGACCCTTGATAGAGAAAAATCGCTTTCGCGAAACATTTGCGCGTGATTAGAAATGAAAATGTCAAAATACATCCAGGCCCGTAGACACGTAATGATAGAATATCGACTCCTGAGTTGCGGGATGCGTTTAAGTCAAATGTCGCTCGATTTTTTACCGTGAATCTAATTGCATCGTTCGTTTAGCGTTGGTGTGATTCATCGATTTCACAATGAATATGAGTCTAGGCGGGCGTTCGCTCGATCAATGCATTGCATCGCCTCGCTAATTTGCTCGCTTTCCTCGGAGTCGAAGCGCGTTATCGTGGTGACTCGAGTTATTTGCCCGAGATAAATGAAGGCCATTATGTAGACTTATTTGCCAGCGCAAGAGCGAATAGACACCTGCAATCAAGCACCGAGCGATCGAGAAGATTGGCTCACGTATAACAAATTGAATAATAACAAAAATGATTAAAAGAAAACAAGAAAAAGAAACTGAAAAAATGTTTAAAAGACAAGAAAAAAATTTAAAAAAAATAGAAATGCATTGCTCAATCTACACTGCCATTCTACTAAGTACTTTTTTTTTTTTACGTATTTTGGTAATTTCATTTTTTTTAGCCTAATTTGGAAAAACGCCCGAATTTCTCCTCCTTTCTGTTGGAGACCAATTACTAAATTGATTCGTTGAGGCAAGAACGTTTGATTGAGCCGTCGCACCACCCGCCCCACCATATAGTGGTAAATTTTCGGTGTTGGCATCCGTGCAACGCAACTTATCCATGTTGCAAGGTTCAAGAAAAAGCTGTCTTTCAAATGTTGTTGGGGACTGCAAGGATCTTCAAAACATCAATTGATTTCACTAGCCAAGTTGTTTCATTCTAGTGTCTCTCTGTTGAAGAAGATCCAATAACTTGCCTTCATTAATTTCTATGCCGCGGAGATTTATATTTTTCCTGATTTTATCCCATAGATCACTGACATAGTTAACAGTGATCAGAAGCTGAAGGTAACGACCTTGAAACTCCAAGGAGGAGTTAATGTTTTTCAGTATCTCTATGCCATACATTTATGACCTTATGTAAAAGAGAAGTTACCCTCTTCATCATTTATATCTACTGTGTCAAAAGGGACGAACTTAGGACTCTTCAGCCTCGGATGAGTCGTATGGTAAGGCTGGTTTGGCCAAATTTGGTTTTATCCCATGTTTTGTCTTCTTTCCTCTAAACTATTGCGCTTGTGTAGACACATGTGATCGTTTCCTGATTAAACGTAAATTAGGGCTCGTTTGTGAATGAGGGCTACTCGGGGTCGGGGTCGGGGTCTTTTCTTTTGTAGGATGTTGGATAGGATTGTTAAGGGGCGATGTAGGATAACGGAATCAACAGAAAAAAAAACCCGCATGCGCACGTCCGACCATTTGAAGTTTTATGTACCGGATGGAAGGACTTAGTTACGCAAAGTTGACAAAAGTTTTGAGGCTTGAATGTAAGATTTTGATGCACAAACTCGTCAAGTTCTAGGACCATAGGACATTAGGGACGGCACTCTTCTATTTCGAGTGAAATCGGCCTTACTAAACATATGCATCCACGTGTACTAAGATCAGTGATGAGGCGGTGAAACCAAAGGCCTAGAGGGGACTCTTTCTCAATCTCAATCTGAAAAGATTAAAAAAATCCCAGAAGAAAGGGCAACACGCATTTCTCCGCTGGCCCGGGGAGGGTACGTCAGGCTTTAATGCATCGGGTGTGGTGAACGTGGGCATGACTTCACCGCCGTCGGACTCTCTCGGGACTCGGACACGGTTCCCGAGGAATGTGGCCCTCGGTCTCTCCTCGTCCCCGCTATCTTTTGCTTTTCGGAGTTTTCGTGACGAGGGGTTCAAACTCGAAAAGTCAAATTTATCAGGCACTCTCCCCACGCAAAAGAAGCCAAAAAAAAAAAAAGAAATGGGGACCTGCTTCGTCGGATGAGGACGAGCGGCTTCACACGTGGAGCCGGATCGAGGGTCGCTCGTCCTGCAAGGAAGCCACGTGCACCAAAGTGGCTCAGGTCATCCCTCCTTCCCAGTACTCCTCCGTATGTTTTGCATGTTGCATGCTAACCCCCGCCGGGATGGACGGGATGAGAGACCCCCGAGCCAAGCCAGTGCACTATTTAAACCCTTCTCGGGATTTGATCTCTTTGCTCGCTCCGCTCGCTCACTCTTTCTCCCACTAATTCCAAAGCTCAAGCGGCAGTCTATGCTGGAGCGTGAAGGTTTGAGAAATGAAGAGGCTTGCATGGTGTCTTCGCATCTTGGTGGTGGTGGTGGTGGTGGCGCCCCTGATTGAGCGCACCGCCGCTCTTTCTTTTGGTGCCGTCGCCGGTGATCCCGCCGGTCCGGAATGTGGGAGGTGACGTCTCTAGCGACGACAAAGCCTCTTATGGGAGTCCGCCTTACAGTTATGGCTCTCCTCCGCCTCCTTCTCCCCCGCCGTACGGACAGTCGCCGCCTCCAGTGTTTCACCCTCCACCCTATGTGGGGTCCCCACCCCCTCGGCGGACACGGCCACCTTCTCGTCGGCATCCACCTCCGCTGCCACCTTCGTACCCTCCACCACCTCGTCAGTATCCGCCATCCCCTCAGCCGAGTCCCCCGCCTTCCTATGGGAACCCTCCACCCCCGTCTCAGAGACAGCCTCCGCCGCCCTCGCTCAGATACCCTCCACCACCGTATCGAGTGAAACCGCCCTCCCAAAGGCATCCTCTCTCTCCTCCTCCCTCCTACGGACATCCTCCTCCACCCTCCTATGGACATCCTCCTCCACCTCCCTACCATGGGAGCCCACCTTCCAGAAAGCATCCTCCGCCACCCTCCCCAAGACACCGGCCTCCACCACCATCTTATGGGCAGCCTCCACCACCCTCCCGGAGTCACCCTCCACCATCGCACCGGCATCCACCACCAGCTCACCATTACCCTCCGCCTTCTCCAAGACATCCACCGCCATACTCTCCACCGTACAGGCAGCCTCCGCCGCAGCAACCTCCTCCATCCTCACCATCTCACCGATCCACCACCTCCAACCTACCAACCACCGCCATCTCCTCCATCCTCCTACCAACCCTTGCCATCCTATCAACCGCCACCTGCATCCTATCAGCCTCCGCCTCCGCCATATTCTTCATCGCCACCTTCATATTCCAACCCACCTCCATCTTATCAGCCTCCACCTCCCCCATATTCTTCGTCGCCACCTTCATACTCCAACCCGCCTCCATCCTATCAACCCCCACCTCCAACCTATCACCACCCACCGCCAACCTACCATCCCTCCTCCATCCTATCAGCCTCCGCCATACTCTTCATCGCCACCTTCATACTCCAACCCGCCTCCGTCCTACTACACCCCACCACCGCCGTATGCAGAGACACGGCTTACCACAGGCCGAGTGTTGGGTTAGCCTAAAGTTCGCTTAGAATTCCGCACACCCGCATGCATCCACAATGCCATGTGGAGACAATAAATAAATGTTAGTGTGGTCTGGTGTAGTCGAGTCCCGCTCGCTGTCCATGAAACGAAATAACAAGTGTAACGATGAGTACTTCGTGTAATGTAATGGACGTCGTTCTCAGTTCATCATTTCCCTTTCCCACGCGCCACTGCTGCTAAAAAATTCAGCGATCTCGTTCGTAGCAGTGGATAGCAGTGAAGCGAGTACATGGTCCATGTACTGTTATTGTCCACGTTCGATTTTGATCTTTTTCCGTACTTTGTTAAGATCCAATTCTAATTTCATGACGTCCAAATTTTGACGGAAAATGCTGACTAGCCTAACTTGATGCCAAAGATGAACGAGGGACGATCATGAAAAAAAACAAAAAAACAAAAAAGTCGAACAGAAATTACAGAAACGATCCATGTACTATTGTGGTTCAATTTTGGCAATTCCTACTTTATTTTGCTACAAATTTTATCCATCGTGACATTTTTTTTTATCCCGATGTTAAGGTAATTTTATGTTTTCATCCAAGTGCATAGAGAATTTGCTGAGTAAGCGTTGGAGATGAACTTCTGACATGAGCATATTTGGCTGTCTATGCAAATCATCATTTAACTGGTTAAACTCTTATTTAAGATTAATTTGACTAATTCAGATCTTTATTTAAAATATCATTCTAATCCTTTTTTTTAAATGATCCCATTTTGGTAGATGTTGCAAAATGGTTTTAAAATTAATATTTAATGGTGTAGGTGACAAATGGATTGTCTTAAATCTTAAAAATAAGATTGAGTGAATCATAAACAGGTTACTTAATAAATAGATTTAAAATAATTTTTAAATAGGTCATAAATGATATGCCTAATTATATTAAGAGAAATGTTGTGCTGACCGTTCCACACACATCCACGCAAAAAATGTTATGCACAAAAAAACAAAAATGTGGCTGAAAACAACTTGCATCAATAACAAAGTTTGTGGCTGTGAACAGACATTCCCACCGTCAGTCAACGTGGGACCGTCAGCTCACCGCTCCCTTGTATTAAGCGAGTCATAATAAATAGATTATTTTTTTAACTTTTTGTTTGAATTTATTTTTTTCATTTTTGTTCTTTCTTTCACTTTATTTTCAGCGAAATCCCATGATGGTCGCCTACCCTCACTTGTGGTCGGCAAGGGGCCCCTGACCAACCGGCCCACCCTAGCTAGAATTAGAAGGAAAAAAATAAAAATAAAAAGAAAAGAAATAATAATAAAAAATCAGATTTTTTTTTTTATTTTTAAAATTATAAAATCTATCCACAATGTTTTAGCAATATAATTTTTAACAAAATTTATAAGAAACTTTTTTTTCTAAATTAGATTAAATATGTAAGTATTTTAGCAATATGGGTCCAATAAATTATGGGATGAGAAATTTGCATTATAATATATGAGTCATAAATGAGTAGTATGAATCAATTTGGATCGAACCATATATATGATGCGACTCAACACACCTTGTTTCGGGTCTTTAGATGAAATTTTTTCAATAACCAGTGAAAAAACGATGACATATGCCACTAAAATGTAACGATCCAGTCCGGCCCTTATGGGCCAAATTCCTCAAACGCAATACTAAGGGACCTCTCTAAAAACTATGAGGTCATCAATTTGGTACAATAAGAAACGTCTATTACGTTAATCTTTAAGAACGTTTTATTTTTTTTTTTAATTTGACGAAATATAAAGTTTGTCGAAATAATAGGGCCCAAAACTAGTTTAAGGATGGTAAAAGATATATCGCAGGGACTAAAATTGATCGCGAGCAAAAGTACGTGGACCAACTATTGATTTCTTTATCTCAAGCATATCCTGAAATTATTGAATGAAGATTAATTTAATGATCAAATCTAACACCAGATAAAGTACGGACACCAAAATTGAAAGTAGGTAATAGACCATTTTTTTCATTTTGCCGTCTTTATTTTATCGAAAGAACAACACTGAATTTATCGAGATTGATTTGCAAATTTGTATTTACTAAATACTAGGTCAAGTTGTAAATATATTTCGTATTCAAGATCATGGTAGAATTGAGTACGTATGTACGTACACATACACACACATTAATTTTATAAAGTGCCCGGCTAGTCTAATAGTGGGGCTTTTGTGACATCACAAACGGTCAAATGTCAGTCACACTTTTTCGGGCCTAATATCCTAAAAAATACTCAGTTTTAGCTCTTGTTCTCAATTCTATCTTTTGTCTCTTGAAAAATCTATAACTATAGGTTCAGTCCTAATTTTACTTGTGACGTCCCATACGCGCCCACAGCCTTGTGACTTATGTTCTCTGCTTTAATTTTTTGTTATAATTTGGAGCATGTGGAAGCTCTAAATAAATCAAATAGTTGGCCATACATGACAAGTGCATATTAAATTTCAAACACCAACGGTAGACACGCTTAACCCAAGGGCATGGCCTTCCTTTCATGGTTTCACTAACCAAACCACATATCTTAGAATTCAACCTTTTATTTCATCAAACATATTTACAAGGTTTGATTCAGTTTACAACCACAGTTAAACACATAATCGGTGAAGCGGGACTAACTAGTGGCATTCTTACTATTCGAAAAATCACAATTCGACAACAGTAAGCTAACACCCCACGAATGAACGTTTAACTCAATGGAAAGCAAGCATTGAAATCAAAATGTCATGTCAACAATTCATAATTCCAAAGGCATGCCTTTCGGGCATTTCTAGTAAAGTTTCTTTCTAAAATTTCGTGAATTTGTATGCAATGCAATCTCCGGCTCTTTCGTAGATAAATCTCATGCGGGTGTGCCGTCCTTAGGGATAGACTCCCCTTCGGCATCTCACTCCAAAAGTATCTCAAGCTCACAAGGGCGGAGGCATCCCCGACCATCGAAAACATCGGAGGACATTCTGGATTCCGTTCGGCTCTCACAAGGCATCACCGAGATAAACCTCATGGGGGTATAACGTCGGATAGACTCACGACAAGTGTTTCACTTGTTTCATCATAATATGCCATGCCATGCATACATATTGCAATCTTGCCTTCATTGTCATTAAGAAGTCTTATAAAATGAATGAATCATTTGTATCTATGTCATATTCTTTTCAAAAAAAGCCCAACAATGTAGGAATCAAGCATATCAAGTGAAATTTCAAGAATACGATCCAGTTTTCAAACTATTGATGAATGATTCTTAAGCCAATTCAAACAAACCATAAAAGTTAGAAATCCACTAGCTCGGATTCATAAATTTCAATTTCCAAAACGACAAACGGACGACGAGTGACGGGTGGCAAATGAAGGGCGGTGAATGAAGGCGGTGAATAAAGAGTGGGCCTTGGGACGGATGAACGGCGGTTGGCTCGAGTCAGTGAACGACATGCGGTGGCAATCGTGCATAGTAACAACATAATTTTCTCGACAAAAGCCGTTGAATGAACTAACATCGATTTCTATTTATAATAGCTCGGTTAGCTTAGTCCGATCGGCTTGCGATTAATAGCTTGTAGTAGAGTTAGTTTACGACAAGTCAGCATCTTGAGCTACTTGCAGATGAACCACGCCGTGACACGTGTCACGTGGGTGGCTTGATTAGGTCGCTACGTGTCCGGCGGTGACACGTGGTCCACCGCCTCACCATGTACGGCCATGTGGCCTTCCACTTGGCCACTTCGTTCATGATGTCCTCGCCCGAGTCCCAATTTCACATTTTCAAGACCCTACTGTGCCCAAAATAAAATATATTGTGTTGCCCTGTCTCCCGATTTTTACCCCATAATTATCTAATAATGTTTTTGGATAAGCAAACTCATATTTTCGGGTCATCACATTACCCCAAACTTTTTTTGTTCCATAAAAAATCCTCAACTTTAGGTCATGTCCAAATTTACCCTAAATTTTTTTGTCCTATAAAAAAACTCCAAACTTTAGTTCTTGTGCCAATTTTATCGTCCAGTCATAATTTTACCCTTAAAATTTTACAATCTCCTAAAAAATTCACAAACTTTTTCTTGAGTCACGAATCTTCTTCCATTAACTCTTGGTCCAAAATTTCTCGTTGATAACTAAGGAATGGAAAATTCTCAAAGAACAAGCTATTCAAGCATCCCGAGCAAGAGCTCTTTGAACGCTAGAGATGAAACATTTTCAAGCACAAAAAATCGAAGACGGAGTGCAAAATACCTAAGAGCTATTTTGAGGAGAGTTAAGGGAGGCAGATTTAATACTTAAGTAAAATTTGGTGGTCATTTACGAGACAAAGAAAAATTTAGAGTAAAATTAAAATTAAACCTAAAGTTGTGATTTTTTTTTACGAGACAAAAAAATATTTATGGTAGAATTAGTATTGTAACTAAAATTGAGGGTTTCTTATGGGACTGCATATAAAATTGAAATTTTTTTTATAGTATATAAGAAAAAATTTGGATAAGATTTTTTTTTTTGTTCAAATTTGGATAAGAGTTTATTTTTTTTTGTCGGAATTTTGGATAAGAGTTAAAAGTGGAAATATTTTTGAGGGTATTAGGCCCACTTTTTCATGGAGGAAACTGGGAGATTGGTTCCCCGTATTGTGTTACACAGTCTTTTGTGATTAAAACGCCACCGTTCTGTGCTCGTTTCCCTTCTACAAATCGTTCTCAAGAACGCTGCTATTTAACACTCATGGAGAGTTGAGGGCAGCACAAAAGGAGCTTCATCAGGTCGGGCGCTGGTGTTTCGCAAAGCAACGGGCGCGCCCCGAACCGCCCTCCATGTACTGAGTCGAGCGAAACCCATCGTTCCGCTCCCTTCGTGCCTTCGGCATTCAAGCCGGAGTTTGGCTTCGAGTCTGCTTCTGAACTGCAACCGTAAGAATCTCAGTCGGAAGGGCGGAGAGAAAAGGCGGAAAGGGGAAAGAGGAAAGATGTTCTTTCACATCGTTTTGGAGAGGAACATGCAACTCCACCCTCGTTTCTTCGGTCGCAACCTCCGCGACAACCTCGTGGCCAAGCTCATGAAGGATGTCGAGGGCACTTGCAGGTTCTCTCCTTCAATCGACCGCTCTTTCTTTCTGTTTTTTTCGCTCCTTAATCTGTGAGTTCCTGCCGTTTGTCTAGTAGTTTCAGCATCAGTCTCCAATTTTATCTATTCCTACCCTGTGCGTTCTGTGAACAATGTTCGATTCCTGCATAGGCTTGTGGAATTTGATTCACGAGAGGCTTCGATTTTAGTTGCCCCTTGCACTCTCTGTGCCTCCGAAGAAACAATTAACTTGTAATTTGGATTGGAGAGCAGGGTAAAGAATTAGGACACTTGAAGGTATTTTTTCTCTGTCAAGTGTTGAGGTTTTCAGTTTAAAAGTGCTCCTTGATTTCCGAGAGGAGCAGATTTCTAATTCCTCATCACGGGTAATTGAATGGGCAATGAATAGTAAAAGTTCTTTCTTTTTCTTCTGCCCGCTCTCTTGTTTAGGTTGCTGTTGCTTCTTTTTCTTTCGTTAGAGAAAGATTGGGTATGATCATAGCTCTTTTAGAATGCTTAAAGTTGATGCAGTGGAGGCGTGGCCGTCAGAGAGAAAACTCGTTATTTCACCACTCCTGCGGCATCATGTGATCCATTCTTTGGTACAGTGGTAGGCATGGTTTCGTGGTGGCGATTACTGGTATCGAGAATATTGGGAAAGGATTGATTCGAGAAGGGACGGGATACGTGACATTTCCTGTGAAGTACCAGTGCGTTGTGTTTAGGCCCTTCAAAGGAGAGATATTAGAAGCTGTTGTCACAATGGTGAATAAGGTGACGAATTTCTTTTATATTCATGTTTAGTAATGATCCTGTAGTGTGAAGATACAATTGTGAAGATTAGTAACCGTCCTTTTACACAGATGGGATTTTTCGCCGAAGCTGGTCCTGTTCAGATTTTTGTTTCAAACCACGTGAGTCTCTAACTTGCTTGAGCTTTTGCTCCTAGGAATCTTTTTATGCACTCTTCTCATAATGTAATTTTCCGGTGAGTTTTTGTGGACCAATTTCTATGCTTTCTTACTTTCTCATGCATTTGAATTACTTGTCAAGAAAAGAGAGATAGAACTACTCGTCAATGTATGTCTTTTGCTTTTAGTTTCAACTACTTGTACTGTAAATCATCATCTTGGTGTTTCAGTTGATACCAGATGACATGGAGTTCCAATCTGGAGACATGCCAAACTATACGACATCAGATGGATCGGTATGTTTTTCAAAGGGGCAAACTATGTCTTCAGGTGTATATAATTGTTGAAGTTTTCTATGATTTCTTTCAGGTAAAAATCCAGAAGGACAGTGAAGTAAGACTAAAGATAATTGGGACTCGCGTAGATGCGACCGAGATAGTATGGCTTTCTATTGTTATCCTATACTCCCTTGCATTCTCACACTTTCTTCACTTCAGCTCACTTCTGTCTTCTATCATATTCCTAATTTTGATCAATATTTTACTTTGAAGCAGTAAGATAATTAGTGCAACTACCTTCTTTTATCCAAACAAGTTTCCAGAAGTGCACTGAGAAAGCTTTTGCTTCGGAATTGTAGATAGCTCATTTAGTATTTGGATCACTAAAACTCCTTTTAAAGTCAATTTGCTTACATATCTATATTTTGATAACTAAATCGAGGAATGGCATCCTTTGATTTAGTTCTTAGTGGACACTGAATGCTGCAGCTAACATGCCAAACCCAATTGTGTATTTACTCTTGGGAGAGAGAGAGAATGCTTAGGATGCATGGACGGACCACAGGTGTTTCCCGTTTTGCTTTTAAAGGCTTAATTCTAATGCCATCCAGACTATTGAGAGTGAACTAAGTATCCTCAGATTCCAGTTTTGTTCACCAGGATCCAAAATAGAAAACACATCATCAAGCAATTCTGCAGATCTAGCAAGTGCCTTTTCCAAGTTTCATCTGCTGAAAGTTTTGCTTTAAGTAGCGCGGAAGCGTCATAGGTAACTCTGCTACTAATGGAGGGCCATAGTAATTGCTTTCATCTTTCCAACCAGAGCGTTCTCTTCACTAGGAACACGTTGTCTGACGTGTGACCTCCTTTAGCTTCAGAATTTCAGAAGAGTTGGAAGGTCTCTTGAGTGACTGAGAACTCCCTTGAAAGATAATCCCTCTGGCATATAAGACGATGGGAAATTGTAGTTCCTTTTTTCAAGTCTCAAAATTTTGGAATCTTGATTCGGTAAGTAGGATTTATTAGTTGGTTGATAGTGCATGTATCATGCAACTTTAGTAGTGTCATATCAGCATGCATTTGATTATGTCAGTCAACTGATCTATGTGTAATTCAAGCTAGCGTATCTGATATTTTGTTCATTTGTTGTTTTCAGTTCTGCATTGGCACCATTAAGGATGATTTCTTGGGTGTGATAAATGATCCCGCTGCTGCCTAACAGGAATGACCTCCATTTTCTTTGCAAGGGAGCTGCACACCTTTGATGAAGAATGTCTAAGCCTATACGTTGTGTCATATGTTCAGTGCTTGTGTAAGGACTTCGTAGAGGTTGGCATGCTCTAGTCAAAACTTTGTCGAGGTTGGCTGGCATATAACTGGCATTTTAAGGAGAGTTGTATTCATGTCACTTTTTGGCAGGTTCTCATTTTTTTTTTTTTTACATTATGAAATTTCTATGACGAATGTCGCTGAATATCTGATCAGTCCACCAAGGAAACTAAATTTACGGTTTGTTAGTTAGCCTAGTTCCTAGGCTTTATTGTCTCTTTCTGGAGTGGCTGAATTATTCTGGGCTCGGAGACAATCGATCCCAAGTGTTGTTCATCAAACTGCTAATAGTTGATTGAGAGTGTGAACCGTGAGACAGGCCATGTGGCTAATCACTGCCTCAGTATGCTTGCCAATTGTACTACTCCTTGCATAGCTTCGTCCTGGTTCCTACTTGTCCCCTCTGGGTTTCTCTTGTTAATTTCATGTAAGAGAATTTCAATTGCCCGTCTTTGCACCTTAGAATGAGAGCATTTTAGCTTATAAAACAGAAGGAATGGAAGTCTTTCTTAATTTATGGGAAAGTGGTTTTGGTTTTCTGCTCTGTAGGAAAATTGCGTCGGTTTTTATTTTCATGCCACAAGCCATTGGTATCTTGAGCTAGTGAGTTGTCATGTATCTTATGTGCTTAGTTGACATAAGGTTATGATTGCCTTGGGCTTTCACTCCGCCTCATCGTCACTTTCCTTTGCGGAAGGGTCTTTGCTGAACAGGTCTTTCTATACGTCTCGACTCATTTTGTTCTAGCAGACTTAAGCACCAGTTGGCGAAAGAAAAGGAGCGGTGCGACTTATTGAATCAATTGGATGGTGCATTGAGATGAGACAATGGAGGATATTATGTTCTAAATCGATCCTTCTTATCTGGGGTCATTGAGTCGGCGAGATAGACTCTATTTGCCTTTCGACTTGAGCTTGATACAAGGGTACGAGACGTTGTGAAGGATGTGATACCATTTGTATGCCCCGAGTGTGTTGTGGGGAGGGGGTGGGGGGGGATTGATTGGTGATTGACTCGTCGATTGAGTCGGTTACAGTACTTGGTATGGGCTTGTGATATAGTTTTAAGGAGGGTAAGACGGATCATTGAGCTGACCGACTCGAGCTTGGGTTGTGTTTTGAGCTTTTTTGGGGAAGTAGTGCTTGTGGGTGTTGTGCTTGTGTTGTGTCTAACTATGTAGCATGGACTCGGGAGTTTGGGCCATTTTTGCGTGTCGGACTCGTGTCGGTGTCGTATACGTCCGGACACGCTCGGACATGTGGTCAACCCTTGTCCGAGCTTTCGACACGTAGTCAACAATCTGGACACGCTTGGATGCGCGTGTCCCCGGGTGATTTGGGAAAAGCAAGCTAAGTGAAATGAGAAAGCCTCAAATCGCTAATCTAATTTCATCTTCCTCCCCTCTCTCTCTCTACTCTCGGCTCGCCTCGCGGCCTCGCCTCGCCTCGCCTTAGCTCACCATGGGAGATTAGGGTTTATCATCGCGAGGTGCACCTGCCGAACTGGGTGATTGGGGGTGCACCGCAATGGAGAACTAGGTTTTCCTTCTTTCGGCCGCCATCGCGGGACAAGATGGGAGGAAGAAGAAGGAGACTGTGATGGCGGCAGGACGACGATGCTTGGAAAAAGGAGGAGATCGAAGGGTTATAGAGGGAGACTTTGAGATGGAGACTCCCACGAGGGCTACGACTTACCTCTATTCGTCCAAACTTGCACGATGAAGAGAAGGCCCAAAGGGCCTAGGCTGGGAATTCTTCAAATTAAATAAAAATATCATTATGACCATATAAGAGAGAGAGATAGAGGGTTTTGATTTTTAGTGATACTTCTTATGAATTTATTTTGTTTTAGTTGGGCATTTATTTTTGCATTAGTAATTGTTCTATTTTTTATTTTGTGTTTTTTTATTAGGAAATAAGAAAAAAAAAAGCAGATGAAATTATAAAAATAATAATTTATCATGTATATATAAAAATATATATTTAATATACAACGTATCCAAATGTGTCGAAATTTTTTATTTTTTTAAAAATTACGTATCGACGTATCGTGTTGTGTCCCGTGTTTCGTGTCTTGTCGGTCTTTACATGAGTGTCTAAACGGTTGAAAACGATTGCTTGAAGTCAGTAAGAGTAAGGGAAAAGTGCCTCTCTGGATCGAATTACGGGGGCCACATAAATTTTTGCCGCTTGTTTTTTCATGAAAAGCGTCAGATTCCCCACTGATATTCTGTCTCATCTCGTGTCTTATCTCACTACAATCTCTCTCTCTCTCTCTCTCTCTCTTCCCCCTTAGTTCTTCACTCACTGCCACTGCCACTGCCACTGCCACCATCCCATTGCCTTTCCAAGGCTGGTCGCTCCTGCTTGCGTCCCCGACTCCTCTCCCACTCTCTCTGTGTAATGTTTGCGTTTCAGTCTCCCCGAACCGTCCAACATCCCCCTCCTCTTTTCAGCAAACACCCCAAGTGCACGGCCACTCGCAGCTCCTGCAGGCCGCGTCCCTGCTCTTTTTGTACATTGAATCCCACCATTTCCACCTCCACGACCACCGCCGACAAGAACCACGTAATCCAACGCCTGTGCCAAAAGGGCGAACTGAAGCGGGCGCTTCGCGTCCTCTCTCAAGAACCCGACCCCACCCAGCGCACCTACGAGCTCTTGATCCTGTCTTGCGCCCATGAGGGCGCCCTCTCCGAAGGCCTCCACGTTCACTGCCATCTTTCCGCTAATGGCTTCGACCAGGACCCGTTCCTGATGACCAAGCTCATCAACATGTACTCTGAGCTGGACGCCATCGAGAATGCCCGGAAGGTGTTTGATGAAACTCGCAACAGAACTATATATGTTTGGAACGCGCTGTTTAGGGCGCTCTCCTTGGCGGGTCATGGATACGAGGTCATTGATTTGTATAGAAGGATGAACCGGGTCGGGATTCCTTCGGATAGGTTCACCTATACCTTTGTGTTGAAAGCATGCGTAGCTTCGGAAGGCGTCCTCTCGCTTTTGCAAAAGGGAAGGGAGATTCATGCCCATATTCTACGGCATGGTTACGAGGGCCATGTTCATATCATGACTACTCTGGTGGACATGTATGCCAGGTTTGGGTGCGTGAAATGCGCTGGAATCGTGTTTGGTGAGATGCCACAGAAGAATGTTGTTTCTTGGAGTGCTATGATTGCTTGTTATGCTAAGAATGGGATGCCTTTTGAAGCTTTGGAACTTTTCAGGGAGATGATGCTTAAGACCCATGATTTGCTTCCAAATTCTGTGACAATGGCCAGCGTGCTGCAAGCCTGTGGTGCGCTTGCTGCATTGGCGCAGGGTAGGTTGATTCACGGATACGTTCTTCGAAGAGGTCTAGACTCAATCTTGCCGGTCATTAGTTCTCTGGTGACAATGTATGCAAGATGCGGTAAGCTTGACCGAGCTCAACAAGTTTTTGATAAGATGGATGAGAGGGATGTAGTTTCCTGGAATTCATTGATCTCAAGTTATGGGATTCATGGGTTTGGAAAGAAGGCAATTCAGAATTTCAACGAGATGATCATCAGTGGAATCTCGCCGAGTCCCATATCCTTCGTTAGCGTTTTAGGAGCCTGCAGCCATGCAGGGCTTGTCGAGGATGGGAGGATGATGTTCGACTCAATGGTAAGGGAGCATAGGATTTTCCCTAGCGTGGAGCATTATGCTTGCATGGTGGATCTTCTTGGCCGGGCAAATAGGCTAGACGAAGCAGCCACAGTCGTAGAAGAGATGCGGATTGAACCAGGACCTAAAGTTTGGGGATCGCTCCTTGGATCGTGCAGGATTCATTGCAATGTTGAGCTTGCAGAAAGAGCAAGCGCAAGGCTTTTTGAGCTCGAACCCACAAATGCTGGGAATTATGTTCTCCTAGCCGATATCTACGCGGAGGCCAAGATGTGGGATGAGATGAGAAGGGTGAAGAAACTTCTAGAAGCTCGGAGACTGCAAAAGGTCCCCGGTCGCAGTTGGATTGAAGTCAAAAGGAAGATATATACCTTTGCTTCAGTGGATGAATTGAATCCACAGATTGAGCAGCTTCATGCCTTTTTGCTTAAATTGTCAATGGAGCTGAAGGAAGAAGGCTATGTGCCGCAGACCGGAATTGTGCATTACGATCTTGATTCGGAGGAGAAGGAACGCATTTTGTTGGGGCACAGTGAAAAACTAGCCGTGGCCTTTGGACTCATCAACAGCAGTAAGGGGGAAAGGATACGGATTACCAAGAACTTAAGGTTATGTGAAGACTGTCACTCTCTGACGAAGTTCATTTCCAAGTATACAAAGAGAGAGATCCTCGTCCGGGATGTGAACCGTTTTCACTATTTCAAAGATGGGGTGTGCTCCTGCAGGGATTATTGGTAGCTTGCCGGCGCAATTCATTTAATAAACTGTCTTTAAGAAGAAGGCAAAAGTTCAGTTTAGGACCCCAGAACGCTGCTGAAACTCAATCATGTTCGAGCTATAAATGAAGGACGGCGTCTGGAACTTACATTTGATCACCAAATTCAATCGATCCCTCCCATCATGATTTAAATACAGAGGTTTGTCTGAGAACAAGGAGAGAGAGACCTGATGTACTGTTTGAAACACAAATTTTACTTGTATAGCATTTCTGTACTCATAAGATCACAATGGCATTCGAATCCTTCTTCATTTGCATCTTTTACCTCTCTAGATTTACGGTGACGATGAATGACAAATGAATGTCAGTTGAATGAGGTTTCTCGGCTCATTCTGTAGTCATACTTCATGTTCGCTCCATGGCATAGCAGCGCCAATCTAGTCAGCATCTTCGCTCCTTCTGGCTTAGCAGAGAGTTCATTTGGCAGAAGATGGAACCGTCTTCCCATGATCGTTATTGCCTCGGCAATTCGGGAATGAGAATGGACGTCGAGGTCGATGACTCTGGCTAATGGCGGCAAAATGGCGGTTGGAATCCAGCCTTGTCACTTACAATCCTGAAACAAGTGAAGATGAACCTCACCCAGCCAAACCAGAGGAAGGGCAAGAGAACGGACGAACTCTTCATGATTCGACAAGAATTATATAATATAGAAATTCGACGAGAAAACGCCAAGTGATGTCTGGGTGGTGTAGTCGGTTATCACGCTAGTCTCACACACTAGAGGTCCCCGGTTCGAACCCGGGCTCAGACATTTTTCATTTCGCCTTCTCAGATTTTTAATATTTGATTTTTTTTTTGTTGTTTTTAATTTTTTTATGCTTAACAATATGGATAATTGGCGAGCAGGATTTGTGATAGAACGGTTCTATCTATAATTAGTCTGGCTCTAGCTCTATATATATAACTTCCAGAGCGTTGTCGAACCTCTTCCTAAAATGAAGGGTTTAAACTTATTCTTTTGCATCGGGAAGCCGGATCATTGCGAGGAGAGCAGTGGCAGCGAACCGCGCAATCAACGGTCATCGCGAATGGCCCCGCCTTCCGATCGCAAGCCACATAGGCAACCTCGCGACCGGAGAGGCCGAGGCCATGCTGCTTTGGGTGCCGGCCATCATGTCCCGGTCAACCATCATGGGGCCACTGACGGTGGCGGCGGTGGCGCCTCTGGAGCCATGTTCGTAGGGGCGGTCTACATATCCAATGGGGACGACGGCGGGGGCGGGGCCGGGGGTGATTTGGTCGACCGGGCCTGTTTTGATTTCGCCAAGGCTTCTGTTCCTCCACCAGCGCGAACAGATGGATTGATCCTCCATTGATGTACAAATATATTATATCAGATTGAATTCGACGTTAAACGTCTCTATTTTTTTCCCCTTGGGGCCGAACACATCTGTATTCCAATTCATACAATTCTGTTGAGAAAAACCACAAAAAAAGTTACAAATTTATTGCAATTTATCTTTGTTTCCTTATTTTCATAAGGCGGTTGAGAAATAAGAAAAAAATAAAAGAGAAAGGAAAGAAAAAAAAGGAAAAAAATACAGAAAAAAATTTAAAAAATTGCAAAAAATAGTCCATGCTAGCGTTGGCCGTGCCACTTTATGATGATCGATGCTCATGAATCGCCACGCAATCAATTTAGGGTCAAATTTAGTCGAAATGATTAAATTGGCAAATTATCAAAAAATTTATGACTAAATTGACAAAATGTCAAACTATTTAAGACTCAATTAGCATAATTAAAAATTTTTAAAACTAAATTGATATAAGTGAAATAGATTTAGGATTAAATTGGCCAAATAAAATGATTTAGAACTGAAAATGGCACAAGTGTAATTTTTTTTTTGGTCGAAACCCAATCACCACCTTCAGACGACAATGATCCACCATCCTACCTTTGATCCCCCTTGCCTCGCCAATCTACGACGTTTCATCATTGTTGTCTCCACATGTGATTGTTGGGGCTTTGATCGCCATAGCCACGAGAGCCCATTATCCTTCCTTCGATCGGCTGAAATTGAATCGCTAGGGTGACTTACGTCATTTGCCTTCTCCACTCCACCGTCGCTAGAGCGCCGTAACAAAAAGAACCATATCGTCGATCATTGACCTTGCAATTTCTGTCGCCTCTATCAGGATTAGACGAATAAATATCTTCGGCCATTATCACATTATTTCAATATGCTCGTGTGACAAAAAAAAAATAAAAAAATGCTCGTGTATAACGTGGCAGAAGTCAAAATGAAAATCTTAAACTAATATTAGAAGCTTGGGCCATATGCACGACGTCACTACGTCAAACAGATATGCCTGTGGATGATGACTGGAACCTCAAATGTTGCTGAGCAATCGTCTAGATCTTTGCATGTTCAAGAAGGAATGAGTCAAACCTGGTCAAGCTTTGACCGCGGGAGAGTAAATTCAAACTTTAGGGAAGATGTGAGGGTGGTTTGTCCTGGGCGAGGTCGGAAGCACCTGGAAGGGTCAAAACCGTCAAATGTAGTAGTTTGTCGGACGCATGCCACGTGTACTATTGGCATCGGTTGTAGCAATCCTGAGGCAGCAATGTCTTTTCTCGAAAGTTGCTCGGTCGAGTCGACATAACTTAATACCCCGACAGTGACCCATCAGTCAATTACCCACCACTGAATGTCTTCTTAGGAAGAGGTGCATGACAATTATTCTATCTTTCTATTTTTATTTTTATTTCAAATCTATTTTTAGAACAAATTTAAAATAAAAATTTATTTAATAACGTAATTTTAATTTTTTATTTTTAAAATAAATATTTATTTCAGAAATAAATTTAAAAGGAAAATCAAAAACAAAAAATTTAGCTTCTCGAAAAAATAAAAATCAAAAATAAAAATCCCTCATTTTTTCTTAAATACCCACCACCGCCATCGACCCTCCCCGTCGCCCGCCATCGCCCTCGCCTCGTAGCCGACCGCCACCCACCGCCGACCATTGCATGCCGCCAACCACCAACCACCATGTCGCCAACCAAACACCAACCGCCACCCTTCACCGGCCGTCTCAATGATCATCCGCCACTGCCGTTCTCTACCGACCGCCGCCAACCGCCGCCAACCACCGCCCACCGCTAACCTTTGTTGTTGCCAACCACTGCCCTCGATCTCCCACCACTAGCCGTCGTCGACCACCACCCGTCGTCACCGGTGCCTTTGTAGCCGCCGCCGCCACTGCCGTAGGCCGCCGCTGACCACCGCCTGCCGCCAACCATCGCTACCCTTCAGGTGGGCGCAACCATTACTGCCGGCCGCCGCCCACCACCGTCGCCATGTAGCCTAGAGTAAAAAATAAATAATAATTTTTTTATTTTTAAATAGTAAATAATAAATTTTAAAAGTAGAAATTTTCAATTGTTGTCAAACGAATTTTTATTTCGGGATCATAAAATTTTTGTCGTTATCAAACGCATTTTTTGCTTAAAAATTCATTTAGAAATAGAAAATAGAAAAATCTATTTCTACCTAGAAATCTATTTACGAAACAGAATGATTGTACATGCATCCCCTTAATCTAGAGTTCGACTCGATTCGGCGAAACTCGTTTCATAGATGAATTTTCAATTTAGACTCGAGCCCGGGCTTCAATTTCTGCAAAATGTGACTTTACTTAAACAATATCATGATCAGGTTGTTTGTATGCTTTACATATCTAAGATAAGCCGGGAGAGAGAACTTATACATATGCGGACGTATAAAATACATATAATTTTGCGGGCGCGCGTATATATATATATATATATATATATATATTTTCATTTTCTGACGCGGGAGATGAAATCGAATCATATGAAAATGGGTGACAGGATCCGCCCGTGCGGTGTGTCACTGTCAAAGTGTAAAAGCCATGTGGAGGTTGGTGGAGCAAGTAAAAAAAAGTTTAAAAAAAAAAGCAAAGAAAAGATCTGGGCAGCAGAGAAAAGAGAAGTAAAAAAAAAGGTAAAAAAACGGAGATTCCGTAGGGCGAAACGGTCACATTCACTCGTCGTTTTCGATTCTCTCTTCTTGAAGGCGGAAAAAGGGAAATAATATCAAAAGGCCTCAGGTTCCCCCCCATTGACAGTCTGTCTCATCTCGTGCCTTCTCTCACTACAATCTCTCTCTCTCTCTCTCTCTCTATAGCGCAGAGTCGTTCTTCACTTTACTGCCACCATCCCATTCCCTTTGCAAGCCTGGTGGCTCCTGCTCTCTCCTCGTCATGGCTTCCATCGTCGAATCTGGTTGGCTGGTACTCTCCCTCCCTCCCTCTCTATCTCTTTCTCTGTTTGCCATCCTCTGCCCGCCGGGTTCTGTTTTCTTCCCCTTCCCTTCCTTCCTTCCTTTCCCGTCTTTCTAGCTTTGAGTTTGGTCTTTTCCCCGCTCGCCGGCTGCATCTGGATCTGCTTCCGCCGTCGGAGACGATGTTCCCTTGGCTCTGATTGGGCCTCTGTACCGTAGGATCAGGGTGGTCCCTCCGTCGCGAGGTTTTTCATCTGCCGGGAGCAGTTCGGACTGCGAAATGCGGCGATGCCTTCGCTGGCGTCGGATTGTTCTCGTTGCATTTTTTTTCTTTTGAATCGCGTCTCCTCTGCCAATGGTGCTCGTTTTGACTCCGTTCGACACGAGGCAGTAGTAGTCCGATTCGATCCTTGACCCTTTTTTGTTGTCTAGCTGTTTGGTGGAGGACCAGTGTCTGCTACTGGACGCGAGGATTCTGGGCAATCAAGAGCCGTGTCTTCTCTTTGAACTGCTCCGTTTCTCTGCCTTCTCTTCCCTTTAATTTGCTTTGGAAAAAGATGATGAGTTTTTCGCGTGGGCGCTGCGGCTTGAAAACTTTTTGTAGTGTTAATTAAACGAACATGCAGGCATTGTCGATGGTTGGCGCAGTTTGGAGCACTTTTTGGGGCACAAGGAACAAAGAGATGGCCTTCTCTGTCGATTTTTGGTTGTTCTCTGCTTGTCTGACGAGAACTTAGACGTTAGAAAGTCTGCATGTCCGCAATTTCATCCTGATACGTTCCTTGGTTTTCCATTTTGCAATTTCTGTGGGGCAAGATAATTGGCATAAACATTGGAGCTTATATGTCTTTGAAGTAATTAAAATTTCACTGGTGCCCCTTCTTTGTCCACCAACCCAGTCACACAAATCCGAAGTCTTAAGGCTCTCTGGTGCCAAGTCTTACCAAGATCATTGTCTTGCGGTTTTCTAGCTTGTCTTCCTCCCTTGGCCTGAGTAATCGTCGAATGCTAGAGAAAATTGGCTAGACTTATTGATTACTGCAATCAAAGAAAACTAAAACAATATCTGTATTTGCCCCTTGTTGTTCTTATTGTTTGTCATGTTATTAGGCGATGATGAAGCTCTAATTCTTTGGTTTTCTGGCTCCCCATAATTCATTGGCTTTAACAAGTATCCCTCGCAGTATTGGCATGAGAAGAAAGCAACATTTTTTTTTTTTTTTGAGAGCTCTAAAATAGTGCTCATATCTTAGAAACCCTTGCTGCCTTCAGTTTTCTATACCTCTATTCACCCTCCTAGTGGGGATAAGTGATATTCATTCTTTTTTCGTTTTTATGCAGCATCTGGTCAAGCATTTCAGCGATTTTCAACTGGCCTGCCTCGGAAGTTTCTTTCTTCATGAAAGTGTGTTTTTCTTATCAGGACTGCCTTTTATATTTCTCGAACGAGCAGGATGGTTAAGCAAGTACAAAATACAGGTTGGATTTTTTTTTTGATGAAGTTTTCCCTTGTGTCATTTTTCTCGTGCCTTCCCATCTTTGATAGTATCACACTTGGTCTTGTTTTAAGAGTCTTCTTTCCTGCTTTTAACATGTGAATTAAAGTGGTGATCTTGTGTAGATGGCAGGTAAAACTCTTAATGTTTTTAAACATAAAGTAATCCATCTTTGCAAAAGATGCTTACAAAATCACTTCACATTCATATATTTGTGGCACTCAACCTTGTATTGTGTAAACAGCTTTTGTGTTCATTCAAGTTTGCTTATCCAAAAATTTTGAATATGTCTCTGCTAGTTTGATGTCTAAAAGTGTGGGCAATAAAAATTATCAAAAGCTTATCACTCTCTTCTTAAAATGCTTATCATTTAGATGTTGCGTACTTATATTGAAGCAATATGAGCAGAAATAAGATTGTTGCCTGTGATAAATGTATTCCTTTACAACAGCTGAACAAATCATGATAAGCAATATCAAGGGAACACGAATGGTAAAGCTAAGCATTCACAACCTCATTTCTCTGGTCAGAAAGGTTTCTGCTGTTAAACTTGAAGTTTGTGTCAATAATCCTGGTCATGTTTGTCTGAGTAGTACCTTTAAGTTTTCTTTTGTCATCTATGGATTCTCCTATTCCTTCTTCCCTCTTTATTGAGATTAATATTTTGTGCAGCCGAAGAATAACACCCCCGCAGCTCAGGAAAAATGCATCACTCGTCTAGTACTGTATCATCTGTGTGTAAACCTACCAGTGATGATTTTCTCCTATCCTGTCTTCAAATTCATGGGCATGCGAAGTAGTCTTCCCCTGCCATCCTGGTACTTTCATGTTTTTTAAATATGAAATATTCTTTATCTGCAACAATTGTTCGAAGTAGTCCTCAAGGTTGGAATGCGTCATTACCATCCATTTGTACCTTTACTGGAGGAGCTACCAACTTCCTCACTTGGATGTTGCAGGAATACAGTGTTGACACAGATTATATTTTACTTCATCCTTGAGGACTTCATATTCTATTGGGGCCACAGGGTTCTACATACAAAATGGCTGTACAAGCATGTTCACAGTGTCCACCATGAGTAAGCAAGGATTTTTCACAGTTTACTCTAGCCCTTTCTTTGGAAAAATATGTGAATGTGCTCATATTAACACAGATATGCCACGCCCTTTGGACTCACTTCCGAGTATGCACACCCTGCTGAGATACTGTTTCTTGGTTTTGCAACCATTGTTGGCCCTGCCATTACTGGGCCCCATCTGATCACTTTATGGTTATGGATGGTAGTCAGAGTGCTGGAGACAGTTGAAGCTCATTGTGGTTACCATTTCCCATGGAGCCTTTCAAACTTTTTGCCAATATATGGGGGGTAAGTGTTACAATTTTGTCACTCTCTTCATTATGCATTGCATTGAGTTGCTCCTCCATTGACCTTTTTGCTTGAAATATTTCCTTCATACATCTTTCAGTGCTGATTTTCATGATTACCACCACCGCTTGCTGTATACCAAGTCTGGAAACTACGCGTCAACCTTTGTATACATGGATTGGTGAGTTCTTAACTTCATGTTTGTTGTGAGGCCATAAGATCTAAATTCTTCTGTGTTCTATTATTCTTTTAAGGTAGTCCAAGCCAAAAATGATGGTGAAAGTACTGCTTTTCTATCAATTTTAATCTTCTGTTATAATTTTCCTTAGTATTTTACGTATCATCTTATGGATGTTCACTGAATCTAATGAGCGGGAAAATGCCTACATCAATGAGTAAAAAAGGATGATATGACATTGCTCCATCTAATTTTGGAGGTAAGATTTATCCTTTATACCTGCTTTGCTGTCTGCATTTCCTATAATCTAGTCTTTTTTAATGGCAAGAGCTGTTCACAGTTATAACTGACTTGCTTAGGGCTTTATTTGTTTAAGCAAAAGCAGAAGGTACTTTTCCGTTTTCCAAAATTTAAAATACCAATTCCGAAAAAATATGAAAAGTTCATATGGGTAACTTTATGTGTCAACATTTGCATTTTGTGAGCCTTTTAAATGTTCCAGCTTTTAAAAATGTCAAAAGTGTGCAAGCTGCAAGATTTCATTGAGCAAAACATATAAAGTCAAAGTAATCCAAACGGACCCCAACAATTTTCTGTTCCCACTTCGTATTTGAATGGCATATATGTAAATCTTGTCCCATGCATCTCTAATGGATGGGATTTTTTTACCATTCCGGATAAAAAATAGGATCAACCTTTAAAAGTTTAAGCTGCCTTCTGCGCATGTTGTAACCTGAATTGTCATATTGACCCTAGAATCATTCCTTCAGAGCATTTGCGCCTGTGTAGCCTGCTGCACTCTCCAGGAATGTATGTTCTTTTTTTTTTGGCATTGAGTGTTATGAGCCTTTTACAAACTGAAGTTCCTCTGAAACCCTTTATCTATGGCTGTTTGTTGAGAGACTTTTTTCTGTATCAGAACTTCTCTACTTGTTCCTTTTATCGTGTCTTTTCCTGAGTAGAGATGGACTGCAAATAATTTGTAATTAGCCAGCTTTATACGATGCTTAGATGATAATGTTTTATGAACAACTCTTATGGTGTCCACTGTGGGAACAATGTAATTGAATAAGTGTTTCATCACAGAAAATTTTTAATGTGCTGTCATCTCAATTAGAGGGCCTATGGCACCCCAAAGGAGGTCGGGCACTACTAAACTTTTTTTTTTTTTATAATTGGACTCGCATCTTGAATCTCGAAAGCATTTAGGCTCATAAAAAAATATGCACATCACATCGTTTGGACACAATGCGTAAGTTGTTGCATGCATCAGAGATATGTGTGATTTATTCTCATCCTAACCACATGATCTTGCTTATGCTTCTTTCTCTTCATTGCCAGTCATTGTTGGGTCAGGGCTTTGCTCTTTTTAGAGATGTTGATCATACGATGTCCTTGATTATCGTAAGCCTCATTGTCCAGTGGTGGCATGTTTATGTATGTTGCCAGGATCTTTGGAACCGACAAGGGGTACAGAAAGTTGAAGGCCTTGAAGTCTGGGCACTTTGAGGATTCCAGCAAGGAAATGTAGCAAAGGAAAATTTTGTTAAGATTCTCGAAATTGGAAGTGGCTGTATGGTTATGGTCATGTCAGAGGAAGGTTCTTTTCTGTTAGTGCATCATATTCGTTGCAACCTTTTTCCGTCATTTTCAGTATCTTCTGTGATGGGGAATTAGTGGAAAGCTTCCTGTGAACTAGTTGTGCCTCTCCTTTTTTCTACAACGATGAGATGGTGTGGCCACTAACCTGTTTGCCTGACTTTGACCTTTAACCTCAACTGAGTCTGTCGGTAATTTTGCATTTCATGTTGTTAAGCATATGTATGATTGAAGTTCCTCGCCGGGAACGGTCGATTGCTGTACGTAAAGTTCTTTGAAAATTATGATTTTTGAGGACTAGGGAATTTCCATGGAGGGGTTTGGATGGGGAGGGCTTTTACCGGAGAGGGCGACATTAAGGGTCTAGAGTCCCAAGTGTCGAAGCAGGATCATTTCGACCCTTGTCGTAACCAAGACTGTTTTTTGAATTCAACTCTCTTCTTCCATTTCAGGGAAGGAATGGTTTGCCAAAGAAACTGTCAAACGTTTTGGCGAAATTTCTTCAGATTCAAAGAATTCATTTCATCACCTTCACTCATTTGGAACAAAGTTTTGAACTTCCTTTAAATCAATTGAAAGCGTTCCGCGTGAAATACTTAAGCTGGGAAATTTGGCCAAGGCTCGACCTGATCACATCTCTACATCCCGAAATTCCTTTTGACTTTTTATGATCCCAGTCGCTCTGTTCTCTTTCTATTTTCCGAACAAACGAACTTGTTTTCTTCTTTTTCTTTTTTTTTTTTTTTTTTGGTGAATACAAAGCCTTAATCTTTGCATGAATAGAAAGCACAGGCAAAGGCGAACTCGTAGTGAAATCCCGTGGAACAGCCTACGTAGTGAAACAATTCGTGAACTCAATAAACCATAAAATTTCTCGGAGACAGAGTCGATAAATTATTCTGCGAGACGAATGTTCTTGGGATTGACCCTTAAACCTCGTCCTTCTGGAGGAGCTCCCTCCTGCCGATGGACATTGTGTTTGGAGGTAGCTTCCCTTCTCCAGAGCCATGTCAACTTAAGAACCCCTTCATGTCAAAGCTGTCGATGAGAGGCATCTCAACGATTAGGCTTCAATACGTATCTGAATGGAACAAAAACATAATCTGTTCTTCTGCAAATATCTCGGGCCAAAAAAATCCACTTAGTACTGTACCAACAGACATGCGGAAAGGATCGAGAGATGAGGCCAGAAAATACCAGGTCCGGAATTCGATTCTCGTGAACACCACGCACACTTATGGATACAGAACCGAGGAGAGGGAAAAAAAAATTCTCACTGAGTACCGTCGCTTACGAAAGGACTAAAACGAGCTTCATTAGCAAACGGTATGAATGTAAAGGTAAATTCCGATCGTTGACTTATATACCGATTCGTTCATTTCGGAGATCCCTTTTGATACAAAGATGAAGAGCAGAGACCGCCAAGACAGTTTCCTGGGAGCTGTTTCGCCGGAACTTCTCCATGATAAAATATCTTCCACCGAAATTCGTTCCTTTTTTTTTTTAAATATGATAAAGGGTCCTGTAGAGATCTTGGATAGAAAAGATTTAGATAGTAAAAAAAATCAATACGTAAAATTTGAAAAAAATTCGATAAAATTACACAAATATGATCTCGGCCAGAGTTTAACTCAATGGAAAGACCTAATGAGTACAACTCAAAGGAAACCGATACAATAGAACTTGAAAGAAACTATACAAATGTAAACCGAACCGGAGTTTGACTCGACGGACGGCTTGGCAAGCAGAATTCTTCTCAACAGATAATGAACCAAACATATCCAAAACTATGTTGGAGTTTGACTCAACAACAGAGCTTGAATATGACTCGACAATACACCGAGTTCGACTTCATGGTGTAAAATCTAAAATAAAAATAAATGCCGGAGTTTGACTAAATGACGAGAATGTGAAAATTACAGTTAAGGAAAATAAAGTGCAGTGACATAAGTAAAGGTAAGATAATTTTTTGTTGATTTGTTCGGGAGGCTGCTTTCTATGAACACTTGGAGGTATTTGTAATGATAGGAAATGTAACAACCCTTTGACGGTTGTGGCTTTTGGCGAATCGATAGCTGCCATGTCTATCGTTTCCCACGAACTCCTTTGACTAGGTCCTCGAACAATTATTGATTTTGGTTACAGCTTAGCGCAACTGTTGATAATCGCAGTAGTTCCAACTCTTTTTCTCGGACCAGTCATGCCCATGTTCTCCTCCTTCATATCTATTGACCCGAATCCTCGTAACTGTTGATAGCCTTTAGATTGCTTATATTGACTCGACTTCTTCCTTTTCGTTCATGTATTCACGTAATTTCCATTCTTTGAGGATCCCTAGATTGCATGAAGCTATCTGCCTGTCGATAATCGTTCTTCAGCCAAATAATTCAAGAGCAAATATTCATCTTCTTCGATGCTCGGAAAGTACTTAAGACCTTTGACGCAATTCCCTTACATTGGAACCAATTCTTAAAGCTTACTTTGTCCATTCTCGATATATTCTGTTAATTTGGACACATGACATAATCTTTTGTCGATTTTAATGGCTCGTTTAATGTTTATATGCTAATCGATACTTACATCTTACAGGTCTTGCACATGATTTCTTCTGTATCTTGATAAGGCAGAGATGCTTGCTCTTCACGTGTTTAATATCTCCTGTGCGTATGCCAATTTTCTCACGTACTTAGCACATGTACCGACAGATGAACTATTTTGATTTGCCAAAAGGAGCAAACGATAGAAAAAAGATAAAAGGCCGGCAGAAGTGTTAAGCAAAGCGGTAGATCGCCGACTACCTCCTCCACATTTCGTGATCAACAAAGTCTGGTTCATTTGCTTCATCAGGAGATCTATGTTGCAGTTCGTCTGCGCCAATCTCGCCCAGCAAAATTACAGATGGACCGCACTTAATTCCGTTTCCACTTACAATTAACAGATTTCGATCTTCAAATAATTTTTTTGCATAAAAGCTACGGCAGAGAAAGAGAAAAAGAAAAAGGAGGAAAAAAAAAAGGGTGAGGCGAGCTCTTCATGCTAGCAAGATCTCCTGAGATCCACCACGACCACGCTGACGTTGTCCGTGCTGTGCCTCCCCAGCGCCAGCTTCGTCAGCAGCAGCGACGCGTCCGAGCACGCCCCGTCCGACCTCTCCCCCACGCCCATCCCCGCCGGCGTCGGCTCGGCCGACGCGTCCTCCCGCGGCGGCGCGTGGATCCTCCCACTCAGGCACATGCGCGCCACCCCGCACGCCGTGTCGTTCGAGACCACGTCCCACAGCCCGTCGCTCGCGAGGATCAGGCAGTCGTCGTCCGCCGTCCGTTCCACCACCGTCACCTCCGGGTCGCAACTCACGTACGGCTTCAAATAATTATCGCCTGCACCGCAAGAAATAACGTTTTTGCTATTCCATTCCAATGGAAAAACCCAAAAATGAAGAGAATAGTCCATTTATCATGCGCCACCCGATGAACCTACCAATTGCTCTCGACATTGCGAGGACTCCGAGGACCCGAGGTCCGTCCCAGTAGATGACCCGACCGCCCGCTTCTTGGATCCGATTCAGCTCGTCCGGCCTATCCGGCTGCAAGAAATCTCCACATTAAAATTCGCATACGTGATATACTATCTTTTATGTACGAATCCTTAATATATCGAGTTAATGCCCGCATGAATGGACATCCATAAAAGATCGGGCTCAGGTTCGGTTCGTATTAAGTACCAGATTCTGCAGGCCCCTCGTTTTCTGGAGTCAACCCAACAAAGAGAGAAGCACCAACCTTGTGATCGGAGGAGAGAGCAATCGCCCTGCCTTTGCGCGAGAGGACGGCCCTGGAGTCGCCGCAGTTGGCGACGATGATCTTGTCGGGGGTGACGATGGCGACGACGGCCGTCGACCCGACCGCCTCGCACTCCGGCGACTGGAGCTCGCACCTGCACCTCTCGTGCACCGCCGCCACGCCCTCGTTCCACGCGATCGCCTCCTTGTCCATCTTGCGAAAGCTCCTCTCCATCGCCGCCCTCCAATCCGTCGGAGCCGAGCCCTCCTCGGTGTTCATCACCACCAGCTCCTCCTTTACCAGCTCGTGCATCCTCTCTCTACAACGCACTGCCACCTATCAATAAACCCAAAGACCATATTTTAGAGCTCTCACCAAAAAAATATAACTTTATTTTTAAGGATTAAAAAAGCTAGCGATGTTGTTTGAATTTAGTTAGCCCGAAGTTCTTACATGAGAGCAACCATGTCCGTCGTAGACACCGAAATAATGCAGCTCGGTGGTGGGTTCGCCGCGCCGGCGGGTAAAGGAAGGGTGGACGGCGACCATGTCTTCCATCTCTCTTCTCCTCCCGCAGACGGACGAGACTCCGAACTTCGGATACTCGTTCGGGAGCTCCAGAGCAGCCGGGCTGGACAGTGTCCTGCTCAGAGCCGTCGTCATCATCGTCACTCTGATCAGGCTCAGCGAGTCATCGCTGATGGACGCAGCCTTGCGCTCCAATCTCCCGTCCCCCAATCCAACGACGCGTTTCTCTTCGTCGGAGCAAGAGCTCTCGCCGGCGCGGAGCAGCTTCCTCCGTTTTCGCCCGCTCGCGGTCTCGCCGCCTTGAGGATGCACGGCGCCGCCGCCATTGACAAACTTGAACCGCCGGATCTCCATCCTCCGCCGCCTCGCCGCTCTCGAGCTCGGCTTGCAAGCCGGGTTCGCCTCGGTCTCGCTCACCACCCCGCAGCAGATCTCCGCCATTGAAAGAACTAGGAAAGCAAAAGGAATCGCCTTTCTCTACCCTTTCTGTTTTGCTTTACCACCTTCTTCTTGGTCTTCGTTCTTCTGTACCCCTTCGAAAAAGGGCAATTACTTCCGGCCAGATTGATGCTAAAACACCAGAACGAGGACGTGAAAGAGCACCCAAGATCGCTCAAAAGGGAGTTCCACAAGCAATCCCATGAGAGCTGACACCTCGGCCTTTCGCTGCGTCGTTCTTCACAGTACAGTACGAACCAAGCTCTGAAATGAAAATCAAAGAGAAGCTCATTTCTCTTTCCTTCCTTCCTTGTCTATGAATGTAGAAGAAGCGTCGTCTAGCGACGGGACGGGGCAGGCAGGTTCCCTGATGGTACGTCACGCAAGTGTTGCTTCCACCCAAATGAGGCCATCCCAGCCGTCCATCTCCTCCGTTGAAGCCGACCACGTGTACTGTCTCTCTCTCTCTCGTGCGTGGCCCAATCCGACATCCGCGAACGTTGGTGCGATTGGAAGGCGGATTTGAGAATTTTCCTGCGAACTAATCATGCGATGACTGAAAATCAATTTTAGATTCAGAACAAACAATATCCTTCATTTTATTGACTTAAATTTTTAAGTAAATTTTCATCTTATTCGTCGATTTATCGAGCGGAATTAGCTTTACGTACTTTAAAATTACATGTAAATTATATTTATTTGTGAATTTCTGAAATTTAATTTCGTGCAATTATTGACTCGAGAAGGGAAGGCAGTGGGGCACGCATATTGGTCCCACGCGTCCTTTCGTTTTCGAAATGTAAAGCCCCTCGATTTGGTGCCACGCGTCCTTCGCATTCGCGCTTTAGGAAAAAAAAAAAGAGGAAGAAAGTTGGGATTTTCTTTTTCTTTTTTATTTAATTTGTTTGTGTTTGGTTTTTGAAATAGACAAAGGACAGGGGACTTTATTCCCCTGGGATGTCGTGTCCCAATGGGGCGACGATACGTATCGGTGGCGAAGGTTTGACATGTGGGCCCACACGTCCCCATCGTTGACGCCTCCGTCATGTGTGTCTGAGAGAGAGAGAGAGAGGCCGTCTCCGGATCGGCCACCACGTGTCCCCGACGGAGCGGGACCCCGGGTGCTCGACCCGTTAACCGCGAGGGACACGGGCCCCAACGGAGCGGGGCCCCGCCGGCGTTGAGGCATTTTTTTTTTAAATTTAAAATTAAATTAAAAATTATATTTGAACAAAAATACCTCTAATTGGCAGATGAGATTAGGCCCTTTTTTAAAATAGTTATGATAACTTCATGTCTTTATTTGAGATAATGAAGACATTCCACACTCTTATTTACATGTTCTTATTTGAAAAAATGAAAATATTTAAAATTCTTATTTAAAATTTTTTCTTTGTTAATTAAAATGCTTCAAATATATTCAACATTATTTTTGTCTTTACCATCGGATTTGCTATACTTGAAAGCGTTATTCATCAAGCATCAAAATTACAAAATAAAATATTTATCAAATCGATATGCGATTTTCCTAATAAAGAAATTGGGGGTGAAAACGTTAATATCACAATTGCGAGATTTGATTGTTGCGTTCTATGAAGAGACAGCCAAAATTAAAGGAAAAAAGTTAGAGATAAGATCGGTAAAAAAAAATATCGGCAGCGTTAAAAATATGATTTGATTAGAAATTTAATCGAATTGGTTTTTTTGGTCATAATTTAATCGAAATTGACGCGGTGTAGGAAATTAATAAAAGAAGAGTTTGAATATTCAAATCAATAAGAGAACTTCACCCAAAAAAAAAAAGAAAAACCAAAAGAAAGTCCTGCGATGCGAGTATTCTGCAGAGAAGACTCGTTCGCATAAAAGTCCCTTTCAGTTTCAGGTGGTGGGGCGCGGGGGTTGGGGGGAGGGCGGAGACCACAATTCCGGTTGGAGATTCCCCGGGCACGTGGCGAGCCCTGAATGGACAACGTGTGCAGAGACAGATAGGACAGTACTGTGGAGCTGGATCCCGGGGGTTGTGTTTTCAGCGAGGCCTCTCCTAATGTTGGGGTCCACCTGCATGGTAGTCGTACTGCCATCTGCAGCCTGAGGTCGACAGAAGACGAAGCTTGAAGTCGCCACGTGGCGGAGGATGGCCAAGCAGATTACTTAACTCGACCATGGTTAGCTGATCACATCATTTTGTTCTCTCTCTCTTTTGGTTCCTCGCCACGTCCGCCTTCCTCCTCCCTCTTCTACGCTTTAGAGAGAGAGAGAGAGGGACGGACGACGGACCAGGCGCGCTTTTGGGGACTCTGGTTATACCTCCTTTCATCGAACCGCGCAACGAGAGACACGCTCGGGTTACGCTCCCGAGGAGAAAAAGCTCGTTAAATTATTGGACGCGTGGACACAGGGATGTGAGACAGAGAGAGAGAGAGAGAGAGGGAGCGCAACAATGGCGGACGTGTGGTGGGCACGCGCTACAGAGGGAGAGACACGTACGTAACTTAGCGTTGGCTTGGTGGGATGGTTCACGTTGGTTCTGCAGAGAAGTGAAGAGAGTGTCATTGCTTGGAGGCTTTAATAGCAAAGAGAGGTCGTCGGGTAGCGGAACGATTTGCCATGTGCATCCTGCGAGATACTGGTTACTCGCTCGGATGATGGTGGGTTTGGGAACGGTTTTGGCGAAGACACGAAGCCCCGAAAGGAAGGGCAAAAGCGATGACAAGGGACAAGCTCTGTGTGTGTGTGTGTGTGTGGGGTGAGAACGGCGATTTCAGCATCTGCTCCTTCCGCCTCCGTGACCGGTAATCGGAACCCCGTTCCGCTCCGCTCCGATGATTGAAGAACGGTCGGGCAATTGCTTCCCCGCGTAAGAGGAGGACACAAGGAGGTAGAAACGGTTGCCTCACACAGCTCTCCCGTGACAACTAAGAGAGCCCGCAAGCAAAAACCTTCGTCCTTGGTCGGGCTTCATAATCGCATGTGCCCGTAAAATCATATCTCAGTTTTTGCTAAAGATCAAATAATATGGATCGTCTGTTGTTTATTTAAGTAATAAATGGTACAAATTCAAGTAAATTCGTTTAATCTGTTTGCGACCCATACGATTTATTTATTATAATATAAATTTAGCGACTCACGAAGATAGAACCGTAGTGGGAGCGGAGTTTAGATAAATTGTAAATTCATTTTGATCCATGTACGATTTGTTCACGATTTAATCATGTTTATAATTATTATGACTCATTCATTGAGGACGAAGATTGAGTGGATCGAGTCATCGGTTTGGCTTTATTCGAACCCGAGTTGAAGCTTTTGTTGCTCGCTCTTGCTTCCCCTTCCTCCTCCTTGGAATATATCGTGGCTTAAAGCTTAAATCAACCTCAAAAGTAATGCCCGAAAGTCCACTTCGAGTTCAATCAGAAGTGTATTTTGCAGCCAAGGGATTTGATCACGTGAGGCCCAAATAATCAAGCCCAGAGGCCTCACTGGTTTGGTTGGCTGACCACTTGAGAAAATTAGGAGCAACTTTGCCACTAAGATTAAAAGATTTCAGAATTCCACATAATATCAACTTAGATATTTATTGGGGGTGCGGTTCACGCTCTTTGAAAAAGCACGTGGGTCTCGTTTCATGCTAAGTGAGCGAGGGTCTGAGGGATCAGCTCAGGTGGAGTCTAAAGGGAACAACGCTCCCTAGATATAAGAAATTTGTTTATAATTTTATTTGATATTTTTTCGTTGGTAATTTGACTTAGGCTCATGAATAGCTACTTTTATATATACTCTTTTTCGCTTATGAGTTGCTAAGTAACATCGACGGCAAATGAGTTGATTGAACTTGAAGTGGAATTTCGTCGTGACCTGACGACGAACCCGATCAAGATCTACATGTTGAAGCTGTTTTTCGAGCACGATAGAGAATTCGGATCCTTTGGAAATAAACTTACGAGCTTGGTTAGCGGGGTCATTATTGTTGAAGTTTGTTTGTAAAACAAACAAAAAAAGCTGCCTTTTCAATCCTACATAAGATAGAAGGGTGAAGTTCTGGAGTTGGTATTCACTTAACCAACATGGACTCAAAAGCCAGTGATGTAGATGGATTTTTCGAAAAAAAATTCTATAGTTTCCGTCTGTCTCGTCTCTTTAAAAGGAATTTGGGCATATATACAAAGGCCGATTTCGGGACTTTGATTGAAGAAATTTCAAGATTTGATTGGTCTTTCTTTATTTCTTCTCTGAGGAAGCAACATATGCCAAAAACTAGATTGACTCAGATTAGGAATCAATTCGGAGAAACAAGAAGCATGAAATGATATAGGCGGCCAAATAATTTCAAATATCGAATGACTTCACTCGATAGATGGATGGATGGAGGGAGAACCTTCCAACTCAAGCATGAAATCAATGTTGATTCAATAATAATCGAGAGAGGCACCATCAAGCAAGATTGAGACCAACACCTTACATAGGTTGGGTTCCAAACCTGCGCTTCTTTTCTTAAAATATTCCTGAGCATGGTCGCGTTCGGCAAGATCCTGAGCGTGGTCCCTGGGATGTGGAGGCGGCTGATCGCCACCTTCATGTGCATCTTCGTGGTCATGTTCGCGTACAACGTGGTGGAGGTGCTGGTCTTGGTCACGTGCGCCACCTTCGTTGGCAACACAAGCTTCGGCATCGTGATCTTGGTCCTCCTAGGGATCGCGTATGCAGTCAGGTTCGTGTACAGGACCATAGTGTGGCAATTGGTGAGCGTGGTCTCGATCCTAGAGGAGGATTACGGGGCGAAGGCCATGATCAAGAGCAAGGAGCTAATAAGGGGCAAGATGGTCGTGTCCATAATCATATTCTTCGCGCTCAACACATCGCTTTATCGCTCAAGGCCGGCGACGCCGAGCCTCACTTGGCCGCCCACACGCTGCAGCCATGGCCGGTGACCGGTCGAGGGAGGAGAAGGAATACTAAAAAAAAAAAAAAAAAAAGATGAAAAAAGGAAAATAAAATAAAATAAAGAAAGTAATTAAAAAATAAATTTTATCAGAAAAGTTAATTTTTTTTTTGAATTTTGGAAAAATAAATAAAAAATGAAAAGAAAAAAATAATTAAAAGGAAAAAATAGTTGAAAGAGAGGAGGAATGAAAAGTGTGGAAAATGTTTTCCTCTTCTCAAAATGAGGAAATCATTTTCCTTAGTTTTAGAATGTTTTTTTGTTGACCGGAAAATATTTTCCGTTGACCACTCATTTTCCACCTCCCAAACACTGGAAATTGGGGAAAATATTTTACGGAAAAATATTTTTCGCGAAACAAACGGAGCCTAAGCTTCATGCGCAAGTGGGATAGTTAGAGGAAAAATAATTGAAGCCCCATTTTATGTGTTTGCTTGAGGACGCTGTTGAATACGTGCAGACGTTGAAGTGCCGTTTCGATGAGTACTTGTCCGTGGGGTTTTTTCATATGTGAATTACCTGTGAGAAGAAATAGTGTTGAAGCTAATTAAATCTTGTGAATAAGATTCATGAATTCTTTCGCGAGATTGAGAGATTATTTCGTGAGAAATTATGAGTTATTTGGTGTAATTGGGGACATGAAACACCGAGAGTGTTTGAGTGACACAAGTGTGGTTAGAATCTCTATTGTATTACTTGATTTATAGTAAGATTCATTACTTGTTCTCCCATGGACTTAGGTTATTACGATCGAGCCAAATATGTCTTATGTTGGATTTGTTTTCTTATCCCGTCTAATTCAATGTTGGCTTGCTTGCTTCTGCAACAAATTTATCCATCCACTCTCCGAATTGAACCGCCATGCTGCACGCCACGGGCCCTCCGTTTCTCATCCCCAACCACATTCGTCTTCTTCCCACCAATTGCCTCCCTTAGACCAACTGCGCACTGGGCTTGGAATTGCTCGCTCCGCTCGGGCCTCGTCGTGCCGGAGCCGGTGAAGAAGACGAAGTTGGGGACGTACACGCCGGAAGCGGGGAGATGAAGTCGTTCCACTACCACATTCCGTAGGCTTTGACGCCGTGGAGGAGGAGGTTGGGCGGGATTAATATCCTTACAATGAATTTATCAATGTGTCGAAATTTTCTCATCGGTAAAAGTAGAACGTAAAAGTAGCATGGAAGATACTCTCCCTCCCTTATATATGATGATGAAATTGTCTACGCACACACATAAATGTACATGATGTTGCCATTATTGGTCAATAAACTTTGCTGTCCCTGCAACGACAACACACGAAAAGCATCTTAGAGGCAGAAGAAAGTAGGACTCATGCTCTGGGAAATAAGAAGCCATTCACCGTGAACCCTCCATCCACACAAATGGTCTGCCCCGTTATGTAAGAGGCCGCCGGCAAGCACAAGAAGGCCGCCAGCGATGACACCTCCTTCGGCTCTCCAGTGCGGCCAAGCGGCGTCCTTGCTATCACCTCCTCACGGAACTTCTCATTTCTCAGTAGCTGCAACGACAAATGAGTTAACATTAGATCACGATAGCGAACATGGTCAAGATCTATGTAGGGAAACTATGTTTGAGCAGGAAAGGGGATTCATAGCCTTGGGAGATCAAATTACAGGCTCGGCTAGAGGTGTCACTATGAACCAAGGTGCAATAGAGTTGCTTCTTATGTTGTCCTTGGCCCATTCGCATGCCAAATTCTTGGTCAACTGGTTCATTGCTCCTGCCAATCAATTGTTACAAAAACAGCAACAGACGCGATTTGTTTAGCTCCGTATTAAAGGCGTTTAGATAATTACTTATAATGCTGTTAATTTACCTTTGGTAGCTGAGTAAATTGATCCGGCGTTCACTGATACAACGCCGCAGACGGATGACAAGAACACGATACTCCCAGCTCCAGAGGCCTTGAGAAGGGGGTGCGCGAGCTGGCTCAGATGGTAAGCCGATTCGAAGTTAGTTGTCATTATGAATGAAAAGTCTTCGGCCGTGTAATCTAGGGTCGGCTTTGAAGTGTTGGTCCCAACGTTATTTATCTGCAACAAATGAAAATCGATAACGAAATCTACAGAAAAGACAAGCACAAACTGTGACCTTGTCATAAATATTGTTAACGAATCTACGGAATCGAAGACGACTTGGACTCACCAGGATGTTGAGCTTGCTGTCAAAGACGGAGGTCACCGTGAGCATAAGCTTCTCTCGCTCCGATTTTGAGGAAACGTCGCAAGCCGAACCCGCGACTCGGAAACCCTTGCTCTCCCAATCTTTCAGGCATTCATTAAGTTCGGCTTCATTTCTGGAGCAGGTATACACGGTGGCCCCAAGCCTCGCTAGCTCCTCCACAATGGCATGCCTAGTCATGGTACAACAATGTGATCATTCACCAACTCGTAATTGCAAACGAGAACAGATTAAAGCCATTTTCTTTTCCATCAGAAGAAATTCCATGGGACTAGAGCGGTTCACAAAATCTTGATGGTTGGAAGCCTAGTCGGACACGCTCGGGGCAGACCGATTTTTGAGGCCCGGTATGGTAAAGAAAAAACCCAGTTAAAGTGCTTAAATTTATCCAACTTGGCTCGATTTGTTCTGGCTAGGATATGCCCAGCCTAGACATTTTAGGCGAGACGAGAAGTACCTCGACCCCATATTGCCCTACTCAGTGCATAATTTTTACAGAGGAACGGGATTTCAAGGTTGTCACGATGTTTTGTCCCTCAACCTAAACCATAACGGATGATCGATCATCGAAATCAACGACATAAAAGAACCAAGTGTTCAATGAGAGAGAGAGAGAGAGAGAGAGACCCAATTCCTTTGGTTCCACCGGTGACGAGAGCGGTCATTCCTTGAAGCGACCACCGGCTTTCGCTGTCGCCGTTGCAGCCGCTACATCTACTCGCAGTCCCATCCCCCTCTCCCTCTTGAGCCATTCTCTTTGTCTCTCTCTCTTTCTAAACTGTGAATTTTCCCCTCAACTCTCCTATTTTTCTCATTCCGGGTCTAATGCGTCTCTCTGGCTCTCCGCCTGTGTTGTATATAAGTCCTTCACTGGCCCAGAGACAGACGGCAATCGGCAGAGGCTTCCAAGCCCCAACCAATTATGGTGGAGAGACTAAAGTTCCTCGCACCACATGGGGCCACTAGTTACGCACTAATCAACCCTGACATGACCCGTAGTCACCTGAAAAAAATTTCCTAATCTCGTATCAAGTGGATCCTAATTACTCACCTTGTGAATCTTATATGGGCTCCAAGTACAAGATTTCCACTGGATCAATAATCGTCGTGCATCGATTTTACGAACCGTTGTCAATGATGAGAACATTTTCATTTTTTTTTCCTTTCCTTAGTGTCTTTAAATGTCACGGCCAACCAAACATTTCATTTGCGAGCTTGTAATTCAGTGTCACTTCGATCCTTGTGTTTGAATTGATTCTCAAGTTACTCTCAACTTGAACCCTATTTTTTTTAACCTGTTTTGCCTTTGCCTCTATATAGGTAATTATTAACGTTTAAGAATTAAGATCATGTTAAGCGTTTTGATTATATTCTCGTCTAGAAATATGTGATTACTGATTTGAGAAAGCCAGGGAAAAAGGGTCGTCCTAAATAGGCTCTAAATATCCTTAATATGTTGCCAAAATAGAGTAACCTGTTCCACACGCTGAATCAAAAGGAGTATGGCTGAGAGAAGTTGGAGAAGCTTGTCCACTACGACCACAGTAGATTAAGACAACTCCATTACTCAAGGCCAAGACAATGCTGCGAGTCGAGTTAAACTGTGGACTGGGTAGGAGGCCAATAAGACAGCTCCAAACGTTTGAAATCTCGCTCGGGATCTTATCAATTGATCACTTAAAAAAACAATTAATTGATATACAATCACTGTCGGCAATGGATAAGATGAGAGGTGGGGGCTCGAGTCATGTAGATAAGAGCTCGATGGGGAAAAATCGCCCCAAAAATCTTAAATTTATTACGCTTTGGCCAATTAAGTCCTAACCGTTTTCATGTATTGTCAATTAATTTATCCGATCAATTTTGACTAGACATAGCTTACATCGACTCCAGCGTTGTTAGCCTTTTACATGATGAGCCGATCTTGACGTAGATAATTTTTAATATTATTTTACTATTTTTCTATTTTTTTTGTGAAATTTTTATTTTACTTCCCTCCGCTAGGCCTCGTTGATGGCCAACAGAGGTCGCCGACTTCAGGCAAGGACTGCCCTCCTCGAATTGGGCGAGAGTAGCTCTTTGCCAAAGGGCGGCTCTCGCCTAAGGCAACAACCTCACCGGCTAGAAGAAAAAAATATTATTAAAATTTATCCACGCTAGTAATTTTCTTTCAAAATTTGGTGGTGGATGGACTCAATTGACAACACGTGAAAAAGTATATGACTAAATTGATAAAATTAAAAAGTTTAGGAGTGATTTAGCAAGAGTACAAAATCACTCTTGTAGTTGATGCGGTTTCCTCAAGTGTTTTCGGATGGAGTACATAGAATCAACATTCTTGAACGCTTTTTTTTTTTTTGTCGAAACGTTCTTGAGAAATTCATCAAAAAAGCTTTAAATTTATTGCATATATATTAATTCAATTCTAAGTATTTCAATCATGCAAATATAATCCTAAATATTTTGATAATTTTTTAATTAAGTTTGCAGTAGCGGGTTGCTTCTGTTACCCACGAACTACTTGAATTGATAGTGGAGTTTAGCCTTCGATGACTATAAGATTACTAGTGTCGGGGGTGTGAACAGGCGAACCTCTCTACACCATTCGCTCATGTTTTTTTGTCGAAGTGTAACACATTTATTTTAAATTTTTTCTTGTGACATCAATTTTGTGATTTTTGATGCCACAAAAATATCAATTTTGTGATTTTTGGGTGGTGGTGGGTGCTTGTCTCGAGGAATATCAAAATTTGGGATCAAAAAAAAAAAAAAATATTCGGTAAACACGAATAAAAGTTTGAGATTTTTGGTGTTTGAGTCACACGAATAAAAATTTGAGGTTTGTAGTGTCATCAGAAAAAAAATTGAAATAAATATATCACAGTCAACATAATTTAAAATTTTTGGTAGCTTTTTCTTTCCATATTCTGTAATTTATGTTATAGTATTATTTGTTCTCTGTACAGTACCATCATCCATCTCAGTCATTGAAAAGTTCAAAGAGATTAATGGACCCACCAGACATGAAACAGGACACACGTGTCGGCAAACTAGTGTTAGACGGCTAACACATAATAGAAGTTGGAGTCTATCCCCCGACAACTCATCTCTCGAGGCCGAAGGAGGCGATAGGGGAACGGCTCTATTCGAAGTTGTACTCTAGCCTTCTTTTTTATGCTTGAAGGTGAACAAGAACTATTCTGCTTGGTGTCATGCTGAGGTTGCCTTTGCTGTGCTACTGCTAGAGATTACTCTGAGGGCTTGCTAGGTATGTAGTTAATTTTTCGGAGAGTGGTGTGACATCCCAGACGCGAGAGACAATCGGACAGTATTCTGTGTGGTTATTCAGAATACTCCTTCTAAGGACTTCGCCACGTGAAACAGGCCAAGTAGCTGCAAGTGATATTAAAGCAGGATTTTCTCCGGTAGAGGTATGATCCGTGAATGGACTAGGCCTCCGACGAGGGCAGAGAGTGACCGGCACGGCTCCAGCATTCTTCTAGGACGACATAGTGGGGAAGAATTAGACTGGACTGCACGTTGAATCAAACAAGGGCAGACAAGTCCCGGGGCCTATCCACGAGAGAGGATTAGACCTTGGAGTTTGTCAAGGCGGTGGGACAAGAAGCGTGCGCAACGGGACAAAACATGTCCTGATCAAGGAGGCCCACAAAGCCAAATCTTCTTGGGATTAGTGGTCAGGCGGGGGGAAAAATTTGCCCAACGCAAACGCCAACAGTGAGCGGAAAGTCTTTCTCTGCCCCCACCCCCTCCTCCCCTCCTTTGGATTGTGTCATTGGAGGGACCCGGGATCTCGCTAATGGCCCCAGTCATCAATTTAGCCGGTAAAAGGTGTGCTGAAAAGTTTCAAATCCTACGCATGCCATTACGTTTAGTGCAACAGCAACTCGATCGACCCTTTTCAAGTTGTTCATCTTTCGAATTTCGTTTATTTAAGGAGGGACCGTAGGCCCATAATTGGATGAGGGAAACAGTGGTATCAGACGTGTTTGAGCGCATCTTCTCCTACAAATAATACATGTCAACCGGATGTCCGACATTGGCCAACAGAGCTGCTTCCAACTAGTATTTCAAACTTAAAAATAAATTATTTGGAAACCCTACACGGGCCCTCGCCTGGGATCGGCAAGGGTCGCCCCCCTTGGCCGGGGTTCAACAACCCTCGCCGCCTGTGCAATCCTCTCTCCCTTTTTTTTATGTAAAAAAAATTAGCTTATTTTCAAATTTAATTTATTTTTTTTACCTTGTTTTTAATTTTAGTAGTCCACATGGACTGACTTTTTTAAAAAAAATTTGCTAGTCATATTAAAAATTTAATTATAAATACCCTACAATCAGATTGGTAGAATTTCTCGACGGAGACATTTAGTGATCGTTTTTGTTCGATCTAGCACTTAAATAATCGATAGAAAATTTTGGCATTAAAGTGTGCGTCGTTCATTACTTTTGATACTTCTAGTATACTTCTCCCCATGCTCAAACAAATTGTGCTCTCTAATAAAGTTTCTCGTCAACTTCATCACATTGAATTTTAAGTCGCAATGAAATTACTTGTCTAGTTTATTGGATTCGAAGCACCGGCAATCACTTGCGATGCGTTTGTTTAAATGAAAATATTTTTTGGGAATTAGTATTTAGAACTTTCATCCGTTTGGTTCAACGAAAATGACTTAATCAACGGAAAATTCATGCATAAAACTAGAAAAGTGAATTCTTAAATCTAAAAAAGATGAAAACACTTTTCGAAATTGCTCATCTATGATTTTTAATATTTTATTTTATATTTTATTTCTTTTTCTTCTTTTTGTTTTCCTTCTTCCTCCACCGGTCGTTGGGCCTAGCCAACCGACCTCACGAGGTCGGCCTCGCCATATCTGGCGAGATTGAGCTCACCCACTGGCACGCCTGGCTCGGAATGAGTTTTTTGAGCATGGATAAGCGTAACTCGGGCTATTAAACCAATTTTGCTATGATATGTATTTTTAAATAAAAAAACAAAAATAAACAATTTATTTCATGTATGTTATCTGGAACAATAACACAACCAAAAAAATATTAGGTAGGACTGATTCTCCACGTAAGCAATAAGACACTCCACTCAACTTTTAATTTCCCCACATCAACCAATCGTAAAGGCTGGGTAAGCTCATCGATCTCTAGAGAGCTTCGAGCTCGCAGGCTTCTAGCGAGCCCACATCCATGGACGGTCACGGGCGACCGACCAAGGAAGAGAAAAAAGAAACAAAAATAAAGAAAAATAAAGAAATTATAAAGAAAATAAATGTGAAGGAGTGCAGGGAAGAAAGAAAGGGATACCGATTTTCGTTTTTCAAGAAGAGTAAATCATTTTCTCCAATTTTGAAGATGCTTTTCCCTTAGAAAATAAATAAGATAAAATAAAACAATAAAAAAATAATTTTAAAAATGAATTTTCCTTAGAAATTTTACAAAAAATGTTTGCCTTTAGCGCCAACCGTACCATGTAGAATGATTGGGGTCTATATTAGCAATTTCCGACCAAACGACAGACATAGAGAACCAAATAGATTTTTCTTACCAAATGACAAAATATTTTCCATTTCATTTTCGGGTTTCAATCAAACAACAAAAATATTGTCATTTTCCTATAAAATAATTTCTCAAAAAAATTCAAAAATATCACATTTTCAACTAAACAAACTGAACTTAAATCATCATCTTTGTCCCTCAACCTAAACCATAATAGTGGATTTATCATTGAAGTCGACGGCATAAAAGAACGAAGTGTTTAGAGAGAGAGAGAGAGAGAGAGAGAGAGAGAGAGAGAGTCGATTCCTCTAGTTCCACCGGTGACGAGTGCAGTTTTTCCGTGGAGTGACCACCTCTTGTCGTTGTTGTCGTCGTCGCTGCCGCCGCAACTAGTTGCAGTCCCTTTCCCCTCATGAACCATTCTCTCTCTCTCTCTCTGGATTTTTCCCTGAACTCTTGCTTTTCTTTCTGGGTCTAATGCGTCTCTCTCCACTCTCCTCCGGGTTATATAAGTCCTTCGCTCCAGTGGCCGGCGGAGGGCCAGCACTCGGCCGACCTACGTCCTCACGACACGTGGGGACCCCTACCGACCTCCGGACGGTCATATAGAAGCCTGCTGGGCATGAACAGAAAAACACAGATGATCACGGCGACGATGATAAAATTTAGGACCTTCGGCAATTTTAAATCTGAGAAATTTTGGTAATTAATCGTGTAGAAAGCAAGTCCCACAACGGTCGTCGTCATGTTCTTTGTCTGAAACCATGTTTTTTTTCCTTCACCTTCATCTCCAGATTCGTTTCTCCTTCAACGTAATCTGACGGGCTCTTGAAGCCGGACTTGCTTCATAATTAGAGTGAAGCTAAGTCAAGCGACCACAGTAGCTCCAGCTAATCATCTCAGAAATTACTCTAATATTATCTCATTAAAACAAAAGGAAGAAATTTAAGAATATTGCATCGCTAACTGTTAGCCTCTCGATCTATTTCTCCGGCCAATGTCCAAGTCACATTTACGCATTGAATGAAAGATTCTGTATGTGTAAATGATAATGACTCCACGATTACATAATGCTAAGTACATTACACGGGATACGAGATCTTGTAATATCATCATCTCACTATACATTGAAATCGTCCCAACCGTTTGTATATCCAACAAAGAGTGGCCGTATAAATCTACCAATAAATTTTATTTTATTTTTTCTTCTTTGGCATAGTCATATTAACTAGGGGGAAAATTGTCCAAAAACATCATAAATCTATTGCACTTTTTCTAATTTAGTCGTAAACATTTTTACTATGTCAATTGGTTTCTAAACCTTTTCGTGTCCACATTAGCGATTTCCGGTCAAAATTAACCAAATAGACTTCGATTGGCAAAACGTGAAATGTTTAGGGTTAAATCGGTAAAAAAAATAGCTTCACGACTTTTTTTTTTGGACAATTTTGTCGTTAATTAGAGATACCGTGTATATAGCATGATTACAATAGTTTCACTTCAACACACAATTATTTCTACCAAATCTGTTCTAAGATTAAAATTTGTCCTGTGAACAATCTTTCAAAAAACATTTTGAAACTATAAAAATTTTATATGCTATTTTTATTTGTACTGTTTTTTGTTGAAAATCTTTGATGTTTTTGCAAAGATCTATCATTAAAACGTATGTCCAATTTACATTAACGAGACGAGTCAATATACATTGTGAACAACTTTGTACCCTAATTTTTCGAATTGAAATTTCCTAATAATTGGAACCTTCGTTAATAATTTCAAGAAATTACTTGCTTATTTAAATCGATAAATTATGTTTTGGATGAAGCCAGCAAAAAATCGAAAAATGTATCATGGCTTTTTATTTGATAAGTTCATTGAACCGTCTTTGCCGTGTCAATCATTGCTTGTCGGGTACATAAACTTCAATTTTAGCCAATTGCATAAACGTAATATATAGTTTCAAGGAGGCTTGAAAGTGGGAATAACAAGTGAGGGAGATATTACCAAACATTTTAAATTTATTGTACAACTATCAATTTAACAATTTTTCTATTTTATTGATGTAATCCCAAATCTTTTCGTGAAATTTTAATATAATCATTTTTTTTCAGTTTAGGTCTAATGCTGATGTAGCAGTTCAGTCGTGGTCGGCGGTTTTAATTAACGGTGATTTGTCATTTGAGATGGACAAAACTATTTGTTTTTATCTTGTTTCCTGGACACTCTTTCTTCTTTTTTTTGCTTTGTGGTTATTGTTCTCTGTTCATCTTGTTCATGTCCTCTCCTTCCCCAAGCACACTGTGGCGCAAATCAGCACCAATTTATCGACCCTCTGTCCGGATTGAACCGCCATGTTGTACGCCACGAGCCCTCCGTTGCTCATCCCCACCACATTCATCTTCTTCCCACCAATTGCCTCCATTAGACCAACTGCGCACTGGGCTTGGAACTGCGCGCTCCGCTCGGGCCTCATCGTGCAGGAGTCTGCGAAGAAGATGAAGTCGGGGACGCACAAGCCGGAAGCGGCGGGACGAAGTCGTTCCCCCACCACATTCCCTAGGCTCCGATGCTGTGGGAGGAGGAGGATGAGGAGGTTGGGCCTCACCAGGTTGGGGGTCTTGTGGACCGGACAGTTCATCAACATGCCGTCGCTGAGGTCGGTGCTGCGAGAAGGAGAAGCGGAGGTACTAGTCCCTCGTCGCTGTGAAGCTAAAACACATGGCCATTGGACTGAAGCTTAAAGCTCGATGCTCTTTTTGCCCTCGCCTTTCTCCCGCTCTAGAAGCAGAGCAATGGTGATGACTCCGGTTTACAGAGACGTTGGTGAAGTGAGGACGACGATGACGTTTTCAAAGGGTCGAGTTGGCTAAGCTCGTGGTGAGGGTCGCTTCGTGAGTGCTGACTGGTGCGGAAGAGAGGCTTGTGTTCCTTAGGAAAAAAAAAAAGACTATGTTGATTAGAAATCCTAAATTTTATCAAGACAGTGCAATTAAGTTTTAAAATTTGCAAAATAGTATGATTGAGTCTTCAAACTTGTCAAATTAATACAATCGAGTCGTTTCATTAATTACGTCCAATTTGACTAACGAAAAATGCCGAAGTGACTAATTTTTTGAAGTATTTTGTCTCTCCTATGTGTCATAATGTGGCCAAAATGACGTCATTTTGATATAAATATGATTTTTTTATATTTTTTATTTCAATTAACTTAAAAATAAGATTTAAAAAAAAAAACAAAACCGGTGGCGAGTGCTGCAATGCCCTCACCGCCGTCGCCCCACCATTGTTGGAAAGGACTGATGAAGGTGGGGAAGTGGTCGGCGGGAGTCGCCGGGCCTTGTTTAGATCCGGGCGAGGGTCGCATCTCGGTTTTGATATTGGTTTTGTTTTTTTAACTTTTTTAAATCACTTTAAATACAAATTGTATTAAAAATTAGATTTGGACCAAAATGACGTCGTTTTAGCCATGTTATCGCCACTTATAAGAGAAAATTTTTTAAAAAATCACGTGAGCATTTTTCGTTAGTCAAATTGGATGGAATTAATGGAAAAGCTTGATTGCACTTTTTGTAAATTTGGGACTCAGTTACACTTTCGTAATAAATTTTAAAAATTTTAGTAAATATTTTTTTTTCTAAGAAACACACGCCTCTCTTCCCCAGTGAGTCAACACCCACGAAGTTAGCACGAGAGGAGCCACACGCCTCTCTTTCGTAACGTAATCACGAAAGCAATGTTTGGTCACCCAAATTTCTAGTCGTGATAGAATTTGGATATGATAGGATAAGAAATCCCTATCTACTTGTTTGGTGAATTGCAGATTTAAAGTCGGATATTTTTATATCTTACCCCATCCATTGTTTGATAGAAACCGAATATCCATATAAACGACATATATGCCCCTATGTAGCGCCCATGAAAAATATTGATCTTATTATTCCAAGAAATAGCTACCCTGCTTAATTCTTTAAACACCACAACAACTACAAAAAATGCTCTAGACTTCACGAGAAATAGTGCATTCATAACATATATGATTCCGAGAAATAGCGGAAAGAGAGTCATCGCTCCAACCCTGCCTAACTCACTTAATACCGTGCAAACTATAAACCAAGCTCCAAACTTCACACTAAGTTAATTACACATTTAGAAAACAAATCATTAGTCTTTCCCATCCATCATCTCTTGAAGTAGTTGTTCCACAAATATCTTCTTATCTTCTCCTTGAAATCTAAGTAATAGATTAATGTTCTCAAACCCACAAAAAGTTCACAAGAAATTGTTTGACTCTATGTGAAGATTATTGATGCCAGAATTAGGGAACTTTTCTTCAAACCACTTCTCTAACGTAATCATGTAACCACTCTTGAAGCTGTTATCATCTTTCATTCCTCGCGCAACTAGTTCTTCAACTAGAAGCGCATTTTCTTCATCAACTGTCCACACACGTCGGTCTATCTTTGTTCCCCTTCCATTGACTTTGACAAAAATCTCTACCTTTCATTCCTAAACAAAAACAAGCTTTGGTGATTGTTGTTTGAATAACGAATGGATATGGACAGTAGGCACGAACATGAATCCAACAAAGTTAAGTCAAATTTCTACTAGCTATCTGTCAAAAGAATTTCTCCATACCAAATAGTAAGGGCAAATACAATATAGACACATTGAGAGCATAAACATTTAAGGATGATTCAGGAACCAGAAGCCAAGAGAGAGCCTGCTGCATCACATGTTTAGGTAGCTAACAATCATTGACGCAACTTTAAAAAGCTATTTCACACACCCTTCTCTTTTGTTACAGCAGGAAAGACCAATTTTATACTTCTAGTTCGTTGGAATATTACATGCAATCTGTTTTGTGTATAATAAGTGTTGCAATTTTAGCACAGGGGTGGGCACCCCTTGGTTCATCATTCAAAAGAGTAAAAAATAAGAACAACTTCGATTACATTAAACCAACATTGCAGGTTTTAATAGTAAAAGAGCAACTCAATGCATGAAGTTCGCACATTAAAGGGACTAAGCAGAGTAGAACATTCCAGTTATCCTATTTGTAAAGGTGCAGTTATTTTGACTTAATCATGGACCTCGGGTCATCAGAAAGCAACCCTTTTATTTTAGCAAACCTGACACTCCCACAATTCCTTACTTTTCTAGTGGCAGCAGATCCTCAATAACTTAACGTGTATGAACTGCAATGTACCGCAGAAATCATCAGTGCATAAATCATCAACTCTCTCACCATAAGAAGGCCCCATCCTGCAGGAACTACCAATAGATTATTAATTAAATGTAAATCCTCAAATGTAATTAAACGAACTCTACCCGTCTCTCTCTAAGACTATCCTAGATTCCAAAATTCAAGATCTGCCTCAAGCAAAGTAGATTGTTTGCTCTATGGCCAAAAAGAAGTAGATTGTTTGCTCAGGCTAATTCTTTCTAGTTAGCATTGATATTGTATGAAGTGATCTCAATCGTTGTAGAAATTTTCTATTATAAAAATAGCTAGATATATGAAGCTTAATAACATCAATTAATTGTAAGATGTGTTTGTACGCAAAGTAATAAGAGAGACGATATGAGACGAGATGCATTGATTTATCAATTGACAGGGCAACCACAAGAAAAATGATGGCATGTTTCGATTTGTCAAGAACTGAACATGGAGATTGATAGAAAGTCCAACCCAAAACTTTTGTTAGGTGGAGGGAACATGAATATAAAGAGCATATAAGACCGTTTCATTATTCTGGGAATTTGACTAAAGTAGGGGTGGACTTCGCGAAGGATAAACGGCTTTGATCATGATAAAGTTGTTAGGTGGGGGTGAATATAAAGGCTATATTCTTTTTGAGATAACTCTCTTCAATTATTCCTGGGATGGGTTGTGGTACATCGAAGGCTTTGAGAGGAATTTCCAAGGCCCAATAGCTGATTCTTTTTATTATGTTGATAAACTCGGCTCCCTTCGATCGACAAACACGGCTACGTGCGACACGAGCTGACGACGACCATGCAAAGCTTGTATGAAAGTCAATACCATCCCGTTAAGGATAGGTTTTGTTGTTCATATGTCAAGGGCTAGTAAGGTTTTGCGTGTTGTATCGAATTAAACCACATGCTCCATCGCTTGTGCGGACTCTCGTCAATTCCTTTGAGTTTCGGTCTTGCGACCGTACTCCCCAAGCGGAGTGTTTCACGCGTTAAGTTGGGCCCCTAATCCGCATAGACCAAGGGCGAACACTCATTCTTTACGGCATGGATTATCGGTGGTATCTAATCCCGTTTGCTCCCCATGCTTTCTCACACCAGCATCGGTAGTAACTTAGAGAGCTGCCTTCGCTTTTGGCCTTCCTTCGTAGATCTCCGAATTTCACCTTTACACACGAAATTCCACTCTCCTCTATCTCACTCAAGTGAATTGAGATTCCAACATAAATGAGAAATTGCAAGAAAAAAAAAAAGGAGAGGAGAGAGAGAGGGAGGGAGGGAGGGAGAGACGCAACCTCAAGAGGAAGCAAAATCGCCTATGGCTCCACGCTGGAGATGGAACTTGAATTCGTCCGATTAGAGCTACGGAGAAGAAGACATTTCGACTACGATGTGAGAGAGTCGTGCGTGTGAACACGAAAAAGGAAAAGGAGAGTGTAGTGTTTTCTTAAAAAGAGTTGGACTACAAAAATCTTATCCTAGTCTATCCCACTCCCTCCCTAGAATTTTTTTATTTTGTCTATATTCCCTATATATCCTAATTTATCTTATCTTGGATAGCTACCAAACACGAGAATATAATAAAATATATCATATCCCGACTTTTATCCGGACGATTGTCGCGACTTAAAAATCGAATTTTTTTTTTAGGTTAATGGATTATCGGGTTAATTATTCAACTAACCTAACTCGGACTCTCCCAGTCCTCCCAAGTCACAACTTAAGGTTCAATTGATTAACGCGCAATGTATTTTGAATTCGGAGTCGCCAATAATCATTTACGGTAGGTCGATTATAAACATAAATAAAATAGCGGGAGAACTATTTTATTCCTACGAACCGGAGATTAAGAGTTCGGGGACTTAATTACGCTAGATTACTCTAACGCCCTTTTGGTACTATTTTATTTCATGAAAAATCATTTGAGAATGCAACATTAATTGATTTTGACCTATGTCACTAACAAAGGTTATCATGTAGGTGCACAATCAATTAATTAGACATCCGTAAATCAATATAATCAAGGGAGCATGCGCCACACAAAATATTTTTTAAATTTTTGATTTTTTTGTATTAATGCATGAAAGACTACATTATATGCAATGGCATGGATTAAATGCAAGACTAAACCAGATGACATGCAAACGAAACGAATGTGCAAATGGGACCATGATTAAATGAACTACGTGACACGTATATTAATTAAAACGAAGACATGCAATTCTAATATGCAATTTGAGCTAAAATGCAATCTAATATGACATGGCAAGAATCATGACGTGGCAAGGATGACGTGGTAAAAGTGAATGAGTTTTTTATTATTATTTTCGGATGAATTTATCCCCCAAAATAGAACTATGTCAAAATAATTTTTATCTTGTATATTTTAGAGTTTAAATTGACCTAAACCCTAATATATTAAGATAGATTATTTTAGACGCAAAATTCTATTTAAACATGCAATTTCTATTCTAAAATGAAATCTAATCTAATTATTTACAAAAAGGACTAGACATGCAATTTTCTACATGATGCTATTTTTGAAAAGATATGCAATTTTCAACTATGGAAAATGAATGAATGCAAGTCTTTTAGAATTTTCGAGATTACATCATGCAATGGATATATTCGAAAAAGATATGACAATGAAGCAAATTAGATCAAATTAGGAAAGTGAATACGTCAATCAATATCAATAAAGAAAGTGGATATATCAATCAAGTTTTGAAATATTTCGCGAATATTTGAGTCAATCTTTAATTCGTAATCCCACGCTTAACGATTGAACCCAAATCATTGCCTAATCGAGTATTCCATCAATAATCCTAAAGATGGACATTCTCGATCGTATGACAAGTTGCGGATTTAGGAAAGAAAATTTTCCTACTCAACTTGTATTTTGAAAAAGGATATCCACTTTTATGCGATATGCTCAAGATATGCAATATATATTATATCGAATAGGTATGTGGATATATCAAAGTTTAGGAATTTTACCTTGATTGCCCGAAAATTATTTTTCCTTATTTGAGATCTGGCCCGAAAATTGCAGATCGAGCTTTACACTCCACGAACCAATCGGCTGAGAAATTCTCCTCGGCAGCAGCAGTTTTCTTGGGATGATGTTTGACCAAGGATGACAACAACAGCAAAAAAGTGCTGCAAAACGACAATGAATTGTCGTCGAAACAGCCCTAAAACCACTACAACAACAGTGATATGAAGTGGCAAAGCAATGAGCTTCAAGGATTCCTCAAACAATGGTCGAACTGTAGTAAAAAAATGCAAAAAAAAAAAAACTGCATTAAAGACAGCAAAACCGCAAGCTTCAAGGGCCCGAACAACATTGAAATGAACCGAATCAGTAGAGGAATCAAGCAAAGGCAACAGTAAAACAAATAGTGACAGCTTTATCGGATCAGCAGGGCTAGCAGCTGTGGCACAGAGATCTTGATAGTTTCCAGCAGCGACAGTCGAGGTCGAGACAGCACAGTATCGGTGGAAACGCATCAACAACAACCCTGCAATGGCTCAGGGACGGCCTAACGATGCAGTAGTGAGACCTTGAGGAAGCAGTAACCCGTGGGACTGGGGAAGGGGTTCCCGGCCTCCGTAAACCGCTCTCTCTCTCTCTCTCTTTTATCTCACGTGAGCTCTCCAATTTCTGAATTTTTTTTTTTTTGGTTCCCCTTTAACGATCGTTTCTTTTTACGATCACATCTCTTCTTTTTTTTTTTTTTTTTGGAGATCAGAATATATTATCTTTACTTTTCCTTTAAGACCAAAGAAATATTTTGTGCCTTTTCTTGATCAAAATTATGACCTCCAGAAGACCCACTTTCCTTAATTGAGTATATGACTTTATTTTTTCTCACCGTCGACTACTTAAAAGCCCAAGATTATTGACCTCATAAAACATTTGCCCTTAATTTCACGCATGAGAATTAATGGGCAAGGCTAAATTTATGTCACCATGGGCTTATCTTCAATAAGTTCAAAGTATTCAATTAAGTTCATCTATTGCCGATCCGGTTCGGTTGAATGCAAAATGTAATGCAATGGATTTTAAAAAGTAAAATGCAGAATATTAATTTTTGGTAGGGACTAAACTTAGTCCCTAATTTTCAAATGCAATTAATGACTAAATGACTAGTTAAAATTTAGGTGTCAACAACGATCAAACGTAGCCGAAAGGGAAAAGCAAAAGATAAGGTTTAGTTTAGGACATTATACAACAACAACAAAAAAGACGTCTTTTTGTGTGGGAAAAATGACGGTGAAAATAAAAAAAAAAGTGATCATAATAGTAGAATATTTAAATAATAAATCATGGTTTCATTTAACACCTCAAGCTTTTAGAATAATTGGCGGTAGTCATATAAAATCTCACTCAAACCATGTAAAATGGTCGGTTATGAGTGAACTGCCCTATTAAAATTGTTAGAAAAAATAAAAAATATTTGAAATTACGTTGGTAAAATTTAAATATTTAGAATGAAATTGATATCCATAAAATAGATTTATGACTTATATAAAAAAGTTTCTGTGAGTGAGAATAGAACGTAGAAGTAGCATGGAAGCTACTCTCCCTTATGTAAGATCAAGAAATTGTCTAAGTACACACATTAATGTACAAGGATGTTGCCATTATTGATTAATAAACTTCTTTGTCCCCGCAACGTCAATCCACGCGATGAACATAGGCAGAAGAAAGTAGGACTCATGCTCTATGAAATAAGAAGCCATTCACGGTGAGCCCTCCATCCACACAAATGGTCTGCCCCGTTATGTAAGAGGCCGCCGGCAAGCACAAGAAGGCCGCCAGCGACGACACCTCCTTCGGCTCTCCGGTGCGGCCCAGCGGCGTCCTTGCTATCACCTCCTCGCGGAACTTCTCGTTACTCAGTAGCTGCGATAACATATGAGTTAACATCAGATCATCATGGCGAACATGGTCAAGATCTATGTAGGGAACTATGTCTGAGCAGGAGAGAGAATTTAAAGCCTTGGGAGGTCAAACTACAGTCTCGGCTAGTGGAGTCACTATGAACCAAGGTGCAATAGCGTTGCTTCTTATGTTGTCCTTGGCCCATTCGCATGCCAAATTCTTGGTCAACTGGTTCATTGCTCCTGCCAATCAATTGTTACAAAAACAGCAACAGACACGATTTGTTTAGCTCCGTATTGAAGGCGTTCAGATAATTACTTATAATGCTGTTAATTTACCTTTGGTAGCTGAGTAAATTGATCCGACGTTCACTGAAACAACGCCGCAGACGGATGACAAGAACACGATACTCCCAGCTCCAGAGGCCTTGAGAAGGGGGTGCGCGAGCTGGCTCAGATGGTAAGCCGATTCGATATTAGTTGTCATTATGAAGGAAAAATCTTCGGCCGTGTAATCCACGGTCGGCTTTGCTATGCTGGTCCCGACGTTGTTTATCTACCACAAATAAAAACCAAGAACAAAATCTATTGAAAACACAAGCCCCAACAGTGACCGTGCAATTAAGATTGCTATCGGATCAACGGGATCAAAGACAATCTGGACTCACTAGGATGTTGAGCTTGCCATCGAAGAGGGAGGACACCGTGAGCATCAGCTTCTCTCGCTCGGATCTTGACGAAACGTCGCAAGCTGAACCCGGGACTCGGAAACCCTTGCTCTTCCAGTCTTTCAGGCATTCATTAATTTCGGCTTCATTTCTGGAGCAGGTATACACGGTGGCCCCGAGCCTCGCTAGCTCCTCCACAATGGCATGCCTTATCAAGTAATCATGGTACAGCAATGTGATCATTCATCAACTCGTAAGTGCAAACAAGAACAGATTAAAGTCGTTTTCTTTTCCAATAGGAGAAATTCCACGTGACAAGAACTTAGTACATGTGATACCCAGGAATGAGCAGACGATTTTCCGCATTAGCAATTGAAATCAAACCAATAATTAAAGCCTAGGAATGCCCTGGATTTTTATTTGGGAAATCACAATAGGCGAAACAAATTCTATTAGCTATGTTAAATGAGCTTCAACATCTAAAGGCTACAGAACTTAAGAAAGATCACGGATGAATTGGTCACCCAGCGACGACAACCTCAACGTAATTGAGCTTTCTAATCAAATCACTCGTCATTCCTAACATATAAAATTTTAAGTAGCGATGATATCAATTATCTAGTTTTTCATATGTGGAATTGAACATTATTGGATTTAGAAGCATCCGCGGTCACTCGCATGGTTAAACAAATCTTAATGGTTGGAAGTCCGTTCCTACATGTTACAGTTAAAACGATTTTTCGGGATTGGGATATATATATAAAGCCCACTTAAAGTGCTTAAATTTATCCATCTAGGCTCGATTTGTTTTGGCTAAGACTATGCCTGGCCTAGACATTCTCGTTTCAATTTGTTCTGGCTAGGATAAGAAGTACCTTGACCATGGATTGCCCTATTCAGTACTTGACCTTACTATTGCTCAAATTATATTTAAAAATAAAAATAAAAATGGGATTTCAAGATTGTCACGATGTTTTCTCCCTTAATCTAAACCATAACAGATAATCGATCATCGGAATCATCGACATAAAATAATGAAATGCTCGATGAGAGAGGGTGAGAGAGAAACCCGATTCCTTTAGTTCCGCCGGTGACAAGAGCGTTCATTCCCTGAAGCGACCACCTATTTTCACTGTCGCCGTTGCGGCCGCTACATCTACTCGCTGTCCCATTCCCCTCACCCTCTCGAGCCATTCTCTCTCTCTCTAAAATGTGATTTTTCCACTGAATTCTTCTTCTTCTTTTTTCTTTCTGGGGTCTCATGCGTCTCTCCGACTCTCCACTTAATTAGGTTATATACACGACTCGAGTCCTTCACTGGCACAGAGAGAGACGGCAATTGGCAGAGGCTTCCTGAGTCCTGACCACACACACACATAAGGTGGAGAGGCTTACATGTCCTCTCCCCCTACTTGGAGCCACAAGTTACGTACGGCGGTACAAGTCTTTGACCCTGACATTACCCGTGACCCGAAGAATTTCCTAATTTCGAATCAAGTGAAGTGAATCCTAGTGGCTCATCTTGTGTAATCATATACGGGCTCCACGGACAAGATTTCCACATGAATTAATCATTGTCGTGCATTGGTTTTACGGGACTAGAGTCCAGACACGTGTTCTCGTTACGGAGAATCTTCTCCTTTGAGAATTATCCAAAATGGATGGCCAGTCTTTGGCAGAGATTTAACTTCGATGATTTAGGCAGATTGAAATCAATCACAAAGCTGATGAAAATGTATTGGTACCAGCACATCAGCTCTTTGTGCATTGGTCAGGTGCGACTCGCCTCCGTTTCTCGGATAATCAACTACTTAAAAAAATAATTCTTGTTTTCAAAACGATAGCTTGTATTGCTCATAGAACTAAAGGAACGAAGCTTAATTTAACTATCAACGAAAAACTATATAGGCACGAACCGTTATCTACAATGAAGATATTTTCGGTTTTCTTTCTTTCTTTCTTTCGTTAGTGTCTTTTAGTATTACTAGGTACGATATATTTTATTTGCGAGCTTGTAATTGCAATTTCTGTTTGACCCTTGCGTTGGAATTAATTTTCAAGTTACTTTGTGTTTGAACCTTTATGTTTTTATGTTTCGCCTTAGCCATTTAAGATTTGAAGCTTACATACTTAGTAGTGAATAACCCGACAACGTAAAAGTATATAGGTAATTATTAATATCTAAGATGATGTTAAACGTTTTCGTTATATTTTTGTCTAGAAATGTGTGATTTACTAAGTTGAGAAAGCCAGAAGTAAAGAAGTCATCCTAAGTAGGCTCTAAATATCCTTGACATGTTACCAAAAATAGAGCATTCCTCACGCTGGTCAAAAGAACCATAGTATGGCTGGAAGAAGTTGGAGAAGCTTGTCCACTACGACCACAGTAGATTTAGACAACCTCGATTACTCGAGGTCAAACAGAACATGTCCACGTTTGAAATCTCGCTCGGGGACTTATCAATTGACAAAAAACTCAATTCATTCTTGTATCGTCAGTCATCACACTGCTGTGTCCGTGTTCATGCTCAGAGACCGCCGATTTATCCATAATACCGTCAGCAATGCATAAAGATATTTCAAAAAATGATGATTTATGTTGCTCGAAATAATTAATCGTTAAAGTTTTTTCAATATGAATAATCATTTTTATGGACGGTGAAAATATTTTTTATTTATTTATTTTCATAAGCAATCATTTTTAGGAAAATATTTTTCAAGTCATTCATTTTCCCTGAAGCAAACGCATACCAAGGCTCCGTCTATTTCGGGAAAATATGACATCTTCGAAAAATATTTTTCAGAAAAATGACAATATTTTTAGGTGATTGGTTTAAATATGAAAAAGACCCGGAAAATATTTTTCGTTGTTTGGTATGAAAAATCGGATTTGAATTTCCTCCATGCACTCCTTTCGAAATTTTTTTTTATTTTTCTTTTCATTTTTTAATTATTTTTATTTATCTTTTTATCTTTTATTTTTTATCTTTTCCTTTTGGTTTTGACCAACCACCGGTAAGCTCGAGGCTCAACTAGTCCCGACATCTCGAGCTCACCTAGATCCGAGATCGCCAAAACAAGTCAAGCCTCGAGCTTGTCGGCTGTGTCATGGCTGGTCGCCAGGCTGTCGGTTGTCGCCGAGGTTCGTGGTCGGTGGAGGAAGAAAGAGGAAGGAGCCACGGGTGGAGGAAGAGGGAGGAAAAAAAAGAAAATAAGAAAAAATAAGTGAATGTAAAGGAATCGAGGGAGAAAAATGAGGAAAAATGTTTTCCTTTTCTCGGGAAAGAGGAGAATATTTTTGCCAACTTTTGAAAGAGTTCTTTTCACGGTTGGAAAATGTTTTCCTAAACTAGTTTATTTTTCGTGAATCAAATGTCGAAATATCCGAAAACAATTTTCTAGAAGTTTTTCTCATAAAACAAATGGGCCTAAGATTCAAGTCAACATGTTTTATCCAATGGGACCTTCCAAATGAGTGGTATTCAGCATCTAATTCAATTTGAGGGATGATTGCATGTACGAGACGGACGTAAGAGGAGGGGTTTGAGCGATGTAGGCAAGGAGAGCTCGACGTGGCTACGTTATATGTGTTGAGAGATCTCCTCTATGCCCTTTTGTGCTTTACTCACATATTTCGATGATCACGAAATCACACTTGTAGTAGAAAAATAATAAAAAAAAGTCTAAAACCTATTGTAATTATGTCAATTCGAGTTAATTTTTTTTTTTTTTTTTGTTGATTCGTTCTATACCTTTTAATTATGTCAATTTAGTCTATCCGACGAAATTTGGCTGTCGGCGCTGACGTAAACGCCGGCCGGCTGACAACCTAATAGTTTAATAGTTTTTTGGATTTCTTTGATTTTTTTTTTCCTTTTCTTTTCTTTTTCTTATTTTTTTTTGCTTCCCCTCCCCTTCCCTTTCCTATTCCTCGGCTTCAACTTCTTCTTCGCCTGTTCCTGGGTTTCAACTTCACCGAAGAAGAAGAACCTGAACCAGCTGAACTAGACCCCACATTCAAGACGACGAACCCAAACCCCATAGTCTCCGCCTTCGCCCCGCCCCCGCATCTCCTCGCCGCAGCTGCCGCCGCCCCCGCTGTGGGTCAACATGTTGAGCCCACCACACCAATCCACATCATGCACGGTTGCATGTTTGGCGGACCTCGGCGAGGCTGCAAGACAACGCCGAGCCTCGCCAAACTAGATCTAGTGAGGCTCGACCTCTCCAGATCTAGGCTAACGAGATCAGCCTTTGCCTTGCCATGGCGAGGCTCGGCCTCACCTGGTCTGACCATGGTGAGGCCGGCGAGAGACTCGCAAGTCGTCTTCTAGTCGGTCGCCGGCTTCTGGAAGTAGACAGGGAAAGGGGAAGGGGGAGGTAGAACGGGGAAAGAGAAGATGGAGGGGAAGGGGAAGAAATAAAGGGAAGAAATAAAAAAATTCATGAGAAATCAAAAAAATTATTAAAATATTAGGTCGCCAAAGCAGGCGTTCACGTCGGCGTCGCTAGGTCAAAATTCGCCGAATGAACCGAATTGGCGCGATTGCAAAAGGTTTAGAATCGAATCAAGACAAAAAAAATTAGGATTGAATTGGCACAATTGTAATAGGTATAAGACTTTTTTTATAATTTTCCCCACTTGTAGTTGATGAGGTTTCACTAAGTGTTTTCAAATAGAGGTTATGAAATGAACATTATTGAGCATCTGCCAACAAATTCTTAAACATATTGCACTTATGTCAATTTAATTTTATACCTTTTAATTTGGCTAATGTAGTGCTAAACTTTTTGACTATTTGTAATTGAGTCATTTCGGTCAATTTTGGCTTGAAATCTTGAAGTGAATGACAATAGTCCGACGTGGCACGATCGGGTCAATATGAATAGTTTTGTAATTATCTTAAAATTTTAAAATTATTATTATTATTTACTATTTTTTTCAATGTCTTTGGCGAGGGTCACCGATGACCCTCACCGACCGCGAAGGCCCCAAGCGAGGCGGTTCTCGCCTAGATTTGTCGAGGGCCTTTGCAGCCCCACTTGCTCTTGGTGAGGATTTTTGCCGGTAAGCGTTAATCGTTGTTTGTTAAGTATATCAATTTTCATTTTAAGCAATTGCATAAAAGTGGGAAAAATTTCACTACAAGTAAGGAAAAAAAAACTTGAAAGTGGGAATAGGCAGGGGAAGTAGGCGAACTTCAGAGAAGCATGGAAGCTACTCTCCTTCATGTACGGTCAACGCTTTAACAAGCACACTCATTTTAATATATAGAGATGTTGCTGTAAATAAACTTCTTTGTTCCTAGGATGACAACGTCCGATGAATATCTTAGAGGTAGAACATAGTTGGTCTCATGCTCTAGGAAATGAGAAGCCATTCACGGTGAACCCTCCGTCGATGCAAATGATCTGCCCCGTTATGTAAGAGGCCGCCGGCAAGCACAAGAAGGCCACTAATGAGGACACCTAGCTCGTTCGGCTCTCCGATGCAACCGAGCGACATCCTTGCTATCACCTCCTCATGGTACTTCTCATTACTAAATAGCTGTGACAACAAATGAGTTAACATCAGATCACGACGACGGCGAACGTGATCAATGTCAATGCAGTGAACTATTTTCGAGCATGAGAGAAAATTTAGAGCCTCAGGAGATTAATTACAGGGTCGGCTAGTGGAGTCCGAATGAACCATGGTGCAATAGAATTGCTTCTCGTGGTATCCTTCTTGGCCCATTCGCATGCCAAATTCTTGGTCAACCGGTCCATTGCTCCTGCCAATGAATTCGAGAAAAAACAAACAGACGGAATTTGTTTAGTTTCACAATAAAATTGTAGAGATAGTTACGTAATATAATAGTACTTTACCTTTGGTGGCCGAGTAAATTGATCCGCCATTTACGAAAACGACGCCACAGACGGATGATAAGAACACGATGCTTCCGGCTCCCGAGGGCTTGAGAAGGGGATATGCGAGCTGGGTCAGGTGGTAAGCGGATTCAAAATTGGTTGTCATGATGAAGGAAAGATCTTCGGCTGTGTAATCCACGGTCGGCTTGATTATGCTGGTCCCGACATTATTTATCTACCACACATATCACTTCCAACAAAATCATAATCCATCGAAAGAAAAGCGCAAACCGCAACCTTGTTATTTATGTTGTTATTGGATCCACGAGATCAAAGACCTTGTTAGACTTACTAGGATGTTAAGCTTGACACCAAAGAGAGAGGACACGGGGAACATCAGCTTCTCTCGCTCCGATATCGAGGAAACATCGCAAGCGAAATCCGCGACTCGAAAACCCTTGCTCTTCTAATCTTTCAAGCACTCGTTAATTTCGGCTTCATTTCTGGAGCAAGTATACACGATCGCCCCAAGCCTCGCTAATTCGTCGACAACGGCATGCCTAATCATGATAAAGCAAGCTTACTATTTACCCACTCGTAATTGCAAACAAAGAACGGATTGAGCCTTTTTCTTTTCGAGTGGGACGAAATCCCAATGTCAAGACCTTAGTACATGCGACACTTAGGAATGTGCAACCCGCAATTGAATTCAGATGGGCTGGATTTCCTTTGGGAAAATCACAATAGGATACCATAGATTCTACTCACTAATGCTATGTCAACTGAGCTATTAACGTCTAAAGACTACAAGACTTAACGGCCACTCCAGCGACAACATGCTCGGACTAATTGTGCTCTCCGATCAAGTGTCCGATCGATATCATCACAAAGAATATTGCGAGGCGGTGCAATTAATTGTAATTAATTTTTTTTTTTGGGAGCTTGGATAGGCCTGAGTCGGGTTACTGAACCTATTTTGTTGTGATAAGTATTTTAAGATAAAAAGAAAATCAGACCCCCAAATAAAGTCATAACTAAGTTTAAGAACATAATCTGAAACAATAATACAGCCTTACCACCCCCCCTAATAAAGTCATACAACCTTAAGGTCCATGTGTCGTTCCAAGATCAGCTCAAATGACTTCACGTGGATGGTTGAGATTTGCTGCTCTCTATCACCTGTTCTACTCCTTTTTCTTATTATGGTTTCTCATGGCCAAACACCAATCGTAATTCGTAGAGCTTCTCCCAGCCACATGTGCATTGACAATTGGTCAGCCAAAACCTAACCTTCAAATGTTTTTGGAGAGAAAATTTGGACGCATTTGTTTTGGTGCGTTTATTCTACGAAAAATTTCATGACAAAAAAAATATTTTTTCGAAAATTAGTAGTTAGTTTTTCTTTATTTAGGAATATGTAATCGAAATTTTTTTATGATGTTTAGATCTCATTTGAAAAATAATTTCAATCTCTTGATTTTATTTGAGGAAAAGAAAAAAAATTGAATTTTTAAAATATATTATATATTTTTTCTTTTTTTCTTTTCTTGCTTCCTTTTTTCTTCTTCCTCCATCACAATGTCCTCCACCGCGACCGACCAATGGCAGCCACGGGTGAGCTTAGGCTCGCCGGGATTTGGTGAGCTCGAGGCCCAGCGACCGGTGAAGGTAGAAGAAAAATGAAAAAAGAAAAGAAAAGAAAAATAAAATATGAAACATAAATAAATATTATTAATATTCCAAACTTAAAAATTTCGAGAGGAGCAATTTTGAAAAGTGTTTTCACCTTTTAGATTTATGAATTCACTTTTCTAATTTTGTGCATGAGTTTTTCGTTGATCGAAAAGCGTTTTTCGTTGACTAAGTCATTTTCGGCAAACCAAACAAATGAAAGTCCAAAAAAGTAATTCCCAAAAATATACTTTCATTCAAACAAACACATCCTTCTTTTCTTTTCTGTTTCTCACTTCATTTTTGGTTTCAATTGTTGTTATCATTTCTGTTTTTTTTTTCCCTTTTCTTTGTTATTTGGAGAAACGTTTTCGTAAGTTATATAGGGTATAAAATATTTCTCAATTGCTAGTATTTTAGGTTGTTTACTTTTGATAATTCTTCTCATTTTGAAAATAAAAAAATTATTACAAATGTTTATACAATTCATAGATATATCTGAACAATTTTTTATTAGAAAGTAAATTGTCTTATTGAAAGCCGTGAGGAGACAAAATAAAATAATAAAGTGTGGCACACTATGTTGTCACTGCATGTTACGATTTTAATTTTTATGATCATTCACTATAAGGTTGTTTTCATTTAATCATTTCAATTTTGATGATCCATCTAGTCGGTGCGCCATCCTACCATCACTCAAATTATTATGAGGAACAAAACTTCATGGTTCACAATCTCCAAATGTCTAATGGAGCTGTTTCATAGCAAATAACTTATGGGGAAATATTTTTAGATTTCGGCATTTGGTTCATAGAGAATAAACTAATTAGGAAAAATATTTTCCATCAATAGAAAAAACACCTTCAAAATTGAGGAAAATGATTTCCTTTTTTTGAAAAGCGGAAATCATCTTCTCTCATCCTTCACATTCCTTTTCTTATAATTATTGTGTTATGTTATTATTTTTTACTTTCTTTATTTTCTTTATTTCTTTTCTTTTATTTCTTTTTTCCTTCTTCCTCGGCCCGGTTGCCAATGGCGACCAACACACTTAGGCTCACTAGAGGCCGACGAGCTCGCATGTGGCCACTGTCGGGTGGTCATGATGGAGGAAGAAAAAAAAGAAAAAGAAATAAAAAAACAATAAAAATAAAAATTATTACAAGTTTTGAATTTAAAAAAAAATTGCAAAGGATTGTTCATGTTAGCACTAACTATACCATGTAGGATGGTCGGTGTCCACATCAGCAATTTCGACCAAATGACCATGCGGAATAACAAAATAGATTTTACTTACCAAACGACAGAAAATATTTTTCATTTCATATTCAAATCTCAACGAAACGGAGCCTAAACCACTATGTTTTTCCCCCAACCTAAACCAGAATAGTGGATTTATCATTCAAGTAAACAGCATAAAAGAATGAAGTGTTCGAGAGAGAGAGAGAGAGACCCGATTCCTTTAGTTCCACCGGTGACAACAGCCGTCTTTCCACAAACCGACCGCCTGTCATCGTCGTCGCGGCTGCGGCATCTACTTGTAGTCCCTTTCCCCTCATGAGCCATTCTCTCCCTCTCTCAAATTGGATTTTTCCCTGAACTCTTGATTTTCTCTCTGGGTCTAATGCGTCTCTCTAACTCTCCACCGTGCTGTATAAGTCCTTCGCTCCAATAGCCGGCGGAGAGCAGGCAATTGGCCAACCTAGTACCCCTATCTCCGGCCGGTTGTAGAAGCCAGCTGATAAAATACAGATGATCACGGCGACAACGATAAGATTTAGGACCCTCAACAATTTTGAATCCGAGAAAATTTGGTAATCATGAAAGTAAGCAAGTTCCACAAAGGTTGTCGTCATATTCCTTGTCTTAAACAATGTGTTTCTTCCTTCACCTTCACGTTCATCTCAAGATTCGTTGGAAGGAACTAAGTCAAGCGACGACCGTAGCTCCAGCTAACTATCTCAGAAATTAATCTAAGATTGTCTCATTAGAAAAAAGGAAGAGTTAAACATATTGCATTGCTAACTGTTAGCCTCTCGATCTATTTCTCCTGCCATTGTCCAAACACCTCTTTTTTTTTAACAATTTTGAAATAAGAATGATATACCAGTAATATGTATCTCGACTGGCTTCATCTTTTGAAATTGGAACTCGTCTCCCTTTATATTGGCTTGCTCCTCCTGCCTTGCTTCTCCTCATGCTACTAACACATTATGTGCATTTGGTTTGGCTTTTGAGAAAAACTTTCGGGCAAATGCAAAGTACTTTAGCCTGAATCAATAAGTCTAGAACCGATTAGATAATTTTACATGATATATCATGATTGTAGTGCCAATCATTGTCGTCGAGTACGAAAATTATTCTCTTTTGCAGGTGCATAAAAACAACGAAGAATTTCACTAAAAGTTAAGGAAAAAAAGTTTGAAAGTGGGAATAGAAAATGGGAGTAGGTGAAGCTACTCCCCTTCATATATATAGTCAACAAGTTACCAACGTACACATTTTAATGTATCGCCATGTTGCCATTGTTGGTTTTAAACTTCTTTATTGCTGCAATGCCCAATGAATATCTTAGGCTGTATTTGATTGTTCAGGATAAAAGTTAGAATATGATATGTTCTATCCTATCATATGTTTGGTAGTTATTTAGGAAAGGATAAAATCGGATATAGATCGGATAAAAAAAAACTCCTAAGATGTGGAGTGGTATAGACCCATATAGAATTTTTCTTGTCCAACTATTTTTCAGAAAAACTTAACTCCTCTTTTTCCTTCCCTTCATTCACACGCACGATTCCCTCGAAAAACAATCACTGTCGCCTACGAGAATCTTCTTTCCCTCCCCTCAACAATTGCTTTCAATCCACCGTCGGACTCCTCCGATTGCAGGAAGCTTGATCGCCAAACGGTCTTTCTCGTAAGCGACTTGTTGGCGGGCGTTACGGTTGGGTCGCGTCGTCTTGGGGTTTGTTTTTTTCTCTGATGGGACGCGAAGAAGGACCGTACTTGATGATCTCCGGGATCACTTAGGGTGCGTATGGTAACGCTTGAAACGTGTATGGTAAAAAGTGTTAAAGTGTTATGGGACGTAAAGCACTTTTGGAACAAAGCGAAAAAGAAAAATTTGTTTGTGTTTTTGGAACACTTTTTAAACAGCATTTGGAACATTTTTAGAAACAATTGGACAATTTTATTTTTGAACTACTTCTCTTCTTTTTTTTTTTCTTGATGTTGAGGCATGATTTTTAATTATTTTATTTTAGAAAATTAATTAAAAATACCAAAATAATTCATAAAATTAAAAATTAATCTCAGAATCTTTGGTCTAGCCTTAGAAACCAATTTTGAACAAAAATATTTTTCATAATTTTTGACATTTTTCGGATTTATTTAAATTATAAAAATAGCTGAAAATCGGGAAAAATAGTATTCGTGGTCAGAAAATGTGCAAAAATAGTCCATATTTTTATTTTAATTCCCTTTTATTTTGGCCTCTTAAAGTTTTAAAAATTCAATTTGGGACCACATGCCTCTTCATTGAACATAATCCTAAATTGGCTAAAAATTTATTTTAAATCATTTTATCCAAATGTTTTTAATTTTAGAGTAATGACATGAGACTTTGATACCCTGCATTTCATTTCAGTCCTCATGTTTGGAAAATTGCACAATTGGACTAAAAGGACCTAAATGCACAAATATTTTTCATTTTAGTCTATGGTTTCACTCAAAGTGCAATTAATATTTTTCTAGAGGTCCCGTTTAAGGTTTTTTTTTATAGTTGATCTCGTCCATATTGTAATTTGATAAATCATGCATAAATTACTTATACATATATTAGTCTAATTTGATTTAGTAAATTGAATAAGCGAGATTTAATTTGATTTAGTAAGTTAAAAAGATAAAGACATCTTAATTTTAATATATATATATATATAGTCCCCTTAATTAAATGAAAAATTAGGAACAATTTTTTTGAGTTACCAAAGGTATTATTATTATTATTATTATTATTTGGGAACGGAAAATTTATGTATTTACCAAACGCGTTTGTTTTTTTTGTTGAGAACAAAATTTTTTGCGATTTAAACGCGTTTTTGTTCCCAAAAATCGTTGGGGAACAAAACGAGAAAAAGTGTTTGTTAAAAGTTGTTGGACGTTCTGCCTTAGTGTCTCCTTGCATGTTTTGGGGCAGTCTCTTGCCTATTTGCTGTCCTTTTTCAAATGTTTTATATTTTGGAACCTATAGAAGCTTTTCTGTGTGTGGTGGTTTGATCGGTGACACGAGTAGCGGTTTATCTTTTGGCATTCGGACGGGCGTCTTGTGTTGTGTGCGCCGGTGGCCCGCATTGATTCGACATGCAATGGTCGTAGTGACATTGGATTTGCTGGGTACAGAGTCGACAAATAATGACAGTAGACGTTCATGCATGGTTCGTGGTTGCACGTGCCTTCGGAGAAACAATGTGGTGTGCTCGATGTTCCTTATTATCAGAAAATTGAAGCATGCGAGTATGGAACCATGCTGAGGATTCGACTATTGCTTTAAGATGTCAAGTTTTGTGTTCTTCGATGCTGGAAGTGGTGATCGGAGTATGCTTCCCTTTATGTAGTTGAAGAGCATTCCACCAGACTGGTCCACAAAAAGGAAACAGAAAAATTTGTTCCAAACTAAAAGATCTGCGTCAGAAGCTAGATAAGCCAACTCGGGAGGTCAATAATGAAAACATCATCAAATGAGTTTTCAACAATGTGGTCGCATCGTTGTATCCAGCACGCATGATATCCCGTTTCTCCCAAATAGTAGATGATGATAGCATAAAAAGAATATCCAACTTTAAATTCGCAGTAAACCGAACAGTAGATAGGATATTAAAATATTCCGGGATTTCTTATCATGTCATATTCAGTCCTATCCCGATTAGAAATCTAGAAGACTAAATGCAGCCTTAGACGTAGAACAAAGTTGGACTCATGCTCTCGGAAATGAGAAGCCATTCACTGTGAACCCTCCATAGACACAAATGATCTGCCCCGTTATGTAAGAGGCCGCCGGCAAGCACAAGAAGGCCACTAACGACAACACCTCGTTTGGCTCTCTGATGCGACCGAGCGGCGTCCTTGCTATCACCTCCCTGACGAACTTCTCGTTATTAGATAGCTGTGAAGACATATGAGTTAACATCAGATCACGCGGCGAACATGATCAAGATCTACGCAGTGAACTATTTTCAAGCAGGAGAGAAAATTTAGAGCCATAGGGGATTGATTACAGGGTCGACTAGTGGAGTCTGAATAAACCAAGGTGCAATAGCGTTGCTTCTTATGTTGTCCTTGGCCCATTCGCATGCCAAGTTCTGGTTCATTGCTCCTGCCGATGAATTCGGCAAAGAAAAACGGAGGGATTAGCTTCTCACAAAAGTGCTCGGATAATTATTTATAATGACATTAGATTACCTTTGGTAGCCGAGTAAAGTGTGGCGCCTTCCACTGAAACAACGCTGGTGACGGATGACAAGAACACGATGCTTCCGGCTCCGGAGGCTTTGAGAAACGGATGCGCAAGCCAGCTCTGATGGTAAGCCGATTCGAAGTTTGTTGTCATGACAAAGGAAAAATCTTCCTCTGCGTAATCCACGGTCGGCGTTACGATGTTGGTTACGCCATTGTTCCCAAGAGTCCCAACGTTGTTTATCTACCACGTAAACCACTCCCAAGGAATTGAAAACCAAACAAAATCTATTGAAAATAGAACACAAATAGCGACCTTGTTATCCACGGGATCAAAGGCGACTCAGGCTTACTAGGATGTTGAGCTTGCCGTCGAAGAGGGAGGATGCGGTGGACATAAGCTTTTCTCGCTCCGATCTTGAGGAAACGTCGCAAGCCGAACCCGAGACTCGGAAACCCTTGCTCGACCAATGTTTCAAGCATTCATCAATTTCGGCTTCATTTCTGGAGCAGGTATGCACGGTCGCCCCAAGTCTCGCTAGTTCCTCAACAACGGCATGCCTAATCATGGTACAATAACTGCCACTATTTACCAACTAGTAAGCGCAGGCAAGAACGGATTAAGCTCTTTCCTTTTCCAGTAAAAAAATTTCCGAATGGCAACACCATTGTACATGTGATTGAACATGTATACTGCTCGGAAGATTTGGCTGCACTCACAAGTTGAAGTCAAACCCCATGATTTAAATTTTTGTTTGGGAAATCACACAGGACTTTCGGTATGGGCTAGTTTGCTAGTTTAATGAAGAAACGGTCGCGGCCCAGAGATTTTAGTCTCGATTCGTTCTGGTTGAGGTAAGAAATACCTCAATGCCAGGATCGCCTTGTCCGTGCACAATCCTATTATCACTCAAATTATGTTAGAGGAATTGGAATCGTGATCGAAAGTCATCAAATGCCTAAATCACGATGTATATTACCCTAACCTTAACCGAAACAGCTGGTCGACCGTGGAAACCAACGACATAAAAAAGAACAGAGAGAAAAAAAAAAGGAAGAAAGGGAGACCCGATTCCTTTGGTTCCACCCGGTGACGAGAGCGGTCATTCCCGGAAGCGACCACCGGTTGCCGTTGCCGTCATCCCCGCTGCTGCATCTGCTTGCAGTCCCGTTCCCCTCACGAGCCATTCTCTCTTTCTCTCTACTAAAATTTTGATTTTCGCCCGGAACTCCTCCCGCTTTTTTTGGGTCTAATGCGTCTCTCCAGCTGTCCACTGTGTTATACAAGTCTCTCACGCCACACGGGAACCAAGTCCCATACCTGGACAGTTATAATGCTAATAATAGTAATCTATACACATATCTAAACTATAGAGTAGGTGCAACGGGAGTAAGTAAGGTGGTGCTTTGATAAATCACAATTAAATGTCCCTCACGTTCATCTCGAGGTTCGTATCTGATGATGTTAAACTAAGTCCAGTGACGACAATTAGTCCAGCTAATCATCTTAGTAATTAATCCCCGCTTATCTCATCGACAAAAAAAAGAAAAAATGGAATAATCTCAAAATGTTGCATGCCTAACTTTTTTCTTATTTAGTGTCTTTTAATGCACCTAACATCTTTGTTTGTCGGTGTCTTTCATATTTGCTTGCTTGTAGATACGATGTTGTTTCGAGTATAATGCCGTCGTTCGTCGGTGTCTTTCAGCACACGTTAATTTCGTTTCACCCATCGGGTTCGAATTGATTTTCGGTTTATTTGAATCGAACATTTTGATTACCCACCGGTGGGTGGCTGCGTTGGTTGAGAACAACTCCTCGCATGATGGGTCGAGAGTTCAAAACCCGTGATCGCTAGCGTCTTAAGTGGGGGCCAGTGGTGGTGGGGTCCCGTGCTAGTCCCCCCGAGGTATAGGGGCCCGGCGCTCCTGGTGCCTACCGGGCGCCTGGGAGGGCCCGTGGTGGAGTCCTCGGTCATCAAAAAAAAAAAAAAAACATTTTGATGTTTATATTTTGCCTTTGATGTTTAAATTGTACTTGTACATGTACTCGTTAGTACCCCCAACAGTGTGAAAGTATATAGCTGAATAACACGACATCTAAGACCATGTTGTACCGATCAGAATTTCGGTTAGATATAAATTAAAATCAATCATGATTGCGATAAGAGAGATACACAGAATCGAAATTTAACAAAATCTTTTGAAATTTGTGATTAGTGATTCGAGAAATCCATAGAAAAAGGCTATAATAATAAAAAACCATCCTAGATAGGCTCTAAATATCCGTAATATGTTACCGAAATACACTAATCTGCTATGCTGAATCAAATGATCTCGCTTGGGAAAATTTGTAGAAGCTTGCACAGAAAGAGTGATGGAGTTAAGGACAGCTCAAAACGTTTGAAATCTCGCTTGGGGTGTTATAAATGATTTAGGCTTCGTATATCTCATGAAAAATTAATGACGTGAAAAATATTTTCTCAAAAAATAATAATTTATATCATTTACAAAAATATGAATAAAGGAATGATATTTCCATCATCCATGAAGATATGTAGAAATAAATTGTTGTCGGCAATAAAAATAATTTTCATTGACTAATTATTTCCGACAATATGAGCAATCATTTTTTGAAAATACTTTTCAAACCACTCATTTTTTTGAAAATACTTTTCAAACCACTCATTTTTTTGAAACATACGGAGCCTTAAAGTCAATTGGTTCTTACATTGTTATAACGCTATGTTCATGTCCAAACTCAGAGACTACCTAGTTATAGTTTGATGTGGCTGCCTGTATTGAGAAATCTCCTCTCTAGCATTTATACTTTAACTACATTCGGGTAAGAGCTGTTGGGGGTGTGGATAGAAAGGCACGGTCCCCGGGCGAGGTCGAGGCTCAAATACCTTTCTTGCCCCTGGCCTGCGTATACGTGAATAAATTTTAATATTTTCGATTCGATAGGTGAGAATTTTTTAATGTGTTCGCCTTCGTCGAATTTCTCTTATCTCTTCCCTACCCCTTAATTTTTCTATCCCCCAAGCGTTAATCTCCAATTGAAAGAATCCCAAAGGATATCATCATTCATAGTGTTCACTTTGTGACTACATTAAAATACTTCTGTACGTGTGACTCTATTTGTCACTCAGAGAATCCATTTGTTTATCTTGAAAAAAGTAGTGCTTTGTGTAACCTCACTGGACATTGAGGGTGCGCTTGTTTTCCGAAAAGTGAATGATTTGAAATATGTTTTCCTAAAATTAATCCCTCGTAACGCTTGATATAATTAGTCAATGAAAAATATTATCACTATTAAAAATTTATGTGGTGATAATATTTTCGTTGGAGATAAAAAAAATTTCATTCATTCATTTTTATCAAGGATATAAGCGATCGGTTTTAGAAAAATATTTTCCGAAGCAATCATTTTTCTTAGAACAAATAGAACCCGAAACTGTTCTCCCCTTCGTATAGCGGGTAAATAGTGGCAATATTAATCTATCGGTTAGACTTATTTTAGTTCGACTTTGTTAGCACAGCCGTGTTTGTTAGAGTAATTAGATATTAAACCACGTCTTAAGCTTAAACTTTTAGAACAATCGGTAGTGGCCTCACAAAATCTCACATCAACGGTGATAAACCCGTGTTTATGGCACGATGACAATAGTATTACATATAATTATTTTAACCAAAACTTTTCTAGGATTGTAAGTTGTACTATGAAGAATTTTCTAAAAACATTTGGAACTAAGAAAAAATATATGTAATGTATTTTATGTTTTTATCGTTTTTGTCCAATATTATTATATTATTGAAACGTATTTCTAAGCTATATTAGTGAGATGACTTAAAATATGCATTAAGAATATCTTTTGAACAAAATTTCCTAATAATTGAGATATCATTAAAAAGTTCAAAAACTACTTATTTAAATTATGACATTAGAAACGGATGAAATGTCCTGACTTGAATAATTGACAAGATAGGAAGAACATAGAAGACTCGAAATGTGTCCAATTAACATAGCATTAGCAAACACAATTTCGATACCAATGCAATTGCTATGAAAAATACTTTGTCAATTTCTGTCCAAATTTGACCCCAAAAAAAAAAATTCTGTCAAGAATTAACAATAAATTGCGCGTTGACTTTTATGGTTTATCGTTTAGGTATACAAACGTGATAAATATGTAAATCAAAGTATGTCTTCTTGCTTGAGAAAAGTTACATTCTCGTGTGGTGCACTGTAATATACGTTCTTTGTCGTTTCAGTCATTGCTTGTCAAGTGTGTAAATTTTACTTTTAGGCAATTGCATAAAAATGACGAAAAAATTCATTACAAGTAAAGGAAAAAAAAATAAAACCTTACAAGTGGGAATATAAAACGGGGACGTTGTCAAAAAATTCCTAAATCCATTATATTTTTTTCAATTCAGTCATAAACTTTTATATTTTGTCGATTCAGTCATAAACATTTTGTATTTGTGCCTTTTTTTGCGCCAATTTAATCCTAAAACTTTTGTATTTGTGTCAATTCTATCCATCTAACCAATTGATCTATCGGCGTTGACGGGACACTTTTTAATAATATTTTCATATTTTTTTCAATTTCTTTAATTTCTTTTTCTTATTTCTTGTTCTTCTTCTTCCTCCGACGCCTCTTCTCGAGCCTCTGTCTGTGCTTGCTTGCATCACTACCGACCTCCATCCTTGGCCGTCGTCGGCCACTACCGATGCCGACGACTATTACCAATCTCGCAATCGGCCAATTATAGCCATCACCACACTTTCATTGGTGGCCAAATCACTCAACAAGGCGACCAAAAATTATTCACCACACTTAAACCTTACCCGGAACTAGAGTTCTAACGATCATGTACAGCATAAAGAGGGGAAAGAAAGCTAATGCGATAGGAATCCGATCATAGACATCATCGGAAAAGCAAACAATGACTTCGGCTACATTAACATCCATGGTCGGCGGCGAGATTCCAAAGACATGCCATAAGACCTCAAGAAAAATATGGATTCAGGCTCGATTTCAATGAAAAATGAAGCAAAATGTTGGCCTATGTTGAATCTAATCATGGACGAACAACCAATTGCGCAAAGTCATATCCAGTATTCTAATTGCTCAGCCTCACCCACATCCGGCATGGCCTAACCTTCCCATCACCCAACCACGGCGCCCGGCGACGGTGGCGGGGGTCGGTGGCCGACGAGGTTCCTTGATGGAGGAAGAAGATGAACCCCAAAAAAAGGATAGGAAAAAAGGACAAAAATTAAATAATTCAAAAAAAATTAAAATATTATTAAAAATTGCCCCGTCAAGATACGTTGGTCAAAGTTGGTTGGATGAACTAAATTGACACAAATGCACAAGGTTTAGGACTAAATTGGCATAAAAAAATTTAGGACTAAATTGGCACAAATGCAAAAAGTTTACGATTGAATTGACAAAAGTGTAATAGGTTTAGGACTTTTTTGACAATTTTTCAATAAAGTGGGAGTAAGATACTCTCCCTTATATGTGGTCAACAAATTGTCAACTTACACATTTTAATGGGGAAATTTATCCAAAAATTCATAAACTTATTGCAGAATGGCCAATTCAATCCTAAACATTTCATTTCATTTCATTCAATTTTATCCTAAACTATTTAATCGTGCCAATTTAATCCTAAACCTATTAATAAATTAATAATTTAGTCCTTTCGGCTAATTTTGATCAAAAATCACTAATGTAATCGTGTCTAGTTAGCGTCGGCCGTCCTGTGTGGCACAATCGGCACCAACGTAGATAATTTTTTTAAATTTTTTTTCTAATTTTTTATTGATTTTTTTTTCCTTTCCTTTTATTTTCCTTTTTTCCTTCACATGATTGGCGGGCGGTTGGCCATTGGCCGAGGGCGAGCGACCTTCGCCAGCCACTATGCAAGAGCCAATGACTCCCGCCATCCCCAAGACGAGAGCCGCAACGCCCTTGATGTAGCCCGTGGGGCTTGAGAATACAACCATTCATGCGAAATCCTAAATATTCTAACATGGCAATAGTCACGATGCAAACACAATGGGAAATTCTATCCCAATAAGTAAGATATGCAAAATCTTAGCTATGTACAAATGAGAATACAGTTAGAATTGCAAATATGGATTTTCTAGATATGCAAATATTCAAAAGGCAATTTCTTCCTATGTGCAAAATCTCTAATTAATAAACATGCGATTCATGAACCATGAAAACATTTAATTTATGTAAAGAACCCTTCTATCGTAAGTTGTCTATTTCTTGAAATAATAGGAAAATGCATGCAAAAGAGTCCTTATTTTTATCACGTGAGATGCATCCGATAGATAAACCAATTAGGCCCTACTTCACATCCAAACCAGCCCAAGCACGCATCGCAGATTTCCACTCTCAAGAATTCTGTTTGATCCCTCGCATCATGTACTCCCGTTTTAATCGAATATAGCGAGCTATCACAAACCACATTCCCGAACGACATGTAGATAATTCGTAATCGCCTTCTAAAGGTACTCGCGATTTAGTGCAAAGACTATCAAATCGGAGAAGAGAAAAGACAAGTAGCGGAATCCGAATGTTGCTTGTATTCTCCCTGTTGCTCTGTTCTGTTTTTGGTTTTAGAGTCTCTTCACAATTCCACTGAATATACAAAGATCAACATCTAACTCTATGTTGGCCAAACATTACACAACAGCTCCCTCAGGATTTGCCTTTTCAAAGTGATTTTCCTTTCCTTCAGACCCAGAAAATTGGGCCTAATGAAGGAGCCCGAGTAACGAATGGGCCACGTGAAGTAGCCCAAAGTAACGAGTGGGCCTTCAACAGGATCAAGACTAGTGCGATGGGCCCTGAGGCTGAATTAAGATTTTACTTGGTTGGGGAACGGAAGGTTTTGTCCAAATCACGTGCGAGCGCACCAGCTGGCTGCTGCCAACACACGGGCGCTCCCTCCCTAATCCCTCCCCCCAAGTCCGCAAGAGGGGAAAAAAATATCAAGTGACGTGCAGATTTGGACACGTGGACCCACGCCCCACAATCGGATGCAAACATATTTATATTCCACTCTTTATTCTGCTTTTCTCGTCCGCCCTTCCCTCATCCCTCTCTCTCTCTCTCTCAAGCATCATTTTGCGAGAAACACACAGCGTCTCTCTCTCTCTCTCTCTCTCTCTCTCGAACCCTAGACGCTCCGGCCCTCCCTCTCCGTCCATGCCCGTGACCTCCGGGCTTCGCCGTTGATTCTCGCATCTCATCGCCGTCCGATCGATTCCCTCGGAGGAAGAAAAAGGTTGCTCCTTTTCCCCGGCGAATCTCAGCGAATCCAGAAATGGCGGCCGCCTCGATGACGAGCCCCGTCTACCTCCACGTCATCGAAGACGTCATCAGCAAGGTCCGGGATGAGTTCGTCAACAACGGCGGCCCTGGCGAGGAGGTCCTCAACGAGCTTCAAGGGGTAATTTTGATTCTCGCCCCCCTTCATCTGGATTTTGCGGAAGGAGTCCCCTTCGTTTCTAGTTTTTGATGCGACTGGGTTCTCATCTCAATTTGTTGGATTCTCGAGAGAATTACTCTGTTGTGTGATCTGCGAGCGTGGAATCCACGGGGTTTCGATTTAATTTTTGGGTTCTGGATGAATTGGATGCAGTGTTAGATCTGCCGAGCTTGTGTTTTACCTGATTTAGGGCTTCTAGTGTGCTTTCTTTCTCAATTTTTTTTTTTTGGGTGTAAAATTGGGTCTAATCACCGCGGAAAGTGTGCTTCTGCTCTTTTATGTGTCCAATCACCGTGGGGATTCTTGATTCTTGTTGAATTCGGAAACAACAGATTTGGGAGACGAAGATGATGCAAGCGGGTGCTGTTCTCGGTCCAGTGGACAGGTCAGCCGCCACGAAGCCTCCACCAGGTGGCGCAGCTGCTCCTGTTCATGATCTCAATGTGCCTTACGAGGGGCCAGAAGAGTACGAAACACCCACAACTGACATGCTCTTTCCTCCAGTGAGTTCAGTCCCTTGTCCACTCACACTGTGTCGTTTTACTCATTTTTTAAGTGACTTGGTCTGAATCTTGTGGTTGCTGCCATTTGATTGGGATTTCCTTGAGATGTAGACGCCAATGCAAACTCCCATTCCAACCCCGCTACCTGGGACTGTAGATAGCTCGGTGTACAACATTCCAACTGGATCTTCTGATTACCCTACTCCTTCAAATGACGGTGTTGGCAATTCTGGCGGCAATAGTGACATAAAAGCTGGGAGACCCAGCCCTTACATGGTATGGAAGTTTTATTTCCGATGACATAGAAAGATAAAATAGTTTTGTTGTCTTCTATACCATGCAACATACGATGCTTCTTGCTCTTGACAAATAACCATTGGTCTTCAATAATGCGAAACTGTCAGGTATTGCTTAAAAAAAAGGAAAAACAGATATTGAAACCCATTCCTGTGAGACTGAACAGTTATTTCTTATTTGGTATCTTACTGTTTTCAATTTTAGTACAAGTAATATCGAGTGATGGTTTGGTTGATTTGATGATGCTTGTTTACACAGTATCTTTTAAGAATGCCTTAGATGATTAGAGGAGGATAGTAATTTTAGTTGTTATGTGTTTTGATGTTAGATATACAAAGGCTCAAATGTTAAGCCATGTTGATATGGACAGTATAAACCTATCAGAACTGATATCAAATAGACGTTTAGGTTTGGTTTCAGAATTTCATTGATTGTCTACTGAAGTCAATGTTCATGCACTTGTTTTATGCTTAAAAGAATTTCCAATCTGCAACACGTGCTCTAGTGTTTAAGGGAGGATAGATTTTGCATCATTGAGAATGCCACATCTAGCCTACCTGGAGACAAGTCCATTATGAACTTTCCCCTTTGCAAACTGCCCTTTTTATGCAACTGCTATTCAAAACCTCGTCCAGTACAATCTCCGTAAGCAGATTTTTGTTTTGGCAGCATCCTCCCTCACCTTGGATGAATCAAAGGCCCCCTTGGGTGTCGATGTAAATGTTGGTGAGTAAAATCTTAGAGCTGCAACAAGTTTCAATCTAATTGTCCTATTGTAATTTCTCTTCTATCCTAATTTATGTAGCTTACATGGAGGCTAGAGAGGATGGGGACAGAGGAACTTCTAATCAGCCCCATACACAAGTAAGTTCCACCTCAAATTTTGCTCCAAATTGCGACTTTCACATAGCTTCCTGGATGTCTAGTGAGTGGTTTTCTTGCATAAAATGATGGTAGTATTATCACTAGAATTTTGAACAATGATATTGATGTTGACAAATTCTAGGATTTCTTCATGTCCTCTGGAAAGAGAAAACGTGAGGATTTTGTTCCCCGCTATCAGAATGGTGGATATATACCGCAGCAGGATGGAGCTGGAGATGCTGTATTCGAGGATTCACAGGTCTAATTTGATTTTCTTTGCACATATTGTTAGTGTGTGATCTTTAATTCTTGTGAAAATACGTAGATGTACTTATTGTTATTTGGTTTGGCTGATATTTTCAGCTCTATTTTGCTGAATATGGCCAATTGCTTATTCCAGTTTCTTTATTCTCTCAGTCGATTGAGAGAGAGATAAGACGGTCTTGTGAGTAAAGCAGATTTTGTATGTGCAATTGATGGAATCAGTTTAGCTGGTTGCTGTTGTAAGCAGTTTTTTGTTTTAGTGGTTTAAAGCTCTAGCAAAAAAAAAGCTGCAGTATCTAGATGTTGAGCAAGGAAAGTGACTATTGACGTGTGCTCAGTTCCCAAGGCATTGGAAATCCAGACCGGCTCAGAGAATCACTGGCGCTAGTGCGACATGCACACATTTTCTCTGGTCTTTTATGTTGCTATAATGCCATTTTCTCAGGCCTTGATACTTCATAGTCTCTATGAATATTTTTTGTAACCGAATGAGCCAGATGATTTTGAACCAGGGGGAGTTTTGGGAGTATAAACTTGTAGATCTGGTGTTTAAAGTTTGGTTATTGTTTTCTAGTTCAAGTGTTGAAGCTCAGTTTTTTATCCTGGGCCAACGTATGTGCTGTTTACCAGCTGCAGGATATTTGATCCTTTTCCTGGTGGATCTAGTTTCAGCATCTCTTTCGGAACTTTTGTAATTTGCTTAGTTGTATATTTGCTAACTCAGGTGCGATAAATTTCCAGATCACAGAGAAGACTACTGTTCTATCCTCTACAGACACCAGAAATAGGCAAATGCTGGCACATGTGGGAAGGCCACTGTCAAAGATACCTCAAGTAGATGGGCAAACTCCTGATCCTTATGACGAGATGCTTTCTACTCCCAATGTGAGTAACATTTAAGATATTAGAACACAGAATTGAATGCTTGATCCTCTCTTCTGCTTTGATAATAGAATTCTGAATTTTGCCTGTTCATGCGTTTCTCTTTTTCATGCTGTGGGAAGAAAGTTCCGTGGTTGCCTTCAGGATCCATGTGATGAGCACATATCTTGATAAACTATATGTAATCGCAGATTTTAGGAAGTCTTCATAAGGTGCAAGGGTATACCATTATCTGAGCTAAAAATCCAAATAACCACCCTCCTCCCCTCCCCCCACCAAAAAAAAAAAAAAAAACAAGAAGAACTTAAAAAAATTGTTATCCATACCGTGCCCTGCATTTAAGGCTGATTCAATTCGAGATGAGCAACTTTCGCAAGAAAAAGGGAGATAAGGAGCAATCTCACTGGTTGGTTCCCTTCTGATGTGTTTTCTTTTCTTGGCATTGCAGATTTACAATTATCAAGGAGTCGTGAATGAAGATTACAACATTGCTAGTACACCAGCTCCAAATGGTATTTGCGACTTTAGCAAGTTTATGACATTTGAGCCAGTCCTTTGGTGTCACTAGTGTATTGGAAGACTCGGATGATCTCCGTCTTGTTTTTCTTCAGACTTACAGGCAGCTACTCCTGCTATTGGAGTTCATAATGATGTTGGAGACGATGAAGATGAAGATGAGCCACCGTTGAATGAAAATGATGATGATGAGGATGATTTGGATGATGTAGATGAGGGAGAGGAGCTAAATACTCAGCACCTAGTTCTAGCTCAATTTGACAAGGTGACACTTGCTTCAGGATGACAATGATGATCTGCCTTGGAGCTATCATACTTTGTTTAGGTAGAAACTATGTTTTCAGTTTGTATTTTTGTGTGGATAGGTGACACGGACGAAGAGCAGGTGGAAGTGCACACTTAAGGATGGCATAATGCATATAAACAATAAGGATATCCTTTTCAATAAGGTCAGGTTCTAGAGATAATCGATTGCACTTTTCCGTGCTTCCTTTGTACTCTGTTCTTTTTTTCATCTTAAACGTGAACCCTCTGATGTCTTCTTTTATGTTGATTTCTGTCAGGCGACGGGAGAGTTCGACTTCTGATGATGTTCGGCTATTGTCAGTTCTGCTGTGTAGCAGGAATTTACTTGGAAGAGACCGATCGAGATATGTAATTGGTGTTACGTATTTCTCCCCCTTCTATCGATTATTATGTTTCTTAGGTGAGAGAGTGAGGGAAGCGAGGTTGAGGCCATCAAGCCTCAGTTGGATGGTTTGGCCAGTTGTACATAATGAAAGAGTTCTTATTCTATTTTTTTACCCTTATTGGCCTTTAAATGGACGGTCAAATTCACGACTCTTTTGGGAATTTTTCCATTTCCCTAATGAAGTGCGATCCCAGCATCTTATGTAACCTGTACTTTGGACTTTCCAAGGCTTTGTGCAGTCTGTTTCGATTGAATTGCTCTACCCTTGAATCATGGCCTTATGTTGGTCCTTCGGTAACTTTCTAGGGCACATCCGAGCGTTGAGCAAATTGGGTAGCATTATTTTGCAGCTCTCCTCCTTTTCCTTTCTTTCTTTGTTACTTAAAATCCTTCGTGCTTAAAAGGTCGGTATGGACATCAATTTATAGTTTTTATGGCTAACCTTAGATTTGGTTAAGTGTAATGTGTGATAACCCAAAGTGTATGGGCCTGGGCATACCATGTTGCAGAATCAATAAAGCTGAGCCACCAATTTAGGGAGACATCGTAAATCGCTGCCTGGAATTCAATCTCTTGTGAGCCTTCCGGCATATTTCCTCAGTTGCCCCTGTTCCATCAGCAAAACAAAACGCGGGAAAGATCAAATGAACGACTACTGCGGAGTGTCAGGACTAGCAATAGAAAGAAATGGGATCCATCTCGACCACCTGATGATTGATCTCACTAAATATGACTTGAGCGTCTTCCTTTTTTTTTTTTTTTTAAATAGAAGTCTGTTTTTGTCCTTAGTTTGCTTAACAAGAATGCTGAGGCCGATAATTAACCTACTCGTTATACCATATTCGTGGACAATCACCAATAATATAGTCATTGAGTTAGAATTAGGGGTAAGCGGTTTCAAGGTCGGGTCGGGTTCCATCCGGAACTCATCGATTAGAACCGGTTATCCAATTTTTGGAACTAAAAATCTATCACGTCTACCATGGAACCTAAAGCCTACCATGTCACAAGTTCCAAATTCGATTGCGAGGTCTCTATAAAATTCTACATGTATTCTTAATTGAACGATGATAATAAATTATCACTTCTCATGACCATCATCTGTTTCTACAATTCAATGATCATAACTCGGGAAAAGTTGTCAAAAAGTCCTAAACCTATTGTACTTTTGCCAATTCAATCCTAAATCTTTTAATTTTGTCAATTCAATTCTAATTTTTTTTTTCTTGTGCCAATTCGGTCCTAAACCTTTTGCATTTGTGCCAATTCAATTTATCCGATCAACTTTGGCCGGTGGCGATGACGCGAATATCGATCGATGCTTCGACGTGGACGCGCGCCGACGTAAATATTTTTTTATTAATATTTTAATATTCTTCAATTTATTTATTTTTTCCTTTTTTTTTTCTTTTCTTCTCGTTCCTTCTTTTCCCTCCTTTCTTCTTCCTCAAGCTGATTCTTTGGTGGCTAGGTCGACGAGGTCGACCTCACTAGCGCTAGGCGAGGCCGGCCATGGCAAGATGCGACCTCCCCCAAATCTAGCCTGGGCGAGGCCAGACCTAGGCGAGCACTAACCAACGAAGGCAACAGATCACAAAAATTAGAGCAAAAATTCTTGGTGAGGTCACTTGCGGACGAGCCTAGCCCAATCTCGAGGACGAAACCTCAAATCTTTGTGCACCCAATCCTTGCTCTTTGCCTTGGAGATTGCGAGGTTCGCCGTCCATGGCGAGGCCGCCATGGTTGGCCGACCTCACCTAGGCTAGATATGGGTGAGGTCGCGCCTTGCCATGGTCGGCCGTACCCGGCACCGCAAGGCTCGGCCTTGCTAGTGGCCGACAGCTGGACTAAGGGAGAAGAAAACAAAAGAGAAAAAGGAAAAATAAATAAATCAAAAAATATTAAAATATTAGTAAAAATGTCGACACCAGGTCGGCATCCACATCATCGTTTCGGCCAATGTTTGTCGGATGGATTGAATTTGCACAAATCAAAAGGTTTAGGATTAAATTGATAAAATTAAAAAGTTTAAGATTGAATTGCGAAAAGTGCCATAAGTTTTAAGATTTTTTTGACAATTTCACCGAACTCGGACTTAGGCACCTTTGGAATATGAAATTTTAACAAAGTAAAAGTTTTGCCATGAGTATCGCCGGGAAAAGAAAAATCGAACTACTTGGTTCCAAATTACACGTTCATCATCTGGACACCACTGGAATACTACTAGGATCGCGCGAAAATATAAAATAATAAAATCATAAAAGACTTGTTCCATATTACAAGTTCCAACATAAGATCCAGGTATGTTAGAGTTGGTTCCTCAATTTTGAAACCTAAAATCTATCCTATATACCTTAAAACTTGAAACCAGATAGATCTCCACCAGTTGAATTCTCTGGTTTCATATTCTATCTTAAAATCATGCTCACTTGATTCTCGTGGGTGCTGCCATGACTCAGGGCTAAGCCCTTGGCTTCTAAGTCTTCAATCTTTCCATCAATTCGTTGATGTGGGGACTGTTCCCAGATCTTTTCTCTTGCATGCTGGGAGCCCAGAGACTCAGTTTTTGTCTGCTTGTGATCGCATAATTGAAGATAAAATGGAGGGGCCCCGGTTCTTCTCGAGAGGCACACAAGTCCCATTCCAAAACCCCATCTTTAACGGCCTCCCGATTTATCGGCTTCGAGTCGTTAGAAAGTCTCCCCCCCTTTTTTCAGTGGCCAAGAAGCTTTGCGGGGATGAAGTTCGGGATATCTTGCTTCGTCTGGACATGACAATGGCCTCCAGGAGGTGCCACGTGTCCTCTCATCCAATCCCAATTTGTATGGACGTCGGAATCTCATAAAGCTCGTCGCTATAGCCCAAACTTCCCCACAACGCATCGAACGATAAAAGCCGCGCTCGGAAGCAGCAGTTACGAAGCTTCTTTACTAGCCCAAAAATGGCTGCCGCAATTTCAACTGTCGGAACTGTCAATGGGAAGCCGGTACTTCGCTTTCGTCCGATGTTCTCTATATGGTCGTTCGTTTTCTGTTCAGTTGCTGATGTTCCGTTGGTTTTCGGATTTGTCATTCTTTGATCTTTGATAGTTGGTTCTGTAAGAAGTATGAAATGGTCTTGCCTTGGAGAGAGATTCTATTCTAGTACCGTGGGGCTTATGTTGGCTTTTATGTGATGGAAGTCCATGTGCTGTGATGCAGTTGAGCTTCAACAACTCGAGCTCGGGCTTCTTGGGCAACGGCCTGAAGAAGGCGACCTCCAGGATCACCAACCCGAAGCCTTCGTCGCGGAGCTTGAGGGTCTGCGCCGAGATCGACGAGGAGAAGCAGACCGAGAAGGACAAATGGAAAGGCCTCGCTTACGACACTTCCGACGACCAGCAAGACATCACCAGAGGCAAGGGCATGGTCGATTCTCTGTTCCAGGCTCCTTCGGGAACCGGAACCCACTATGCCGTCATGAGCTCCTATGACTATATCAGCACCGGTCTTCGCCAGTAAGTAAATAAGCGATCGAAAAGACGGTTTTACGTGGTCATTTTTGATTCACGCAATCAGAAACAATGGTTGAATAATCGACCAAACTCAATAGTCATACGAACTGATTACGTATTGCCCTTGATTTAGATACAACCTGGATAATAACATGGATGGATTCTACATCGCTCCTGCTTTCATGGACAAGCTCGTTGTTCACGTCTCCAAGAACTTCATGACCTTGCCGAACATCAAGGTTAGATGCCCGAAAGTCCTGTGCCGAGAACAAACGTGTAGAAATTTGGTCCGACTAGTCTGAACTGAATGATGCGAATAATTAATCCGGTTCTCGATCAGGTTCCCCTGATATTAGGTATCTGGGGTGGAAAAGGTCAGGGAAAATCCTTCCAGTGCGAGCTCGTCTTCGCCAAAATGGGAATCAGGTGAGCTCTTCATCTGAAATCTGATCGAAGGACCTGGAACCCCCCATGCTTCATTAGGCTTGTTGTACCGTCCGTTTGCTCTGAATACTTGGTGATGAAATTTTCAGCCCCATCATGATGAGTGCTGGAGAGCTGGAAAGTGGAAATGCAGGAGAACCTGCAAAACTCATCCGGCAAAGATATCGTGAAGCGGCCGACATCATCAAGAAAGGGAAGATGTGCTGCCTCTTCATCAATGATCTTGATGCCGGTGCGGGAAGGATGGGTGGTACCACGCAGTACACGGTGAACAACCAAATGGTGAACGCTACACTCATGAATATTGCCGATAACCCGACCAACGTCCAGCTCCCCGGTATGTACAACAAGGAGGAGAATCCTCGTGTCCCTGTCATCGTCACGGGTAACGATTTCTCCACGTTGTACGCCCCCTCATCCGTGATGGTCGTATGGAGAAATTCTACTGGGCTCCCACTCGAGAGGACCGAATTGGTGTTTGCGGCGGTATCTTCAGGACTGACAATGTCGCCGACGAAGCCATCGTGAAGCTTGTTGACAGTTTCCCTGGTCAATCAATTGGTAAGCATGGTGTAGATCTCTGTATACCCTGCTAGTATTGCAAATTCAGTACAAACTTCAAATCTTCTTTGCAGACTTTTTCGGTGCTCTAAGAGCAAGAGTCTACGACGACGAGGTTAGGAAGTGGATATCCGGCGTGGGAGTCGACGGCGTCGGGAAGAAGCTCGTGAACTCCAAAGAGGGCCCCCGACTTTTGATCAGCCCAAAATGACTCTTGAGAAGCTGATTGAGTATGGCAACATGCTGGTGCAGGAACAAGAAAATGTGAAGAGAGTCCAATTGGCGGATAAGTACATGTCTGAGGCAGCTCTGGGAGATGCCAATGAAGATGCTATTAAGCAGGGATCTTTCTACGGTTAGAACCCCGGTATCCCTGAGGTTGTCTTTAATGGATAGCTGCGCTCTCTTTTACTTCAGTTTACAGGATTTTTGTTCAAGCGTCTCATGGGAACTATAACGCAGGCCAAGCAGCCCAACAAGTCAATCTTCCTGTTCCTGAAGGTTGCACTGACCCAGCTGCGTCAAACTTCGATCCAACAGCCAGGAGTGACAACGGTAGCTGCCTGTATTAGAAATCCACTGTTATCGTTAGGTTGAGATTGTCCTACATACGATATCGATAAGACCACTTCCTGTTTATGTTACTAGTTTTTTCAATGTGACATAATCTTCCTTCCTGTTCATATCACTATTTTTTTCATGTGACATATGCTTCCCATTCATTCTTGAGGATGATTTTGCTTTCCATATCTATTATCTTCTAGAGCATTGCACTCCCACTCATCAGGAATAAAGTTTCACGTTAATTTAATAGTGGGTTCAATTCCTAGCAGAATCGCTATAGACTAGAAAAGATTTTTACAATGCTATGCTCCAGGTGAAGATAGAACTTAAAAAGAACTGACTGGACAGAATCATTGACAGCCAAGTATGCACAAAGAGAGCATTATAAGGAGGTAGGAATTGTACATTCATGGGCCGCCGGTAAAGGGATGTTTCACTTGCAGTCAGTTCCGCTCGTCCGGAACATTGTTCTGCGGCTCAGTCCTCTTCAACTGTGGTCACATTAGCAAGCCTCAGCAAACAAAAGGGATAGATGAAGATTCAAAACAAACATGATTGTATGCTAGAAAACAAGGAGGCAAAACTACTGATCCAGTATTTCTTGTCCTGTACATCATATTACATGACAATCAAGCTCCAAACAGTTTTGCCTCTCTAAGATGTTTTCATAGGGCAAAATATCGAAAGGGAATCTTTCTTGAAAAACTATGAGGGGAGACAAGGACAGCCACTCACATGTTCTGACAGTTTGACACCTCCCACGATAAGGTTTCCATGTCCCAGAAAAGAAAATTCAGCACTTATCCACCTTCAGAGCTAAAGCCAACTAGAACCTGGCTCATTCTGAACTCTTCTATCGCACGAGTGCCCTTATTTCTGCAGCATCAATCCATTCGCATCCTGTCAGCAGAACATTGGATAGCAGAACATAAGTGGCGGGATCATCAGGATACAGTTCCAAAAGCTTCTTTGCGGATCGTAGAGCAATTTCCTTGTTGCCATGAATTCTGCAAGAGCTTAGTAGAGCTTTGTAGACCGAGGGACCTGGCTTCACTGGCATTCTATAGATGAATGCCTCTGCTTCTTCGAGATGTCCTGCTCGGCCAAAAAGATTGACAATAGTAGCATAATGCTCCGATTTTGGTGGCTCGAGCGAATCACTGCTCCTCATTATGGAAAAGCACTCAAGTCCCTTCTCAACCAAACCAGCATGACTACAAGCTGTCACCACAGCTAGGAAAGTGGTACTATCAGGTTTAACATCAGTTCTCCTCATTTGCTCAAATAACTCCACAGCTTCCCTGCCAAAACCATGGTGCGAATAGCCGGATAACAATGCGTTCCAGGATAAAACATCACGCTCTTCCATTGATGAGAAGACATTTTGTGCATCACCAAGTATGCCACTTCTAGCATACATAGAGACAAGTCCATTCTGAACGTACATGTGAGAAGAATGCCCGGATTTTAAAACTACAGCATGGATTTGCTTCCCCTCTTCAAGAGCAGAGCAAGAACCTACAGCTTTTAGGGAGCTTGCAAATGTGAAAAGTCTGTACAAACTCCAGCCTTCCTCATTTTGCAGTAACAGTTCACAGCTTCTTTTCCATCGTCAAGATAAGCATATCCGGCGGTCACCGCATTCCATGAGATTTGATCCCATGTTCTTATTCCCAAACAAACCTTGCGAAAGCCCTCCAAGCTACTGCTGCACTCAGAATAGACAGTCACGAGTGTGCTATATACATGTTGGACTCCATACCTTCCACGATCAAACCTACAGTGAACTTGCTTGCACCAATTCAAATGACCCGGGTTCAAAAACGAGCAGAGCAAACTGTTGTAAGTGACGTAATTTGGTCTAAGATCTTGACGCATCATCTCTCTCAGTAATATCATCGCCTCACTTGGCTGTTCGCTCTGCGCGTGCCCCCTAACCGTCGTCGTCCAGGTAATATCGTTTCCGCACGCCATCCGGTTAAAAACCCTCCTCGAATCTTCCGAGTTCGAGCATTTACTGTACATGTCAATCAGGGCAGTCCCAAAGACGACGTTACATCCAAACCCCGCTTTTAAACCCAGAGTATGCGTCTGTCTCCCAATATCTCCGTCTTTGAGCTGAGCACAAGCCACCAAAACAGAGGAACATATGGGGAGGAGATTTTCGAAACAAACCATGGCAATCGGCGACCGACGGAAGATAACCGGAGACAGAGTTTCGTGACCGCGCTTCTCACCCAGTTCGTCAACGGGTCGTTGGCGCGCAGATCCTACCGCACTTACCGTACATATCGACGAGAGCACTGCACAAATAGACGTTGAAGCGGACCCCATTTTGACGACGACGGAATGGAGCTGAGCCCCGCGTGAAGAACCCATTTGCGCAACAAGATATGGCTTGCTGCACGCAGGCGTTCGTAAAATTCTTGCCGTTCCGATGCTTTCCCAACCAGGGTTCCGACAGGTCATGGAAGCGGGTCCCGACTGTGAAGAGAATTCCTTCTTGTCTTCTGCGCAGGAGGGGCTGGGTTCTTGTTACGGTGGAGGGGAAAGAAGATGTCCCCTGTCGCCGTTCCTTCGATACAACAGGAAACCCGTCTTTTGCTCTAGAGTTCCTGCTGGCTTCACTACTTCACCTGATTACAGGAGCTCGAAAATCTCGACGTAGTTCCATTTCGAAAGATCTAGTTAATCAAACTAGTTAAGCTAGTTCGGATTATGGATTTATACAAGCAGGTCGCGACCCTCCATCTATAGCGGGCAAACTCAACGGCACAGTACATTGATTCAATCTTTAACAGAGGTGGATCATCATTTCTCGGTACGATCGCATCGAATGCACCTCGGGAATTGCAATTTCATTGCACGTGTGAAAAATTTTAGGGGATTGGTCTTGCATGTAACCCACGTGGTATCCAACAACACAATCGATCCCCGACAAGATCTTCCTGACAGCTCAAGGAGACGATGCCCCGCAATTTGAGTTCGTCGGCATCGAAAGTTTCGCGCTAATGGTATAAGTAGACACCACCAGAGCCTATAATTAAGGAAGGAAAGATTGCTGCAAGTTTGAAACAAATTTAACTTCTCAGACGATCTCACTTCGATTATCCTGATGGAAAGAAATGAGCAAATTACTAAAAAAAAATTAATCTTAATTTTATTGTAATTGTGTCAATTCGGTTCTAAATATTTTTTTTATCAATTCAGACTAAACTTTTTACATTTGTGTCAATTCAATCATTCCCGTCAATTTTATTGATATGGACGCCGACTATCCATCAATCGTCCTATGTGATACTACCAAGTGCTAAAGTTAAATATTTTTCATTTTTAAATTTTTTCCAATGTTTTTTTCATTTTTTTTTTTAATGGCCGATAGGAGGCCGCCACCACCGACCGTTTCCCAAATCTAACCATGGGTCGTGCCGCGGCGAGGGTTGCGACTCTCACCCAATGGGCGACAAAGGTCGCCGTGTCTCGATCGGTGGGCGATAGCCTTGTGTCGGATGTTACAAGAAAGAAACAAAAGGGAGGAAAAAAAAAGGACCAAAGAATTAAAAAAGTCAAAAATTCCAAGCCGCTTCGAGTCTTCCCATTGGATGGCTAACGTACATGCCATCAATTTCTTGTCAAAATTGACCGAAATGATTGAATAGATACGAATGCAAAAACAATGAAAACCGAACCGGCAAAAATAAGGTTTAGGTCTAAATTGGCATAATTACAATATACTTAGGACCTTTTTGGTAATTTTTTCAAAAAAATATATAGTTAATTAGGGTGCCTTCATTTTGCAGAAAATAAGCAATTCGGAAAATATTTTCCAAAAAATGATTACTTATATGGTTTAGAAGAATTAGTGAATAAAAAATATTTTCATTACCAATGACAATTTGTGCCTAACTATTTTCTTAAGCGATGAAAAAATATTTCATTCATTTATTTTTATGAGTGATAAAATCGATTATTTTTTGAAAAATGTTTTCCAAATCACTATTTTTCCGCAAAATGAATGTACCCTTAGGCTCCTTTTGTTTTACAGGAAATTTTTCCGAAAAAATATTTGTCCTCATTTTTTAGGGTTGGGAACTTGGGATTGCTTAGGAAAATGAAAAAACCTATCCTTACATTTAGAGAAATGATTCCTTTTTTATAAAATCGAAAAAAAATTCATAATCTGACTAAATATTTGTGCTTGGACTCAAAACTCTGTACTTGGGCACAAGAACTCTAACACTCGTTCTCGGGCTCTTCGCAATGGACCCATGTCTAGAGGCCGGGCCGAGTCCACTGGGTACCATCGAGGCCAAGATTGAGTCCAAAGAAGCCGTGCCCAAAGCCTCGATACCGAAGCTTGGGTCAACAAAGGTGGGGCTCGGGACACTAGCGCTCGTCCACAGAGGCCAAGCCTAAGACCCCGATATCGTTGCTTCGAACAAGTCCACAGAGGCTAGGCTCGAAACCTTGGTGCCTGTGCCCCAAGTTCCAACACCCGTGCCTCAATCTATGGAGGTCGAGCCCAAGCCCATAGAAGTTGGACTCGGGGCCCCATAACCCATGCTCGGATCCCCATCGCTAGAGCCCAAGTCCAAATCCATAAGGTTGGCCCAAGACGCTAATGCTAATGCCCAAATCTCATGCGCTCGAGCTCCGACCAATCGAGGTCGAGGCCCAAGACCCCAATGCCAATGCCGAGGTCCCCCATGCTCGAACTCAAGATCCCAATGCTATGCCCGGATCCCCTACCCCAAAGCCCAAGATGGGGTCTCAAAGCTCGAGCTCGAGTCCATTGAGGCTAGGCCTGGGACCCTTGTGCCCGTCTTCGAGTAGCCGCGCCCTAAACCAGGACCCCAATGCCCATGCCTAGTTCCTTGACTACTCGTGCTCAAGTCACTAATGTCCAAATAGTGTTTGTCGGCAAAAAGACACTTTTAATGCCAAAAATTATGTATGAAGATCACTTTGATGCCAAAAATTTTAATCGGATCACTTTAATGTCAAATTTTTTGAAAATGAATCACTTAAGTGTCAATTCCAATATTATTTGCCGGAAATCGGACGTGGCACTTTTTTTTATTAATATATAATGCTAACGTAGCTCAACGAAAGTCCACCGTGGCATTTTTTATCAAATTTAAATTTTTTATTTTAAAATAATTTGAAAAATAAGTTAAAAAAATTTAACCATGAGGCGAGGGCTAAAGCCTCGCCATTCTTCGCCTCACCATTGGCCAAGGGACAGGGGGGGCATGGCCAACAAGGGTCGTGTAGCCCCGGCCATGGGCCGGCAACCTTCGCCGTCGCAGACGAGGGCCTATAGATGGGCCACTAGTGGCGCCCTCAAACAGACTAGGGTGAGGGCCAGAACCCTCACCGGTTGGGTGAGGGTGCGACTGTTGGCGACCTGCGCGACCAACCGAGGCTCAAGAACCCCTCGGCCATACCCCACCCTCGCCGACAATGGCCAACGATGGTGGGGCAATGATGAGGGTTACATCAAGCCCTCACCACTTAATTTTTTTTTTTAGTTTTTTTCTAATTTTTTAACTTATTTCAATTTATTTTAAATAAAATTTTTATTTTAAAAAGTTTATGTTAATTTTTTTTTTTTAAAATCTATTTTTAATTTTTAATTTTTTTCTAAATTTTGAAGTCCGCATGGAACCCACGTGAACTTAATTTTTTTAAAAAAATACCAATTAAAATTCAAAAACTAATTAAAAATGCCACATATTGAGACTATCGGAATTTTTTGCCGGAGGCATCAAGTGATCATTTTTCTCCGACTTGGCACTAAAAGTGATCCGATTGAAACTTTTAAACACTAAAGTGACATCGTACACAACTTTTTGGCATCAAAAGTGTCCTTTTGCCGGTGTTTGTCGATTTAGAAAAGTCAAATGAGATTTTCCTTTCCAAACCAAGGAAAATACTTTCCAGTTATTTTTTAGATTTCAACCAAACACCAAAAATTTTGTCATTTCGCTGGAAAATGAGCTCCTAGAAAATATTTTCCAAAAATATAAAATTCTCCGTGAACAAACAGAGTCTTGAATATTATAAAGCTACCACCACAACACGGAAGGGAAGACAGCAAAAACACATAGAAAACAGTTTTCCAGCTCCCATTACTCAGAAAACTGCCCAGACAACATACTTCTAAGAATGCAAACAGAAAAGAAACAGCTTTTCATGAATTGGTTAAAATGAAATTTGAGCGCCAAAATTACTCCATAGTTGTACCTATTATTCACTGATCTTGGAGGACCTGCTCTTAATCTCCAACTCCCTCTTAGCCTTCATCACTGACCTTTGCCAATTTCAAAGATTATTGTAGCTACAACAGGTACCACAACATATCATACCTATACAAACACAGCATGAGCATCTGAATAAAATGAGTTGATCGATTACAGGCCTAATTCCTTTTTCAACCGAGCAAGAGTAGCTTCTATCTCATCAATATTTTCCTCAATGCTGCTTCCCTTGCTAGCTTCCTTTTCACTAGCATTTTGCGTACCTTCGGTCGGGGAACTTTTTGCGACCCATCATCATACTGATATGCTTCCACCTCTGAATCAGTTATGTTTAGCTCCTTCTCTAGAAACTCCACAAATTCTTCACCAATTTCCTTTAGAGCAACAAAATTCAAAGCATAAGGTCCGAGCCTCAAATCATGTCTCTCAAACCCCAAGGATAGAATACAGAAGAAATTTCGTTTTTCCAAATGTAGCAACATTTTAAAAGCAACTCTCACCGCCAATTCCTCCCACAAGCTCTTCGGCTTTCCCTGTGAAGATGCACTTGCATCCCAGTTACGAAATTCTTCTTGTAGATCTCTGAAGAAATCCTCTACCATGCGAAACAAGATGGTGAAAATTGAAGCAAAATTTCTAGATACAGGAAATGATATTGGTTGTTAGATTAGAAAGTAACAGGTAAGCCAAGAACTAGATGGCACTTGCAATGTCTCATAGAGAGAACTATCTACCTATCGTAATCTGAATATCCATGAAAAGGTTACCTGCAGCATAAACGGGGTTAAACATAAGAACAAACAAAATCTCCTAAACTAACAAACACTTGGAACCACATCAGAAAAGAAAATTTTCGCAAGACAGTCACATGCCAAGGTCGATCTAAAGTTGACGGAACTAAAGAAAAGGTAGAACCAAGCTGAAGGACAAGTGAGATGTACTCCCAAAGTATTTTTTTTCAATAAGAATTTGCAAGGGCAATACACAATTTACATTATACTAAGTCACATATCCATGCGGCCTCTGCAATAAGTTTCTACTGCATTATATCCAGACATTAACCGAGAAATTACATTACTAATGATGGTCAAGAAAGAACCTACTACTTCATTCATTGAAAAAAATATTCCCTTTCCAAGATGGTCCAGATCTTAGGATGTCATTTTGGTCAAAACAAGCTAAACCCACCAAAGGCTTGAAAGGACACTGTATAATGCACAAATTAATGACTGCAGCTTATTATTGCTTTTACCAAGTCCATAGAAGTTTTCATCTAGGGTGCTCCTATCCTCAGTGGAGTATGAAAACCCAGATGCACGATTTCCAGTGTTGTATCTCCTCTTGGAATCCGAAGCACGAGAATTAAGGAGAGCATTGTATGCATGTTTAATCCTCATGAATTTCTCCTGTGCATTTGCCTGAGATATGAGACATTTTGACATATAAGATAATTAAATTTTAGCCGACAGCAATTTGAGAAAGGAAACTACATCGCATTGCAAATAACCACTTTTTGTGGAATTAATCATGACATTCTATTAGAAGGAAATGAAGTGACTCTGTATAATTAGAAACCACATTCATCATGCCAAATGCAGTGCTACTAAATGATGTACCCACACCCATGAACTGCACTATAAGTTTTTCCAATTTTATCGACCATTACTTGACAGAGGCTGCTATTACAACAAAGATCTTGAAAGGACATAGCTATGATAGGAATATTCTGCAGATAAAATAAAAATAAAAATAAAAGCTCTAAGCCTTTTTAGTTACTTAAAGGTCTCAAAGGAGCAAATGTCCAAACGAGATGAGGAATGACCCAATTGCAATCATGTACGACCATTAAAAACATTACATTCTCAACATGTATTGCTGATGCAATCAATGGATGGTGACAGAATTCAAAGTAAGCACAGATGAAAATATAGGTCCTACTGAAAGTCCTTATGTCAACCAATTTTCTATGTGGTTCTCTAGCAACTGCATCTGCATTTCCCAAGACGTTTTTAAGGACCCAGACCAAGAGCAAATTGAACTACCCCTGCCTTGCGACAATCATGATCCAAATGTCCCTTTCTTTATCATGCATGGTAGCAATTGGCATTACCAAGGGATATTAAGTGTAGACTAACAATAGACAACTACTGTAACAAAATATTCCTCGAAGGATAATAAATGCATCTGTCCAAAGCCATTAAACTTGCAGTCTGTAAGTGTGATCGCCTAAAGAAGAGGCAAACTGTGTGAACAGCTCAATCACTGACAACAAGACTATTTCCACTTGACCAGTCGACAATTCCACCACAGCAATCGAAGATAAGGTCCTTTACCATGTTTCAAATGCCCATATAAGATGGCGCTAAACAAATGCAAGACAATGTGAATAGTCCCAAACCCTAATGTTCTAGGACCCTACGTAACTACTGTATATAGCTCGTTTGATAGAACTGAAAGACGAGTTCTGAAAATTTAAACACTAAATAGTAAGTGCTGAAGTTTTTAAGCACTGAAAATAAAAGTTAAAAGTTGTTTGATAACACGTGAAAATTAAATTTTAACTTTTTCCTTGTTTTCCTACCAAAGTTGCATTATTGAGTATTTTTGAAAAGTTTTGAGAATATAATTGGTAAGATCTTAGTTTTCATCGCATATTTTATCACTTACCCAATTAACTACACAATGTTTACGCATCACATTAAGTGACTTTTAACTTAAATCAATTAATTAGATTGTGTGTAGTTAGTAGTTATCAAACACACTTACTGACTTAAGTGCTAATGGAGTGATATTTTCATCACTTAATGTGGTTGAACAAACCCATCTCTATGTAGCAAATGGAATGGTATTTGGTTGAAGATATTCATCTTGACGTAAACATTTTGCACTAACAAGCCTGAGAACACACTAAATGCAACAATGCACAGCGAGAATCTCAATATTCCTCGGTCACTTGTCTAGATTCACAGAGTGTGAAGTCTTCCAGAACAAGTAGTCAGGCTCAAAGAGATTCAAATAACTTTACACACTGCAACAACCTCATCAGGATCCATGAGCCTACCAGTTCTAGTGCCTAAAATCAGAACACTCCGTTGACATCTTCACCATTGAAGCACAAAAACAGTTCACCTAATCCAAACATTTGTTCAGGCTGAATTCCAAAAGTCAAATAACTTTAACCAGTCCGCAGTGACCACGAAACTAGGTCATAGAGATGACAGATCAATGAAAAGGGTCAGAATAAAGCAGGCTTTAGTGCTTCCCCGACTTAAAGATGCGATTCTTCAAATGTCTCGTGAAGGAGAAAATCCATCAATTTTCATGATCTGTTTGTGGGTAACATTAGAAGCATCAATGCAGACTAGCTTCCGACTTTAGATCGAATGGAAGATACCCATGATTCAAATAGATTCCACCAAATGGCAAAACAACAACTTTAGATCGAATGGAAGATACCCATGATTCAAATAGATTCCACCAAACGGCAAAAAAAAAAAAAACCACCCAAAGCTACAAAGTTTCTGTAATCTTGATTTCTTCTAGCCATCTATCAACATTTAAAGGATCAACACTTGTCTGCAAGAGCCATAGAGAGTCTCGTGCCAGACTGCTAGTGGGCCATATTCCCCCCCGAGTAAGTCTATCACAGCCTATCAGGTACAGCTTTCCAGTTTTTTCGGGACTACGCAAGTATACTTACAAGGTATTGAGCAAAAGACCTACCAGCTGCAGGGCCTACACAGCTTCCCAACCAGATTCAAGGTATTGCAACTCTAAAACCAAACACACGGAACAACACAAGTAACTGCAACAGCTACAGTACAACCATTTATCTACAACCAATGAAATTTTAATATGTCAATGAACCAGCACTGAATATCTACAATTACATTAGAGAGCTAATTTGAACCCACAAACATCGACACGGTTCATCTCGAGCAAAACACACCAAATTGTCTGGTAAAATCAAGGCCATCATGGAGACACCGCTCATACCTCTTTGTTGACATCAGGGTGATACTTCAGAGCGAGCTTCCGATAAGCCCTCTTGATTTCATCGGGAGTCGCAGAGGGAGACACTCCCAGAACTTCGTACGGAGATTCTCTTCGGCTCGCTCTCAAGAGGGTACGCGTATTCGCCCGCCGACCCTTCTTCCGATTCCCCTCGCCCGGCCAAACAAGCGACTGTTGAGTGGACACGAGAGGGCCAAAGACACGTCCATGGCTGTGTCTGTAACAAAGGTATCGATCCGGTTGACTTTGAAGATGGAGAGGGGAAGAGCAAGGAAAATCTGCGGTGGAAGCGAAGTGCGAGCAGCGACAGGCTTGAAGTTTCGGAGGCGAAGCTAATCCATGATGCATGTTCCTCAAGCGAGGTTCGTGTGTGGATCTCATGCCATAGAGAACAAAGGGAAAAAAAATGGAATCTTTGCTCGAGACGGGTCTGCTCGAGTACAAATCAGCCTGTTGTCATAAAACCGATCCAATCTGCACAATCAACAGCCTTAGATTCTTAGCTAGAGAGACCAACAGTGTCAGCCGTTGGATTGCATATGCCCATGTAAGATGAGATGATCCAATAACATACTCCGATTTATGTACATTGAGATTGAAAGCATCGGCTCCGAGATTGAAAGGATCGGCTCCGTCCGATCCTAGGAGAGGTGTTTCTGTTTATCGCAGAGGTATCATAGGGCTAGCTTATTTATAGGGCTACGTTTTTCTCGATCCTTGACGGGCGAAATTCTTCCGATCACTCTCCCGATTGGCTTGTAATAAACGTACTCATGTCCATACCTCGCCTGACCACATCGATATCGTGACCGCCTCTCTCCACTGTGCCCTCTCGCTCCATAGCCATGCCCCGCCTTTCGTTGAACTCTCTCTCTTCCTTAGGCCGCTCAATGAACCTGGCTAGGGAGTAGCCCGCGCAACTAATGCCTCTTCTATGATTGCGGGGTCACCGCATGAAATAGCTAGCCTGGCCTCGAGTTGCCTCAAAATTTGGCGTCACGTCTTCTTGCGGCCTAACTAAGCAACATGCGAGGGGGGAAGGGGGGGGATGGGCAAACCACAACTCGAGGGTGTACAGTGGCGCAACGACTACACATAAAGGGGAAGAGAGATGTTTGGTTAGGTCTAAAATAAACTAAATTTAATAATTGATACTGATATATGTTGAGATGTAGTTCATTTTCTCTATAGATGTAAAATCACATGAGTCCCGCTCCACGGGGAGGGAGCGAGGATCCAGGGAGGCTGCCTCTATTGGGATCGCGAGACAGCGCCCCCAAGCGATCGGATGACTTTTATAGATTGAGCCCATATTATTTCACTAGTAATTTGGATTTAGATTCATGAATTGTTAGTACTATATATACTTTATTTCGTTTATATTTATTTTTGTCGACTTTTTCGTTTATAATTGAGTGATGTAACGAGAAATGCGATGTATTAATAATAGTTGAATCCTCCGTTAGGCATAACCCTAATTTAAGGGTGAATTTAGATATAAAAAAATTTGTGTCTCGATTCTCTTTTTTCAATTTTAGGCTTTACTTTTGTGGTTTGCAGGTCGTATCCCAATAATAGGGAGTTGGATTAGTTGTTATAAAAGATTTTGAAATCATTTCGCGCGTTAAGTTCAAAACACCGTGAAGAAGATGAAACAGTGTTTGTAAACTAACTTCGCAATGAGGATAAAGTATCTTCTATCAACAAAAACATAAAGAGAATAAAAGCTAAGCGAATTTACAGTGGTTCGACTTTTCTACTAGCCTAGGCCTCCTCCACCCTCCCAACCGTCTAAACCGTACGATCTTTAACAGTGCTTACGCAAGAAGTTATCTCTCCACAGGGCACAGCCGCGCGCTTGCACTTGCACACTTGCACAAGCATGACTCCTCCTCTGAGTCCTCTCAACGCACCGCACTCAAATTTTGCCTTTTGGACCGGAATATGAAGATGCATGTGAACCGAACCGCCAGCTTTGATGCTGTGAGACCGGTTCAGGGCGGTGCCATTTTTTTTATGTCTTTCAGTTTCTTCACCAAGCGCCCTGTACGAAAAGAGAACCTGCGGGGAACTCCATCGATCAACCGTTCGTATCACTCTTCTTTTGATGCCTGTGCCGAGCTGATTGATGCTTGTGCTCGTAATCGAGCACTACGCTCGGGAAAAGCCCTTCATGCCCATTTGATCGTTACTGGTCTTTGTACTACCGCTCACATTGCCTCCAAAGTTATCGGCTTCTACACAGACTGTGGAAGCACAGTTGATGCCCGACGTGTGTTCGATGAAATTCCTGAATCAGATGTTCGCCGTTGGACCGTCCTCCTTGGTGCCTTTGCTCGGCGCGGCTACCATCAGGAGACTTTACATTTGTTCCTCGAGATGAGGAGGGAGGGGATGGAGCCCAACAGTTTTGTGTTTCCCAGCATCCTCAAAGTCTGTGGCCAACTCTCAGATCGACGAGCCGGAGAGAATGTGCACGCTTTGGTTCTGAAACTTTCTGTCGAAGACGATTTGTTCATCAACTCCGCGTTGATTGATATGTACTCGAAATGTGGGCACATTGAAAAGGCACGCAAAGTATTTGATATGATGGTAGAGAAAGATTTGGTCACATTCAATGCTATGGTTTCAGGTTATGCTCGAAATGGTTTTGCAAGAGAGGCAATTGGATTGGTAGAGAACATGAAGTTTTGGGGTCTGAAGCCAGATGTTGTAACCTGGAACACACTGATTAATGGGTTTTCGCAGAAGGGTGATCCTCTGGCTGTTCGAGACCTGCTCAAATCGATGAGCTTTGCTGGTATTGAACCGGATGTGGTGTCTTGGACCTCTATTATATCTGGACTCGTACAGAGTTCCAAAAACGAAGATGCTTTTAAGACATTCAAGGAGATGATGGCTTGCAGGGTTTACCCCAATTCGGCCACCATTAGTAGTCTCTTGCCTGCTTGTGCTACATCTGCCAATGTGAGGCTTGGGAAGGAAATGCATGGTTATGCAGTTGTGCTTGGAATGGAGAACGATATCTTTGTGAGAAGCGCTCTTCTTGACATGTATGCGAAATGTGGTCTTATAACCGAAGCTAAGTTGTTATTCTCTGACATGTCTGAAAAGAATGCAGTCTCTTGGAATTCCATGATATTTGGGTTGGCTAGCCATGGTTATTGTAACGAAGCAATTGAAACATTTGCTCAGATGGAGAAGGAGGATAGTAAGAGGGTTGATCACCTGACCTTCATGGCAGCTCTCACTGCTTGTAGTCATGGAGGTATGATTGAACTTGGAAAGAGTTTGTTCCACAAGATGCAGCAAGCTTACAAGATAGAGCCAAGGCTCGAGCATTATGCTTGCATAGTGGATCTTCTTGGTCGAGCTGGAAAACTATCAGAAGCTTACGTCTTTATTGAGGCAATGCCTGTGGAGCCTGATTTGTTCGTGTGGGGAGCCCTACTAGGGGCATGTAGGAACCACGGGAACTTGGAACTTGCAGAAGTAGCGGCTCGGCATCTTTCAAGGCTTGAGCCTGGAAATGCAGGGAATAGTATGTTGCTGTCTGAATTATATGCCAATGCCAGTAATAATTGGAATGCAAGGTTGAGAATGAAAAGAAGAAAACTGATCAAGTTTCTTGGTTCTAGTTGGATAGAGTCTGTCTGATACTTAGACACAGCTTGAAGTGAATGCTATTATTCTATCTTCATCCTGAGGAATGAAAAAGTTTACTCTTGCACACTAAAACTAGTGCAATTACAATCAGTTACAACTCAGTACAGGACTACTGTGGAGGATCAGAAGATGAGCAGAGATAATTGGTGATTCCATGGGATGGTTCATATAAGTGCGACCATTTGACTGGGGAGATAGGGCAACTGAGACCTTGCCAAGAAAAAAGATAGATCAATTGCAGTGAGAGCCACATTTCTGGTATCTATCTCAAAAATCCTAGTTGACAGTTGACGCTACCGACTGGTAACTAGATTTGACATGCCCCGCTGGTTCGTGAAGGAAGGATTGCCATTGAGCCATGTCTTAGGGTTTGACAGGAGTGTAAATGTGGAACCTGTTTGATAATTGCAACAAATGGGTCAAAAAAGAGAAATAACTTTGAGTCCAATTCTCCAAACCCTATTTTATGCCCATGAAGACGCATCTCAGCGCACTTTCCTCAGCCAATTTCTCATTTTTGCTGCAGCTTGTGCTAAATAAAAGAAGAGGAAAAGAAGTGAGAAGAGAGGGAAAGAGAAAAGAAAGAAACCAAGAGAAAGAGGAAGGGTTTTGGTTTGGCAAGCCACAAACAACTCGACACGCCAAATCAAGGTCGTTTCGAAGAGCTAGGTAAGAATTCCAAGTCTTGATTTATTTATTTGGAGATAATTTCTTAGTACAGATGTAATTTTGGATCGTGTTGAATTTTGAGTTGCTGGGTTGGTTCTTGAGATTTGTGAATTGAGAAATCATGTTATAAAGAAATTTTGGGGTGTCGTGGACGTGTAAATTTCATGGAAGTTGATTTGAGTGTACAGTTTGGTCACAGTGAAATTTTAAAGTTTGTTGCGCCAAATTTGAATTACTGTGTTTGGCGCTAGTTTTGCCGGTCTCTGGCCATCTTTTAGTGTGTCAAATTAATGTCCCAATGACTCCGGATCAACTTGAAACGAGTTTCGGTAGAGCCCAAATGAATACTTTTAAATTCGGTGCACAAGCTATTGCAGTACAATGGACAATAGTAGTTGTTCTGCTTTGGGTGAGCTTTTTGTTGGTTGTTAGAGTGGCTTTGTCACCAAAATTTGATTTTGATATACATTTGTCACTCAATAAATACGACATAGATTTTTTTTCGCTCGAGCTAGTTCACATTTTCAAGTGAGTGGTACTTATTTTTCAAGGATTTGTGAAGCCATGTCTTGAAAATGATAGAAAAGAGGGATTACACGGTATGATTTATATCAAAAAGGGAAAAAGAAATGCTTTAATGTGCCACTTCACATAACCAAAAGGGTATGATCTAGCTTGATGCAAGAGAAAGGTAATAAGTTTGGTTTGTGTTCCGATTTATGAAATGGATTTTGGACGGGTTTTGTGAGTTGTTGGAAAATGAGATTGTGGTTTTATATGCCCTTTGTTGCTATGTGCTGAAACCATTGAGGGGCTGTGTATGCATAATGTCTCCAGACACCTGTTTGGGCCAAGACATCGGTTGATATAGGTGGAGACTTACTCCAAGAGAGTAATTTTGGTAGACCTTGTCACGGCACCTTAAATCTGACCATATTTGATATTGAGCACTATGTTCATTGATGAACTAGATCATTGATGTTTGCTTTAATATTGTTGATCAAATAAGTATTTTTGAAGTGATATAACTCATCTTTGATCTTGTACCATTATATCCGTGTATTATGTACTAGATTTAGATAAATGTGTTCTAACACTATTTGTAAATGTCTAAAGTAAATGCTCAATGTGCGTAGAAGAGATTTATACTACTTGCTAAGCAGTGATTTGCTAATATCATTCAGATCAATTCTTTTGCAAGTTTTTACAGGAATCAAACGATAGCTATACCAACGGGTTTTTGAATTACAGTTAGCCACTGAAGATGTATGTATTCTTTTTTGTGGACTATAAAACTCAACCTGTGACCAGCTTGCTGTTTTGTCAATTTTGTAGATGAAATATATAAATATTAATGTTGGTTATGTATATAGGAAAACGGACGTGTCATTTCCCCTATACTTGGAGGGGATGTGCGAGGCATGCGACGAGAAAGATCCGCCTTAATTACCCATTTCCGACGATTAATCAACAATATGGCGAGCTGACATCTGATACCGAAGATTTGAAGACATGTTAAATTAGAAGCATGCCTCTAAAACTAGCTAGAGTCAAACAACTGAACAATTGTCCCTTTTTCAGTCTTTTATCAGCTAGAGGATATTATACTTCCCCTCTCTTTGACCTGCTTCACAGTAGGAGTTCCAGCAGGCAGCTCCCTCTTGGGACTTCATTATTTCCCTTCTGAAACAATAATCACCAGTGAGAATGCTTGCGTGACAATAATGCTGGAAAGGAGGTTAAAGGAATCTAGGAGAAGCTCTTCCACTGGATAGAAAGTCCGAACAGCTTTGAATAGGTAATCTGCGTCGACATCATGGTCCAGCTCACAGCTCCTCCTCCTCTTGCACTCTTTCGGTTGCACAGGGAAATGACCTCTGAAGCAAAATGACAAGATCAGTGTCAGTGACTCAGTATGTAAGTGGGAGAGCACCACATGTATAAGTTCTCAAGCCACCCAGTTCCGGCTCAGTGCCTCTAGCACTGACATAAGATGCGAATTCTCAATGAGACCCCGTCACCACAAGGTAAGAGAAGTGTCTATTGAAGTTGTAGGCTTCTTCCGTTATCCGTAACGTGCTTCTTCAAATGATGTGGAACCAACTCTTCCGACAATCAAGCTAAGGTTGGAGTAGAGATCTCTACGCAAGATTGAGTGGGGGCGAGACCATGCAGCTTCTTCCTTTTCTCCCAGTAGCAAGTCAACTAGTGAAGGTGGCTTAAGTAAATTCGACCTATAGAGTATCATTCTCAGAAGCGGGCGATAAAGTCAGACAAGATACGGGCATTAGGTACAGTAAATGCCAGCATTTTTCAGTTGTGAACATTATGGCAGCTTCCTCCATACAAGAAGCACTTTGATGAACAGTCCAAACTAGGACATCAATATAAGCAGGAGTGTTGCAAGTTTCAACCGCCCTACGCAAATATATTTACTACCAGTCTATAGCAGCAATTAGAAGAACTTCTATATTAATCGTTTTGGCCAGAACAAAGACTCTACCTTGGCAAATAAATTGGTTTTTTCGAGAAGGATTGAAGCAAGTACCAAAATTTTCATGATCAAATAAGCCCACATGACTTCAGATGAGGAGGCATCATCGTCTCCTAACCCAAAATGTCAGAGCAGAATGATGAAAGTTCAGCGCAATTCAGTTCTCTGCTCGACTTTTAACAAGCGAACAAGCAAAAGCCACGATGCCACTCCATTGTCGATGTCCTATCTGTATCCGCCGGCCCTCCTCCATCACTCATGCCATGTGAATAAGAGGCTTAAACAGGCCACCGTGGCCCCCTTCCTCTTTCTCTAGTACCAAAAGAGAGAACCCACTTTTCCTAACATGCCAAAGATTTTTCTTGACTCATTTCTAACCCACAAATTCTCACTCCACTCCAAAGGGCAGTCACAGTTCTATATATATAAACAACGACAAACGGAGTCAACCCTGAACGTGTATAAGTTACTTTAAGCAATGGAAAAGACAAATTATGGAAAAGAATCGCAAGTTCCACTTCTCTGTAAAGAAAGCACTACAATCACGCTGCAAAACAGAGCAAGTAGATGGGCCACGATCATTAGCAATGGCAAAATTTGATGGTCACAGGGAATAACTGGTGAAAGCAAGAATCTCACCTCAAACCATCAGCGCCATATAGTTCAGGAATACAATCACTTATCGTTAGGACCGGAGTTTGGATATGATACAACCGATCCGCATCTATTTCCCGACCAGTCCATCTGCGGTAACATGTAGGGATTCGACTGAAACCCCTGCTGATTACCCATTTGCATCCCCATATGCCCATAAACAGGCATTGGCATATGAGGCGGCACGCCATATGGCATCGGCATGGGCATAGGCATCGCCGCGTGCCCGTTCCCATGCCCACCTCCACCTCCGGTGGTCTCGTGCAAGCTCTGCGGCACTGGGGTCGACGCGAAGAGCGGATCCGTTGAGGACGGGCCCTCACTGGACAGCCCCTGCATCCTCTTTAAATAAAGCCTGTACTTCTGCAAGTGACTGGCGACGTTCTCGCGGGTCAATCCCTCGACATTCATCAGCTGCATTATTGTCTTCGGCACCGCGTTCTTAATCCCTAGGTGCGCCACCACTTCCACGAACCGCTTGTGCAATTGAGGCGTCCAGACCAGCCGCGGCCTCTTCATCGCCTTCGCCGACGGGTCCTCCACCGAATTATCCGTCCTCATAGCCGAATCCGCCTCCTCGGCGGAGTCAATCTTCCTCATCTTCCTCGAATCGGAGCCGTCCGCGTCCGTCTCGTCGGCGGCCATCGGGTCGCGATCCTCCACGAAGGACTTGAACTCGTTGTTCGACGAGAACCCCTGGGACAGCGTCCGGTGGCCGCGCAGGCCCGCCAGCGTGTTCTCCGACGCCCGGCTGACGTCGAGGAGGGTCCTGGACGGCTCCGGCGTGATGCTGAACGCGGACGCAAGCTCCGGCGAGATCAGCGGCTGCGAGAGCGGCGCCAGATCGTCGGCGCTCGGGAGGCCGGCCTCCCACTCGGAAACCCGATCGTCGCCGCCATCGACGCCGCCGTGTTCGCTCGTCTTTACTTCCTCGCCCATATCCACGTCCCCCCGCTGCCGTCACGAAGAAGCTCGAGCTCTGAGGTTGAGCCTGAAACGGCGGAATCCGAGCCGAAACTATGGATGGATGCTCCGTGTATCGTTTGGCTCTGAGATCCGAGAGAGAGAACTGATCGGGAGCGAGAGAGAAGATGTAGAAAAGCGAAAGATATTTCGTCTGAAAAAGGAGAGAGATTTCACAAATTTATTGTAAAATATTATTTTTTGCTCTTTTTGCAGGAAAAAGTGCAATGTCCGATTCCAGATCAGTACCCTCATCCGTGCCGACGTGGACAACTGGCGCAGATATTTTAGACCCCCTCTCGCCCTCCTCGCCACTCTCGGCCGCACTCGCTCCCTCCGCCCTCCGCGTGTCCCCATGATCCGATCGGATCGCGCCACGTAAGCGCGCCTCTTCATTAAGCGACGGGAGGGTCCAATACCCGAGTTTGCCCCGGAGGGAGGTACGAAAGGGCATCTTAAAGTCGCGTGCCATTCGCGGCGAGTGGCCACGCAAGCGAAGTGCGTTGCGCTTTTGGAGGGCTTTTTGGGTAATTAGTTGTTTGATTTTTTTAATATTGTCTCGGCGGTTCGACCAATGGCGGAAGTGGGGATGTTGGTGGACAGCTGGCTCGTGGTACGTGGGAGGTTCTAGAGAAAGCAAGAAACACGTGCGGGAGAGCCGGATAAAAATATTGCGCGAGTTATATAAAGCACGCAAGCGGGCGGGTACGCTTATCACCGAAGACAAAGACTTAATCATGGGATTCAAAAATTGAACTTTGGACCATTGTAGCATAGACAAAGATAAGGTAGCAGACTGAATTGTAAAATCTCATCGATGTGGATCCTTACCTTCTTACCTCACAGTTGATTGCTCCATCCTCCCCATGCCCTATGAAGTTTACCTTGCTCGAATCTCGTTTCATGTATTCAAAATCGTCGAGTAAGTAATGCAAGCCAAATTTTACCTAAGGGTGTGTTTGATTTCTGTGAATTTCCATAGTATTTGGTTCACAAAAAATGGATAATTCATGGTAAATTTTTCAGATGAAAACAATCTTACTTAAATTTTATAAATGAAAAAAAAATCTCGAGCTCATTTTCCACAAACGCACTAAAAAATTTTGGAGATTCTGTCGACATCCTCCCCTCAATCTTCTAAACCTTTTCTTCTTACTGCGTCCAACCATTAAGCTGTTTCATCTTCTCTTCGGATTTGGATTCCTATCATTGACACCGATCACATATAAAGCGCTCAATTTAGCCGCACCCCTAGTGGTTTTATTTGACTAAATCATCGTTTAATTGGCCCAATACCCAAAAAAATTCCTACTTTAACATTTGTGACAATTATATTCAAAAAAATTTGTCTCATGAAAAACCCCCAACTTTTACTTTTATCCTAATTCTATCGATCTAATACCCAAAAAAATCATCAATTTTAGTATCTATTCCAATTATATCCAAAACTTTTTTTCCCAATAAAAACCGTTAACTTTTACTTTTATCTCAATTCTACCACACTTAGTCTTCCATCCTTAATCACCATTCAGATAATTTAACGTTGGACAAAGTTTTAAGGTCAAACTTACCATTGAATTTTCAAAATTTATCGAAAATGTTGGTTTCCATACCTTCTAAGCTTTTAAATGATTAGCTCACATAACCTCCCTATGCCTTTTTGGGAAGTTATACCTTGCTCGGAATCTCGTTTCATGTATTCAAAATCGTCGAGTGAGTAATGCAAGCCAAATTTTACCTAAGGGCGTGTTTGATTTTTTCCGTGAATTTCCATAGCATTTCATTAACAACGTGAAAATGCCACATAAAATTCAGAGTAAAATTTTCATGATGAAAACAATCTTACTTAAATTTTATAAATGAGAAAAAAAATACTCGAGCTCAGGTTTTTCAGAAACGCACAAAAAAAGAGTTTTGAGATATAATTCGACATACCTTATCTTCTAGACCTTTTTTAATATTACTGCCGTCTAAAATTGGAACAGTTGTTAAATATTCTAGCTTAGAATTTGGACAAATATAAAAGTTGAGACCGTTTTTTATGAGATAAAAAAGTTTTTGGTAGAATTATTATAAATGCTAAAATTGGTGATTTTTTATTGGCTATTGGGCTCATTTCGTTATATGATTTTTCACTCTGCTTGTGACTCGCATTTTTTTAAGGATACCTGGGAAAGTGCATGTGGATGTGCGTGCCAATTTCGATGTTCTTACCTTGAACTCTTTGATGATATTTCTTTTTTCTTTTCCTTTTTTTTTTTGTACTTTCTTTCCAGTTTTTTTTTGTCATTTCCAAACTTTTTTTTGTCAGATTCTTTCCAATTTAGATGCTTACTTTTTTTTTTTTGGTCGAATAATTTGGGTGCTTGCTTTATTATGACTTTTTGATCACTCTCTCTCGGAAATGGAGAAACATCCTCATGTAAAGTTTTATGAGCATGATAGATTAAGTTTGTTAGTCATTTGCAATTACAATCTTTTGGTATCCTTCTTTTAGTTTTTCTCATTTATTTTGAGAGAAAAAGTCACCAAAAATCCTAAAATATGCCCCACCATGACATATTTATCCTAAAATTTTTGTTACCAAAAACCCCAAATACATACCCATGTGACATATTTAGCCCAAATTTTTTCTTGTGACACCAAAAACCTCCAATTTATACTTTTTTGATAAATTTACTCTAAAATATTTTTTCTTGCGACACCAAAAATCGTAAGCTTGTATCCGTGTGAGACATTTGGTGACACCAAAAAATCTTTGGGGTAAATATGCCACGTGGGTATAAGTTTTGAGTTTTTTGTGATACAAAAAAAATTGAGTTAAATATGTCATAGTGGGCATAGTTTAGGATTTTTGGTGGCTTTAACCCTTTAAAAATACTTAAAATTTATTGTGATATGTGATTGATGTCTTAAAATAAGAATTTCGATATCATCTTTCTATATTATATTAGGAAAATGACATAATTACAATGAAGTGTACGGTTCTTATAAGGAAGATCTAAACATCGAAAGACTTCTTCCGTCTCAAATTCAAGCACATCACAAAACAATTGAAAATTAGTCGTTTGCTAGAAAATGATTTTCATGGGAAATATTTTTCCTTCATCAAAAAGTGCAGAGAGAGAAGAAGAGTTAGATTAGGTTAGACAAAATGAAAAGTAAAGCAAAATTTATATTGAAATTAGAGACAAATCTTAAGTTCTAGCTTAATTAGATGGATTTGGTACATTTGCAAGCAACTTCAAGTCTTTAACGTTATGTTTGGTCATCCGGATATTTAGTCAAGATAGGATTGTATAAGATAAGAAATTCAATTATTTTGTTATATCCTATCTACTTGTTTGACATAATGTCGGATAAGTAGTGGCAAAGCACAATTGAGTTCGATTTTGTTTTGCTAAAACATCATAATGCTTTAGAAATTATTTAGTGATAAAATTTGACGAGTGATTTATTGTTGAGCAAAGATTTGTCTCATCTAAATTCGGGCATGACATCAATGGAGCAAACCTAGTAGAATTAGGGATTTTGATTTGCAGTCGAATCCTTTGAATATGATCCGTTGACTTTGCTTGTTGTCTTGACAAATGAGTAAATAAATGCTGAACAATATAATTATTCAGCCTATTTTCACAAGTCGAAGATGCATTCATGCAAGGTTGTCCAAAAGAACTACTTTGAAAGTCAATGATTAATCTCGAGTTTTTCATAACATGTCGAGACCCCTTTCGAATGTTAGAAATATTCAAACGATTTAAAAAAACGAGGGATGGGATCTTATATCACGCCAAACATCGTTAAGGAACGAGGTTAGGGAGATACTTATTTTTACCGCCGAAGAGCCCAGCTTTGCGTCTGTGAAGAGGTGGCCTTGCGCGGAAGAGAAGCGGTTGTTGTGGAAAACACTTGGTTATTCTCACGTCAACTTTCTTAAGAAATCCTATTCATGTTTATCTCATCCCATCCTCTAAGATATTTTTATCCCATTTATCTTATCATGTACATCTACCAAACACAAGATAGGATAAAAACATGTCATATCGTGATTTTTATCATGACGACCAAAAGCACCCTAAAGAATCTCTACTCGAAATTTTGATGTTTGGTAACACAATGACAATATCACGGGCCTTCGAAGCAAAATCTTGCTTTGCAAATGCTCGAGGTCCGAGACAAATCCCCCTTACTTGAAGTTTTAACATTTTCGGACAGCTACTTTAGGGGTTTTGATGATTTTTTATTCTTCTATTCTTGCCGTTTCAAAGAGTACTATGATTTTACCCTCACTTTATATCCTTTGTCGCACCAGAGAGGAGAGAGAGAGAGTATTGCATAGTCTCAAGCCGATCCTCCACGATGAAAAGAAGACAACTCGGTCGTGGCTAGGAAGCTTCGCGGAGGAGGTCGAGGGACGCCGGCAGAGCTTCGCCGAGGGGGCGGGGGACACCGGCGATGCTTCCCCTAGGATAGATACACGTGTGAAGGCGTGTCTGAAACCGCCGGCACTGGGCTCGTCCTCGTACAGCCTCTCTCAGAAAGCCCATGCTTCAACTTTGGACCGCAAGCCGAAGTTCTTGAAGGGCCCAAACATACAATCCGATGTCGCATCTCGACCGCCGCGACCTTGTACTATCGTGCGTCCAGATAAGAAAGTCGCAGAGATTAGCAGATGTGCCATGGCCACGTCTCTCTTTCCATCTTCTTCCTCACCCCACCTCTCCATGTTCAAGCTGAAACCCTTCGCTCCTCTCAAAAGCGCCGCTCTCTCTTCGCCCGTGGCCTCTTCACTCTCCACATCTTCCCAAAGGACCGTCAGAGGCGGCTCATCCGTTAAAGCCCCGGAGAGAAACCCCGGGGCCGGAAGCTGGAGGCTCCGTGCCGCTGCTGAAGATGCGCTGGAGAGTTCGCAGCAGATAGTGTCGTCAGGCGGCGACGACGGCGTGTCCAACGTCGTCTCGGTCCTGCTCTTCGTCGCCTTCCTTGGTCTCTCCATCCTCACAATTGGGGTAATGCTAATACAGGCTTTCAGGCCAATGCTTCATTTTCCATGCTCTGGTCTTGTTGAGTCGTGCGCGTGCAGGAACTGGCTCAAGTCGGGATTTTTCTGATGTGGGTGTTGTTGAATTGGGGCCGTTTGGTTCGATTCTTGGAATAGGTGGTCTACATAGCGGTGACGGACTTTCTGCAGAAGAGGGAGAGGGAGAAGTTCGAGAAGGAAGAGGCGGGGAAGAAGAAGAAAGGCGGGAAGAAGGGGAGGGCCAGGGCGAGGGCCGGTCCGAGAGGGTTCGGCCAAAGGATCGATGAGGATGGGGATGATTGACGATTCGATGAAGACGGTTGCGCTTGTTTAGCAGCTCTCGGGTGTATCACTGCCATTACTTCTGTTTTTTTTTTATCCATCCTTCTTCGTAGGCTTCTGCTGGCTGTGAATTGGATGGTCTTCGGATTTGGATCAAATCATAAATATACTTGATCCTTGTAAATTCAGTGTTCTATTCTTGATCCGATCTATATTTAATATTTTTATATTTAATTTAATTTAGAAAAATTAATATCCAAATTGAGGTGAGAGTACGAATTGAAATAATACGAGATCATACGAGAGTGAAAGAGAATAAAATGAAAATTATAGTTATGAGTTGACTCTAAATAAATTGTAAAGTTATTTATGATTTATTTAATACTCATATCATGTTTAAATTTATTTATTGAATATAATTAATTTATATGATAATTCAATCCACTGTATATGAATTAAAGGTTTCAATCATTTTCTTTATCTTTAATCGGTAGGCTACCCACAATGAAGCTCCTTCTTTGGTAGGTGAATGAATCCCAAGTTCTGAGATTATGTCAAAAATAAAATCATCCGACCGTAGGATTGAAATAAAAGTCCTGTGATATCAAAATGTGAAAAACAGTTGGATCGTTCCACTGCACTATAGTTTTGACCTATCGGAGACATTAGTACCTACTAGTTTTAAAGCCGCCTTCCTTCCACGAATAGTGTAATGAAAGAGTACGCTTTTGCATGCATTCGATTAATGTGAGATCTTAAGAAAGCTCATCGGGCCATGTGGGTCCATGTAAATCTCAATTGAATTTACGGATCCATTTCTTCGAAGAAATTTTTTTTTGAGTAAAAATTATTTTTTTTTAACCTTTTCAGTGTTTGGGTGACGAAAAGGTAATCAATTTTCGGGACAACGTTTTTTCATGGAGGGAAAACAACAAACTTAAATTGGCAGAAAACGACTCCCCATTCTGGTAAGGAGGAAATTACTTACCCTTTTGACCAAAAAACAAAATTACTTTCCCTAAATCACCCAACAAATGAAGACCAACAATTTTATTCGAAAATGATTTTTCATGGAAAATAAATTTTCAGTGAAACAAAGGCGCGTTTGTTTGAATGAAAGAATTTTTTGGAAATAATTTGCTGGATTCTCACGTATTTACTTTGTCGCGAAAAATCATTTGCGGGTGCTTAAAGTTAGAAAATTGAGTTCTTTAATTTTAGAAAAAGGAAATATTTTAATTTTAGAGAATATTTTTCTTTGTCGCGATTTTTTTTTTTTTCGAAATAAATACACTTCTAAGGCTGATTTGCATTTGACTCGCATGAGCCATTGAAAAGGGATTGAGAAGGGACGTCCGGTTGGCACCAGAGAAAATTTTGCAGGGGATAGTTGGGTACTCGCGCACCATCTGTTTGTACCTAAAGGTGGCTGTAAATATTTTTGAAAATTATGTGTTTTGAATAATTTTATTTTTGGATGGTATAAGAAAGGGATAAATACATCGAGGGTATCATAATTTTTGTACTTATTCACTTGAGTACCATAATATTTTTTCCACTCGTTTGAGTGTCACGAATTTGAAAAATCGATCACTTACGTGTCAACGGCAATTTGCCTCTTTGGAAATCCTATGCGAACGCCCAAAAGTTAACGTGACACCATCCGAATAATTTTTTTAATATTTTAATGTACGCGTGGATTTATTTATAATTTTTTTAATTTATTTTTAAATTTTTCTTTTTATTTTGGTTTTTTCCTCCCTTGGCCGGCGAGGGTCACCGGCGACCCTCACCAGTTGTGGTCGGCCAAGGGGGAAAAGCCAAAAATTAAATGAAAAATAAAAACATCAAATAAATTAAAAATAAGAAAAATTTCCATAAAATATTTAAAAATAAATAAAAATTTATGTGTCACTGAAAAATAAATAAAATAATAATAAAAATTTCGCGTGAGATGATTTTCCAAAAATGGTACCCAAGTGATCAATTTTCCTCCAATGTGGCTCTCAAATGAACGAAAAAAAAAAAAATTACAGACTCAAAGAAACGACATATAGAAGTTTTGACACTTTTAGTAAACTTATCCCATCCAAGAAAGGTAGGACTGCATATCTTGAATTTTTACAATTTTTTTCACAAGTTGTAAATTTTACTTGCTTATAAAATTTAGGGATATGTATATTGGAAGTCTTAAAATTTGTTACAAAAGTACAAGTGAGTTCTAAAATTTCAAAGAGTGCAATCAAGTCTTAAAACTTGTTTAAATAGTTCAATCAAGTTCTTTCATTAACAACGTCCAACTAAGCTAATGAAAAATGCCGATGCGTTTTATTTTGCTACTTTCTTAAGACACGTGGCAATGGCTACGTTAAAAGAAATCCTAAAAAGTTAAAAGGACATATGAGAGAAGTTAGATATCGTTTCAAAGTAGAAAACGGACTTTCAATTATTTGTTTCATATGTGATAAATTTTATCTCGACTGTATCAAATGAAATATTAGACACGTAAATTAGACGTAGAAACAAATACATTTGAGTAACTTGTATAGAAAAGATCCAGGTGCAATTAATTTAACTTTGATTCTCTTAATTGGTCAAATTTGTTAATGGCAATTTGGAAAGCAACTTCTTATAAGTAGCACAACTTCATAGCTTCATTCGTGCTTCGCGAAGAAACTATAATCCTAAATTATAAATGATAAAAGAATGATATTTATTCCTCATTGGAAAATAAATTAAAATATCTTAGAAACCTTAGGTTGGCCATGTTCTTGTCGCATTCTCGAAAACGGTATCTATTCGAGCATTGAGCATTGAGCATTGAGTGAATATGTGCCAAAATTTGTATCGTGAATTTAACGGGTCTTCGGTCTTCGCGTCAAAGAAGATAGTTCTTACTCTTATCTCTTTGAGTCCTATTAGTTGGTGTAAAGGGCCTTTCCTCATTTCTTGTTCAGAGCTCCGACGTCCCATAGCGTCGTCCGTCGTTAATTACAAGCTTTGATTTAATCTAGCTTCTATAATAAATAATAGAGGGCATATGCGCAAATTTAATGGACTAAAAACAAACAACGGTCGTACAATCATAAGTGCATGCATAAAAAAATGGCAGGCACGCTTAGAGGGTATACTAATCGTATAACATGCACGTGGACAGCACACACAAATCACACAGGCGATGACGTGGGATATTATAATAGAGAACCTTTTAATTATATATTATTTTCTTTTCACAAACAAATACGAAAATACACTAGGAGGCGAATGGGGGATTGGACGAGTTGGTTGAGTTTTTCGAGCCTTAGACAGTTAAACCGATGAGGTTTTAAGTTCAATTCCTAACGATCGCGTTTGGGGACTTATCCGGTGACATTAGCATACCCCGACCACCCCGAGAAATAGTCCATTCACGTGGAAAACCTCAATTTTAAAAAAAAAAAAATACACTTGGAGGATTACATGAGAAAATGTCTACTTCGGAATACCATCCACTATCGCTATCGCTATCGCCGTGCTCCGATTCTATCATTCATGTCCACTACTTCTCAAATGGGAACCCTATATGAAAATTCCACCGTTTATGTCCATTACTTCTCAAATGGGAACCCTATATGAAAATTCCACCGTTCATGTTCACTACTTCTCAAATGAGAATCCTATATGAAAAAGAGTTTAATAAAAAAAAAATTAAACCGAGAGGATTACATGAGAAAATATCTACTTCGGAATAACATCCACTATCACTATCGTCATGCTCCGATTCTATCATTCATGTCCACTACTTTTCAAATGGGAACCCTATATGAAAATTCCATCGTTCATGTCTGAGTCAAAACTCAGTAAGTATGATATCTAATCAAACGACTAGGCAGCCCTTTCATTCATTCAATCAAGCATGTCTTAATAGGCATCTCAACAACTGACATCAAACAAAAAGGCAACACAAAATGTACGCATGGAGGTTTCATAAAACACAAAAAGGGACATGACGGATCGCCTGAGTTTATCCAACCTCTCTTTCCCGCCTGAAGGCCAAACACCCCCATAATCTTGAATTCCATCTACGAAAAATTGGCGTCTCATTAGGAAATTGGGTTAACGAAGCGATTACATAACCTCACGTCTGTTTTCCTTTCCTAATAGCCCTTTAATCAAGACTCTTAGGCTCCGTTTATTTCGCGAAAAATGAATGATTCGAAAAATATTTAAAAAAAATAACCGTATGTATCGCATAAGCAAATGTTTAAATGTTTAGATACAAATCGTTATCGGTAATGACAACAGTTTTCGCTAACTAATTGTTTAAATACTTAGACATAAATTGTTGCCGGCAATAATAATATTTTTCATTAACTAATTATTTCAAACGATGTATATGATTATTTTTTAAAAAATATCTCACAAATCATTTACTTTTCGCGACACAATCGGAACCTTAAAGAGATGAAACAATGTCTTTGCATTTACCTCCAACAATATCACCATGGAGAGGCGCCTCTCATCATTCGTCCTTTCAGGGGAGGTCATAAAGCGGAAAAGGAAGTGGCGGTCGGGTCGTCTTTTTGCGCGTGAGAGACCGGCCATGAACTCGTGTTCTCCACCAAGCATGGCTCTGGAGCGGTAAGATCTAAGGGCGAACGAGCGACCATCGAAGACTTTGTGAAGGATCCAAAGCAGAAATGGAGATCGTCGTGTGGCGGCACCGTGCCAATGGCTGTCGATCCGATCTATCGGAATGAACTGGTTGTCCTACTAGGCTGTTGCAGGCCGAGAGGTTTGATCAAGGAAGAGAGGATACGGAAGATAAACCCCTGGTGCTGCTCGTTGATTGTCAGGGCTAAGTACCCAAAAAAAAAAAAAAAAGTTCTAAACGTATCGCATTTGCGCTCTATTCAGTCCTAAAACTTTTGATTGTACCAATTGAGTCTAAATATTTTTTACGATCTGCCAATATAATCCATACAATCAATTTTGGACGAAAAATCTGACATGGACGTCCGTCGTCACGAAAAGGTTTAAAACTCAATTTGTACAATTAAAAGGTTAATGACTCAATTGGAACACGCAGTAGGTTTGAACTATTTGGACTTTGTTTTATTCTATGCCTTTGCATAGTATGGTTTGAACTCAGGATAAATTCTAGTTTGAACTCAAGATAAATGCACTAGATATCGTAGTGTGCTGATACTTTTAAAAAATTACAAATTGAGTCTTAAAATACGTTGAAATGGTGCAATCGAGTTCTTCAATTAATTCCGTCATATTTCTCTCTCCTACCTACGTGGCATTGAAGTTGACTAAGCATGAAGCACAAGAGTAAAAGGTCGATTTGGTCAAAATCCTTAATTAATACCTCAAATCCTATTTAAAGTAGATTAAAAAATTAGAAAATAAACTATAAAAAATAAAACGATGGATGCTTTGCAGGCCCTTACCGATGGGGCGCGACCAAGCCTTCATTGCCCCACTTGTGAGAGCCTAGCTTCTTCTTCTTCTTTTTTCCTAATTTGTTCTCTTTAAAAAAATTAGCATTTTTATTTTTTGGATCGATTTAATTAAGATTTGTTGTAAAAATTTTGGATTTTGATTTGAAACAACAGTGTTTCAGTCGTATACTTCATGCTTTAGTCAATGTCAACGTCAAGACGAGAAAAAAAAAAAAATCCTACAAGAATTTTTTTACCCAAATTCGACGGAGTTAACATAAAGACTTAATTTCATTAATTCAATAAGTTTTAGGCCCGATCACACTTATTAAAAATTTTAGGACTCAATCCCATATTCGCGATAAATTTCACCACTTATTGTGTACTTATTCTTTTAAAACTAATAGAGAATACAATATGCAAAATGCCACTGTCTTTTTTTTAAAACCTTAAGGATGTGTCTCGTCATCCAAGAGAAGAGATCCAAGGATTTTTATCATATCCAATTTATTGTTTAGTGAACTGCGATATAAAGTGGGACAAGTAGAGGCAAAACACAATTGACATCGACTTTATTTTGCCAAAACATCATAATGCTTTAGAATTTTTTCGGTGATGAGTTATAATAAGTGAGTTATTATTAAACAGACATTTGTGCCATCTATACATATTCGGGCACAACATCGATGAAAGAGACCCATTAAAATCCAAGTCAAATTTTTTGAAAATGACCCTGCTTTGCCTTTCTTCATTGTCTTGTCGAGTGAATAAACGTCTTGAAAAATGAAATTATTCAATCTCTTTTCACAAGTTGAAGATGCACTAATCGTCCAAGAGAGTTATCTTGAAAGTCGATGATCAACCTTGAGTTCTTTCATAACATGTCGAGATCCCTTTCAAATGTTGAAAATGTTTAAATAATTAAAGAACAATAGACACGATCTTATATTACGCCAAACTATCGATTAAAGAATGAGGTCATGGTGATACCCGATTTTGCTATCGAAGACCCCGCTTTGCGTCCTTGTCGGAAGGCAATCACACTTGACCCATTGCGTAGGAGAGGGTCCGATGCGGAGAAGGGGTAGTGGTTGTGAAAAAAAAATATGGTTCACCTTTTGTATGCTATTTTGAAAATCTTACGGGATCTATCCAACGGCCTCCCCCAAGATATCCCCAAGATATTTTTATCTAGGTTATATTCTCATATATCCCCATTTATTCTATCATGGACACCTACCAAATATAGAATATGATAGAACACATATTATCCTAATTTTTATCAACTAAATACAACCTAATTGAATTGGGCCGAGCTAGTTTAGAAATCATTTGACCGAATTGAGCTCGAGCTTGACAAATTAAGCTCAAATTGAGCATCAACCCTTAGAATATGAGCTTGAGTCAGAGTAACTATCGTGTTGACTTAGTTTCACTCGATTATGCGCAATAAATGTTGTCTTTTTGCTTGTTCTGCGCTATATTCAGCGCAGCATACTAATTTCTTTTATTTCAAATTTTTTGATGATCATGCCATGTTATCCAATTTAAAAGAGTACATGGAAACATATGACCCTATAACTTGATTGCACATATATAACAAATTCTAAGAAAATACCATTCACCGTCATTGAAGCTAAGTGAGATTTACAGTAGACCACCAAAGTTTTATTTTAGCCATTCGGTACATCAAGCTTTCCGTCATTTTGGAGCAATTAATGCATTTTGATCGAAAGTCTCACCAATTTTTTAACAAATTACATATATGTGACAGATACTTGAGTCATTTTTTCGGACATTATTTTATTATCATCAAAGCATTGTGTCGGTATTTTGTCGAGAAAATATGATGGATTGCGTTCCGCATCATCATTCGATGCTTGAAAAAGTCGAATCCGGTAACTCAGACTGTAAAATTCAGCAGAGATTTGTATGACTAGGTGAGACTACCCGAATAAGTCAGCAAGATTTTATTAATGTGGACAGATTTGAATAGTAAGGTGTCTTTTTTAGCAGAGACGGAATTGGACGGACAATGGAGCTTCGTAAGAGGAATCTTCCTCCGGCGCGTGCCGCGCGGGTGCGGCGTGTGACTCTGACTGCTATTTTGAATTTTCAAACTCGGCGTCTTTAGATCGTCGAGTCAACGTACTCCGCTCTTTCCCCTCCTACGCGCTCTGCGATTTTTCATTTCGCAGAAGGAAAAAAATAAAAAATAGAAAGCACTGACTGCGTTCAACATGCTGGTCCACCCCCTAACGCCGTTACTCCACCCTCCAACGAAGAACCGCCACGTGGAGACAGATAGCACCAGCCGTCATTCGCCGTTTATCCTCCCCCTTAAAAGGCCACCCTCCATCTTCCTCCCTCATAGTCATAATTCTTCCAAAGTCATTCCACTTTCTCTCTACGGCCATCCCTCCCTTCCACCACCACCGGATCTGAAACAAACCTAATCAGGCGGACGACCATGCCAGTCTCGACGGCAACGTATTGGTGCTACAGCTGCGTCCGCCTCGTCACCGCCCTGCCTCGAGTCGGCGACGGCGATGGGTCTGTCTCCTGCCCCTACTGCGACGGCGGGTTCATCGAAGAATTGGAAGCGGGGGCGGCGTTGCCGGGGCGTCATCCGTCGGTCAATCCCCGCCGCCGATTGGATTCTCTGTCCGAAGATGATCCTCATCCGGATCGCGACGTTAGCGTCAGGCCTCGCCGGCGGAGGGCCAACGGCGGCGGCGACCGGTCGCCATTCAACCCCGTCATCGTCCTGCGTGGGACCGCCAGCCCCGATGCTCAGACCAGCGCCTTCGAGCTCTATTACGACGACGGGGCCGGATCGGGCCTCCGGCCGCTGCCGGCGACGATGTCGGAGTTCCTAATGGGCTCGGGGTTTGACCGGCTGCTTGAGCAGCTTGCGCAGCTGGAGCTGGCCGGGATCGGGCTTGGTCGGTCCGAGAACCCGCCCGCGTCCAAGGCCGCAGTGGAGTCGATGCCGACGGTCGGGATCGGCGCCGGCCACGTGGTTGCCGAGCTGCACTGCGCCGTCTGCAAGGACGCGTTCGAGCTCGGGGCGGAGGCGAGGGAGATGCCGTGCAAGCACATGTACCACTCCGACTGCATCTTGCCATGGCTCGCGGTGCGGAACTCGTGCCCAGTGTGCCGCCACGAGTTGCCGCCGGCGCCGGAAGACGCCTCGGCTGCGGACCAGGAGGCGGTGGGGATGACGATATGGAGGCTCCCGGGAGGGGGATTCGCGGTGGGGAGCTTCAGGAGAGGCGGCGGAGCCGACGGGGAGAGGGAATTGGAACTGCCCGCGGTTTTCACGGAAATGGACGGCGGGTTCGAGAACGGAGCTCCGAGGAGCGTGTACTGGGGGCTGAGGAGGAATAGGAACAGATATAGAGGCGGGCTCGGGAGGTTAGTGAGGAATATCATCAATCTCTTCGGGAGATCAAGTAACAATTACCCGGAGCGCGATTCCGGGTTGATGAGGAGGACTCGGAGCGTTTCGAGCTCGAGTTCGGTGATCGGGAGGTTCGTCAGACGGCGGAGCAGAAGATCTTGGGTCGTGGAGAATTAGAATTTGATGTCGGAACGAATTCCTTTTTTTTTAACCTCTCTTTTTAATGGGTTTTAAGTCGTAATGAGTGGCAGATAATTTAATTCATTTGTAGATGGAGCAGATTCAAAATTCGTCATTGTATATATGGAATAGAATGAGATGCAAATCGTTTTCAGGAGTGATTTCGGAACGCAAATTTTCGCTGCGTTCGCTGCGTCACCGTTGGTGCGCCGTTAATCGGCGAGGATGAAACTGATGTATCTTGAAGATTTTACTTGGATCGGTCTAAGATTTTGTTCCCCATTTATCTTTTCTTGAAGATTTTACTTGGATCCGTCTCTTGCAGTGTAAAGTTCACTTTTTTATTAGCCCCCTCAATTGATGCTCGAAAGATTGGTTCATTCTGGAAAATGTGGGTACGCGTTCATTGGAGCAACAATGGAGTTAATCGCTGTTCTTGCGAAGCGCCGAGAGAGAGAGAGAGAGAGAGAGAGAGAGAGAGGGTCATGAATCCGAGGTAGACAGTGCCAGAAGGAAAAAAAGCTGAAGGGACTGGTCAAAAGGCAATGTGAAAGAGGCGTAGACGGAGAAGGAACAAGGAAGTTGCTGACTGCTTTCAACTTTCAACTGCACTAAATCCAAGAGGATCTGGTCCTCGATAATTTGGAGCGTTAAAAACGTAAATCGCGACCGTACACGAGAATATTTTGAAATATTCTAACTCACAATACCTCTCAAACCTCAACCACCACACGACCCCACGGCCGTGCCGCCTGCAGCTCCGAGCCGGCCCGCGGTGGCGCCCTCAACCAGAGGTCACCTGCGGAGCCGCGACCTAGGATCGGAAGTCGCCGACACCATGGATGACCTCACCGAGGTGGCCCAAGAATCCGGGTCTCCACTGTCGTGTCCTGGAGGCAAGTTGCAAAGCTCGGGGACAAAAAACAACCTTCGTTGTTTCCAAGTGGATGCGCGGTGGGTGAGAAATGGGGAAACTTTCGAAGTGGGACTGGGTCGTGGATGACGTGCGTACGAAGATGACAACCCATGTCCCCCGTTCAACGACTCGTGACTTGCACTTTTCCTTTTCCTTTCCCCCTCTCAATTGGAGCCTTTCTTGTGCCAGCTAACGCATTGCCCGCGCGTAAGTAGCAATTATTCCCCAGTCTCGTTTATCGCGTGGTTATCCGATTGGGAGTTTCAATTCAAAGTTATAGTTCCATTTATTTGAAAGTTTGGTGAATGAAAAAAGAAGAAGACAAATAAGACATCGAGGTCGTAGAATAATTTGCAAGTGTCATGGGAAAACACCGGTCTCTTTGAATAATGCAATCCATAAGAGACACAGAATATTCTACTTGTTACAATATTTTTCGTGAAAATCACGTCCTACGTCCACCGACTTAACCTTGCGAATGCAGTTATGTTAATGGTTGCGGCTATAGCACAACATAGAAGAGAATCTTGTGCTCGAATTCCCACCGAGAATCTATTCTCGTTAATTAACTATGATGCCAAAGTGAGCACATGAGCGTATCGATCCCGCATCCGAACTCCCACAAAATAATCGACAAAATCGGAGCAAATCGATGCATCTTTTAACTTTGATAGCTGATCGATTCAAGCCTTGTGTATAATCGAGTTAAGTCAGAAGTCTTCATGTCGCTCGGTTTTAATTTGAGTGCAATTAAGCCTTTGAATAGCACATTTCCAATATTGGGAGTTGGGAAATATACTTTTTTTTATTCCCTTGAGATTGGTGTGATTTGTTGCTTGCTAACACTATCACCTAACGGGGGTAAATAGATGATTAATCAAACTTGAGGAAATAATACGAAAATAAAACTCTCAATTTGATATGAGCGAATATAGAGAACAAACTTGTGCTTTTATTAGATAAGTAGATGCAAGTAAGTAATGCACAATAGTTTATTAGTGGGTTCGCTTTTGCTAAAGCCTACGTCCATTCTCCTATACTAACAAACTTATTGTTTGGATTCTACTAAGTAATCAAATACAAGATTACGGAAAAATGTGATGGCTTGAACACAAGCTATCTCACTCTACACATTTTTGAACTATGTACAACACTTCTAAGAAGATCTCAATCATAAGCTCGAATAGTATAATTTTAAATAAGTGTAGCTTTCTCAAAATATGGATGATGAACTCTTGATCTCTCTTTTTTCTCTTCGCACCTTATGCTCCTTAAATACTTCTCGTCACCCAAGCTCCTCCTTGTATAGAACTACATTGAGGATCGATTTTCAAACTAGCCATTGATAGATTGATAAACAAAGATCACTTATTCATTGAGGCTGAAAGCTTAGAGTTTTGAGAGGATTTGCTCCCCATATAATCAATTTTAATCGAGATCAGGCTTCTAATAAAGGAAATTATTTATAGGGTGATTGTCAATCAATTAAGATTCCTCGTATAAAAAGTTACGAGAAGCTAGTCAATCAATATAACCGCAACCTGGAGTTTCTCATGAGGAAGCAAGGGTTGCAGTAGTGTTGACAACTAAATTTTGATTTTTAGAAAGTCATTCGTTATTTCATAAAATGAGAACTAGTCATTAGTCCTCACAAAAATAAATTTCTCATGCATTACGTATTTATTTTTTGTCGGTCATGCATTTAGACCAGAAATGAGTTAATTGAGCTTAATTTGGCAAGCGACTGGACTAGTCTTAGTCGAAATTTTTGACCATGGCTTGAAGTTGTGTGTGCCAAATTTTAATATGGGTTTGAACCTATTTTCAAATATAAATTCAGCTCATTTTTACTCATTTAAATGTTAACGGCTTTTAATTAATTACTTATTCATTTAATTAATTAAAATCCAACTTGAGCCCGAAATTGCACGTGATGGTCCGTAAGGAATCAAAATTCGATAGCCCATATCCTAGTCTTTCTTGGCCAAAAATCGCGGAGTTTTAAGGGATTCGGACTCTTGGTGATTTAATTCGGATTTTTTTTAAGAGTTCGATGTTGGCTAAAAACCTACGTTGACTAGGATTGATAAACCCTTTGCCTATAAATATAACATCAAGTTTAAAGTTGGGGAGGTACTCACGGCAGGTTGAGAAAATCTGGAGAAAAGGCAGGGTGCACGAGAGAGTGATCGTTGAGGAAGGAGGAGAGTTGTCGATGAGAGAGGCCGCTGTATCTATAGCACTCCAAGAAAAATCACCGAGCTCCACCCTCAACGGTGTAGCCTCCGTCCATCGACTACGATTCTGTGAAGCCAGCCGATTCAGAGCTCCACCCTCGACGATGTTACGAAGCCTAGCTGCAATTCATTCCCGATGTCAACACACACTGGAACACCTAGGGAAGCTCGGCGTACGTGTTCTTCATGGAGGGAGAGAAAGAATCCAAAGAGAAAAGGACAAAAACTTTCCTGCAAGATCCTTGACGCTGACTACGGAGATCCCCAAGTTCTTCAGCGTGCTCAGTTGGATGAACCTCGTCCACAGTCTTTGAAGCGCAAACTGAAGCTATCATCAAGCAAATATCAAAAGGGAGTTCTCAATTGATCATAAAAATCTCTCTTCTTTGATCCTTTTCCTTTGGAGTCATGTGCACCAGACACACCGCACCGCTTCACAAGAGCATTTGAAAACAAAGAACAAAGAAACAAAAGTAGTGGATGGGAGACAACGGCCTGAAGAACGTGTGTCATATTAGAGAGTATGAATCACTGATTTGTCTTTTCTGATTGTCCAGGTGCGATGAATTAATCCAGCATATATTTTTTTTTATCTCATTAGGCGCACAAGGAACTCCAGCGCATTTGCTTTTGTTTCAGTCTTTATTATTGCAGGTCTCCATGGTCCCAAGGGTTGCAAGCCATGAGTCCCTTGACAATCGATCCTCATCCGCAAGCTTGATCCACAAGCTAGTACAATATTCGAATTTGGCAATTTGATTAGCCAAATTAGGTAACAATGATTATCCTCGAAAATATCTTGCATTTGTTACTTGATTTGGTTGAATTGAATTTGTCCTTTGGTTATTTGATGACACATCATTGTTATAGATAATATCTAATTAACTGAATTAGATAATATCCGATTTGTGGACGAACTTTGCTTTGAATTATTATCTCATGACTATTGAATTAGTTGGATCATCTTATCTGGTAAGTATCGGATGTTATCTAATCTTTGAATAATGAATTGTTTGAACGGGATAATATCCAATATTTTTCTGAGAATTATCTAAACTATTTGCAAATATTAAGGATAATTTTCTGAAAATTTAAATTGAACTTTAGATGAGGAATGGCTTTAATATTTTCGGCCACCCCTATAGTTCTCAAAAATTCAAATAATCTGGTCCATCTTCTTTTATTATTATTATTTTTGTCATGTTTGCTTGTTTTGATTGTTAATAAATTTGCACAATTTTGAACAAACAAATTTTAAACAAATATGCCCATGATATATGCTCCCTAATGTGCATTGTCCTGTCAAAAATTTAAATTGCACACCTTAGCCATGATTTCATGGAATGAGATGGCAATTTATTATGAAACTTCGTATTCTATCCATTTGGCAAAAGGAACGTTATTATTCTATACAATTATCAGCATACTAGCTCGAATATTCGAGGATGTAGTGGATAAAATTATTCTCTAACCCAAATCTTTGGGGAAGAGTGAATTTATCGGAAAAATCAAAATTCAAAGGTATATTATGGGCATTTTTGTTTATTGTTATTCAAATTTTTTATTGCTTTTGAGTGCTTTTCATTTTTTCAAAAAATACAAAAAAATCATTTTCCGAATATCATATGGTCAAACATGTCATAACCTTGTTTTTATATAAAAGATAACGTCTAATATAAGTTAAGACTTTGGGATATCACTTTTGCTTAATTAAAATTGGATGTTATCACATTTTATGACATGTTTTTACCATGACCATTCTTAAATCCGAAAATACAAAAATTACTTATCATTTGCATATCATAGAGTTTAATTCATACTTTGCCATACTATCATGCATATTGCGATGTCATTTAATAAAATTTGCATTGCATTTTTTTCATTCAATCACATCGATCAATCGAAAAGGGATTTTTCATGAAATTGGTACCGAAAAGGCATTAAATTTCTAAATCGGTGTAACCAAGTCTCCGAACTCATTTTTTTTGGTTTGCGAAATAAAATAGTTCTCCCGCTATTTTATTAAGGTTTCTAATCAACCTTCCGAAAATGATTAGTGGCGGCTCCGATTGAATTTTTTCTTGAATAAATCTAACTTGCGATTCGATAAAATTTGGAAGGGTCCGAATTAGGTTAGTTAATTTAATTAACCTAATAATCTGTTAGCCGAATTTTAGGTCGCGACAGGTAGTCGCTGAATCTTCTACCGATACATGGACATAATCGAGAATCAAAGTGGATTTACCAATGAATCACTTAATTTATTCGAAGTAAGCGTGAGGAGAATTCCTCCACTAGTGCCAAATTAATTGGGGATGGAGCTACTATTCTGTAAAAACAAACCCCCGCCTTCTTTAAAATATCATAAACAGTTCCTATAGGTTGAGCCCCTATCACATTGTGATATTGTCCAACGTTCAATGGACCCATCCTCTTTTCCCACTAGGGCTCCACGAACAATGTAAACAACAATATCGAATTAGGGCACCCCTTGCCTTGAAAGAATTCACACGCGGCCACTAGCTTAGAAAATTCAACATATATATATATATATATATTATATATATATAACTTAGAAAAGAAATACCAACCATATCATTAACCATTAGTGATGGATATTTTACCATTAAAGTAACTAAGATTAATCTGCCAAGTGCTTATGTTACGATGGAAGAGGTTTCGTGGACATAAGCGGATTCTCTCAAATCTTATTGGTGGCGAGATATATTTTGCCGAAATCATTGTTATTATTTTATTATGAACCGGATTTGACCTAATTGGAATTAAGATCATGTGCAATTATACCAGAAAAGGGGATCTTTTATGGGATCTCGTAACGAGAAAAAGTATATAAAAAGGTTCTAAACTTATTATATTGATATTAATTTTGTCATAAATTTTCGGTTTGACCAATTTAGTCCTAAATCTTTTTGCGTTAATACCAATTCAATCTATGAAACTAATTTTGATTAGAAATCGTTAACGTAGACATATTTTAAATTTTTTTCTTTTTTCCTTTTCCCTTTTCTTTTCGTCGTTGGTCGGCGTTTATTCTTTGGCGAGGCCGACCCTCTCCCAAACCTAAATGATCTTGCCGGTCATAGGCAAAAAAAGAGGGAAGGAAAAAAATTTATTTAAAAATTATAAAAAAACATTCACGTCAATGTCAATTGTGCCATGTAAAGACAATCCCAGGTATCCACATTATCCACATTAGCAATATTATGGCTAAGATCGGCCGGATAGGTTTACGAATTTTTTGGTATTTTTGCCTTCGGTAATGTTACATTTGACAGAGAAGGAAATGAAAAATTAGATAAATAGTGTCAAAAAATTTAATTTTTTTTTCTCATTTCCTATTTCACGAAAATTCAAATTTCTTTTTTTAGTTTTCTGTTTGAGCTTTCATCCCCTCCATCTTTTCAAAACAATGCATGAGGTACCAACAAATAGTTTTAATTGACAAAATATGATATTGATATGCGAAAGGTCTCGATTAAAGTAACTCAGCTATTCGAGAAAAAAAAAAGTAACTCAACTGAAAAAGCACAGGACCAAATAGCAATTCTAAGAAAATTCATTATAAGAAAGGAAAAAAACCAAATTCTTAGAGGGCTTGCTTATTTGATAAATAAAAAATGCACATTTTTTCACACAAAATAAAATTTAAAAAAAAAATACTTTTTTCGTCTTAAATTGCTAAATTATGAAAGTTTAAGATATTTCAGACAAAAAACACAAAAGATTCCGTGAGAAGGAAGCCCACGTGGCAGCTTCCAGAATCGTCTGGAGTCTGGACATCAAAAGCTTAAGACAAAAAAAAAGGAAAAATGCAGAGAGAGGGAGAGAGAGGCAGCCACCTCGCTTCGCTCGACTTGATCCCTCGGCTCACTTCATCTCTTTCGCCTTCGATTGCAGGTCAATCATCTCGTCGCACGTCTTCCATGGTGTAAGTCCTCCTTCACTCTCTCTGCACTTTGGTTTAATTTGGCTGGTGAAAAGCGAAACTAAGACGATCTGGAAACGGAGTGGGCCTCCCCATCAATCCGTTGTTGCATTTGGTTTTCCGAGTTTGATTTCTCGTTTCTCTGTGCTGCATTGCCGCTTTCGTGGGGCTTGTCGGTCGAACAATCAGGATCGATTTCGCGAGATGATCTTGACAATTGACGTACTTGAGAGTGGTGTCTGGAACATCTGTCGATTGGACGTGATTATTTGGATATTCCGTGTGAATTTGACTGAACTATAGTGTTTGTTTAGCTCAATTCATGACAACGCACTGTGCATTGCATGATTGTGGATCGTGGACGCTGTGGCTTTGATCTTTAGTTGTGTCGAAGGTCAATCACACGATTGCAAGATAAGGACTCTGATCTATTGGTGTAGCTAGGTAAAGTGTAAGAACTCTAGCCCTTTTTTTGTCCAATTTGGTAAACATTTCGTCCTTTTACTGATAGGCATCCAAAAATTTCAAATGAAATTGCTTTTACGTTTGAATGTTGTGGAACACCAAGAAAATAATATGTTCACTTCTACTAATTTGTGGATACTCCAAGTGTGGACCTGCACTGCAGTAGTTGCTTTTATGAGAGGAAGAGTTAGAGTTTAAAGTGTGAGTACTTTTTCCTTCGAAATGTTTTAGCATTGCTCGATAGGCTGTATGCTTTATAGTCTCTCTTGATGTGTGGTTGATGTTTTATGAGCACTTTCTGGAGTTTTGTGGTATGCATTTTGGCTGACATTGTCACTTAAGTGGAAGTAAATTATGTGATTTTGATGGCTTTTGCAGGCTATGAAGATTGGCATGTGCATCTGAGAATTCATATACTTTTGGTGCTTGTAGTATTGCTCGAGCCTTTTGGTCTAGGAAGACACCTGCACGGCATTGCAAATATGAGCTTTGCATACAGAGGAAACAGAGCAGATATTGAGAGTGGATTTCCAGGATTTATACATGAACGGCCAACTCTGGTAAGTTCACTCACATTCAAGGAATAGTAAGCAACCTAATTCTTTGTTTAATATCTCAAGCATAAGGTTGCCCATCCCTTTGGTGAGGTCAACTTTCTTACGGTCCTTTTTCGTCTCTATTAGCGTATCCATGGACATCGGCCTGTTAATTCCAATACTTTGGCTTTTCTAGTAACGGGTAATTTTTCCTCTTCTTGAGTTGTTCTTTGCCTTTTCTGTTCTCGTTATCTGTTGATAACTTCTATGACTGCCATCTTCAGCAGTTCTTTTGCTGTTCATGGTGTTGAACTCTCATCAGATGTCATCCAACTTCCTGGTACTTAAGTTTGAGCACCTTATGCAAGTTTCCTTTTAAATAGAGGTATTGTGTATTGACTGAAGAGGTAGCTCTGTGCATGTAGTTATGGCTTGTTGTTGGTGTCTTTCTGCTGGCTACAAGCTTGCGGATGTACGCTACTTGTCAGCAACTTCAAGCTCAAGCCCGAGCTCATGCGGCAGCTGCCAGTGGCTTGCTTGGCCATACTGAATTGCGTGTCCATATGCCACCATCGATAGCATTTGCTACCAGAGGACGGCTACAAGGGTTGAGGCTCCAGCTTGCTTTGCTTGATCGTGAATTTGATGATTTAGGTAGGAAACTGATTTCTGAAGCAGGTTTGAAGATAGGCGAATTGTAAAGCATGGAACAAATTATCATTTGAAGGGCGTTTGATAGGATTTGCTTAATGTCTAATGACCACTGGCATAGGCAAGGTAGAAATGAACTCTTGATTGGTGACTGCTTTGTTGGATAAAATCTACGCGTAGAATCCCACTATTGTTGTGGAAGTCTTGCAGTTTTGACTCCCTAGATTGCTGTTTTCCATAGTTCTTTTAGTTGACTCATCCTCACAAAGGACACATGCATTTGTCCTATTTGTGATAGATCGAAAAGTTTTGAGTTTTTGATAAGACTTAAAGATTTGACATTTGCAAATTTAGATTATCATTACTTTTAAAAATGCACATGGATCTAAATGAAATAGCTTTAGCATGAAGATTAAGTACTTTTAATTGTGCCAAGCTCAAACTTAAGAAGAATAAACCCCCAAAGAGTTGGTTGAGTGATTTACCACTTTTAGGGATGTGATACCTTCCGTGGTTGAATTATATTGATTTTTACCCAGAGTAACCTCAGGGGCTAGGCTGCCATCCTGTGGGAGGAGTCTTACTGGATATATCTAGATGGGATGGTTTGCGTGCCTCTGAAGGACTAGTGGACGTGCAGTTTCGAATACCAATTTTATCCCCACAAATTAAGAACAACAAAAGCATGTTAGTGAACAAATGCCTTGATATATGAGTAAGTAATGCACTCTACTAAATGGGAAAACAAGCACTTTTGTTGAGCTATCCCAAGTGAATGGTGAAAAGAGATCCCTTGTGAGTTGGCATTGAGTTTTTAGGTAGTTGTATTCTGATAACTTTTCCAATGTGGCTTACTGATTAAAAGAAAGTAAAAAGGTCGAGATGATTTGAGCTGTCAACTGGTGGCTATAGCTATTGTTATAAAGCAATGTAAAGTGGTGTTCATATGATTTTTGCAGCTTTCATATGCGTATACATAGACATATACATATACACACACACACTCTCCGGGAGTAATTGCTTCCGTTGATTGGTCTACGCTGCAGATTATGATACCTTGAGAGCACTGGACTCTGAAAACGTATCGGCAACTCTTTCTATGAGTGAGGAGGAGATAAATGCCCTGCCTGTTCATAAATACAAGGTTTCTGGTTTCCAGAGGTAAGTTCAAATGCCTTTTCTTTTGTAAAGTGGTCCAGATGCCTTTTCTTTTGTAAAGTGGTACAAATGGCTTTTCTTTTGTAAAGTGGTTCGAATTCTTTTTCTGTTATAAAGTGTGTCTATGCCATATTTACCTCTGCTTAGTGCAGATTAGCCCGAGTTCAATGATGAAGACTGTACTTTGGTCATGTTCTTAGATAGAAATTAATTGTTGCAGGATTACTAGCTTGGAATTAAAGAGAACTCTATAATAATCTCCCTTGCATGCGTGTGTAGCGTGCAGTATGCGTAAAAGCACAGAAGTTGTTTGCTTAAACTATTGATGAAGTTCCTCACAATAGTCTTAAATGATAATTTCGTGTTTCAACGGGAGTGCAATGGAATTGAGGGTGGGATTGTGTGTGCATGAGCTGTCTACTCTCCCCTTCAAAAGAAATTTAGCCGCGTCTTCAACTGCTCCCAAATATTTGATGACTGCCACCTTCTGTTCAAACAAATGGTGGCTCGTAAAATCAGTCTTCAATTTTAACTGTTACCTTTTACAGATGAATAAGTTGCGGGCAGAGCTCAAGTACTTGTGCAATGTCTGAGCTTGTCAGTTACTGCCTTCATATTGTGGCAATTGTGCATGTGGAAATTAAGTTGGCTTTAGCTGTGGTTCATGAACTGATTATTTGGATAATTACAAGTATAATGCAAGACTTTTTGGATCTTTAGCTAGACTATTTGTTTATAAAATCTGTGGCGAACAATTAGCATGTTGTTGGAGATAAAAGCTTGTCATCCTTAAAGGTTGGTGTAGTTGGTAGGGACCTTGAAGGTCTCCAGCTTAAGAACCGGAATCACCCATTTGAATCCCGCCAATTGCATATAAACTGCTCCGAGTCAAGGCCAATTGCGTAGGTCAAATGCCTAGACTTAAACGGTTCGTGGAGCTTGCAGGGTGTTTCATGGGCCTCCTAGTAGTGGGTCTCCATGCCCGTGGCCCCAGATTAAAAAAGAAAAGAGAAACTGTTGTCAAGATTCCCTCTTTAAGACAGCTGAAGAGCTCATAGGGATCTCCAAAATCTCATAGGATTGTTAGACAAAATTTTTTCCCCACAAACGTAAGTTGTTAGGAAATGGGTGCACAGTGTATGTCTTGCATATTTCCTAACACTATCCCTCGAGTGTAATCAAACCATACATGTAATTTATGGGATATCGAAGTAACTGCATCAAATAGCAGCAGGAGGACAAACAATTAATGGACATAATGACTATCAGAGGGAGTGTCAACATTTGATTTATTGGCCTGAGCTCTAATATCGTGTCAAATATATCATTTTCCATTTTTTTTTATAATTAATGTATCATTTCGTCCAGAAAGAAAACTTAAGCTCTTAAGAAAAAGGTCTGCGATTTATATCTAGCATATTTCTCAATAGTTATGTCCTTATTTTGTTTTGACAAATGATCTGTACACTATGAGTTGCATCCAAATTCACTTGCGAGTAATTATATGCTTATTGCTTTGTTGATAGAGATGGCTCCTCGCTACAAAAAGCATCGTCCTCCTCGGGCTCTGAGGTACTCTTCCTTTGGTAGCTTATGCAGATGTTTGCCTGGACTATTGAATTCTAAACACAAGTTACTTCCTTAATTTTACTAGTATACTATGTGTTCATGCTGCCTGTGTTGCGATATTTTTTCACATGTAATCGATGCTTGCGTTGGATAAAACGATAAACAAAACAAGTGTAGCAAACGACAGAGATATTGCACACCCAAAGATTCCCCTTCAAGAGATAATCCCAAACCCCCGAAAACACCATTGACGCGGAACACAGAGAAAGTACAGAGGAATAATACAGAGAACCATGACTTACAACCGTTCGCCCCTGCCCTTCTCTACTCACGTACACAGAAGTGGAGGGGTGGTGGCACACACTAAGGTAGGGGAGAGGTATCATGAGCGGTTGGCTCGTATTTTTCTGCTATCACATTCTCCCACTTGAAGACTACTCTCGAATAGGTTTCACAGCTCCGATTTGCCCAACCATCATTAATCAATTGGTAATCGCAAGCCCCAGAGAGGTTCTGCACCATATAAACTTCTCTCTCGCAATAGGCTTTGTTAGCACATCTATTACGTTGTCGTTGGTGTGAATCTTCTGCAAAGAGATAACTCCATCTTCCACTACATCACGAATAAAATGGTACTTGACGTCAATGTGTTTCAACGAGAGTGAAACATTGGATTAACAACCAAATGCAAAGCAATCTGACTATCACAATGAATAGTGATCACTTTCTGTTTGATTCTTAACTCATCAAGCAATCTCTTCAACCAAATGCTTTCCTTGCATGCATCTGTTGTTGCGATATACTCCGCTTCTGTAGTAGATAACGCAACCACAGATTGTAACCTAGATATCCAACTAATTGCTCCATTGGCTAAAGAGAAACAGTACCCAATGGTAGATCTTCGTCTATCACGATCTCTTGCATAATGTGCATCCACAAATCCGACCAACTATAAATTTTGGCTACTATAATGAATAGCCATGTCATAAGTCCCCTTCAAGTACTGAAGGATCCATTTCACCACAGTCCAATGATCACGACCCGGATTTGGCCATGTACTTGCTGACCGCTCCCACTGCTTGTGCAATGTCTGGTTTGGGGCAAACCATGGCAAACATAAGACTCCCTACTGTCGATGTATAAGGTACTCGAGCCATCTCTGTCTCCTTTGCTTCTATGCTAGGATTTGTTCAGAAGATAGTTTACAACCAATAGGAAGTAGGGTATTAACTGGTTTGGTGAAGTGGGGTATTAACTGGTATGGCATTTTGCATATTGAAGCACCGCAAAACCTTTTCAACATAGCTCTTTTGAGTTATCCAGATCTTCCTATTTTCATGATCTCGAGTATGGTCATCCCAAGAATTCGATACGGCTCCCGCATCCCGGATCTTTCATATCGAATTCCCTAGCCAAACTTGCTTCGAGGTTTGCAATACCTTCTTTCGAAGTACCTGTAACTAACATGTCGTGGACATACAACAACAAGATTAGAAAGCCACAATTACAATGATTGCGAACATAGGCACAATGAACCTTTGTCCATGGATCTTCCCCTGGCCATCATAGCATTACCCGAAGTGCTCTCGAGAGTTTTTCTACGAGACTCTTCCGTCGAACGTAGCAATAATCGAATCCATGTCAAGATCCGCTCTAGTACTAAGATTCATAATCAAGGAATCCCATGTATCGGGCATAGAACACGGAAGAAGTGTTACCTTCTTGTCACCCTCGATTTTGACGCCAATGGAAGTCAATTTGCTTAACAGGGCGTTGAATTTGTTCAGGTGCTCTTGGAAAGAGAAGCCTTGTTCATCTTTAATCTGTATAATTGTCGACGAAGAAAAATTTTGTTCGACATTGTTTTTCCTTCGTGGAGATTCTTCAATTTGCCCCACAAATCTTGGCATTGGTTTGATTAGAGACATTGAAAAGGACAAAATCATCTAATGCCGAAGTAAGTCCGCCATTGCCGTTTGATCTTTCTGTGCAAAATCTTCATCTTTCATCTCTGTCAGCTTATGATCTTTTCCGGCAAGAGCAACTACACAACTGTCTTTCACCAGCACCGCTTGCATTTTGAACTTCCACAATGGCTAGTTGGATCTATTGAATTTTGGCACCTCGAACTTTCTAGAAGTCGATAAGGCCATTGCACAAAGCTGAAACACGTATGTGGATGTTGATCACGTGCGACACAGGCTTCTCGAACCGTCAGCTCCGATACCACTTGTTGCGATAATTCTTCACATAATCGATACTTGCATTGGATAAAACGATAAACAAAACAAGTGTAGCAAAGTAAAGATGGAGAGACAGATTTACGTGGTTCGACAGATTGGCCTATCTACATCCCGGGGCAATCACATAGAAATCTCTATGATCACTAGGAAAATTACAACGCACAACTATCAACGCAACAAACACCAAACAGTGGGTGCACTCTCAAGAACTTTTCGCAGTACAACTCTCATAACCATAGAGATATTACACACCCGAAGATTCCCCTTCAAGAGATAATCCCGAACTCCCAAGAACACTATTGATGCGAAACGCAGAGAAAGTACAGAGGAATAACACGTAGAACCATGACTTGCAATTGTTCCCCTCTCTCTCTCTCTACACACGAACAAAGAAATGGAGGGGTGGTTGCACACACTAAAGTAGTGGAGAGGTATCATGGGAGGTTAGCTTCTATTTTTCTGCTGTCGCAGCTTGGTCTGGGAATATAGTCTTTCCCTGATGAAGATCCATAGCTTGTTGTTCAAAATATAGATTCTGTTTTCATGGGTCTTGGCCATGTTAGAATTCCTTGTTTCCTTTACATGTGATTACTACCTATTTTGGTTTTCTCAGACGTGTGGTATGTCTTACTCTAGATGATCAAGATGCACCTTTTATGTGTTGTTGTGAGTGACTTTGCCGAATTTTGGTCCCATGTCTTGATCCAATCTTATCTCCTCGCCCTTACATATAGAGCATTCCAATTTTTGAGAGAGCGTGAATTACGTGCCACATTTGTCCATTTTCTTTTCTTTTTCTTTTTGGCCAATTCTACATTTGTATGTTGGCCTATCTACATTTATCCATGGGCCACAATGTCTGTGACTCAAAGATGGAGCAGGCAGTCCAGAAAATGCAGACACCATGCCTGCACCTTTCTGTTGAGTGTGCTTGAGTTGTGTATTAGTGGCTGAGGTGGGAAGGGACTGGCAGGCTCACGTTCAACTGCTTTGGTTTCTTTCTTTCTTGTTTCTCTTCCCTCCTCGCTTTGTTGATCTAATTGATGCAATAAACAGCTGAAGCAAGAGAGCAGAAATGCGGACACAAGTATAAAAGCCCCGGAGGATGAATTGACTTGCAGCATTTGCTTGGAGCAGGTCAACAGAGGCGAGCTTGTTCGTAGCTTGCCATGTTTGCATCAGGTTTTTCCTCCTCCTAGTGTCTAGTTATTTCTTTTCCATGTCCATTAGGGTTTTCCACAATCTCTTGAGGAATTGTTCCTCTGAGGATTGGTGATCGTTATATTGCAAATAAATAAACCTAAACTTCCATTATAAACTAAGTGTTGGTGTGCTACGGCAATCTATGTAAGAATCATGACAAAGTGCACATGGTTTTGACTGATTATGACCGGGATTGGTCCCTCAAGGGACCATAGAATCCCCCGAGTCCATCCTTCAAGTTTTGCTCATCTCATCCTCCAACATGCATGTGTGGAGTTTCTAAGGTTTTTTAACATTATGATGAATGGCTCCTTTATACTTTTTCCTGTCATGCCACTTATAGATTTTGTTTTAGTGGATGAGCACTCTATTAATCATCCGAGATCTGATTCCCCCCAATCATGTATATGCGAAAGTAAAATTGGTTTCCATGGGCTTCTGAAGAAAATCTTTTGTTCATTTGAACAATGTTTGTGGTGTCAATTTTCTGCTGAATATGGTTTCTTGGAGTGAGCGAAGTGTCCGGCTATAAATGGCTAAATTCGATAATGGTTTTGGTTTTGTTTTTTTCCTGTTTCTTTCCCTTCAACTAACCAAATTATCCTCTCTCTTTGCAGTTCCATGCTAACTGCATTGATCCTTGGCTGCGACAACAAGGCACGTGCCCTGTTTGTAAATTCAAGCTTGGCGCAGCTTGGCAGGAAAGCAGGGGTAGCGAGTCGGATGGATCAGACATGGTTTAAAGGCTAACCAATCACCTGTGCCCACTTATGTTAATATATTGATGTATATCAGTTCCATAAGTCAATAAAGTATGTATTTTATGTAAGCATTAAATAGAAGAGGCCCATGTTGGACTTACAGTAGCTTGCATGGACTTAGCAGAAGGCGCATATGACTCGGGGTGTTAGGGGTCAGTGGTTGGCGAATCGAGAACCACAATTTGTGCCTTTCAAGTACAAAATTGGTCATTGCACACTCGAGGATTACTCATTGACTATTGTGTAAATCTGTACTTCGCCCAGGCTAGGTGTGAATGCTAGATCAATGTGTCTGAGAATAGGCCGGTTTTCTCCTTGGGCTTCATGTTAGCCGTGATCTTACAACTCTGGGCGAGCCATGACCGAGAGTTTTCACTTGGTTGATACTCGGAATACAGCATGGTGGATCTCCTTGTCTGTCTTACAGTGACGATAGACAAGCGCATTGGTTCTTACATCAAACATTTCTCCCGTCACTATCGCTCAACATATGAGTTTGCTAGGCCGTTGATTCTTCTTCCGTGCACTTTCTAGTTTATACTAGTCGTTGTCATTGCTTGGGTGCAACACTTAATCGTCCTAAAATGTAAAAGGAAAAAGCCAGAAAGACTATCCTAAAGGGAAGAATGCTCCTAGCGTGGAATTTGCTTCTAGATTACCAAACTCGAGGATGAATTTTTTGTTATTCTTTCAAATATAACATGTGCTTCCGCGGTCCAGGTCTAGCCGTTCTTTCATTTCTAGTCTTTCCGTCTGTCGCTCGCCTGATTTACGTGAATATGAGTGATGATGTTGTGATCAATACATTGATCGTTCATCCTCGGATCCACTGGGATTCTAGTGCATTTTCCTAGACGATTTGAGTTCCATAAGTATTTTCATCTCACAAAACCAAGGACCCAAGAGACAAAATATGTGGCAGTAGATGGGATCAATCTCATGTGATTCAAATCTATTTGGTGCAAACAACCCCGAGTAAAAAGCTATACGTAGCTCACTCGACATGGCAACAACAATCACAAGCGCATCCAATTCCCTGGAAAAAAAAAAAGAAGTAGTAGAAGAGTAAGGAGAGAACAAAAATTGGAACCGAGAATCGGCTCCCCGGATCGAAAGTACTCGTTCTGTGGCAGCTCCATTACTGGATCGGATCCGTCTGTATATTATACGTACAACAGTCCCCCCCATACAGGTTATAGTCCCGAGTCCGTCGCGTCAGGAATCGTCGTGCTTGTGCCAGCGGATGAGCATGGCCACACAGCGCTTCATGATGTAGAACCTCGACTTCTGCTCCTTGGCCAAGTTGCTGCACCTGCGCGTCACGTTGGAGCCTTTCTGCGACAAGCTCCGGGAGAGCGAGCCCTTGGACGACGGGGTACTCGACGACGACGACGAGGGTAACGAGCTCCGCTGGGAGCCGCTCCTCACGAGGTAACTACTTGGGGAGTTGGAGGAAGAGCTCTTGGTTGAGAAACTCCGGGGAAGAGCAAACTTAGACGATGAAGATGAAGATGAAGATGATGGTGATGATGATGATGTTGGATGGGCATTGCTCCATCTTCCCTTCTTGGATGGCTTCCATAGATCCTCCATTTTCCCTTCTTGGGTGCAAGTTTTGAAGCGTCGCTGAATGGGAAAGGAAGAACGGGAAGAGAGACTGATAACAAATTCTTGGGAACTAATCTTGCCACTATGAGGTTATAGAACATATATATATATAGGCTCAACCTAAGCGGTTGGTCTTTTGTTGTTATAAAAATGAAAATATTCCTGAAACTGTATGGTCGAAAAAAGTGAGTAACATGGTCTCTGAACTTATCTGAGGATACATCTCCTAGCATTTATTAGGTCCTCCAGAGAGTACTATTGGCTTTCCCATGAGAAATGCTAAGTTTACTAAATCTGGTCGAAAGAAATTGATTTCCTGAGTGATGAAGTGATATATGTCATTATTTCGTTTTCTTTTTAGACATTGAAGCTGAAGAAGATAAAAATCGACATATAGTTGTCATGAAAGGTACGTGTTTCAAAATATTTATTTCATCTTTAATTGATTCATGCACAGTATCTTACATAAACGAAATTCGAAGCGAGTCTTTGTAAAGACATAAGTGATATAGAATCTGGGCAGTACAGTTTGGATTGCTTTGATAGTTGATACATCGTGTCTCACAGAATTTGTTATTTAATACTGAGCATTTGAGTTTTCCCGTTGCAAAGTTTTTATTTGGCTTAATGTCCGTTTAATGACATAAGAATTACCTTGAACAGCATTCCTAACGTACGACTGACTTTTGTGCCCAAACAAAAGACAAAAAACGTACGACTACAATTTTAAGGCTCAAATTTCTGGGACGAAGGGGGCGTGGGGAAGGGTGGTCGATCAATTTGAGCAGTTGTAAATTAACAGTTTAATACAGTTGATTTTCATGTGAAGTCTCTGAGCTCATAAATTAATGGAAGCTGATTTTAATAATATTCATTTTTTTTAACTGTAGTCAATTATTAATAAGATGAGTTTTGCAGGATCCCGTCATTTGATTTGACCAGTGCACCGCAATGGCCGGTCTCGTTGGTACGTGTGTGAGAGATTTCCCCGTTTTAGCTTCTAAATTTGACCGTCTTCTTTTTCTTCTTCTTTTTTTTTTTATTAATGCCATAGAAAATTCCAAATTAATGTAATCCGTGATAAATTTACTCAAAATTATTTTTCACTAAAAAAAAAATCCTAAATGGATATACTTATAATAAATTTACCCTATATTGACACATCTATGATAAATTTACTCTCCGTTAATTTTCGTTAGATCTACCTATCAAATTACTTAGTTAGATGACACACGGCGGTTAGCAGATATACCAGTTCAGAGTTTTTACTTTATATTTGTCACGGGTGTGTCAATTTATAGTTTTTCGTGATATTAACCCAATTTAATGAAGGATAAATTTATCACGGGTGTATCAGTTTGAAATTTTCGTGGCTAAAATAATTAATTTAAAGTAAATTTATTACGGATATACCGGTTTAGGATTTTTGGTGGTCTAAAAAATAATTTATAATAAATTTGTCACGATATACAAGTTTGAAATTTTTAGTGATAAAAAAAATAATTTGAAGTAAATTTGTCACAAATGTATCACTTTGAGGTTTTTCGTGATGTCAACCTTTTTTCTTTTCATACTTTGGCAGATTAAAAATATTTCATGTGGATGACAATTTTTTTATTGAATTATTGACCACTCTTCTTATGTTGCGAATAATTATAGTACTGCCCACATGCTCATCACCTTTTGGTAAAAAGGATGGTTTTTACCGAGTAATGAACAAAAAGTGAAAAATGATAGGGTGAATATGTTTTTTTTTATTTATATAATCGAGATTTTTCACATGCAATGAATTATTTTTCGAGGATGATGTGGGTATACTAATGACACGGGTAAGTCCTCAAGACGCAATCGCCGAGAGTCGAACCTAGGATCTCATCGTTTAACCGTCTAAGCGCCCAAGAAGTTCAATCAATTCGTCCAATGCCCTATTGGTTAGGGTGAATATGTTTTCATTCTCGGTATCTGATAATTTTCACTAAAAATTAAACTCGGAAACATAAAACCTATTTACTATTTCCAAATTTTATCCCTAATGATTCTGTTCGAATTCCAATTTACACTTGTCGAGCCCCAACGCATAATGATCTTTTTTATGCAATTCAAGACACCCCCTCCCCAAAAAAAAAAAGTACACCGCTCGTCTTCGATAAAAAAAAAGTACACCACTCGGTCCAGTCGTCTTTTTGACCCAAAAAAAAAAAGTACACCACTCGTCAGGAAATCGAAAATTAATATACAAAATACAAAATCAGACGCTGTGGCCGAGGGTCTTCTAATGATAATAAGGGCGTGAATTATAATCATTTTATCTTTGAAATTAATTTCTGACCAAAAATAAATTTTTATTTTTAGTTTTTGGACGAATTTCTAAGTAGATAGACAGTTTGATAATGACACAAAATTTACATTCATAGAACATAATTTCATTTGATAACAAGCATAAAAATTTCTAGAGTTGCCGACGGACCGGAAACCGGCGAAAAGGCGACCAACGAAACGACAAACCGGTGATTTGCGTAACGGTAAATGGAGGACCGGAGGACAGCGGAACAATGACCAGCGGGCGAGCAACGGGGGACAGCGGATGGCGAAATTGGCGACAAGTGGACCGTCAACCGGTGAATGGCGGCCAACGGATGACAGATTGGCGACCGATGGCCGGCGGATCACGAACCAATAGACCGCAGACAATAGATGCGAGATAGAGGGAGAAAGTGATGAGAAAAGTTCTTATTTCTCATTTTTGTTCCAAAAACAGAAAAGCTGAAAATTTTAACTTATCATTTATGTTCCAAACTATAGAAAAATGAAATTGCGTTATCAAACAAATTTATATTTCAAACCTATTCCAGAAACAAGTTTGGAACAGAAATAGAGAAACAAAATGATTATCCTTCAAGCTCTAAACATCTCTATGCGACAATTGTTTTATTTGTTCCATCCATGGTTGTGTAAATACGACTCCGATGGTAATCACAAATCTTAAGTTCCGTTTGTTCTGCAAAAAAAAAAAAATAATCCATTTTACTGCATAAAATATTCAGTTAATGAAAATAATTATCATCATTGAGATTAATTTATCTCTAAACATTGTCATTAACCGTGAAAATATTTTGTCATTCACTTATTTATATAAGCGAAATAAGTGATCGATTTTAGGAAACAATTTTCTAAATTACTTATTTTTTACGAAATAAATGGTGCCTTAAATTAAATAAGGTGCGATCATAAGCTCGAGTATATGATGTAGATATGAGATTTTTTTTTCACGCATCAATATAGAAAATCGAATTTCTACCACGCACCTAAATCAATGCGCTTGAATCTGCTCCCCCATTTGACCCAAAAAAAAAAAAAAATCTGCTCCTTGAAAAATTACTAAGAAATTTTGATGAGATGTGATAATGATTTCATTTGTTGAAAATACAATCAACAAGTCATTTTGAGATGACCCGTCTCCGACCTTGTCACCAAACTTTTGGCTAGGACACCGAAGAAAGTAGGGGTGTGCAATTACCTCAAACCTGAAATATATCGATCCGAATCCGTTTTTATGTTTTGAAATCTAAAATCTACTATACATATTTTAAAACATGTAACCTATTTTCACATGTATTCTTAATTGATTACTTCTAATGAGCACCATTTACTTTTAAAATTTATCGACTACAATTCATATTTAGACATATGAGAAATATGACACATCAAAGAAGTAAAAGCATCAGTTATAAATATCGCTGGAAATAAAAGCTCAAACTAATGATCTTAAGTTACACAATTATCATCGGATGCCATGGAATACCGTAAGATCGCGTAAAGACATAGAACAAGAAAAAAATAATGACTAGTTCCAAGTTTCAAGTTCTACGAGCATGCTCTTCGGAATTGATTCCCTAATTTTTGGAAGTTAAAACCTATCTTACATATCTTGAAACTTGGAACCAATTATAATTTCAGCGGTCTAATTCTACTTTAGAATCATGCTCACCCGTAAATGAAAGTTGCCATAACACACGACATAGTACACATCGCCTTATACCAACGATTGTGTAACAATTTCAGGCTATGGCCTATAAAATTACATATTAGTCGCAATAAGGTGACGTTTACAGGCGATTTGTTGTGTGTTGTCCTCGCTTAGAATTGTCTTTCGAGTTGTCAATATGAAATTTAGCTATGTGAATTCTCACTAGTCCTAAAATTTTTAATTGTGTTAATTGAGTCTTAAACTTTTTCATGTTTTTAACAATTGAGTAAATTCGGACAATTTTAGCCGAAAATTACCGACGTGAACCCCGGGCAGTCTTATGTGACATGATCAAAGCCGATGTTAATAATTTTTAATAATATATTTTTTTGAATATTTTATTAGCTTTTTTTCTTTTTTTTCTTTTCCTTCTTTATTTTTTTTTTGCGAGCCCCAAAGCATAATGATGACCTTGCTAGAGGTCAGGATCTCCCACTGGCCATCCACGAGGCCTGGTGGAGGTAAAAAAGAAAAAAATAAGAGAGAAGGGAAAAAAGAAAAAAAAAAAAAAGAATAAAAGGAAAAATGAAAAGGAAAATAAAAAATGTCAAATCATAAAACTTATTAAAATATTATAAAAAATTATCCACGCCAAAGACAACAAGAACGGCCGATGTTCATGTTAGCGATTTCTCGACAAAATTGATCGGATGAACTTATTTGACAAAACGTAAAAATATTTAAATCTCAATTGACGGAGTGAAAAGGAAAATCGAATTGATAAAAGCGCAACATCTTTAGAATTTTTTGGATAATTTTTTACTCATCAAATCTTCGGTGTGGGGAAAAAAACGAGGGGGCAACCTTTCGAAGAAGAACATGGACAATAGTAAATGGTTCCTCGATTTGATGAATTTGAATGAAACATGTTCGTGATCTACATACCTCGGGATTTATGAATCTTGACCGGTCCTAGTAGGTTTTGCCACCGACATGGATGGTCTTTGGATACCTCAGCACATTTGGTCAATCGAATTTTTATTTTTATTTTTTTCGATCGACCAAACAACGAGGACGCCATTGATAAATATTAAATAAAACAAGAAATTTGAGAGAAGACCCGTTTCAAAAATGGGGCCAACTCCATGTGATCACTGACGAATTGAATTTCATTTTCTTATTCTAAAGTCATATTTTAGCAAACTCCTCATTTATTTTATTTGGCATCCAGCATCAAATCAGGTTCATACGTGACTTCCTCTTGTGCCCATGTGCTCTTTGAAGGACGAACGGGCCTCGAGATCCGACGCTCGGTAGCCGCTCGGCCCTGCAACATTTAAAAACTGAGCGTACGATAACGGTGTTGGGGATTCAATTTGGTCGAGAAATTGCTGACGTGGGTCGGGATTACATGTCACATGGGCGATGTTCCTAGGGTTCTAATGGGAGCTCAGGAGCTTCTTCTGGATGATCATGTGGCTCGAGAATATCAGCATTTGAGGCTGCACGTGCCGGCATGTGACGGGTAGCCAGAGGAGATGCTGCGCAGGCGATAGAACAGGGGAACCTGAACAGGACTTTGTACTGTGATTCAACGGAAACAGGTCAAACCTTCTACATTTTTTTAATGTTTAAATCGACATAAATGGAAAATACTATATAATATAGTTCTTTTGACCCAAAATTGAAATAGTTTTTTTCTTTTTCAGACCGTGTTTCGCCTTGGTTTCTCAGAACTGCGATCAATGCCGGTCTATTTTTTCTTCTTTTTTTTCCGGTCGAACTAATGCCGGTCTAGTTGACCGTGCAGAATTGTCTGCATTGGTCATCTCGGCTTCTAATGACTTGTTTTGGCCCAAATCAAAGGCCTTCTTCGAACTGCGTCGCTTCAAGATAGAAAAAATTGACATAAATAATTTTTAAATTTTGACTTAATATAAAAATGTGATCTCCGAACTTTTAATTTGTTCAATGTAGTCAGTAAACGTTTGGTATATATTCGATTTAACCCCCGATCTATATCGAATGTTCAATATTGTGCCTTGATCTTTATATAGTTTATGGACCACACTGAATAAATTAAAAGTTCATGGATGATTATTGCATATTAAGCCCAAAATTCAAGGGCCGTTTATGTCATTTTTCATTTGAGAAATGTAAGCTATTTGCACAGAACGTTTCCAAGGCAGGTTTGAGCTGGGGATTCCGCTCTCTTTCAAGGGCTATGTCACAGCTCATTGTGTCATTAATGCTATTAGCCATTCCAACCACGGGGCAGTTGCTCATTCATAGCTTTATATGGTTCATAATCATGCTGGTGTTTGCTGCGTCTTCTCTTAAACTTGCTCGTAAAAAGGGCAAAAACCTTACTTCATGCGCGGCCACGGTCCAACCACAAGCCGGTGGTGCCGAGAGAACCATCTAATCGTCATGCAATACCATCGCAGGCACTACGGTACAGTATCCCATGTAGCTTCACTTTTGGTCCCTCATACGTTAGGGAATACGATTACATTGAATGGACAGAACCGTGGGGGAATCCCTCGGGAGGCCGTATCGGGGCTGTCTCGATCCGCATGTGCGCAGGTTGTCGTTGATAAAGTTGGCATCACCGCGGAATGCAGCAACAATGTTGGATGCATTCTTAACCGTGCATGAGCTTCCCATGTTGAAACATCCGTAAATATCTGTATAACTTAGACAAACACCAGCAATACTTTGCATGGTCGGAAGCCATAAAGAAAGAAAGAGATGGAACACACAATGATGAGCTTATCCTAAGTTCAGAGTTGCAACAGAGCAGAAATTTGAGGTTGCTGCCATTATACATTGTTGAGTTCGTGACGTTCGTGGTCGACACGGGACCACAGCTCGAGCTATAAGCAGTTCGGCTATAGAGCTTTTCACTTTTATTAAGACACACATAGATTACATGGCCCATATGAAGCCGTTCCTTCTGAAAGTCATTGTACATAGAATCTGGAACTGCACCACCGAAAGCGATCTGCGTTAAGGCGGGAAAAATGCTTCGCTTGGCTTTTGGTAGGACTAGATTAGCGATGTGGTAATGGTTAGGTCGGTGTACTGCCCGCTGATGTAGCGGAAAAGGGCTGACATAAACTACAGGTATCTACATGCAGCATCCATGGTACTTGATGACATTTAACTCTTGCCCACGAGCATTTTCTCCTGAATTTTGTCTGAAATAATCAATAGCAAGATGAATGACATTAGGATAGGAAGTTATTGAATATGAACGACAATTCCTCTTGTCATCTCACCATACTTAGAACTCTAAAATACATGATCGCAGGTACAATCTAAACACTTAACTAACACTTTCAATCGGTTTGCCTACCGGCGGTCCAACTGATGACTTACCGAGCCCGGCAGATCTGCAAGGCACGCTAAAGAGACTCTTGTAATGGTTCATGTGGCTTCACCATCGAAACTTTAAGCAGTTTCCCAACTAGACGATGCGTGAAGTATCCTTCCTTTCCAACCCTGCAGCATCCAGTGGCCGTCTTCGACAAGCATCAAATCCTTTTGGTACGCCGCGCCTTTACTTTCTCCATGTATATCTGCATCAATGCTTTGTCCAAGGGACGCTGCTTGAACCCAGCCTGCGAGACCCGCTTTTGCCATTGCTTGTAGGTTTCAGGCCTCTCCACTCTCTCCTTGCCTTCGCATGCCACGACGTTCATGACTTGTCGCCCATAATATTCCCTCTCAATAGTAATTCTGTCAATGTTGTCACGGGGGATATTGCAGTCGAAAATATCGAACAGTGCAGAGAAGTGGAAGAACGCTTGTTGAAACCGTGGGACGAAGAAAGGAGAGTTGAAAGTTCCATTGACAACAGACAGCACAAATATATCTGGTCTCATCTCCCTTATTAGTTTCAGGACGGCATCCCTAGGATTGTTCTCAACGGCGGTCTCATCAAGTAAATTCTCGAACCGGTAACGACAGTTTATGGCAAGAACCTCATTTCTACGGATTTTCAGTTCCTCGATCTTGATAGTTTCCCAATGCTGTGAAACTATTGCATTAAACTCGAATGGAACGCCAAACCGCTCGCAGTACTTGGCCAAATGACAACCTGCTTCGACAATTCTCTCTTCAGGTTTGAAACCATGTTGAGGAAGCTCTATGCCTGTGAGGCGAAGCTTCGGGGGTCCGCCAGGCTTCCTTGATAGTAGCTGAATAAGGAGTGGCCACTGGCAACCCAACAACATGCCAAAGTCTATGACATGCAGCGTCTTTGCTGTCTCGGCTACTTTTCAAAATCATATTATCCGCGAAAGAAATTGCAATCCTGGTGAAGGGGAAGGCCTTATAATGAGTTTGGTGCGGTCTGAGGAGCTCACTGATCGGCGTTCTCTTCAGAGTCAAATTTGTGAAGATATTTTGAACTGCGATCCCGGCCAAGCGCGCATCAAGACCATTGGCAAAGAAGTGGGCCGATCTTTGACAGGCATCGCCAATAGGAGAGGAGTGAAGCCTGATCTGCTTTAGTAGGTCGCCAGCGTTCCTGCTGTCGCCGGTAGAGATGGCTTGAGCACAAAGAATGAGGAGATTCCTCAAGTCCACCATGCCGTCATTGTTCTTACCCTTTTTAGCGCGATTCTTGCGACCACGGCCACTAGAACCGTGCGTTTGTACACATGGAGATGAGTTTCTGACTACTGCATTCGACCTTTCGCTGACGGTACTTGTGAAGGGCTCCGGCTCCTCTTCATAGAGCAAAATTTCATCAAACATCTCCCAGAGTTCGGCCTCTTCCATCGAAGCTGCCGATTGTTTGGTGATCCTCCCTTCCCTTTTGCATAGTTCTTCCCTTTCGTGATTCTTCCTTCCCCTCGGACTGTTAAAAAGAATTTTCTGCTGCTGCTCCTCATCATTTCCAACTTTTAGACCCTGTTTCTTCACGGCTACAGAGAAATTGCCATTTTTGGTAGCATCAATACCGGCAATATCGCTGGACAGAAACTTACAAGGTTCCTCTAGTCCTCTCCTGAACTGCGAGGCTATAAGGGAATCATACTGGACGGGAAACTCACTTGCAAGTGAGGCCAAATTCTGGTTTACATAGTGGGCAAGGCCTTTTGGACGGTTTAAGAATAGTTGTGAAGTGGGCAAGCAAGGAGACTGAGAGAAACCGTCGCCAGAAGGAGAACATAGAAATGAAGAGCGACTGTTCTGTCGGTCATCCGCAAGCTTCTGTTGTTCCCTAGAATTGTCCGTGCAACCAATGTTGCCAGTCCTGTTGCTCTTGCCGCAATCACGGCCTGTTCTTGGAAAAAGAACGTTTGGGCTTTGAGCATCTTGGCAAACAAACATTGAGGTTTGATTAGGTAAAGCAGGCTGTTTGTTGCCGAGAATAATAACCTTGCGCAATGATTTCTCGGTGGCTCGTAGAAGCGACGGATCAAAGAACAAGCAGAGTTTGTCCTCCATGTTTTCTTCCATAAGCATGCTGCTTACGTAATTAAGAATCTGTTTGGAGAAATCATTGCCATCTGAGTTGGAGGCCGCTTCTCCATTCAAGCTCCCAGTGCGACACGAATCAGACAGCTTAGCCTCCGAGTTCATGGCGATAGATGGCATGAGATTACAGAGGCCTTGATTTGGTAAAAGGAAAGAGCAATCCACACAGTTCAGAATCAAAGGATGATGCTTAATATGATTAGACCCTACCCTTGGGTAACGGACAAGTTTCGACCTCGTCTACTTGAGAACAATTCATGAAACGAGAGAACCCGAAAAACACCAACTTTGCATATTTCTGCTTCTTTCATACAGCATCAAAACTCATCTGATCACCATTCCATTCAACACTAAGGTAAACATTCATTGGTGACGAAGATTGAAGGAAAAAATCAACACGGAATTATCTGATGTGGTTAGGAAAAAAACAGCAGCTGAAAATGCTCATGAACACGTCGACTTATGAATGCAAACTCAAAGTAAAATCAAGTTAATAGCAGAAGGTAGAAGAACGTGAATGCTTGTGGATCCGAAGAAACAAATTGGAATGGATCTGAAAGGACAAAAGAGAGACAAAACGCAGGATCAATGAAGGGACTAGCACTTGGCTTGTGGAAAGGTGGATGAGTTCTGTCTTCCATATATAGACCTGGACACCTAGAACAAGAAACAAGCAGAGAAGCATTGTCATTGCAGGCTGAGGAATTCTCTGTTGAACAATGAGAAGGATGATAAGAGTTAACCAGAGAAGAGGATGAGTCCAAAACCAACGGATCAAACGAAGAATTTCCAATCTGGATGAGCTAGTTAACTACAAACAATCACTGAAAGTTAAAAGTTTTTAATTTTTACAAGCCCCAGATTATTCCATGGTCATAGCCTTTTTACAGTCAGTCTTTTGCTCTCGGTCTGATATGAGCAGGCCTCAACTCTCACTTCTACGGGTTTATTTGTTAATTTTACACATAAAGAAGCTGCTCGTCTGAAAACCTGATGATACCGTCAATTACTTATAACCACACTATCTCCCAATCGATGAGTGCTTTGTGTTAATCATATGGCGAAAGTGTGTAGATCTACGGTTAAGATTGTACCTTTTCTCGACAGTATTGTCAATGAAGCATTTCCATTACACATAATCAGATCTTTAAGTTTGTTCAAATTAAGCGTTAGATAACTGGACAAACATATATTTCCCAATTTAACTTCTTTAAATGCAGATATTAGCATGCCATCTCCAAAGCAGCCGAGGCGCGAGCTTCTCCTACATGGGGAACGGGAAAACCGGCTATGCCAGCCATTGTCCATCCCTATCTCAGGACGAGCTTATGTTACTTAGTTCTGTCGTTCTTTGTCTCGTAGACTCATACAACACTTCTCATGCATATACATTACAAAATATTATCTTGTTTACATAGGTTAGAACTGTACTAAATATAGATTAAAAAAGGCCAGAGCAAGATCTAGGAGCAAGTTTCGAAGAAGCGGGTTAATTTTGATCATTCCTTCGTTGTCTGGAGTGTTGCTGTCACATTGTTAAGCGATGATAATGATGATGATGATAACAGTACTTTTATTGCTGTCTTCTGTGAATAGTAAATTTCTTCTCGTGAAGTGCTAACTCAATTTACACTGATTTTGTATCACGGGTTCGCTTCACATTTGTTTGTGATATTTGGAAAAATGGTATCGTAAGTGTCATAAATTTCGTACGGTATTTCCTTCGGTGCCAAAACTTTTCGAGTATCCCCCACTATCACTCAATTGAAAAAGAAAAAACAATTACTTTAGCACCATCTTCGGCAATTTGTGTCGCCCGAAAATCTAACTTGGCAACACTATAGTTTACATAGCCCGACATGTCTTGTCGATAAAGTGAAGTTGGCAAATTTAGTGCTAAACGACGTCATTTTTGTTAGAATATTTCAATATTGAACCATATTTTACTTTAACAGCGTAAGCTTTTTTGAACAGTTGGCAATGAATCCCATTAAATCTTACATGATATTAGAGAAGGAGCTCTCGAGTTTAAATCTTTTTAGGTCCCTATTGCCTGCTAAATCGCATATTTCCATGCTTTAGGCTTGACGAACTTCAATGTTGTTGCAACCCGGCTTCTTCAAAGCCTATTAGCAATCGTGGCTGTCTTGACTTTGTTTTAGCGCCTGCCAATGGCATCACTCATGTCAGAAAAAAACAAAGAATCTCTGTCAACTTACTTGACAACAGCAGAATATACCGTCGGCTTTGTCCCAACGAAAAGATGCAGCGACCAAGCACGCGATTTCCATAAACTTTCGGCAGATCCGAGCAGCGTAATGAAACATATGAGACAAAGCCAGCAGCTTATCATTCATCGATCATTCTCGGTTTGTCTCATTTTCATACACAAGTGAACAAGGCTCGCAACTCAGAGAATCATCGGACCAGCGGATCCGTCCTTGCAAGCGTATTCCGACCTTTTCGACGCGGGTTTTGCAAGAATTACGAGTTCCTTAATTATCAATTAACGTCACCATAACCTCAGTTTGCTAGAGCTGAAATGTTGCCGTTGGATTGGTAATCGTTTTGGTGCAAACTATCACTCCAAAGATCCTTTATGGGAGAATATGTTCAGCATTGGGAAGAGCTACCACAGAGTGAATTTACTTCAAACGGAACCACACATACACAAATTATGCCGAAATTTAATCGACGACAAAGCGTCATAAGGTAAAGGTAAAGATGCAACGCCAAAACTTAATGGAAGACGAGATGCCTTGGATATACAACAAAGATACATGTCGAAATCTAATTGACAACGCGAGTTTGGAAACTATAACTACGTTGCGGAAATCAAAAGATACATGAAAGATAATATGTTTGTTTCTTTGTGCGCTGGGTCCCCCAAAGAGTACGACGTGACTATTTAAAGCCTACAATCGAATACAAACTACTGCTATCAACGAGGTTAGTCCGAATTGAGAAAAAGTAACCATCGAAGAACCTCTCATCAACGGACTCAAGTCCCACCGTTGAACATGGGCCATTGGTTCAAACCCAATCGATGGCCCCGTCGAGCAATAAGCTATGTGGTGAATCTCCGAACAGCCGCCGTAAAGTCCCTACTAGAGCACCCCCACCGCGAGCCATGATCCCGAGCCGATCCATTGAGGCTCAAATTTGAAAAGTTATCTTTACGACGAGGTAATATTTATTGATTATTTTTGTTGCCTGTTTGAAACCTGTCTAATGGAATATTCAAAGTGCAGGCAATATCGATTAGGATTATTTCCTAATCTACAACCACACATAAATTTTTAGTTCTATCTATAAGGACTTAGATGGAATTATTAGTCTAGTGAGAATTTTAAATTCAAGAAGTCGATCTATAAGGTGTTAGATCGTTATCGGGATTTAAAATAAATTGGGAAGTATTCAAGATCATTGATTTCCTTGCAATTGTTTGTTTCCATATTTGAATTGAACTTATTGGAGTTGCTATCTTCTTGCAATATTCGAATGTATATTGAAAATCTCTTTAAAATATTGCATAAAGAATAGATTTGCATATCATTCTAGTTAGATTGCATATTTAATTGCTGGAATAAAATCATTGAGATAACATTTGCATGTTTAGATATTTCTAGAATAAATTAGATTAAATTTCATTCTAGGTTAGAATATGCATGTTTAGGTAGATCATGATGCCTAAATTCCACTAGACACTTGCTATTTCATAGCTTTACAGCCGGTATTTGTTGCGTCTTGTCTAAAGTTGCTTAAAAAAAGACCTTACCGCGTGAGCAGCCACGGTCCAACCACAAGATAGAGAACCGTTTAATCATCATGCAAAAAACGTCGCAGGCGTTACGGTACAGTATCCCATATAGCTTCACTTGATCCCGCGCCCGATACAAGAAGAAGACTACATCAAAGGACAGAAGAGCAGAACACGGTGACGGATGCATTCTTAAGCACGCACGAGTTTGCCATGTAGGTACTGGGCAGTGTCGCAGCAAAGAGGAGTTCCAGATCTGGCGAACCGATGTAGAAGCATCCACAAATATCTGTATGACTTGACAAACACTAGTTATACTCTGCAAGGTAGGAAGCCATAGAGGAAGAAGGAGATGGAACACACAATGACAAGCTTATTATCGTGTCAACACATGCTGGAGTTCAGAAGTGCTTCAGAAATTGAGTTGCTGTCGTTGTTCATGTTGAGGTTAAGATGTTTGAGGTCACTTTCGACCACAGTTCGAGCTGGGCAGTTTAACTCTAAATCTTTTCGCTATAACTGAGACGCACGCATATCACTAGGCCCTTATGAAGCCATTATTATATGAAGAATCTGAAACGGCACCATGACCGATCAACGTTAAGGCGGGAAAAATGCTTCGCCCGGCTTCTAATGAGACTAGAACAGCAGTGTTAGTAAGGGTTAGATCGGTGTTCTGCCGATAGGTAATGCATCGATATAAATTCCAGGTAACTTCATGCAACATCCATGGCACTTAACGACATTTAACTCCGCTACAAGCATTTTCTTTTGATTTCTCCCTAAAACAATCAATAGCAAGATGAATGACATTATGGTACGAAGTTACTGACTATGAAAATGCTCCTTTTCGACTCACCATACTTAAAACACTAAAATACATTATCTCAGGTAGAAAAGAAGTAATTGACTGATACGTTTGATCGGTTTGCCTACTGGCGGTCCAACTGACGACTAACCGAGCGACGCAGATCTGCAAGGCATGCTGAAGAGACTCTTGTAATTCATCCATGTGGCTTCACCGTCGAAACTTCAAGCAGGTTTCCAACTAGACGATGCGTAAAGTATCCTTCCTTTCCATCCCTGCAGCATCTAGTTACCGTCTTCGGGAATCACCAAATCCTTGTGGCACACGTCTAGCCTTTCTATGTACATCTTAGTCAAGCTTTGTCCAACGGACGCTGCTTAAACCGGCCTGTGAGATCCGCGTGTGCCACTGCTTGTAGGTTTCGGGCCTCTCCACTCTCTCCGAACCTATAAAGGTGATGACGTTCGTGACTCATTGCCCATATTATCCCTCTCCATGAGCAATCTGTGACTGTTGTCATGGGATATATTGCAGTCGAACATATCATCCAGTGCAGAGAAGTGGAAGAGCGCTTGTCGGAACCGTAGGAGAGTTGAAAGTTCCATTGACAACAGACCGTTAAAAAGTGCCTTGCTGCTCCTCCTCATCGATTCCAACTTTTAGTCCACGCCTCTTCATGGCTACAGACATTCCCATTTTCGGTAGCATCGATACACGCAATGTCACCAGAGAGAAACTTCCAAGCTTCCTCAAGCGTTCTCTTGACCTGCGAGGCTCTAAGGGAATCATACTGAACGGGAAACTCACTTGTAGGTGTGGCCAAAATCTTGTTTACATAGTCGGTAAGGCCTTTTTGACATTTCAAGGATGGTCGTGAAGCGGGCAAGTCAGTAGACTGATAGAAACACTCACTAGAAGGAGAAACTCGAAGTGAAGACCCTCTGTTCTCTCGGTTGTTCCCAAGTGTCTGTTTTTCCCTAGAGTTGTCGGTGCAACCAATGTTGCCGGTTCCATTGCTATGGCTGCAATCACGGCCTGTTCTAGGAAAAAGAACATTTGTGATCAGAGCTTTTTGGCAAACGAAATTTGAGGTTTGTTTAGGTAAAGCAGGATGTTTGTCACCGAGAACAATAACCTCGTGCAGCGACTTCTCAGTTGCTCGTAGAACTGACGAACCATGGAACAAGCAGAGTTTTTCTTCCATGTTTTCTTCCACAAGCATGCTGCCCATGCACTCAAGAATCTGTCTGGAGGAATTATTGCCATCCGAGTTGGAGGCTCCTCCTCCGTTCAAGCGCCCACTTCGACACGACTCAGACAGGTTGGCCTCCAAGTTCGTGGCAATAGTCGGCATGAGATTATCGTAGCCTTGATTTGGTAAAAGCAAAGAGCGATCCACACAGTCTAGGTTCAAAGGATGATGCTTAATTTGGTTAGACCCGACACTTGGATAATGACACTGACCTGTACTTGGAGAAGTGTCGACTTCATCAACTTGAAAACCATTCCCGAAATGAGAGAACGCAGAAAACACCGACCCTGAATCCATTTTTTTCCCTCGAATCACATGTGCAACAAAAGTGAGTGATCCGAGTTTTGAATGGGACCATCAGAAGCTCAAAGCAAAATCAAGTCAATAGCAGAAGGTAAAAGAACTCGAACACTCGGTGGATTCCGAAGAAACGAACTTGTGTTAGGGCCAAAAGAACAAAAGAGGGACAAAACGCAGGCTCTACGACTTGTTCTTGGCTTGTGTAAGGTGGATGAGATCTCTCTTCCATATATATACAGAGACACAGAGAACAAGGGAAAAAACAGAGAAGCATGGTCATTGCTTATGTTATCTAGTTCTGTCGATTACTGCCTTGTAAGACTCCTACACATCATTTCTAATGCATGCAGATCATAAAATATTATCGTGTTGACATAGGTTAGGACTGTACTAAATAATGTCCAAAAACTATAGCAAGATCTAGGAGTAAGTGTTAAACGCGTGTTAATCTCAGTCTCTCACTCGTTGTCTAGAGCATTGCCATCACATCGTTAACCAAGGACGGCGACAAGGATGATGATAACAGAGCACTATGATTGGCGTCGTCTGTGAATAGGAGCATTCTTCTCGTGAAGTGGTGATTTGATTTTACTGAATTTTGTATCACGACTTCCTTCTGGACTTGTCGCATTTGCTACTTTCCTTTATTTGCTACTTTCTTGACTCTGTTTTAGCTACTGCCAACAGCAGAAGAAATCTAAGAATCTCTTTGAATTGAACTGACCAGACCCAAACTGTTTCATTTCCTACAGAATGAATATGCCACCGGCTTGTCCTAACGAAAAGACACGACAACTTACAAGCAAATTAGATTAACTTTCGGAAGAGTCCGAGCAGTGTTGTCTAACATAGGAGACAAAGCGAGCTGCTCATCCTTTTCTCGAGAAAATAAATAAGGCAAGAAACTCGAGAAAATTGTTGGACCGCCCCATCTGTCCCTGGAAGTAGATTTCTTCCTTATCGAAAGGCATTCAGAAGGTAACATCTCATTTCAGTGGTGCAAGATACTACCACAAGATCCTTCAAGAGAGAATATGTTCGGCATTGAGAAGAGCTAGAGAGTGAATATCAGCCGGAAAAATCAGGGAAAAGGCATCAGCTGATTACCTATTTCGACTTACCAGACAGACACAGGTACAGTAACCTTAATGCTAAGGAACCAGCTACCAGACCCATGAATTAGGGTCCACTTTAGGCAGATAAGCAGAGACACTAGAGATCTCTAAACATCTTGTCAGAGTGCACCTACCCTCATACACAGGATATTCGGACATGCTATGCCGATTCCATAGATAAACTACTCACAGATATCTAACCACAATACTAAGAAGGATGAGTTGATGTTATTTTGATTTAGGATAATATCTTGTACCAGAAAGGAAAGTCATACTAAAAGTACACTAATATGCTTATAGCTGAAGAAGCCAATGACCAGAATTATTCTTACGGTTTATGCATAGTCTTCAAATAATCCTCGAATGCGGCGAAAGAGACATTACATCTATCTGCCTGCTTATTAGAATTGAAGTTCTGGTCAAGAGCAAATGATTCAACTGACATTATTAGACTAATCAACCAGGCTGCACCGTTTATCACCAGGCATGCATGACAAAATTCAACTATAAAGATATATCATACATATAGAGGTATCAACTCACATAATCTGCTATGTACTGTCTATGACAGAAGTACATCTCCCTAATGTAATGGTGAGAACCCAGATTCTGCTACTGACTGTTAGAAAAGGAAGCGGCTATACAAGTACAGCTGGTTATGTCCTACCAAAGCAATGATAGTGGCTCAATCAAGTTCTGCTCAATCATTTTACCTCACCTCCAAGAAACCCCATAAATGTTCTCTGCTCTCGTATTGTCAAAAGAGAGATCCAAGCAGCAGCTCCACAAATTCACGCTCTTTTCAGGAAACAGAAATGCCTTCAATGAGTACTCAGCCGGGTCCATCTGGTAGATGACTCAGAAAAAAGCTCATCAAAGTCCTAGGAGAGTACCCAACAAGACGAAGCATACAGTATTCGGCCCTTCCAACCCTGCAGCATCCAGCAGCCATCTTCATCAACCACGAAATCATCATGGTACTTCTCCAACTTAGATCGCAATTTCTTCATAAGTGCTGAGTCCAGTGGCAATTGCTTGAACCCCGCCCTCATATTGCGAATTTGCCATTGCTTATATGTCTCCGGCCTCTCAACCCTTTCCGTCCCCTCACATGCAATGACATTTATAGCTTCTCGGCCAAAGAACTCTTTCTCAAACATCAGTCTCATCAGGTTATCCCTCTCTAAAGTAGTATCGAACGCATCAAACATGGCAGAGTAGTGAAAGAGAGCCTCACGGAACCGTGTCACGAAGAAGGGGGCACTGAAAGATCCACTGACAATGGCCTGCACAAAGAGATGTGGCCTTATTTTTCTGATTAAATTCAGAACAGAATCCCTGGGATTATTCAAGACAACTGTCTCATCAAGGAGGTTTTTAAATCGAAACATGGTATTCACAGCGATGGTCTCGCCGTTCCTTATTTTGAGATCCCCAATTTTGATAGTATCCCATTTCTGAGCGATCGCATTGTACTCAAATGGAACACCAAATCGCTCACAGAACTTCGCCAAGTGGCGTCCTGTCTCCTGAACTCTTTCTGCTGGTCGAAAACCTCGCTGGGGAAGCTCTATCCCTGTAATACGCAGTTTGGGTGGCCCGCCTGTCCTCTTGGAGAGACGAGAGATGAGAGCTGGCCATTGGAAACCATATAAGATTCCAAAGTCGATAATATGAAGCGTTGTTGCTTTCTCAGCTAAATCCAAGATCGTATGGTTTGCAAAGATGGTTGCCATTTTCTGAAACGGGCAGGCAGAATGATAAACTTGGTAAGCTTTCAGAAGATCAACCGCTGATGTTCTTTTAGAACCTAGAGCAGTATAGACCTGAGTACCAGTGCCTCCTAAGCGTGCCTCAAGGCCATTGGCCAAGCAATGTGCCAACCTCTGAGATCCGTCACCAAAGGGGGAAGCATGCTGCCTAATTTGCTTTAGATAGTCATCAGCAGTCCTCCGATCGTCCGAAGAGACAGCTTGTGCACAAAGGATCAACAAAGTTCTGAGATCCACCACCTCTGTCTTATTGCTATTTGTGGTTGGTTTCTTATTATGAACCTTCCCGCCATTAGCAGGGTGTGTCCGTCTATTCTGCTGTAAAGATTCACTAACTTCTTTTTTAGAGGATTCATCAGCTTCGGAATCTGGCCTCCTGTCTTTAGGATTACAGAGCAGGATTTTAGCAAACATTTCAGCTAGCTCAGCCTCAGTGTCATCAACATACACTGCTGACTGCTTGTTACTCCTCTCATCTTCAAATTCTGTATCCTCCCTCTCATGGTTCTTCTTTCCCCTGATTCCATTGAGAGGCAAAAAGTCACCTTCATCCTTCTCCAACTTAACCACATTCACCGATCTCCTTTCCTTCAACCACGAGTTTCCGCTGCTCTTCTCCAGATCAATAAATAACTGAGTACCTTTGGGAAGGAATCTGCTAGCTTCCTCTACACCTCTCTGGAACTGCAATACTGATTGGCTCTCGGTCGAGAAGTTAGGGAACAAAAGGCCACTCCCTAAAGATGCATTCATCCGATTACCATTACTCAGGGAACTGTTTGGTAAGGAAAAGGATGGCTGAACATAAGCATTCACAGTGGACTGAAAGATGAACTCTCCTGTGACAGAAGATTGCGGCGTAGAATTTCTGCCGTCCCCAAAATCACCGACCCATTGATGGTCAGCAAAGTTACTGCCGCTGGTAATGCTAGAAGGGCTGCTCTTACCGTAGTCACTACTGTTTCCTGAGAAATTATTGTCCGGACTCTCCATGAATGGAGGGGATAGGTTCGCTTCAGATGGGTACGTCTCGCCGAGAACTTCATAGAGCGACTTCTCAGCTGCCTGGAGAGCCGAAGGGTCAAGAATCACACATGGCTTCTCCTCCATGTCCTCCTCCAGAAGCATCTGATTTATGTACTTGAAAACGGTTTCGGAGAAGTCGCTATCATCGGATGGGAAATCCGTCTCCGCACTTACAACCGAAGGCAGGGTGGCATTACAGTGCCTAGGGTCAGAAGGGAGGAAAGGTTTGTCCAGGAAACTAAGATCCGAAGATGGGTCCTCGCGATCAAAGCCATTCGCGAAATTCACACGCTGATCTGAGAATGGCAAGAGCGTCTCGTCATCGAACTTGAAGGCGCTCAAGGAGCCAGAGAATCCTGTGACACGCGGTTCCATAATCATCTGCCGGTGCAATTGCCCCCCGTCAACCACCCCTAATCCCAACACTGCCTGCACAAGCAATTCATCCACAGAGCGCAGAATCTCTCCTACCCAGAAATCGCCAAGAAAAAACCGCACATTCCTAAACCCCTGAAACCACGATTCGCAAAAAGAAAACAGCAAAAAAACGACGTTAGGACAGGAGAAACATACGGACCAAGCTTAAACTAGAAGTGGAACACAGTATCCGATGCTCCGCGAGCTCAAAATCACGTGATAATCGGCTCACTCATGCACAGAATCATTGGAAATAGACACAATCGGCGATCCTAAGCTCCCCGGCAGATTAAACAACGCAAGAAGCGCAAAAGGGGCAGTAACTCGGATCATCAGAAACCCCGAAACCAGAACCGAGTCCCGCCCGCCTAAAACTCCTACAGAAATCAGCAATGGACAAAAGATATTCGAGATCTTGCTGTGGAAACGAAGAAGAAGCCTACCTCCTCGGTGCAGAAGAGAGAGAGAGAGAGTTGGAATTTTCTCTCTCCTAAAGCTTCAGCAGCACTTAGCAGCCCGCTCGTGAGGAGTCGTCACCCACAATTTCTCATCCTTTTGACGTTTCGCTGAACTCTCTTTAATTACCATTTTTTCCTTCTTTTTTTTAAGCCGACGGAGTCAATTACGAGAAAGTCCGAATATAATTCTAAAATACACATATAAATCCATGTGATTAATTAAATAATTAATTTTGGACGGATTTTGTTCTTCTCTGCCTACTCAGGTTTGTGCGACGACGGAAAAATATTCGATTCGCTTTCATCGCAGAAAGTGGAAGAGTTGACGGCGACATTAATATCTGAATCTTTTTTAAATGCCACAGAAATGCAAAATTTGCATCGATGTGACAAAAATATTCTATGCTAATCGTAAAAAGAATATTATAAAATTTGCCTGCTCTGATACCCCAAATTTATGTGTTGATAAAAATTCTTTGATTTTTTTTTACGCTATACCAGTTTGAATTTTTGCTTGTGATACAATCGTAGCCGGGGAGATGGTAGACATGATCTAGTGTTGCTTTTGTGCTCTTTTCGACATTGTATTCTAAGGCATTTAAACTATGTGGAAAATTCGATCGAAAAAACTGCGTACATATTTATTCTATGCGAGGAAGTACGACACTTGTGTAGGCTCCATTTGTCTTAAGGAAAATAACTTCCGAAAAAATTATTTTTTGAATTTTTCAATATTTGGCTCGACCAAAATAAGATAATTAAGGAAAATATTTTTTCACTCGTAGAAAAAATACCTTTAAAAGTATGAAAAATATTTTTCGCTTTTTAAAAAAGAGAAAACCTTTTCTTTCTCTTTTCTCCCTCCACTCATTCACATTTCTTTTCCCTTTAACTATTCTTTTTATAAAAAAAAATTCTTAAATTTTTTTAATAATTTTTATTTTTCTTTTCTTTCTTTTTCCTTGGTTGCCGACCTTTGTCTGACTCGAGCAAGGCGAGGCCTCGACCTCGCCAGATCCGGCCAGGCTAGATCTAGCGAGGCAAGATCTGTTCGGCCTCCCTCGCCGGCCACGGGCAAGCCGGAGCCTCGCTAGTCAAGCAGCTGGAGCCTCGCCGATGGGTTGCCACCTAGCATCGCTTGGGCCGGCAACTAGTAAAGGAAAAAAAAATACTACTAAAAATAAAATATTTAAAGATATAAAACAATTAAAAATTCGAAATTTTCCTCATTAAAGGATGAAAAATATTTTTCAGTTCGTTTTCATATTTCTGTCAAATATAAAAAAAAATTGTCATTTTTCTTTAAAAATAGCTTTCTGAGAAACGCCATATTGTTTGCGAAACAACCGGAGAGTCTGCATACTCGCAAAAAAAAAAAAGAATTAAATTCGGTCAACGTGTCGACCCGAAGGTTGCACGTGGTGTGGTCAAGGGCTCCATCGCAATCTTGTGGCCCAATGAGCGCTCTCGGTGTTTCTCCACGCGGCTTTGACGTTGAGTGAAAGAGCGGGCCCCACCTCCATCTAAAGCTTTGCGCGTGAGGCTGCCCGTTTACGCCCGTTGACCCTATTAAAGTTCTCATTTTCTACTATCATTTTCTTCCCCGAATCTACATTTCCAAAATAAATTTTTTTTTTCCAAATCATGCAAGGTTTTTTAATGTATTAGCAGCTTTCGCGTATTAGTCGAAGGCATACATCATCTAAAATTATAAATATAAATTTTTGGAGACATGTGTCGACCTGTGCGAACTCTTCTTCACTAACTCTCTCGTTTGGATGTGGAGATGCATAATATTTATAATGCTCTTATAATTAAAGATCGAGATACTATCGGTCAAGAAATTAATGCGACTTGTGAGGTCCAACAATTATTAGGAAATACTCGAGTTGGAGCTGTAGCTATGAGTGCATGTCGCTATTCCTAGATCTAGGGAGAATACGTTGGATGGAAAAAAAAAATTGGATGTATTACCGCATCCCGAAGGGTTAAGATCAATTTTTACAGGTCAGTGGAATCTTTATGCCCAAAACCGCAGGGGGTTGCAAGAGGGGAGGGAGGCTTTGTCATTTATTTCATGTCTTTCATTCTTTAAATATAATTGTAATTTGTCTTTAGCTCGTGTTCTTAATGCATACTTTCATCTGTAGCATGGGAAGTAGGATCCTGTCTGTAAGGTCATAATATTTCCTATGCTTGTTAAGGTCAGATTACCACTTAGGATTCATGATAAACTTTGATTTGTAATAAAGAAACTTAGTGCTTTGTTTCATTGAAATTTTGATAGAAGAAAATAATTTTCAGGAATTTTTATTTATTTATTTGATGATTTAGGGAAAGTGGTTCTTTCTTTCCGAAGGAAAACCGTTTTCCCACTCCAAACTTGTTATTTTTCGTTTGATTTTCCGTAATCATTAGTTTTCCATCATCCAAATATCGAAAATTCGGAAATAGTTTTTCCAAAATAGTCGTTTTCGAACAATAAGATCTTTATATGCTATTTCATAATCTAAATACATCTAGATAGGAATTGACCTTCCTATTGACAGGAAGAACACTCTCATCCGATGTATACTATCATGGATATAAATCTTTTTTTTTTCCTCTTTCTTTTCCCCTTTTCCCTTCTCTTTTTCTATTATTTCTTCTTTTCACAAACCTGTCATGATAATATTCATCTCATTATTTGATATATCTCCACATCGACCGACGTGATGCGATACGATATAGCGCAAATGCAAGAGCATGGTATCAACTCGATTCACGATGAACGCGCTTGGTCGACATGGTAATTGCTTTGTGCAACAAAAGGATATAGTTTCATGAGCTTAGGCTCCATTCGTCTCGAAGAAAATGCGATAATTTCGAGAAATATTTTTCAAAACGATTTTTTTTTCTGAGTATTTGACGGAGAATGAGCCGTAAAATATTTTTTCACGTAAGCATTTTACTGGAAAATACTTTTAACTATTACAAGAAAGGCATCACTATCGATTAATTTCTTGTAACGGTTAAAGTAGATTTAGCTAAAATGCGTAACCCGTGGAATATTCAGCCCAGCATAATTGAATGGATACGTGAGGAGATTGGCGTATGTGTAGGTGTAGCCTGTCGGGCTGTTGGAGTGTCGGGTTCCATTGTTCGGTCCTGATTTAACCACCACCGGGCCCGCCTTCGCTTATCTTGCAATCTCATGACTAGGACTCGCACCAACCGTGACTCCCCCACTCTACTTTTTGAACGATTTCTCTCTCTCTCTCTCCTCGAGGAGGTTTTTTTTTTTTTTTGGGTCAGCTCTGTAGAGGAGGCTTGTGCACTTGGAAAAGTGAGTGGGGGAGGTGGGTCGTGTTGCTAACTTAGTCAACCCGGGAAATCATCATTCCACATAATTTTTTTTTTCCAAAGAGACTTGTATTTTTCTCCTTTTCCCCTTGCCTCCAAATTAATTGAATAAACAAGACTCAGAATATCGACCCCTTTCTCCGGAGTACCGCTCTCGAGCTCGCGCCTATGTCCGCCCGAACCTCACCTGTTAGATAAAGAGTGAGCATGGGCCGGGTGGGAAGCTTCCGGACCTAGGCTTTGAAACCAACCGTATTATAATCGGTTCTAAATTTTGGAACCTTGGAACCTATTTCGTTTGTCCCGAAATCTATTTGAAACCTATCATATTTTTTCGATACGATTTTAGGGTCTACTCGAAAACCTATTTTTTTTTTTTTCTATTTCATTTTTTCAATCAAAATAATATGAGTAGTAATGAAAACGATTTAAAATAAAAGATAAATAATAAAATTCACTATCCACCAAAAGCAATAATCTCTAATATTAGCAATACAAATTACAATCCATCAAAAATAAAGGAAGTGAGGTGAGCGAGACTATTTTTTTTTTTTTTAACAATAGCTAAAAATCGATTCTTATGTACTTGGAACCGAGAGTTGCTCCGGTTCCCAAAATTTAGAACTCGGTTCTAGGACCGGTTTGAATGGAAATCGATTTTCGAATATGTTTTTTAGGTGATTTGATCGGGATTTTGAGTAAATCGATCCGATTGCATACCTCTCTTGTTAGATCGGTCCAGTCTCGTTTCGAATATCGACAGGACCCGCATAGGTTCCCTCGTACGAAGAGAATTCATGTTCTCGGATCCGCTCACCATGTGTTTCGCGAAGACAAATTTGTAAACATCATGTTCAAGCCCCCTGTGGGGATGTTCGGGTTGGCCACGACCGACAAGACGTGTCATCGTCGGTCGCATTGTCATGAGCATGCGGGTCTTGGGAGTCGTTGCCCGATTCAATGTCCCGTCCCCCGTCCACTCATCGATGACAGAATCCCACGCGTTCACACCCTCTTCGAAGCGTTCCCGTGGGTAGGAACGTGCTTTGGGCGATGCGGCGTTGGGCAGTAGCGGCCTGCGCCGAATTGACCCTTCCAGGGCATTGGCTTGGTGAGACGGTAATTATTCTTTCCGCGGCAATCAGAGGAGCGAGAACTGAGAATTGTTAACCACGGGTTGACTCTCGAGCAGGGTTCGCGTGTAAGTGACGGAAAATTGACTTCCTCCTCCTCCTCCTCCTCCACGTCCGCCGCCATTTGTTTCCTTCACCGAGGCCGAAAGGGGGAAAAGGTCTTCTTTCGATGGCGTTGGGCGCTGATTTAGTTCATGGGAAGGTGAAGTCATTGTCCGAGAGGGGGCTTGACCTAAAACAAACACTTGGTTATGAATCGACCTGTCAAACCGGGTGACTTGAGTTGGTTCATGAATTATTCGACATTTATTGCATTATAAATCTAGTGACTTATACTCGATCCAAAAGAAAGTTCACATTTAAACCGAGATGAGAGTGATTGAAGGCAATATGGAGTCGAGTCTAAGTATGACTCATTTTTGACTTATTTAATACTCATATCATGAAACCACTAAAAAATTATCTCGGTTGTCATTCTTTTCATTTGGAAAGAGAGAGGTGGAGGGTTCGAATCCCCACCTTCGGAGAGAAGTGGGATAAAGACGTGTGAGGAGGAAGTAGGGTTTGTAATCTGTACATAGTGCCGCTTGCATACTAAAATAAAATAGTATAGAACAAAAAAAAAAATACCCATATCATATTTAAGCCAATTTATGACTCATTTATAATTAACTTATGATCTGTTTTGATAGGTCTAGTTACGAGCTCCTTCCGTTCTCATGGTTAAATTGCTATACGGACATACTATTCCAACACACACACACACCCGAAATGACGTCGCTCGCCGTGCACATCAACAAAGTGATTCGCAGAGGACGACGCACGACGCGCTAATATTTTATTGTTCCTTTTTTCCTTTTTTCCTTTTGTGAGTTTGTGCCCCTTTGGATTGGGACACGTGGAATTGTCGTATGCACGCATGCTGATTCACAAAGCTCGGACCATGCGTAAAGCCTTTGTTCCCTGGAGAATCCCAAATTGATTTTTCGAAATAAAGTCTGAGGCTCGATCTGTCTTTTGGGCTTCTTTCCGAAAACGTCCAACTTCGCAGGCCGAATCGATCTGGCCCAAAGGCTTTCTTGGGCCGATGGATTTGTTTTTCCAGGTTCGTCCAGTGCTGACGGATCATCGTGAAAAGTTTGACTTCTCAGCCCGGCCCAATTTCAGAATTCGGAGCCAGCCGGCGGCTACACAGTGGCGGCGCGGAATCCACCGCCACCGGCCCGGTGGAATCACCGGCCAGTGGCGATCACGTGCGCTCCACCGAAGCACGAATATTTAATGATTTTCACTTCTTCTTCTCTCTCTCTCTCTCTCTCTCTCTCCATGGACGTGTCTTGCGGGACCAATAGCTATAGCTTCAGATCGGCAGCGAAGCTCCTTGTCGATTGAATTTTCCTTTTTATAATGTTGATGATTGCAAAAACATACCGTTGTTGCTGCTGTTGCCTTCGTCAACCTGAAACTTCTCCTGCGAAACCCTAGCTGAGCTCAAGGCTCTCAGCCCTGCGTCGAAGCAGAAGTCTCTTCTCGATCCGCGCAGGATTAGCGTCCCACCCTCCGTTTGCTCGCGAGAGATTGGAAGAATTCTGGTAAAGTATGAAAGAAGGTAAATCGGCTAAGCAGAATCAGAATCAGCAGCAGCAGCAACACCAGAAGGATCACCTGTCTCCGTTCAAGCTCGCGAAATTGTTGGATCCAGAAGCCTCGTGGGATAAGGTAATCCGAGCTCCTAGTGTTTGGGGGTTCATTAGTTCTCGGCTTCTTTTCGGTTCTGGCCTGGCGTTACGCCCGGAGCTGTGTCTTATGCTCCGAGGAGCATGTGAGATTTTGTTAATGTGGCATTACTTTCTGCCGAAGATGGATAATCTTGCGTTTAATCGCTGGAGGCTATAGATTCATCAGTTTAACTGCAATTGGAGTGGAGTTGATTTGATTTTGAACGATTTGAATTGGTTCTCGAAGCTAGGTTTTGTTGGCATAATCCAGTCATTAATGATCATGTGCGTTCGTGGATGTTGCAGGATCAGTTGGGAGATGTGTTGCATTGGATTCGGCAAGTGGTCGCGCTTGTATGTGGATTGCTGTGGGGCACAATACCTTTGGTTGGAGGCATATGGATTGTCCTGTGAGTTGATTGCTTTTTAGTTTCTGTGCTCTGAAAGCTTGAAATTCTTGTAGAGACTAGGCATCCTAAAGGATAAAAGAAACATAGAATCTGGATCCAGAGCTCTAAAATAAAATTTAGCGCCTTAATTGCCAAACATATCACATTAAGAGTTTCCTGAGCTGAAACCGCAGAGATGCTATTTCATCTTACAACCTAGCATTTGTAATGGCAAATGTTGACCTTCTACAGTACTAGTTTTTCTCCCTCTGAATCATTTTTGAGTGTTGGATACACAAAACATAGTTATGGAGGCTTCCTCCATATCTTTACCGGATGCTTTGAAGGTTGTGGGCACTAAAATTGCAATCTTTTGAGAAGAAAAAAAGGAAAAAACCATCATGGCTTAGACATCTAGAGTTTCTTTCGTACATCAGCAAGTGCGGAGACTTTGTCCCACAAAGTGGGATTAGTGTATTGACCTCCTCTAGCCCTTACACGCTGTTTGAACTTTTAAAATATGTTCATTCATAATTAAACAAAATGGAAAAATGCTAGTAATGATGATTATGCCCGTTCTAAGTTTAAGCACACAAAATATGCATGCATTAGATATTAGTAAGTCTCTCTCTTATTCAGGAGATGATGATTCATTTTGTTTTGACATAGTTGGGGTTGGCTTACCTACTGAGTCCCGGCCAACCAAGGTTGTGTCTGTTTTCAGAGAACTTTTGAAATCCTGTTTTCATTTTCCTTTGAGAATGAATAAGTAAGGAAGACATGTTTAGTGAGTATTTTGAAAATTTTCATATAAAAACACGGTAGTCCAATTTCCCTTGAAAGAAAGATGTTTGCAGTATTTTCTTTCCATTTGAAAACACAAAGGCCATATATAATTATTAAATTCAACTTTTATCTCACTCTTACTGCTCCCAGCACATACCAAATCCATGCATTCAGCACCTTCGCCCACCCAATCCCAGGTTTAGGTCTCTCTCTCTCTCTCTCTCTCTCTCTCTCTCTCTCTCTCTCTCTAAATATCTTTTCAGAAACCAGACGGACCCCAAGTTTCGTGTCAAAAAGTCAATGTGTGGTCTTCAAGATAGTTAGTGGTTGAGATCGAGTTTCTACTTAAAGAGGTTACAGATTGAAGAGGCATCGTGCATGGGCCACTGGTGCACTAACCAACCTAGGCCTGGTTTAGGGACTGCCCATGCACTATTCAATGTAAATTGCTTTCCTAAGATGTAACTGATCAGAGGCTGCATCTCCTTGGACTTTGCAATTTGTATTAATAGAGGTGCGACAAGATGGCAATGGAATCATGCGTAATGTATTCTCAACTTTGACTATTAAATTGGAACCATCTTGATAAAGGGCTAAAAAGCCAAAATTAAGTCTCGATTTGAGAGATATCTAGATGATTAGGTTACTTGTTTAGCCATCAATTTGCCTCACCGAACATTCAATATCATCATCAAGGAGTTCAAATATTTGTCTGAACAGTAGCTAACAACAAAGGAAAATTGTTTGCAAGGGGATGAACTCAGGTAGCATGTTCTACGTCGAGATCATGGTCGTTAAATTCTGGTCATAGCATCTTACAGTACTATGATCTTAATTTGTTAAGTCTCTTTAGGGGTTTCCATTCTAATTGATAAAGTCATTGGTAGTTACAATCCTTCCAATTTTACCAATTTAGTGTCCTTTTGCACATTATATGAAGTAATGGTTCTTCATGACTTGAACAAAATTTCTTTTAGGGTTCTCTCATTTGTGATCTCAAGGTAAGAGGATCAAGTTGGCCCCTGTGAACAACTTGATGCACTATCTTCCTTGAGACGAACTTGTAACTCCATAAAAGCGATGACCCTATAGTAGGAAGGAATAATTTAAAAAAAAAATCAGTAGATTGGAAATTGTCAAATATATAAGCTTATAAGTGGATGGGGATTACGTGAATATTAGGCCTATTGAAACTCTAGAGACAAATGACGTGGGATACTTAAACTCCCTCTTACATGCAAGCTTGATTAGTAACAACACATGGAATTGACGAACAGACGATGAAACCATTTTTCACAAAACTTGCGAACCTCTTTGAAGTTTGGATACTAACAAAAGGTGTAAAATTGATGTCACACAATGACTTGTATTTTACGCATTGTTTCTGACAATTGTAGTAGGTAATGATCTGATACGAAGTAGGATCTCAATTAACGACCTTTGACGGTATAGTTGCTTAAAATATGGAGTTTGCTGAGCCAATTATTGCAAGTGAAGAATGGGGCAGCAGTTAGAGGTGGACCTCCTTAGCTGTAGATAGCAGTTGTCTTTATTCTTAGGGTGGACAAGTACAATAGGTTAAGTCTGTGATGTTTGGGTTTGGAGCAGACTCTGGGCATTTTATTGATATCATCTTGTTTCTATTTGGAAATAGTAGTGTGTTGAGTTCTTGAATGTGCAGGCTGTGCTCGCATGAGACTTGAGTGTTTGGTTGCTTTGGCTTGGGGTGGATGCTTTGATGATACCTGGGTTATTCAAACTGTTAGTATATGGAGTTTGATTGAAACATCCAGCAGAAGCTTTATTAATCATGTTCCTGGCCCTTTGTGGTTCTTTAACATCTGTCCTGACAATCACGTTTGAGAATGTAATGAAAGCTAATAACATGACTAGAAGTGACAGGAGAAAGGAGAGCATTTAACACTGTGCATAACTATGAACTTGATGAGCCCACCTCAATTTACTATCGTACAGAATATTGCATGATCGTGCTATATAAAAGTATCTCGTATGTCTGAAATCTGAAATTTTGGTATGATGGTAAGAGTATATCCTACTGCAGGTTCCTGGCATTATCAACCGGTATAGTGTATGGTTATTATGCGATGATACTAAAGATTGATGAAGAGGAATATGGCGGTCATGGAGCTCTTCTTCAGGAGGGGCTGTTTGCCTCCTTGACTCTCTTTCTGGTATCTTGGCATCAATTCTGCGCAAAATGGATGATGTTCTTTTCTTTTTCATCCTTTTCTTTTTGCTTGTAGCGAGATGCCAAGATTTTTTTATTTTAAAGCTTCTTCTCCTTTGGCCCCCTGTCTCGTATTGATTAACATCGCATGCTAATCAGTGACCCTTTTCTATGAAAGAAAGAGAAACCTTGAAATGGTATTACCTGCTAAACCAGAGGGTTGCGTTGTGGTTCCCTGTTCTTTTCTACATTCCCTCTCTCGTTCCTCCCTTGCTTACCCCTCTGTCTGTCTGTTTTTTCAGCTTGCATGGATTCTAGTCTATAGCTTGGCTCATTTCTAATCAGATAGTATTGTGGGATTGCCTCTCTTTATGGGAAGAAGTTAGATGGTTTCAGCGCCCACAAATTTCGGGGAGTTCAGCTCCGGTGCAACATTACCAGTGGAGACAGTGAGAAGCTTCTTAGTCGTGATTATTTCCTTCTATTTTTTTTAGTGTTCGGAGCATCGAAATGCCAGGGTTTGGCTTGGCTCATAATCACTAGATGCTTTCGACAGCTTCCCTTTTTTCTTTTCCCCAACAAACACCTCAGGAAATCTAGCGATATGCGGTGCCCTCTCGGATGATATTCGTGACGTCATTTTTGTCGACGTAATAAAGTTACACCAAAGGCACTGACAACTTGCTTTCTTTGGTTTGCCCTGTGGACTAATCTTCTATGCTACCGTTTCCAGCCACTGCCTGCCCTGGTTGCGAAGAGGGCATTGCTTCATGCCGTATCTGAATTCGTGTATTCTGATCCAAAAAAAAAAAAAAGAATTTGTGTACCTCGTCTCTCAGCTTCATTCCTCTAGGAGCTGACGACAGCTCACCGCAGAACTAGCTATCGACATGTAATTTAGAACTGCAGTTCCCGATCCTCTTAATCGAGGGATGTAAAAACCGCAGGGAGATGGCAGGAAATGTATCGGCACTCCTGTGTTTCTTCGTCTGCACTTAGATGGCCAAAGCAGATCGTCCTATTTTTCCCCGAACACTAAGAATCGTTCGTTGGAAGAATGAAGAAAGTTGACAAGTGAAACCTTGGCCTGATTGAATCTCCCGCATTAGAGCCTCATCAAGGCACACAAGGTCCAAGTTGGAAGACGACAAACAAAACTACAAATTCACATCGGGGAAACACAAAAATTTATATGCAGGGAAAAACGAAATTGGGGACTGCGTCTGCCGGGAGTCGAACCCGGGTCTATTGCTTGGAAGGCAATTATCCTGACCGTTGGACTACAAACGCCTGTTTATGTCTTATCCAACATCAACACTCTAGTCAATTTGGTTACGCCACTACTGTTTGGTCAACCCTCTGTTTTATCACTTGTTTCGTTGGGTCGGCATCAATGAATAATCTTTTTTCCGAGAGTTTGAACATAGTTAAAGGAAACCCAAACCGAACCAAGTAGATCTAGGGACTAGATTTTGCTCGGAGTTCGGCATGATTTTGCTTTTGATGGTTAATAACGGAGCGCCGTGTACTCATACCCTATATTTATATTGTTAGAATCATCCCCTAACTATTCAACATCATCATTCGGTTCGGGCTTAATGAACATGCATCTATCAAAAGTACCGTGACGCACCGGCCAGCTATGACGGCTAGATTTTCGATAAAGAATTTAAAAGCGGATTAGTCAATGTCGGACTTGAATTTGCTCGAGATTACGATTTGGGGGATTAAGTTTAGGTGTAGTGAATTGTTAGACTTTGGTGAAGTAACGAGCGCAATGGAAATGCAACTCATGGAATGTTATTTAACTATAGTCTTTCTAGTCTTTGACAAAGTGATTCGCGCCAAAATTGGTTCGTGGTTAGGCGTGAAGCCGTGGACAGCCCTTAAACCCACCGACCCATTCCCCAAAATATAAGCCTCCTTTCTCTTTCTTCCTCTCATTTTTCCCCTTCTCTTTTGCGACACACCCTCCCCCATCTCGTTCACTCCGCCGCGAGATCCACGCCCACAGCTCCTCCACCGCCCCGACACTACTCAAAATGTTATGTTTCTGAAAAATATTTTTCAAGAAAATGACAATATTTTTCAGTGTTTAGTTGAAACAAGAAAATGAATTGGAAAAATATTTTCCACCTATTGGTATGGAAAAATCGAATTTTATTTTTCTCCGTGCACTTGAAATATATTATCAGTATGAAAAATATTTTTCACCTATTGGTATGGAAAATCGAATTTTTATTTTCCTCTGTTAAACAACGAGAATTATGTCATTGATTAGAGCCATAAGAATTACTTCATATAGCTTTAGTATACTTGAAATCTTTAGAGCCATACGAATTATCTCATTAGCTTTAGCAAAAGGAATTTTTGCTAAAGCTAATGAGGTAATTCTTATGGCTATGAAGATTTCGAGTATAGCTTTAGCGAGGTAATTCTTATGGTTCTAAAGATTTCGAATATTTGATGATTTCGAGCATATCTTTAGCTTGCTAAAGTTAATTAGGTAATTCTTATGGCTCTAAAGATTTCAAGTATTTAAGATAAAATTGCATTTCGAGTATCTAAAGATTTCGCTAAAGTTAATGAGGTAATTCTTATAGCTCCGAAGATTTCGAGTCTACTAAAGCTAATGAGATAATTCTTATGGCTCTGAAGATTTCAAGTGTCCAAGATACTACTTAGTTGGTTGTCTTTTTAATCATCTTTACATATGATATAGGGAAATGAGATTAGGATTGGGTCATTTGCACGGGTTGAATATCATTCATGGTGATATTAGGCTTAATAATGTGATGATTACCAAAAGTGAAACATTATCACCCAAATGGATTGATATGGGAATTAGCAAATTGCCCCAAGAAGGGTATTCCATATGGAAAAATCCTGGTAATGGTAAATTTGATCTTCTATGCTCGTTTGAGAGTTTTTTTATTAGATCTTTATGTTTGTTGTGAAACCTCATGGTGGCAAGCACGAAAGATGCTTTGTCCTGAGATGCATCCAATTCGAGAAGGTGACCTATTTAGTCTTGGGTGCATCTTCTTCTTCTATGTTGCCTTTGAAAATCACCCGTTTGGCAGACTTGATCTACAATACGATAGAATTTGGCATTTAGATAATGATAGAATTGAGAACCAACTGCAATATGTAACCACCTTTTTGAGGCTCATCATTTGATATAGAAATTATCAAACTCGGATCCTGAACAGAGGTAAGAGTGCTCCCTCATTGAGCTAATACGATTTTAATTATTTTAAAAATTGCACCAATCAATATTTAATTGCTTTTACTTATTGACAGGTTAAAAATACCAAACGCGCTTGATCGTATCATGTTTTAGAATACTATGAAGAGATTGTTATTTCTCCAGGATGTCAGCGACAAATTGGAATTGGAATCACACTTATTACATCTTATGAAAGAAATTCAAAAAAGGCAAGGATGACTTCTTCGTGGGGTTTTTTTTCAATTTAATTTTTTAAAAATATTTACCAAATTATTTTTTTAAAAAAATATTTACCTATTTGGGTCTTGCTCAAAGAACTGGCCGCGAGCATTTTTTCAATTATTTCTCTAGCTTTTTTTTTTTTTAGTTTCGTTTTTTGAAATTTCGTATTTTTTTATTATTGGTACTTATAATATTTATTTTATTTATATTTTTTTCTTGTGAACCTTATCTTTATAACATAATTAGCAATAATTAATGTAAAAATTTATTAAGATCTATAATTAATAAATAATGTTGTAATTATGTAATTAATTAAAAATATTCATAAAATAAAATTGGTAATATGTATGAAAAAAAGATATTTTCATAATATATAACAATCGTCAACTTACCAATTATAAATAAAATAATTATTATAAGTACAAATAATTAAAAAAATGAAATAAATAAAAAAATACCAAAGAAAAAAGGCCCCCAGCTCGGCAGATGGCCGTTGAGCAAGGGCGTCGCCCAATTGCCGAGGGAGATCCAAATCTGTAATTATTTTTTTAAAATAATTTAATAAATATTTTTTAAAAAATTAAATTGAAAAAAAACCCTATATTTTTACAAGATATGCCTTTATCATATACACATTCAACTCATCCGAGGAGGACAAGGATCCTCGATGAGTTGAATGTGTATATGACGAAGGCATATATTGTAAAAATATGGAGTTTTTTTTCAATTTAATTTTTTAAAAATATTTACTAAATTATTTTTAAAAAATAATTACGATTTGGGTCTCGCTCTGCAATTGGGCCGACGCCCGCCGCGGCAGGCCCATATCCGAGCTGGCGGGCCTTTTTTATTTCGTATTTTTTTAAAATTTCATATATTTTTTAAATTATTGATACTTATAATATTTATTTTATTTATAATTGGTAAGTTAACAATTATTATATATTATGAAAATCTGTTTTTTTTCATATATCTTACCAATTTTATTTTATGAATATTTTTAATTAATTATATAATTACAACATTATTTATTAATTATAGATTTTAATAAATTTTTACATTAATTATTACTAATTATGTTATAAAGATAAGCTTCACAAGAAAAAAATTATAAATAAAATAAATATTATAAGTACCAATGATTAAAAAATAAAATTACAAAAATAAAAAAAAAGGCCTCCCTCTCGGACTGGGCCGCAGAGTGGGTGGGCCTTGCTCGATAGTTGGTTTGCCGAGCAAGACCCAAATAGGTAAATATTTTTTTTTAAAAAAATATTTTTGTAAATTTTTTTTAAAAAAATAAATTGGAAAAAAACCTCATCTTCGTGCTGATGGAAATTGGCAAAACATACTGCATGGAGATATTTCGTAGAACTTAGTTAGCCACATACCCTAGGCCCTAGTGATGTGGCTGCGAGCTATTAGAAATCGATATAACCATCACACGGGAACTTCACACCTTCAGGCACGCGAAAGGGCTAGTTCCTAATGGCTTTGAAGCACATTGTTGTAATCTATTTCTTTTCCGATGGCTGTACTACAGCCACACATGTCGTAAATGTGTAAATATTTTGAAAAAACATATAAATTCATAATTTTTTAACCATATTTTTGAAAAAAAAAGCCCCATATTAATAGCAACCTATAAATAACATAAAAAAAAGGTATATTTTGTTGATAACAACCTATAAATAATTTAAACATTAAAAAAACGTTTACTAACAACCTATAAATAACATAAAATTACAATAAAAAAAAACTATTTCAACTAAATATACTCATAAAATGACATTAACACTATAACTATCAATATAACAAATGAAATAAATAACATGACAAAATAAATAAATAATAATAATATAACAAATGCAAATAAGTGAACATGTATAAATAATAACAAAATAAATAAATATTTATATCTAAGAAACTAAAAAATAACAATACCAAAACTTATCTCAAACTGCCGAATGAGAGCACGCGCCGAGTGAGGACAAATTGCCAAAGGAGAGTACGCACCAAGTGAGGAGCTCAAACCGCCGAGAGAAAGAAAGCGCTGAGTGAGGAGACGAGTGAGGAGGCAAGCGGCTTTGCTTTTATAAGCAAAGTCGTGCGCCTGGTCGTGCAAGCCGGGTCGTCAATATGTAAATATTTTGAAAAAATACGTAAATTCGTAATTTTTTTTACCGTGTTTTTGAAAAAAGCCCCAACAATAGACCAAGCAAAGAACAAAAATAAAAGGAAATCGCTGTGTCTTCGTGAAAGAATTCGTGCGAGATCAGACATGGAATATAAATTGTAAAAACACGAAGAACAGCGGATCGCAAGATTCTTGTTCCGACCACAAAACCCATCATCCACGTCTCATGATTTTGCAAGAATTCGTCTTCTCGTTCACTTCAAATCGATCGCGTCCGCATCGCATTCTTTCGCTGCTGAAGAAACAACAACAACAAAAAAAAAGAAAAAAAAAAAGAAACGAAAAGTTTCCCTCCAACCCAATCCAAACAAGAAAAAAAAACACCCTTTCTTATAATTCCTCTCCGACCCAAGTTGCGATCGAGATTGAATTGTGTCCCCACAAATCCCAGTATGCCGACGACAAGCTAACGCATTTTCGACCAAGAAAGTCGCAATGAAGGGAAAGGATTCTTCGCCGGAGGTGCCGATCACTGTGCACGGGCGGAGCGGGGACGGGAGGGTGGCGGCGGGGGCGGAGGACCAAGCGTTCGGCGAGGTCAGGCCGTTCGGGCGGTGGGTCCCCTGGCTGGTCCTGTCGTTCGTGGTGACCAACGTGGTGATGTTCGTGGTGACCATGTACGTGAACGATTGTCCCAGGAAATCCGGCTTTTGCATTGCCAGGTTTCTGGGGAGGTTCTCTTTTCAAACGCTCAAGGAGAATCCTCTGCTTGGGCCTTCATCAGATACGTGAGTCTTCCTCCTCTCTCTGTTCTCTCTCTGTCTTTGCGTCATCTCTAGCATGTGTATGGGATTAATGCATGGCATGATGTGTGGGATGCAATGTTTAGATGTGTCTGCAGATGGAAAGGACATGGACTTATGGATGCTGTATAGGGTTTTTCACAATGATCCTTGTAGTGGATGACTTTGTGTTTGTGCTCCATTGGTGTTTAGTTTACATGATCCTTGTGGTTATGGGATTCTAAGCTGCGAGAAGGGAGAGATCTATACCCAGAATTCAAAGTCATTGTGATTCGAGATGCATAATGGTAAATGTGGAAGCTCGTGAGGTCAATTTTTAGCGGAGAGAGGAGCCGGAGATGCAGTAACTTTTCTGAGGCTCATACTATAGTTAATGTTCCATATGCATTTCCATGTTCTTGTTTCGAATTAAATAGGGTCCAGAAGCTTGAAGGTGGACAGTAATGGAACCCCAAGTTCTAGAAGGGATTGCAGTAAAAGGTGGTTGTGTAATAGAAATCTCGTGTAGTAACCAGAAATCTCTTGATTTGAATTGGAACTAAGAAGCTGAGTTTGATTTAATCATCTTGTTCATGGATGATCTGAATAAAGGCCACTGGACAAACTTGAACCCCCCAAAAAAGGGGAAAAGAGAGCAGCAAGACAGAGAAGGGATGAGACTTATAAATGTTGCTTAACATTATGGTGCTGGGCATTGTGTTCTGCAGTCCTTAACAAGACATGTCTAAGCAAGAGAATGCTTAGCAGTCATTTAATTCTGAATGGTCTATTGAGAGCTATTTCCGAGTTGTTTTGCATGTGTTAAAACATGATCTAATGTTAATATCTAAAGTAGAACTCTTAACTCTTGGAGATTTACGTTATGTGTTCAGCTCATCTTAACATGCAATTTGGCATGCCAGATAGCTGAGTTATGGTTTAGGAAAATTTTTCATACAGCGAGATTATGTCATCTGCTGTTTTCCTGTACAGGTTATACAAGATGGGCGCTTTACAAGTTGCTGACGTGGTTCGGAAGCACCAGGCTTGGCGCCTATTTACCTGCATATGGTTGCATGCTGGGGTTTTCCACGTGCTGGCAAATATGTTGAGTCTATATTTCATAGGGATCCGACTTGAACAGGAATTTGGTTTTGGTATGCATCAATGTTCTTTAACAGATGATTTTGCTGCAACTTCGTAATGCATCATTGATTTTACCTTGAAAGGGTCCATCTGTTTGAGATTCTGACACAAATCCAATCGGATAGGCTCCCACTGATGCTTCCATGGAAATATTCAGCTCCCGTTATTATGAAGTATTACAGCTTTTGAAAAATTAACTTGTAGTTTTTCTTCCAATTTTTCAGCTCGAATTGGGATACTGTATGTTATATCTGGCTTTGGTGGGAGTTTGTTATCAGCCCTATTCATCCAATCTAGTATCTCGGTTGGTGCATCGGGTGCCCTTTTCGGTTTGCTGGGGAGCATGCTCTCCGAACTCATTACAAACTGGACAATATACGCAAACAAGGTACACGTAAAGAACTGAACACGGCCTTCATTAGAACCTTCAGCCTTTTGAAATTCTTTGACTGTGCCTCTTGACCATCTAGAATGTTTTTGTCTGTGTGGGCAGTTAGCAACATTGTTAACTCTCGTCGTCGTCATTATAATAAATCTCGCGATGGGCATTCTGCCTCACGTGGACAACTTTGCACATCTTGGGGGATTTCTTTCTGGTTTTCTTCTTGGCTTCGTGTTTTTTGTCCGGCCCCAGTTCGGGTGGGTTAGCCAAAGAAATGCTCTTCCTGGATATGCAACCACTTTGCTTAAGCCAAAGCACACGATGTATCAGTATGTGCTATGGGTGGTTTCCGTGATTCTATTGATCTCCGGGTGAGTTCATTATGTTTCAATCATTCTCAGTTTGTCACATTTGACACTCTCCTTCTATAGATCTGAGGACTGTAGGATTACGAATATGGGCATTAGGGGCATATTGTCTTGACAGGTTTACGGTTTGCCTGGTGATACTCTTCCGTGGAGTTAATGCAAATAAATACTGCTCCTGGTGTCATTATTTGAGCTGCTTCCCCACCTCGAAATGGAGCTGCAAGTCGCAACTAGTATCCTGCATGGTAATTGATCCCTCTATTGTGCACTTTAAACCAACCGATCCGTTTGCCTACCACCAACATTTTTCTCTAGTATTATCTACCGCAGCGGAAGTGATTTCCTCCTTTGATAGTCGAAAACTAGAAACAAAAGAAAAAAGTTGGCATGGACCTGCTTGCTATGGAAAATTAAAGTGAAGCTGTGACGTGGAAAGCATGCCCATAGGAGTATACATTTTGGTTCCAAGGAAGGTACTTCTCTAGAAGTCCATGGAAGTCGGACCTTACTAGAAAAGATAGATAGATTCATGATTGTTATGAGGGCTTTCTTTGAGAAACTGACTAGTCAGTGTGCCCTTCCGTTTATTTAGCTGCAAGGTGTGACCCCAGAGCTTAGAGGGAGAGTTTTTCTACAATTTTAGCTGCTTTTGAATGATAGAACTGTGGAATTCCTCATTTCGTTCTGGTACTTAATACCTGTCTTCTTAACTCACGAATGTCACTTCTGCAGATGAACCAAACTGGGAATGTACTTGACTTGACATGCCTGAGCAACGGGAAAAGCAACGTTTACTTATTGTCGGATGATGATCCTTCCCTGATCCAGAGCTTATGCAACCAGTTATGCAGTTAACATCGACTCACATGAACAGGTACAGGAGCTTTGCGTAAGCAATATTTCTTTCTGTACATAATTCAACTCTGCATCAACAGAGAACATTGTATCGCATCCCTTCATAAAAACAAAAAATGAGAAAAAAAAATCGAAAAGAGAAAAAAGAGTTGGTTCACTAGAACTGATTTTGACTTAGCTCAGAGCCATTCTATTAGCTCAAAGCACGAGCAAATTAGTACTCGACCCTCGGTCTTATGAGGTGAACTGGGTGAATGAATCACATGCTTGCTTCGACTTGAAAGCGCAATGACGCAATTGGACTCTTAGGAATCCCGGTTTAAGCTAATGAGAGGACGCTCCATTTAGTCTTTTCTTGCACGGAAGTGAAGATAGGACAGAGTCATTTGCTCTTGGATAGCGCCAGACCTGTTCATAGCAAGAGTCACGTTTGAGCTAGGCATACATCTGGTGCTGCCGTTAAATCTTTCTGGTCTCAAAACAGTTTACTCAGTGAAAACTTTTGCCGTAAGAAGATAACGAATACTTTAAATCATCTAGTAAACAGAGAGTCATTGGCAAGGTCACAAAGTCCATATAGACCGTATGGTCCTTCAACAGACCATATTACTCTTTGGCTCAGCAAGTGAAGCTAATCCAAGAGGCACATGTTCCAAGTTATGACCAGAAGTTGTAATCCAAAGCTGAAGTAACTTTCAGCTTGGGTCCTTCGGGGACCTCCACATCTGTATTTTACCGCAAACCAGATCGTCGGAATCGCATCGTCGTGTCTGATATTCACGCTAAAATGGCGAGGATAAGTGAAAACAGGCATTCCATGCGAGCTTTGACAGAATGAATAGTTATAATTTCAAATCAAAGGTGAATAAAGCCGTCTATGCAAAAATTTTCTTTCCCTCGACTGACGATGTCTGGTTGTTTTTTGGCCAAAGAGTACTTGGAATGGAGAGGTCCCAATTAGGAAGGCAAGATTTGCTGGGGGAGATACCCTTTTGAGTGTCAATGATGGGGAAAAGGGAAAAGACTGTCAAAATGATATGATTCCATTTTGCTTTGCTTGCTTCAGACACCAGACAAATCCTGTAAGATGGGATTGCGTAAAGATTGGTGGAGGGACAATGTTTTGCAGGCATGCAAACTGCAAAGTGCTTCATCAATACAAGTTTTCGCATGTTTTGGGACCATTTGATTCTGGTCCCTTCGTCAAATAACTTCACCGTAAATATTGGTACCGTAAAAAAATTCCGACTTCCAAATCATAAGATAGAGAAGGTTTACATGTCTATAAAACCAGTACAAATTCCGTACGCAAGTGACGCGAGAGATACTCTTTTACCATCGCCGTCCAAGTGAAACGTGAGGTTACTATACTGAAATGTAAAATTAATACCCAGAAAGAAAAATTGATGGTTAAGGCCAATTTGATCGTGGACGTCATCTGCGAGTGATCGGTTAACATCCGATGTGCTAGGTGGTGGTGGACGAACATGATAATGAAACTCATAATGATGCTTTGTCCTAATTGCAATGTCAAACTATTCATTATCGACCGATTTCAGTTGGATCACTTGATTGGAAATTTTTAATTTGAGCATCCAAAAAAAAAGAGAGAGAGAGAGAGAGAGAGAGAGAGAGAGAGAGAAATAACATTGCACATGAAATGAAATGAGTTGAACGTTAACAAGCATGGCCCATGTTAACTAACAAAACCGTCTGTCGGTTATGATCATTGAACCGAGGAAGGCCCGCACGACGGAGGAATCCAGGGCCCGTTTGCTTTTTGTCTTAATGTTTTGATCTTTGGATTCCGGTGACGTCACGATGTGACTCCGCAGTCTCTCGTTCCAACTCGAGTCAACTGCGTTTCTGGGTGAGCGACATCAAGTTGTTTGACATGCTTAGATTTTGAGGTCTTCAAATCGGAGGGACTGCATCAGAATTCATAATCACAACGCTTGCATTTCTGATCCTCCAACATTTGAGTTTGTAATCTCCTGTCTTTACCGGTTTTCGCAGTTCCAACTCGACGTTGTATTCGTCGGAACTTTCGATTCTGAAAGAAACAAAAAAGAAATCGCGAAGGGATCTCTTTGTCGAAGTCGGCCAAAAACAAGAGCATAAGAGTGGTCCTTCCAATCTTACGACGCCTTTACAAATCGAATACCGCGCTAAAGTAATCCCTAACTGTGAGGATTATTCTCCCGTAAAGTCATAATCATATTGTATTATTATCAATTCAATCCAAAACCTTTTAATTTTACCAATTGAGTCATAAATATTTTCATATTTTTTTTAAATTAAGTCCATCCGGTTAGTTTTGGTCCGAAATTACCGACGTGAATGCCAACCATCCTACGTGGTATGGACGGCGCTAACGTAGGTGATTTCTTAGTAACATTTTAAAATTTTTGATTTTTTTATCTTATTTTCTTTTCTTTTTCCTCTTTCTCTTATTCTCTTAGTTCATCTTTACTACTGTGGCTGGCGAGGGTCGTCGGGCCTCGTCGGCCATTGGTTGAGTGTCGTCGACCCTCCTCTACCACAGTAAAGAATAACCAAGGAAAAAAAAGAGAAAGAAGAAGGAAAAAGGAAAAACAAAAGCAAAACAAAATAAATAAAAATATCACAATGACATTATACGTTGGTCCACGTTAGCGATTTCTTGCTATAATTGGTTAAATAGATTCAATTGGCAAAATTATAATATTTATAATTGAATTGACAAAAGCGTAATAGATTTAAGACTTTTTCGATAATTTTCTCTCCTTGTGTAAAATCACGGCATGTAATGATAATTCTTTCTTTGGCTATGGATCGACAATTCTCCTCGAATGATGGCAGGTCACATGGTTTGCCATTTTCAGTACTCGAACCCTAATCATACCCACAACCCTTTTTACACTTTTAAGCTGTTCTATCCCCATACGTCCCCGGGCACAATTTGGAGCCAACAGACCAAACTGAAACTAAACTTAACTCCCCAATGAGAAACCAGTAGAATGCATTTGGATGATTAAGAAACTGTCACTGGGCATTAAATTCATAGGAATTGTGACCTAAGAATGATGGTGAGCCTGATCAAGGTGATGAACACATGGGCTGAATCGAACTTAATTGCGCTTTCTGATCGATTAGTCGGAACAACGGCATGGAATCGGATGATGTTCTTCGCATGACTAGGGACGGGCATGATCATGTTCTTCGGACGGTCAGGAAATCTCACAAATTCATGAAACTAGGTAGATCGTGTATTTTTCTCGGCGCTTCTGTTAGGAATTGATTCTTCACTGGAGAAAAAAAAAAAACACTAATCGCCGATCTTAAGGTCCATGGCAAAGTTCGCTCAAAGCGACTTCTGTAAGTACACTTGCGAGAATGTCAGGAGGGGCGAAAAAGGTCTCGAATCGGTGGTCTGGTGCAAAGTAAAATGGTTAATTGGCCCGGGACTCGTCCGCTTAAATTTTTTTTCGAATGAAGGTGGATAAAATGGGCATCGTTCGACGGTTCGGACTTGAGCTCCTCCTCGGCGATCTCCTCGAGTCGAGGTATCGGGGTTTCTGCCGCGTCTCCCAACACGACTCTTTTGTCTTCCTGCCCTTTTTTCTTCGGCGTGGATAAGGACCAAAAAACCTACTCATCTTTCCGTGCCTTAAAGAGCTTTGGATGCTTTTGACTAATCGAATCAACCGCTAAAAGTGCTTCCGCCAAACTAAGTAAAGCCAAAACTCCTATTAGCAGCCACTGAAATCTGAACCAAAAAAAAAAAAAAAAAATTTCTTCACCTAATTTAAGAATTGGAATAGAGGACTAAGGGGATGTATTTTTCCTTTTCTCGAGTGAAGTTTGACCACATTCGCAATTAGCCATTCAAAAGTTCTTATTCCATTATTCCGAGTTCAAAAAATCCAAAATTCAGTTTGGTCGTACGACCTTTTTGCCAGCTTAACCAAAGTCGTTTTTAACTTTTGTTGACAGATTAGGTGCAACTCTCTTCAAGTCAGTCGCAACTCACTATAGGCATTTGGTATCAAACAATCAACTTAAAGTACCCCTCACGTGAGTCCACCAACGTGGTACACCCAAGACCACCGTAACCAGAATCAGAAACACCAAAATAGTACACGATCAGCGGATTGGTGCACCTGATTGAGAATCCATCAAACTAATTGATGCGAAACAGCAACAATTCATAACTCAAGTGCTTCCAATCTATCCCCTCACCCTGAACACTGGCCGAATCAAGGGGGGGGAAAAAAACGGGTGCGTTCTTCTTTTATGTGAGTATTTTTGTGCGTTAGATGGTTAAAAGCTGGATTGAGCCATATTTATAGAGTTTTCGATCATGGGCCTCTTATTATGGGTCGGGCCCAACTCAACCCGCATTAGCAAGTCCCACATTAAACTATTAAAATTTTATATATTCTAACTTATTAGACAAACCTTTTTAAACGGTAAATATCAATTTCAATTAATATAAGCTCACGTTAGAAAAACCCTTACACCACAATGCCAAATTGATTTCAATTTGCAATTCTTCGAATATCACTTACACCACTAATTTAGCCATCCTCATCTGCCAGCTAATATCAAGGTTATTTGCATTCTAATTGCTCAAAATTTATCTATTTTTTTGATACCGTAAACTCCATTTTTTTTTACCTATGAACATTGAACAATATCCTCTTCTTCTTTTTTTTCCACCGACAATACTTTATTGGAGGCACATCAATACAGAGTCTTAAGGAGGAAAATACCTCAGATCATTGTCTGATCCCAAAAAAAAAACAGATGTATGGTGGCGGGCAATTACCCAATTGGCAACTTCATTAGCAAACTAATTAATTTACTAATCCGAGGTATTAGGCTTTTAACTCAGAAACCGACATAAGACCATGTGATGATAGATTGGACCAACCACATTTGCACAGGAAAAACCTAATGGACCACCCAAAATGTCACGAAACCGCATCAGAAGCATTATTCACGCCTCAACTTCGGATTGAAGCAAAGCCAACTGCGTCCTTGCACTTATAATCATCACCTTTTGCATTTTTTGTTTGTTTGTTTGTTCTGGTCGCCCTTCTCATAGGTAGAAATGCGCTTCTTGCTCAAAGTAATTTTGGTTGTGATTGGCCGAAGCGGAGGGTGCGTATGAACGTTGGGGTCATATTAAAATGTTGCCCCAGGCTCGACTCTCGTTAACCGCCTTTGCCCAAACCAACCCACAATGCCTTCGGACTCATCGAATTTGGGATGACCCGGGTAAACTCGAAGAGCCGACTAATCGATTAGGTTGGAGCTCATCACAAAATAGTGGTGCGGGGAGCAAAACTTACTCAAAATCGCAAGCTTTTTAATTCGCAATTGCCTACGTAGCAACCTTAAAAAGACGATTGAGGAAGAGCAGTTAGCACTTTGTGCCAACTGAAAAGTCCGGAAAATTTGCATCGAATTCCGTTCACATGAATCGACACTTTATTGGAGTTTTCATGTGCAGAACACAAGGTACGATGAGACAACTGGGGTGGGCCAAAGATCTTGGAGGAAATTCCCCTGCCCTTCCCCTGTTTTTATCCTCTTTATAAGCATGGATTGGCAGAGTGAGGTCTCCTCATCGCCACACCCTCTCTCTCTCTCTCCTCTCTCTCTCTCTCTCCAAGTCCTGCTTCATTAGCATCTTAGACCAGAGACAATGGATTCAGCTAGAGTGATGGCTCTGGCTCTTGCATTTCTCAGCATCATGCTGTCCACCACATGGATGGTTGAAGCAAGAATACCTGGCGTCTATGCCGGAGGGCAGTGGCAGAGCGCTCATGCCACCTTCTACGGCGGTGCCGACGCGTCCGGCACCATGGGTACTTGTTCATTTTCTGCTCTTCCAACGCTTACTCTCTTGCCTTCGTAGTATGCACCTAGTTTGGTCTTATTCCCCTGTTTTCTCCCATTAGTGCCAAAATTACCTCTCACACAACTAGCAGAGCCCGCCTCCCACAATTCCAACCTTCAAAAGAGAACTATGAATTAGCCAATCTCGTTAAGGGAATATTAAACAGGATTAGCTGATTAACCTACTGTCGCTTTCATCAAGTAAAGAATTGACCAAGGAACTTGCTAACAGTACAGATTCTAGGAACTTTAACTAGTGGTTGCCTGCTTGATCCTTTCATCACAATGTGTGACGACCCTCATCCAAATCCTACTTGGTGTTCGAATCTTTTCAGTTACCATCGAATCTCCTCTCTACTGGACGAGAAATCAACGAACAATTCACAAACTGCAGAGTCACACTCTCAGCAGTCTCAATACACCCATCGAATGGAATCTGACACTTGCACTGATGCTCTGCTTTACGAATTTACAGGCGGAGCCTGTGGCTACGGCAATCTCTACAGCCAGGGCTATGGCGTGAACACGGCGGCGCTGAGCACTGCGCTCTTCAACAACGGGCTCAGCTGTGGCGCATGCTTCGAGATCAAGTGCGCCGATGACCCACAGTGGTGCCACTCGGGTGACGCTTCCATATTCGTAACGGCCACCAACTTTTGCCCCCGAACTACGCGCTTCCCAGCGACAACGGCGGGTGGTGCAACCCTCCCCGCCCCCACTTCGACCTCGCCATGCCTGTGTTCCTCAAGATCGCCGAGTACCGCGCCGGGATTGTCCCCGTCTCGTACCGCAGGTAAAGGGCCCATTTTGAATATGATTTTCCCCTTCTTCGTGACTCAGCTATTAAACAGAGCAACTGGGTAAAGATTCCATTTGTGGGCCTTCCTTTATTCCCTGCTCTTGTCAGATCATCCGGAGGAATTTCTGTGTTTCCACATTTATTATCCGCCAACGTACATCCAAATTTGCATTTCGGTTTTTAGTAACGGTTAGTTATAAGTGTCGTTCCTCCTGCGATGTCGTTTCGACGCTCTCGAATGTGGTCGCTTTTGCCTGCCCATTGTCCCAGCTTGAGCCCATATGAAAATTTACTTTCTCACCCTTCCGTTTTTTTGCTCCCGTAATGACCGCAGGGTGCCGTGCCGGAAGCAGGGCGGCATCAGGTTCACGATCAACGGCTTCCGGTACTTCAACCTGGTGCTGATCTCCAACGTGGCGGGCGCGGGGACATCGTGAGGGCGAGCGTCAAGGGCGAGCGCACGGGGTGGATGAGCATGAGCCGCAACTGGGGCCAGAACTGGCAATCGGACGCCGTCCTCATTGGCCAGTCGCTCTCCTTCCGGGTCACGGGCAGCGACCGCCGCACCTCCACGTCCTGGAACATCGTCCCCGCCGGCTGGCAGTTCGGCCAAACCTTCGCCGGCAAGAACTTCAGGGTTTGACTTCTGGCGTTGACCGAGGGTTATTTTCCTTAATTAGGGTCCGAGGCTGTCGTAGTTTCAATTACTATTGTATTAAAGATGATAAGTATTGCAAGGTGAGTGAGGCATAGAAAAGTAGCTGAAGCGGCTGCACAAACACATTGTAGCCCGCAGCTTATGATTGTGAGTATGATTATGACAGTGTCGCTCTAGGGTTTGATATAGACTTTCGATATGTGTACGTCTCGATGACCCTATTAATCATATGATTTGAGAAGTAGCGATTTGGTGATCTATATTTGGAATTGGAATGGTGTTATCTACTTAAGATTCAAGGTTCGACTAACTCAAAAGGATTTTAGTTGACTGAAAAATGGAGAATGTCCATCATGTGTTTGCCAAGTGGACCATGTGTGTGTGGGTGTTTCACCGCCTGCGACGTAATATCTTTTATCGAAATCGTTCTTCGGCTTTTAATTAAAGAGGACGAGGTCCATGTTCCGACTCCGGATAGGAGATATCCAGACAAACAAGAGAATCAACAACTTGAATTTCGATAGTATTGTACAAACACAAACTCTGCCGGAATTCAATTCATAACAAAGATTGAAAAGTATAATCGTTGCTTTGACGAACCAAACGTAGACAGACCCTCCCCGAATTCAATCGACCATAAAGCTTGACTAGTAATGATATTACGCAAGAATTTTAAGCGGCGACGCTAGACCCAAGATAGAGACACATGCTGAAATTTAATTGGTGACGCGAATCGAGAGTTACGATTAAGGATGCGGTATAGGAAAACAAAGATAGAATTAGTAAAATTAATCGATTTGTTTGGGTGCATCCGAAGAGTATAGCACGGCTATTTAAAGCCTATAATCGACGATTATCGACGGAGGTTACAAAAGGGGTTTACAAACAGAGGTTATAAAGGAAAGTTACAAATAGAGGTTACAAAAAGAAGTTGCAAACATATGTTACAAACAATTATCGAACTTTTCGGTTTCTTCGACTCCACTATGTTGACGGTTATGTTAATAGCTTCTTCGACTCTACTCCGTCGATAGTTTCTTCGATTCCACTTTGTTGATGGTTATTTCTACAACAGTTGCATCCAAGATTATATACTTCACTTTTTATCGATAGGGAAAATTCACATTTTTTTTTTTTGGAAATTTTGCCAAAAGTGTCAATGTCAGCTCCGGTTGTTCTTTGTGTAAGATGGTGGTGTTCACGTCAAGAATTACCATCCAAAATTGGTCGAAAAGGATTACATTGGCAAATCATCGAACCTGTTCGGGACTAAATTGATCGATTAAAGAGTTTATGATTGAATTGATATTCGCATAATATATGTGGAGCTTTTTTGATACTTTTCCCCGGCTAAGTGTAGTCCCAAGTGCCAAATAGTTCTTAATATGCTCAACTTGGGTATCGGAGGAAAACGGAAAGTGAAGCTTCCTCTTCTTCTTCTTATTTGCGTTTATGTACTCGAGAAAAATAGCTAAAGACTAAGAAAAAGGAACCTTGGAAATCAGCAATCTAAGCAGAGTCCAATATGAACACAGGAAGTGGAGGCTCGCGTACATGTCGAAAGTGGGGTTAGGCCGAAGGCGAAGAAGCTTCGCCTCTTCTGTCGGTCTAAGCTTTTCCCCAAAAGCATTACATAAAATGATCTATTCCGCTGGGTCGAACAAGATCAGAGGCATCCAGGAGCGCACTGTCGTCCCCCTGGAATTGTTGGAAACGAAGTTTCTGTGCATTTTCTTGGATGGTTCGTCGGTCTATTTCCTTTGTCCCAAAGGCATGGCGCATGCAGAGGGGAGGGAGATGATGTGATCTGCGGATCGTGATGCTGCGATGCCCTCCGACCGCCTGCCTCGGCTCTCTCCTGGGAAAACGGGACGATCGGGGGTCACTTGATGGAAAACATAGGTGAAACTGAATCGAGCAAGCCGTGCATAATGCTTCTCTTTTCCGATGCTCCGATATGGCATTTGCGGTACTATCAATATGACCAAAAAGAGTTTAAATGACGCCCAAAGAGCCAAAAAAGAGGAAAAGGCGAAAAAAACTGGGAATTGCTCTCGTTGAGAGTCGAACTCAAGACCTCCCGCTTACTAAACGGGTGCTCTAACCAACTGAGCTACGAGAGCTATCCTTAGCAATTGGCCTCGTATTCTTATATTACTATTAGAGACGACGGAGATGCAAAGAGAATTGACGCTCATCCCGCACGACAAAGCAAACCCTGAAGAAGTGGGTGCTTTATTTGCTCTTTGCATTTTGGTTTTTACGTTTTTAAGACTCACTTTCAAGTTATTTATCGAGAATTTTAGTTTTAAATTTATTAGCGGGGCAGTTTTTTATACCCTACAACAAAATGAAAAAAAAATGAATTTACTCCCACGTCATCTCCATAAGAAATAATTAAGAGGACACAAAAAAAAAAGAGACATACTCAGTACGTCTGCATGTACTCCAGAAGTGGAAATAGCCGATTCAGAAGTTGATTCAGGAAATATGGGGTCGATAGACGTTGTCAAATCGCTTTTTCTACGCATAACACAGACTGTCGAGGCACGAATCGACGTCGCGTTGAGCAAGGGATACATTGAGCCTTATGCCTAGGCAATCTAGTACAGCAAGAAACCATCATTTGCATGGTTGCAGTAATATCCACCCGCTCCATTTTCTCATGGAGTTGCCATGGCAGAGAATTCAATGGTCGATCGCACCGCGAGAAATCTGAGAATCGGTTGCCAATACCAGTTTGGTCATCTCATTTAGTCCCTTATTTGGTCTGAAAGTTTAGTCATCCTGACAGTCAAAAACACGGGAAAGTAGAGTATCGAGTTACAGAAACTATGCAGCCCCATTCGGGTTCCAGATACAGGGGGAAAAAAGCTACAAGGATGATCTCCTGAAAGCATGCGTCAAATGGTTAGGCTGAACGGGCTACTGATTCGATCTCTAGTTGTTGTTCTTCACTGTAGAAGACTCGATGATGCCGATGAACTCCGGCTGATCACATTCATGAAAGAACAGATGAGGCACCCATACGAACAGAACAACAACAAATGGTGATAAAATGTGCTAAAAGACGGGATCACCTTCAAGGAAGCTCCGCCTACCAAAAATCCATCCACATCTGGCTGGGCCGCCAATTCTTTGCAATTATTGCCATTAACAGAACCTACAATAAATGTGCATTTAGGTAAAACAGAACTACTGAATTGTAATACTAGGAAGGAGCTTCCTCCACTATTGGCCTCCTTTCTCCGATCTGACCACAGGAATTTTGGGAAGTTTCTTTTCAAAGGAAATGAGAGAAAGGAGAGAGAAAAGAAGGCATCATTGACATAGAATAAAATAAGACAAGCACATCCCAAAGAACCAGTATTTTTTTTTTTTCCCTGAAGAACCAGTAAAGACCAGTAGAAATTCCAGCTTATGACCAGAGTCAATTAATCTGAAACACTTAGCTTCAGAAACCCAGAAAGATACCTCCATATATAATTCTGACAGATGCAGCAACTTCGGGACCAGTATTGTCATGTAGCCATTTTCTCAATTCTGCATGGACCTGACACATAAGAAGTTACGCAGCTACTATAGCAAATGTTAGATCATAAAAAAACCCAGAGTTAGCACATTGTGCAAGTGCATGAGATGACAGAGGTAGACAGGATCACAGGGATCACAAGGCACAACAGTACGCCTGGATTTCGCGCAGATTGATGCATGGATTCGCAGATAAATCACAGCAACAGAAAGAATGGCAGGCAAGCTACGAGAATTCATCTGCCAATCAATGGGTGAAACACAAATTCTCTTCATGTCTTAAGCCTATTCCACCAGTGTATATGCTGTTGATTTTGGAAATATAATATTCCTTTTCCATTAAGAAATCTAGAAGTACTTTACATCATAATACTATGCGATGTTCTAGAAAGAACAGTCAAGACCTAATCAGACATACCAATGTATGTATTAGTCAACCATAAAATAGACGCATTTCTACGTGTGAGCTAATTTGGAGACGTGCCAACTTTACGAGCATAAGTAGATTCATGGAGGGTTTTCAAGAGAAGGCGTATCAAATGAGCACTGGATTTACCTCCTGAGCCTGAGCCGGAGTTGCAACCTTTCCAGTCCCAATGGCCCAAACAGGTTCATAGGCTAAAACAATGTCATCCCAGTTTGAAACTCTCTCTGCAAAACCCCCAAAACAGGTCATGCATTTTCAAATTAAGTTTAAACAAAAGAAAACTATCCCGACTGGGAGAACCATGCACATGTACATTGATGATCCTGAAATTGAATTAACGCAGAGAGATCTGTTCGAAATCTATATTCCTGTATTAAGGAAATGGCTTGGTCAGACAGAAGTACCTGCAATTGATTTTGTCTGTGCAGCAACAACACCCATTGTAGACCCTGATTCACGCTGCTCGAGAGTCTCCCCAACACAGGCAATCACTTTCAAGCCTTGAGATAGCGCATAAGCGACTTTGTCACCGACAAACTGCAGAGATAAACACATCAATGGGATATTCCAAGTGCAATACCTATGAGTTCTCAAATGACGGATGAAGAGAAGAGGCAATTAAATGAATGGAGATACTTGAAGGATTAGTAATTAAGAGGGAGTCTGTGACGTTGTCTAGTCGAAAACCTCATTCGACTCGTTCAAAAGAAGCCTCCTTTCAGAATGACCGAGGATGACCCAAGGAATGTTCAAGTTGACAAGCATTCCAGCACTGCATACATAAACCTCAGCATCACATTAGTGCTGAAGTTGAAAACAGGAAGTGGACTAGCAACTATTAACTTACCGAGTGCCCAGCAAAAACAAAAGAAGACAAAACCATTAGCAAAAATGCAATTGCCGTTGAGATTGGGATTGACAGATCCAATCATGTCAATTCTCTGGCAGCAGTCAACAGTGAGAACCAGGAAAAATAGCAAACACGATTAACTTCACCCGTTTGATCACAACTCAGAGGTAGTAACCATAATATGGTACTCTATGACTAGCCTTTTGCTATATGGAGTACTGAGAAGGTTTTAAAGTCCTGGATTAACTACACTGACAATCTGGACAATCTTGGCAAAGTATTCAACTCCAACATGGCAAACTGCAGCTAAAGTGCCCTTAAAACCTTGAAAGGTTCGGCAACTTTCGAGACATGTGGAGCTTACTGCTTAGCATACTTCATATTTTCCTATATGCAATAAACTTTGACATCTGAAGCTACTTTACAGTTTACACCCATATCCAAAATAGAAAACTGCAAGAATACCTTCTATATGAGAAAGACTAAACTGCCATTCAGAAGGACAGTTGCATCTGTTTGTTAGTTTCGCAAACCATTACTCCATTTATCCCTGAACTGCCATTACTGCTCTCAGAGAAGCTCTTTCAGCGGTATTCTACGTTTTTGCAGTCTTTCATTTGATTAACATGGTCCAATTTGGAAGTGCCCATAAACTAATATAAAACTTCTCAAATTTTAGACCTTTAACGAATCTCTGACAAGCACTACTTTGAAAACTCAAGAGGTCATAAAACAAGTCAAATAACCAAAGTTTGCAGTCCAAACGAGTCAGCCAGTTAAGCTATCCACTTCAGCAACCAGACAATAGATTGGTTCCTGGTCCAACTGATGGAACCAGAGAGTTTGGTCTAGCTTATAAAGAATTCTGATAACTGAATTAACCGATTAAAGCCACAGAGAGACAGAGAGAGACGGAGAGAGAGATGGGATTAAAAAAGAAGCCACCCAGCAGTGAGAAAAGATGAAAGAATTTGAGCATGAAACAAATTGTGTCAAAAAAAATAAAAGAGAAGAATTTGGGAGAGGAATTATTGAACCGGGAAGCTTGCTCTAGCATATAAAGAACTGCTGGTAAGTGGTAACCAAACTAAATGCCGAAAGTTTGAAATATGAAAAAAGTGGAAAGGATTTATTATTATTATTTTTTTTTTTTGGGGGGGGTGGGCTCAAAAAGTGGAAAGGATTTAAGCCTTGCAGCTTAGTTCGTCGAAAACTACAAGTTCAAAATTCGAGAGTTGTATTCAGAATGAGACATCATAGGAAAATGAATACTATTTTGAATGGGCAAGTAAACTCTAGATAATCAGTTAGATTTCACGAAGTACAAAAAGATGGTAAACTATCCAGGCACATCGGTAGCTCTAAGAGCCTGGAAGAACTGGATTACCTGATCTCTCCGGTGAAGGCCCCGCCTTTTCGGACCCAACAGTTTTGTGCCGCAACCCCAAAATCAGATCTCAGTAGACTTTTGACCAGAGGAAGAAATACATACGGAGGGCTCACCACCACCTCTGTAATTACAAATCATAAAGCTGCTTCACAACAAGAAACTTATGTACACTACAATGGCTAAAAGGAGAAGTATGTAAGACTGAAGCTAAGATCACATGCTTGCAATGTCATGCAGACGCCCATTACGTGAAAACGTGAACCTAGGTAGAGTGTCTGTCACAAGAGCCGAACACGAACTCCAAATACAACAGAGGGGCCAAAAAGAATCTCACCCACGACATCTTCGGGAGGAACTTCGGCTTCGTTCAACATACTAACGATCTTCTTCACATCGTCGCTCGTCCCATTCTGCAGCAAAATCAAAATCCAGCATGTACCGAAGTCGAACCAGGAATAGCAAACACAAATCAGCCGTCCACAGTTCTAAAATCAACCTAAGACCGGACAACGCACGACAACACAGGTAGACGGACAAATCGATCGATCGCGCGGTGGAGAGCCGTGCAATCGAACTCACGGAACAGTACGTAGCGCGACAGGTTTCAAGTACGAATCAATCTGATGATCGGGAGAGATCAAATGAGCGCGACGAGCTCAATTTACTACAGCATGGAAAGTGGAGAGCAATGGTGGCGAACGTACGCATTTCCAGTTGCCGCCGACGAAGAATTTCCTCCCCATTTTGCGGATTGCGAGTTTCTCGAGGAACGCAGAGGAGAACGCGAAAAGGAAGACGACGATACACTACGATCACTATTGTTAGCTCGGACCGAGGACTGAAAATGGAAGTTTTCTTTTAGCGGTATGGGTTCGGATCGGGCACAGGTGTTTAGATTTGTGCTACGTTAAAATAAATTAAAATCGATTAAATAAATTAATATGAATAATATCATATTCGATTCGATTCAAATCGGATTCCATTTGTCCGTTCCACAATAATCAATTTTCACTTTCTTATCTCTACTTAAAAACAACGCATTTTGCACATGGATTATTGCATTTGCGTCTAAATCACAATGACAGCATTTCGATTTTCGTGATAATTTTCTTTTTACTGTTACAATTTTCGGAATGTATCGGATCACGAGGTCAAGAACAAAAATATGATAAGATAAGATAGGATAAGAAATATGAACAACTTTGTTATCTCATATATTTGTTTGGTAAAATACCGAATATCACTGGAGATATAGTATTGAAAAGAATGATAATAAAAATTCGGAAAGAAAAATCAACGTGCTATCGTATCCGGGGTAGTCACCGAATCTTAACACATTTCTCTTCCCTACATAGTATTCCAGGATCCTGTGGTTAATATGCAGATCCATAGACATTCAGCAAGAAATTTTCATTTTAATTTTCAAATATTAAGTACCGCTCTTAGTCCAATGTAATAATATTTCCATCGCTTATATTTAAGTTCCTTAGGGCACGCATGGTGACACTTCTACTTTAAAAATCAATTTTGTAATTGATTTTTCTATTGAAGTTATTTCGATCGGAAAAATTCGTTTGGTAACGATTGAAAATTTCTACTCCCTGAAACATTATTAACACAAAATATTCAATGAAAAATTATTATTCGGCGGCCGAAAAATTTCTACTTCATTTTTAAACTTTTTAAATTTCTTTAAAAAATTTATTATTAACAATTTATTTAATTTAAAAAAATTATTATTTATTTTCTACTCCAGGCCCAGAGACGGCGGCTCTACGGCGGCGGCCGACGCGATGATCGATGGTTAGCGGCGGTCGCGGCTGCGAAGATCAACGGTTGGTGGCGATTACGGCCGCGAAGGTTGGCGGTGGTCGGTGATCGGTGGTTCGGCAACTCTAAAAGTCTAGGAATAAAAAAGGAAGTGGAGACAAGCTTGTACCTCACGCGGTATGTTATCCTCAATATCGGACTCTCAAGCAAAACGTCAAGGCAACTACATGATCTAGCATATTACACAAAGCACGAGGGATTTCCGGTGGTTGGCGATCGCGGCAACGATGGGCAGCGGCCGGCAGAGGTCGGTGGTGGTCGGCTATCGGGGACAATCGGCGAGTGACGGCCAACGGAGGTCTGCACGGTGGACGGAGGCAAGTGATAGTCGGCGATAGTCGTGGGCGGCGGCCGGTGGAGGTTGGCTATGGGCGGCAATCAGCAATAGTCCGCGGTTGTAGAGGTTAGTAAATGTGGGTATGATTGAAAAGAGGGTGATAGCGTAATAAAAAAAAAAAAGTGAGCCTAAAAATACTTCTTGAGTTGGTGAAGCTATTTTTTTTAACTTTTCAAATTGAGGGAAAAACAACTTCATAAGTGAAAATTCACTTTAGAGGTGGAAATTTCTTTCGAAGTAAAAATTTTTACCAAACAGATTTTCGTTCCAAAAGTTACATTATCAAATAGATTTTTACTCTAAAAATTTCTAGAGTAAAAATCCACTTTCAAAAGTGTTATCATGCACATTCTTAACTTTCAAAATTTTTACGACAAAAAAAAAAAAATAATTAAAATTCAATCCTTTGAGTCACATTGACTACTTGCTTGCCGGAAAAGTTGTCACGACATTCTTAAGAAGTTCACGTACTAGCAATTTTTACATTAGAATAGTGCCACGTCACCATTTGCCGTGATTTGGGTCGCCGGAATAACTTAGATGAACGACATTGGGAACTTAAATAAGCAATCGAGAAATTGTTGCATTAAGCTGAAAGCAATAAAAGAAGATTTGAAGCTTCTAATGTGCTTTTCCCCGAGTTCAGCTACCAGAGCTCCGAAATTAAACTTAAGTACATCGACAGAACACTTTGATATATTCTATCCTTTGACAACATGAACAAAATTATTAAACTTAAGATACAAGACTGTCAATGAGGTAAAAAGTTAGTGTTCGAGAAACTTTGGGTCTTTAAACCAAGAGTTTCTCAGCCCCAAACGACAGAAAGACCTCGACTTCAAGCCTCTGAAGTTTTTGCAGTGAACATCACGCTTTAGTTTTGTATTTAAGGTACTCCAATGCAGTAGCCCATTCTTTGCGAATCGATTCGGGCACCTCCTTGTTGTTAATGTAGGGAATCCATGTATTGGTCGAAGCATCTTTGAGGACCCATTGTACCTGCTCGGGGCAATTGTTCCAGTCAAAATTCGGCGGCGGCAGGGGTGGCGCTCGGCTCGCTTTCTTCTGTTTTTGGCCTCCAGAGCTATCTGCTTGCTGTCGAAATATTTTCATGAGTGTAAACAGGTTCAAATGACCAGGAACAAAGGTAAGTCTCAGACGGGTGATGAGATTCCCCTTGCAGCAATGAGCAAACGAAAAGGGAGAAATGCAAATGAGTTTCCTGCTCACCGCTTTATTAGCATTGGAGTTCCCCCCATCATTATTTGCATCAGCGTTCTCCATCTTCCTTTTCTTCCGGGATAATCCCGTTTCAAGAAAGTACAGGACCTCTTTCTTCGAGCGAAATACACGATGTGACACTGGATCACAGTAATACTGCAGAAAAAATTGAAAAGTTAGCCAGCGTAGTCCACAACCCTACTCTTGTATTGTAAATATAAACCCAATAAACACAGACCACTGTCAAGTTTAGATGCAACAATCTAACAACTTTTGCTCAAATCCAAAGAGCCGAATCTTTGATCGTTAGTAACATAACCAACACAAGTCATCAAGCTTTGCAGCCTGAGTTAATTTTTCCTACACATAACACAAACTCAAAAAATAAACCATCCAATCCCGGCCTTGAGTGTCCTAATAAGTCATCAACCAGTCACAAAGAATAAAGACAAAAAGGCGAAAACTGCATCTACAAGTAGTGGAGCTTAAGATGGACGCTCGTTTTCTTCACTCGGTAGACAATGCTATAATAATAGCTTAATCAAGTAGAAAATCATGCATACCCTACTTGACCAAACTATCTGTTGAATCGACGGATTCATGAACTCATAACGCAGAACAGTGCAGTCCTAATGCGAACCAAGACAACTTCCCCTTCCAATGATTTATTTTCATATCCAATCACTCTGTCAAGCTTTGCCTTTTCTTCCGATTTTGTTGCAAATAATGTCAGGACTTGAAAACTTCAGCAACTTATATAGGACAGACTAGACGATTTGCAAATCCTTACGGCTGTTGTTCTTTTTCAAGTGAAAAGTCCCTGACTAAAGAAGTTACACAGAACTTCCAATGCACTAAAACTGCAATCTACCCACACCTATAGAGAGGATATCAGACACTTTTATGTACTTATATATAAGACATGACTATGCGATGGATGAAGGAACAGAGTCTCTGGAATCTGTCCAAGTAACCTGGGAAAATCACAGATCAGAGCAGCACTCTTGGATGGAGATAAGACAAAAAGATCTAGGACAGCGATGACGGACGTAAATGACCATTATCTGGCCCTAGATGGTGGGCCTGGTGGCTTGCATGATGGTGATTGCAAACCCCATAATTGTAAATGCTCCTTCCCTACCCCAATATTAGAAACAATACTCAACACTAATGACGAGATACTAACAAGGAAATCAGATACTAGGCATTAATGCTGAAATGCCATGGAGACTACCAGAGAAAAACTTTCTATTTCCTCAGTATTTGCTATCCATCAATGCACTGAAACATCAAAACATTTTCCAACAGTACCAGAAACCAAACTGAATAAGTAGTGGTACGTGACCAGTCGGTTATACTCTTACAATATAATGCAATCACCAGAATGATTTTCCATTTGGCCAAGATGGTTGAGGTAGCCATTATTATCCATAAGGTCGCACCTTTGAGTCCATCTTACAGCAATCTAGCCTCTTTTTCAGCAAAGAGAGAGTGCAACTCTTGTGTTTGTGCTTCTTTGAATGGCAACCAACAGGTCAGGGGTTCAATTGCCTTGCCTTGCACACGCCAATATTTAGCTTTCATAACAAAAGATTCAGACAAAACAGCACTAGTAAACCTGATCCTACATCCGGCGATGGTATATTTACTGTTTGTTAGAAGTTTACACCTTAGGATGATCCCCCATTCGTATTAAAGGTAGCAATTCACAATTTTCTATAATGTTTTCTCTTTCACATTTCATAGATGTATTCTGGTTTCAGGAGCCAAGTGCTAAATGAAATCTATGGGAAAAGAATCATGCATGAACAATACTAAGGGACCCTTTCTTTGGCTGGGTTGTGGAAAACCTCCCCATTCTTTTTGAAATCCGAGTGAATGAGATAAAAAAACGTTGTCAAAGATGACATTCAGTAAATGGGAGAAAGCATCCATCACAATGATATCCTTTTTGTTGGGTTAGGTAATATCATTGAATTCATTGCTCCAGCTGAATGAAGGGGGAGGACGCGAGGAAAGCAGGTTATATATACTAGGGGTTCGCTTTCTATGGGATGAACTCGGAAAGATTGAGAATCAGATATTCAATGAACAAAATAAATCAAGGACCGTGCAGACAAATGGAACAAGGGAAACAAATTAAGTAAATTGGAAAATGCCTCTTTCCAGACAAATAACTTGCATCCTGGTAGAAAATAGTAGCAAATGATACAGCCTGAAAAGATCGGAATGCTAAATTATTGGTTCCTTAACAAATGCAAAGAGCGCACATTGAAAAACTATGTTTTGGCACACGGGAAAAAAAAAAACAAACTATTAATGTTTAAACTAAAAATTCAATAAGATAAACTAAGAGAGTAAGCTCAGGGAAAGTTTTGACAAAAGGTACTGACCTTAACAAAATCGCACCAATGCAAACAGCAAGAGCCCAGTCAAGTGATATTAAAGACTATAGAAAGGATATTGAGAGGTGATTTATAGGGAGAAACAATGGAAACATAGCAGCTCTGTTGGCCAGAGTTAAAGGAGGGAGAAACAATTGTTAAATTGTCAAGGTGACTAAAAACGTGAGGAGGTTTAAATGAAGTATGTAACTAACCAGGAAGAGTGACACAGAATTGTGGCAGTTGAGAAGGCAAGTATTCAGAGAAAGAGAAGGCCGTCATGATGCACAGCGACTATTCTGCTATGGACATTGGGAAGAGTAAATATAATGAAAGTACACCATAGGGAAGGTGAGCATTGAGAGAAGGAAAAAATAAAAACCGTCATGTAGCCGAGGTGAGGTAAAACGTGCGAAGGTCTATTTGAGGCACTTCAAGTTTCTCCAATAAGCGATGTTGGAAGCGTGAGAATCAGGAGGGTGAGCATTGAGTGAAAGAAAAACCATCACGGTATCTATGTGAGGAGAAAAAAGAGAAGGCTCTGGTTCAAAAATTTAAGAGAAACTCTCATTGTAATGTCGTACAGATGAAGTATCCTACAGGTATCAAGGTAAAGAATTTTGCTGGTGGATGGAAACACGAGTGTACAAGACAACAGAGATATAAAACCTACATGATGTACTTTACTCAAAAATGCTCAAAGACATGCTGTAAGAGCATGATATTCCAACATTGACCAACCTTTGAGCTCTTAATGATATCTCAAGAAGCAACATAAGATCAATATCAAGTACCGACTACTGAGGTGGATGCTCTGGAAATACAGAAACAAACACCCACCACCACAAAGGTGATGTGTAACAATATTGACTTCTCTTGGCAGTATTCCACCTGCTCATCAGGAGAGAAAGCAAATCCATCTACACTAGACAGAGGTGCTTAATTCTCTCAAAACTCATCCATGCCTACAGAGAGCTCCACGATGCTCTCCAAACACAGCACCGGATACAATTCTATAAATTAGTGTCACAAATCTAACCAGCTGATCTTTTGGAATATGCCAGTAATTAAAATCACACCCAGCTGTCTATCTTCTCATGAAGTACTGCATAAATACACTTATATTGGGTACAGAGATCACAAATAGATATAATACTGTCGGAGCAATTTGATTCATTTGAAAGACACTAGAATTTGGAGAAGTAAGCCTGCGACACAATAGCAATTGATTGGATAGGATATATGGTTCAGGATTGCAAGTGAATGCAGTGAATTTAAAAAGGCAAAAGGAGGATTGAGTTCTAGCTCTTCTTTTCCCTAAAATAGGCACATGGCTAAGCTGCTTTCAACGCATGCAAAGGCTGATAAGCTAAGTTACAACATTAAATACATGAATCTTCCAAATCCTGACAATCAAATATGAATTAAATACAACCATCTGCAAGGGTGTAATCACGGACATTTAACTCCAAAAGAATATTCCAAGTAAAGAGAGGGAGAGGGAGAGTTAAGTCGAACGTGCTATTCTCGCTTCAACTATATACGATGGCTCTAGAGCAGTTAACACCATCACCAAGTTTGCCACTGAATGGTTATTTCTTCGTGAAATGGTAACATCACTAGCTTTGGCAAACATCTAAACCCAACGGCTGAATCACTCAGAAACATCAACTTCTCAGTTCACAACAGTAAGATTATCTGCTCTTCTAGCCTTCTACCACACCGAATATAGCACCAAAGCCTTGCGTTCGCTGCTCAGTTCCTCTTTTTACAAAGGAGATTGTGTCACAGAACCCAACCTATCATCAAGCTAAACAAAGTTTTTTGCCCAGATAAACTTCTCACCATTCTGTTAATAGGCACTGAGTCTATTCCATAGTGTCGAGGTTCAATATACCTATTAGTTATTGCAGCACAGTTCTTCAACGAAAAGCAATCAGCTAAGCTACTACATTCAACTAAGCACAGACAAGTAACAATATTTGTTACTGGGCAGTTCTGTACAGTCTTGTTAATACCGGGACATTCAAGAGCTAGTTCAGCTTCATTGTAGTTCAGCAAAAATGATACCCTGGCGATTGAAATAGCTGAAGATAGCTAAAACAACGCTCGTGAAGTTCACCTTATCTCTCGTTCCAGCTGTTACACCAGACGTCCTGACCCGATCCTCCACGTACCAACCAGCGGGCAGCCAATCCGGCGTCTCCGCCAGCACCCCGCGGGGCTTCCGCCGGCTGCAAGGGTCATCGGCGGAGTGGGCGTTCTCCGGCGTCGGAGGCACCCCTCCGCCCCGTTCGAGCTCGGCCTCTTCGGGGTCGCCTCTTCGGCGGCGCCATTGGAGCTCTGGTCCGGTCGATCGCCAGGGGCTAGGGTTTCGCCATCGGAGGCGGCGGCGGGATCGATGAAGCAGCCCGACTGGAGGAGCGGATCCTGCGGTACGGCTCCGGCGAGGTGATCGGGCTCGGGCGTGTCCGGGTTCGGGACCTGACCCGGCGATTCGGTGGTCGTCGACATGGGGGGCGCGCGTGGCGGAGGAGATCTTTGGTGGCGGAGGGTGGAGCGCCCCTGCCTTCGAGGAGGTTCAGCGGAGGAGCGACGAGGACAGTACGATCGAGCTGAGAGAAGATAACAGCCGTCGGATATTTGACTCCCCGCGGAGCAGCATTTTCAGTTCAAGTGCAAGCGTCACTCTGGTCGGATATTTGACTACTTTGGGCAAAAAAGCCCATCTGGTCTGCCTGATCCTGGCTGCGAAATGATCTTTCTTCGTATTCGTATTATCCACCCGGCGGCATGACTAGTTATGGAAAGAAGGATACACATTCAATTTTCTTCTTCGTTTTTTTTTTTTTTTGTAATTTTCCTCGCCGTCTTGTAAGTTTGATCTCGGCTAGCACGAGAGCCGAGCCGAGCATCGACAGACATTATACTTAAAGCGAGCTTCGATGAGCGAAATAAGTTATTCGGATCGCCGACACGCTTTGGTAATTGATGCATAATCGGTCCGACGGAGTTCGGAGAAAAAGATTAAGCACTCGTGAAAATGGTAGAAATGAAATGTTGAAATTGGGATTGCAATCTCTATTTTTCATTTTTTTTTATTGAAGTTCGTAGCATAAAATGTTTTTATTTGCTGGGCGTCTAAATGCGTTTCCTATTTATCATATTCTTGCTATTGGTGCTTGGAATGTGAGTACTACTAAGAACTGCACACATCTAACTTTTTAAATATATATACATATATTTTTTACCAAAAAAAATGCATACACACACATATATACATATATATATATATATATATATATATTAAATTCTAGAGTCACGTAAAACATTTCTTTAATACTTCTTTGCGTTTAAAATATCTCCAAAAACCATCCGAACAAACGGATTGATGTTGGGCCGGGCGGGCCCGACCCGAGCCCAGGCCCGTCCGAACACACAAGAGGGAGGCCGACAAAATCGAAACCGCTCCTTTTTTTCTTCAATCCAAGCAGATTTTGAAACTCGCTTGCCGCGAAGTTCGTCCGACAATTTCTCTTCATCAACCGAATCGGCTCTATCCATTCGAACTTATCGAGTCACAAGCACAGGTAGAGCAAGTATCTAGACGCCTGCATTATCTATCATCTGATTCCTTTTTCCCTTTTTCTGGGGTTAGTTAAATTTAGGATCCGATGCATGTATAGAAAGCATTCGATCGTTTGTGTTCCTAGTTTTGACGAGCGTTCGTTGTCTGTGTCGGTGGTTATTTTCAATGTCGGTGGGTGTTAGATGGTGGCACGCCTATGCACCGACTCGTTTTAAGGTAGCTTGATCGCGAACGATTCTACGCGTTGTCTGGACGTTGGGTTTTTCTTGTATCGGACCTCTTGAACTCGGGGTTGAAATCTCGGCTGGGGTATAATTTTGGTAGTTCCGAAGGCCTATGTCTCAGTTTGGTCGCCAAATTCACCTTTGATTGGGCTCAATTCCTTGCGGTTGCTGTGAAATCGGAAACGGGTGTTTACAATTTGTCTGTTTGGTTACCTGTCATAGGGGCTTCGTCTGCTTTGAAGATGCCGGCCACCGCAGGAAGGGTTCGCATGCCCGCAAACAATAGGGTTCACAGCAGTGCAGCCCTTCAAACGCATGGCATATGGCAGAGTGCGATCGGGTATGATCCCTATGCCCCCAACAAGGATGATGCGAAGAGTTCTGCTCCCAATACGGCGGCGGCTAATTCGGAGCCCAAGGCCGTGAACTCGTATACGAGCTTCCAAGATCTGCTTGTTCTCGCCCGCATTACTGGGTCGAATGCTGATGAGGCCCGGGGCGCATGCAAGAAGTGTGGCCGTGTTGGCCACCTGACATTTCAATGTAGAAACTTCCTGAATATGAAGGAAGATAATAAGGAAAAGGACACGGAGGCAGTGCAGGCTGCGCTCGCATCTTTTCCTGGGTTGGATAAGCTGAAGGGGAGTGCTAACAAAGTGAGTGGTAAGTCTGAAGCGGAAAGTGAGGAGGATAGCAAAGAGGAAGAAGACGAAAGTGAGACTTCGGATTCTGATGTTGACTTGGAGATTGAGAGGGTGATTGCCAAGCGTGAGGGGAAGAAGGTAATCACTAAGGGCACTGTAGAAATTTTATCGAAGAAGCAGAGGAGGGGTGGGTCAGAAGATGACAACTCGGATAGTGATCTGGGGGAGAGAACAAAGAGAGGGAGGTCAAAGAAGAGAAAGAGTGGAAGGAGAAGAAGTAGTCTCTCGGAGGATAAGGATGAAGTTAGAAGAAAGATAAGGAAGGGAAGGAGGAGGAAGAGGGACGAGTCATCAGATGAGGAGGAGCATCGACGGAGGCATAGGAAGAGTAAGAAGGATGAATGGAGGCGGAAGAGTCATAGACATACAGATGATTCCAGCTCAGATGAATCAGGTGATTCTGGCAGGAGGCACAGGCAGAAGAGCTGGAGAGTAGCTGCGTCTTCTGCTTCCAAAGCAAGTAGCTCGGATGACTTACGTGTTGGGAGGGATAGGAAGCGATCTGCCAAGAGTAGCAGAAGACACCGTCATAAAGAGGATGACTCTAGCTAAGATATAGGTAATGACTTGTACTTTAGCTATTTAGTCGAATTACTGGGAGTGGGAATGTGCCACGCGACATCTCCTGATGCCAAGCGGAAAACTTCTATGTTGTAGAATGTCTTTCTATACTAGATGTAATGGAGTGCCAACTAAAGATAGATATTTTTCTATGTGAATGAGAAATGATGAGGTTAATTTGCTTAAAGAAAGCTCATTTTCCCTCCTTTTATTCTGTTATTGAAAGTTTACTAGAAGATCTATCTTCGAGTTACATAAATAATATGATGGCAAGATAGTGCTAGTTGGTGCATATTTGTTGCTAATGAGTAGTTTTCTTCCCTGGCTATTGAGGATTAGTATATTTTTTTATTTTTTGAAGGGTAATTGTTAGGTTCATTTATGGCGCCACGGTGGTGATTCTTGTCTCCCTAATAAATATCATCACGGCCTTTTGAATATAGAGTACAGCTGTGAAAGTACCCATTGTGGCCAGTTGATATAATACGTAGATAGTTATTGCTGCTCAGATATCCTTACAGATTCCTTAATCTGAAGAGTGCATTCAAGGGGGTTAACAAGGCACTTTGTTTGGTTTACGAGGCCGAAATTTAGTCTTGCTTTGTGATAGATGGCTTGTGGAGGGAATAACTGCATGAAATATGTGAAATGTGATGTGTGTCCCTGATGCTGATGATATCTTTTGACCCTGCGGATTCCCCAGAGAAAGGAAATGGTGTCTTCTGTGCAATTCATTACAGCTTGCACTGCATGACAGCGGCCTGTCTGCAGATCTTTAAATATTTTAATTAAGTCACTTTTTGGGGGAGTGAGAACTAGAAACGTGATGTCTTGAAAATGGAAAAGCCTTCCAAGCTCTTCAAACTAAGACACGATTTCTCACTTTTTGCTATCAACTGTTGAGTGTCATTTTTCCGAAGGATGAATAAACATCCTAAGAACTGCCCCCTTAGTTTTGGGTAAAAAATAGCCTTCACAAATGTGATTTTCTTTGTATGTTGTGACATGGGACTCATGAACTTCAACTTCTTGTGCCGTCGGAAGTAAATGGTAGTTCAACTTCAGCTCGTGATGGCTCGAAAATTGTTTCCTTTTACTTCGACCTTTTCTTCCCATGGAGTTCCTTTGGAACCAGATAACAGCACAGAAGATCTCTGTGGAATACCAGGATGTACATGACTTTTGTGTTGTAAGTTTCATTCTTGGTGGAATTGCTTCTAAAACATAAGGAACTTCTATGCTTTATACTTTGATGTTTTGAATTGCTGATTTTGCTGAGCATCTTTCAAAGGTTCGAACAGTGTTAGTCTTCTCTAGGAAAAGATATGGAGCTCACCGAGTGCGTCCTAGCCCTTGGATTTAGTGGGCTCTACATAAGACCAGCCTACTCTGAGGGTTCAGCGGGTACCCATCTGTTGCACCAGTAGCATACCCTGCTTAAGCTATCTTTGGTCAAGCTTTCTTGAGCTGCATCATGGATTATGTTGCGAAATGAACTCCTGCGGGGTTAGTTGAGCCGTTATCCTTAAATAAAGTTATTCGCCTCCAAGTATACTTGGATCCATATATATCCAGGTTTGTGCTTGAAAACTCTCGGAGGAGTATTTACACTTACACTGTTATTGTTTAGAATAAGACCAGCCATCAGAAATATAACAGTACATATGTCTCATGTGATTGTGAAAACAAATACATTTGGAGGTACATGTTCCGTCATAGACCTTAAAAGAAATACCACATTGGGAGGCAACTTCTTGTTGGCTTGATGCCTAGGAAGGGGAACCAGGTCCAATATGAGCAAGTTCTTGCTGTGCTTTGAGATAATTGTTTTTACTGTTTCTTCGCTTTAAAAGCTTCTTTATATATATTACCGAATATGGCTTTAGACATCTTGGAGTTCCTCATGCTTGCTGACATTAGGGTGATGGCGTTGGAGTTGATCAAAATTGTAATGAGTAATCTAAGAGGTGTGTGGCTTGGGTGATGACTGAACAGCCACTCGAATGTCACACGGAATTAACAAGTAACGAGGATCTAGTTATGTTCCTGGTCCTGTCTCATGTGAGGACCGAAGTTCGGCTAAATGGGCTGGTCATGGAAGTCAAGAATGATGCTCCTTGGCTATTGAAGGTTTGACAGTCATCATGCTCCATCTTCAAGGATTTCAAATGCAGAATCATGTCCTATGCTGTTGCTATTGCTGCATCAGTTGTAAAGGTGATGGAGGAACACGCATGGCAATCTGGAGAGAGTTGCCGAATCAAAATGTCGACGAGGTTTCAATCACGACGTCGATGATATTGCTGAAATGAGGAATGGGAAACCGCTTCGTCAGACACAGCGAGATTTGGCATCCTCCTGAGATTGCGGTTGTGAGATGCATACGATAATGTCAATTGGGAACATGTTGTCTAGTTAGGGGTCTGTGTCCAGATTAAACTTTTTTGTTCAAGTTAATCAATGCAGCTTGCTTAAGCTGCCCTGCATCTGTGGAGTGTGGACAAAGCAATTTATTGGTCAAGATAAAGTTTTTTCCTACATAGTGCATGTTTTTGAGGATCTTGTCTCCTCAGGGCCCTAAAAAACTGAAAACCTTTTGAGCTAGACATGGCCAAATGGAACCGTAGGCCGGAACCGGCCCGTTGACCGGGCCCACGGTTCCAACCCGGAACCGGAGCCGGCCCTCGCAGGCCGGTTCCGGTTTGTAAATGGTCGGAATCGGGCGGTTTCGAGCCGGTCCGACCCGATTTTTTAAAAAAGGATATAGACTCGAGGGAAAAGAGCCGTTGGTCAAAGCGCCTTTGGATGGATTCTCACATGCACAAGACAAGGCTTGGAAGAATGATTTATCGGAATAAGCAATGGAAAGATGAAAATGTACATAATAGCAAGAGGATGAATTTTTTTATATGTGTTCCGATATCATACGAAATTTCGTGAAACTATCATGGATTATTTTAAAAATTTTAAATTAGTAAAATAAAATATTTTTGTAACTAATTATTTTTTGTTTTGGTCGAATGTAACTAATTATTTGAAGCGATCAGTTTTAGGATTTTTTTTTTTTCCATAGATGTTTACTCGATATTATCATCGTCCTTGGTCGGTCAGCATGTGAGTGAGATATTTTACTGAAGAGCATCCGTAACGACAAAAAGCTGGGAGGGAGGTAGGGAGGGGCACAGGAAGTTAACACCCGATATTTTCAGCATCTTCATCATCATCCTCCCCAATCGTTCAGATCATTTGCAGAGAGTTCTAGTTGTGGGGAGTGTGAGAGTAGCGGGGAAGATGCCGAGAAGCAGGTTCGCCGGGTCGATCTCGAGCCCCAAGGTGGACGTCGCCATTGACATGGGCAACCCCTTTCTCAACGTCACCGTCGATGGCTTCCTCAAGATCGGCACGGTACCTGCTCTCGTCTTCTTCTTCTTCGTCTCCATCTTTTTCCCCTGAATTTGTCGGTTGAAATCTGACACTGGGTCGTTGAGTCTCGCAGGTCGCTGCCACCAGATCAGCCGCGGAAGATGCCTATTTCATCGTCAAGAAAGGTCTTTCTCTTGAACTTGACATCAGACAACAACAAAAAAAATCGGATAAAGATCATACGTGTTGTATGTGTTCTTGGACTGTGCTCCTACATTTGCAAAAGTTAGCAAGCTGTTTTTTTTTTCTTTTTTCTTTTTGGTGTTTGACCCCCAAAATTAGTGTGAATGGAGAAATGTGTATGTCAAGTGTGTTCCTAGCGGTTCAGCTAAAAATGTTGAGCTGGTTGTTCGATGTCTCGTGCGTCGATTTTTACCTGCAAGGCCGTGAAGTACTTTGTCTCATCCTGTAAACTTTCTTTAGCGGGCGCTAATAACCAGATTGACAGGTTGTTCCATTGGCTGGAGTGGTGCTAATGTTCGGTTTGGTTTTTTGCAGGGAATTTTTCGAGTCACAGTTTTGAGCACACGGTGAGTGTTCTTGGACTATGCTTGTCAGTTCGATCTGTAATGCTGAGCTATATCCTCTTTTATTGCCAAAAGATGCGTAGGATGTGTGCTATTGAATGTAATCAACAGTTTGCAAGATCAATCGGTATAACTGTTCTAATCCATCCTTTAAAATGCTTTCGTTGGTTTACTCGAGTCCGAAATTATCTCAAAAGATTTTGCTTCTTAAAGTTGCTGGACTGTAGAATCTGCCCAGAGGGATTTCTGTGGCATATTCATTTGCATTGTGCAGCGATGTAACAACAGATAATTGATGGCCCTTTTGTCCTGCTGACGCAATTACTTGGATATTGCAGTTGAAGAAGATGTGCAAAGAAGGGGCATACTGGGGTAAGCATTAATCCAGATACAATCTATACATGCAAAATTTCTCATTTTTGCGCAGGGGAGTGTCTAAAATTTCTTCTCTTTTCAAGAGCAACGATAATGTAAGGATTTTTCCTTTGTATAAACAGGGACGGTTGCTGGAGTCTATGCAGGAATGGAGTACGGGGTAGAGAGAATCCGTGGCACCAGAGACTGGGTAATGCTTGCTCTGCCTTGGGCGAAATTTCCATTTCTTCATGGGATTTGGCTTTATTCAAGAAGAGTTCTTTACATTGAAAATTTTTATACGAATCTCGGTGGTGGGAAGGATAATGTTCCAATGTCTTCTGCTTCCTTGGACTCCTAGAAATGCAACCTGAACTTTTACATGGATGGTCAGACATGAAAGACTTCTATATCTGTTGTATGCAAGTCTAGCTTGAAAAATGCTAGATTTTTTTTTTTCACTATGCTTCCTGAGTTCCACTCCCAAGTTACTGATTTGCCCAACACGCCAATATCTCTCTTTACGACTGAGCATTTGACCAAAACTCTTTCACTTCCTTCCGATATGTTGCAGAAAAATGCTATGATAGGGGGTGCTTTGACCGGCCTCACAATATCTGCGGCCAGCAGCAATAACAGAGACAGGGTTGTGTTGGATGCCATCACAGGAGGTGCAATCGCAACTGCTGCAGAGTTCCTCAATTATCTGACATGAATAATGGAACGACCTATTCCCGATGCTTTCTTGCCTTTAAGGTAGAAAGCATCTAGTATGCTACTTCTGCTCATCGTCCCTCTCTTGTAAGCAAAATAATTGAAAGTTTGATTTCAAGAGTTGAACTATCGCTTTCTCATCTGTAAACTATCACTTATGAGTTTACTGAGGTTTATGGAACCATTTTTACAATGGAACTCTTCCTTGCATCTTAGACTCAAATTGTCTTTGGAGGACTTTTGTGTGAACCTTTTGTACAAGTGATTGTAGTTACCCTGTTTTCTTGGGAGGACCTTGCAGGATAAATCATCTGAAACCTTCAATACAAATCCTTGTAAATCCATTGTAAGTTAGTGTAAAATAAATGCAATAGCGACATGTGCAGTAATTGAAAAAGGAGGAGGTTCTGGTGCAGTTCTTCAATGGAAATTATCTCCTAAAGGAAGAACCACGGGACCTGGATAATTAATAGGCTATTAATGGTGAGATGTGGAGGGTTTATTCAGAGTCGAATAGCAGAACCAGGTTGCTCCTTTGGGGAAATAGGAGGTCAGCAGTGGGCTTTGTGTGATTCCATTAGCATTAAGCAGCAAGTATAATTCTCTGGATACCACCAAGATGGTGGGCCTAGTAGTAAAGGGTTATTTGTCTTTCACGGGATCATGAGTCTGATTCGTGAACGAACCTCTCGAACGGCTCATGCTGCGTTACTAGATGTGCATGCCCTCGTGTAGAGAGACTTTCTAATTACTAGTGTCTTGATAGGCTACAATGACGGGATCGTGGACCTTGTATTTTCGTCTTGTGAGTGATGTGGATTAGCTACGACACAAACTTAACATTCCATAGCGAGTGTGAGAAACCTTATGGTAACGCTCAGTTGGGATGGCTAGCGCTAGTCGCCCCTCCTTACTCTTTTACTTTATTAGAAATAAAAAGACTATAGTTCTCCAGATGTTTAACGACCATATTGATGATAACAAGAGTTTGTTTGTGACGATCGTATTGATGATACCAATAGTTTCCTTATACGAGGATAGGACTGTGAAGCCTAAATATGGTGCTTGGAGGTTGGAGTCCTCTTTAATGTTGTTGGGATGTATAGGGTTGTATGGGAGGACTGTGGTACGCTCATGTAAAGCTATCATAGCCACTTATTTCAAACATGAAATAAAAGAACATAAGACAGTTCATTCGATCGTTGGTTGCTTTAGATATTCTTCAAAAAGAACATAGAACAGAGAATAGAGAAAATGACGACGACATTCTTGTCCCTCTCCCGAACGTCAAATGGACAAACGATCTTTCGAGGGACGCAAGAGAAACATTTAATATGTGAAAACGAGGTATGTCCGATCTGGAATGTATTTCTCCGATCAGTGATTCAAGTAAGATTTTGGATATGTTATTTTCGGCATAATTCGTTGCATATGTTATTTGAGATGGGTTCCCTTCAAATGTGTAATATCAAAAGGATTTCGTGAATGGTGTGTCTCATGGACATTTAGCATCCACTTAAGGAAAGTTTTTTTATTTCCAATGTGTTTCTCGTGCGATGTGCGATCAATGCATTGAAAATGGTGTTCTTTATGAGGAACTTAAGAATTGTACCATGGATTCAGTCTTCTCGTTCCCGAACGATGACACCCACAACAAAGCAAATCAAATACAAGCGATCACACAGCCTTGGAGCATCTTAAAGCCCCGGAAAAGGATTTGTAGATGCTGCGGCTGCTTTATTTACTGGTTATACATATGCTTCATTAGAGATTTTACTTTTTATGGATAAGGTCGCCGAACCGCAGGACGGGTCGATACTTGCTAATAACGAATAACGGGGTTGCTTTGTGTGGGGGACTTTGTGCTGTTCCTCAGCATTTGCAGGGGTCGCACGTGCAGTTGGATCCGCACTTGCAGCCACCGTTCTCTGCTCCGAAGGAGCTAATCTCAGACACTTCATGGTGCCTGAGAAAGACAGTAAGTTCTTACGTTATCCGCAAATGTTAAGAAGAAAGTTAAAATGATACTCTGCTTAATCGTTAATTGGTGTTGAACTGACTGACATCTTCACAGGGGCAATGCCGCTGATGAGGGTCTCCCGGCTGTTCTCGGCCACATCGGGATACATGCCGCATCTGCCCAACATTTGACAAAGAAAAGATGAAAGTGGAAACTGGTCAGCCCAATTTTGGTGAACGAGGAATAGGATGTCTGTCATAGGCTATTAGCTGCACTCAGATGTGTCAAAGCTTTTCTGTGTATAACCCTGTGCCTAGAAGTATGGAAAGATTGATCATTCTCTCTTTCTCGTCTGGTTCGACTCTTTCAGGACTAGCAGGCGATTGAATCGATAACGGCCAAGGAGATTATCCAAATGGAAACAACTGTACTCGGGAGAGTAAACATGGAGATTGCTTTACCCGCTGCAGCCGCTGTCGCATTTGCATCCAGAGCCACCACATCCACAGTTTCCACCGCAGCAAGACATGTTTAATAGTCTCTTTGGATGATTTCTCTGGAACGTACCGAGCATACAGGATCAAACACTAGGACTGAGTCCTCAGCTCATGAACCAGAGTCCTATTTATACTGTCGATGAGCAGTCTGACGTTGGACATCCGCCGTACACGTGGATCAATCCTGAGGCACTAGAGCCTGATCAAAGAGAAAATTCCCTTCCTCTTTTCCCCTTTTTTTTTACACATTTGTCTTGAATGGTGACTTTTGTGTAGAATAGAACCACGTCAGGCAATAATTAATAATATCGTATACCCTGGTTGGGAATAGTTAGCAGTAACATATCATTAGTGTGCTTTCCATGATTGCTTGCCTCCGGAATCATAATTTGTCTGCTTGTTCTCTCTTTCCCACAAGAATGACAGTAAACCAGGATCACACTATGAGACAAAGAAGCTCGGCAAAGTAATTTGTCGTTAAATACAGCCAGGTCTGAAGGTATGAAGCATGCCTTTGCCAGGATAATTAGAACATTGCGAGGATTAATTTATCAATTCTTCCTGTGTAAAAATTGATTGATGACTGACTGCAAGGATATCCCAAAAGAAAACAAAAGAGGCGGTAGGTGACTCATGCCGTGGGGTATTCCATCTTATTATGCAGCCTTCTATGCAGTACTTGCTACTACTAGTCTCGTCGCACAATCCATTGGCGCTTCGAATTCATCGAAAGGAATTAACAGAGCCCCATCTCCTGACTGAATTCAAACGTCGGATTTCGTTTTCTTCACTTTGATGTCAAGAAGTTCTCGATAATTCACGTGCGACAGTGAGCATCACCAGAAGGTAACTGGATCGATGCCAGCAAAAGAGTCAGCAAAAATTTGGTCCTTGAGCTTTCTCTATGCCGTATGTGAGGGCTGGAAGTCAACTAGTCGAGTGGTGCAGAGACTCCACATTATCAGGTTCAACCCGGCACAGGCAAACAGCTCCGAAGATATGAAATTGGAATCGCAGATTTGCTTTCTATGGAAACAAAAGCAAACGAAAAGGCTCTCAAATGGTGGGTGGGTCTTCAACTCCCCGTGTCCCCAGATTGTGGAGTTTGCTTTAATGGTGGCTCTTGCCTTTTCTTTTCTTGTGGTCCTTAAAAAGGGTGCTACTCACACATTAAAATATTTCGCATTTGTTCCTGTTGTCATGAAAGAACAATATAGAGCATCTGCCAACAAGTCTAAGACCCTCAGCCGGCAGGAGCTCTCGCCGTTCCAAAGGGTTTGTTTCCACACTACTGACAAGGAAAAATCTCAATCCTGCAGGCAACAGTAAATTTATCAGGACAACAAGCTAAAGATTCAAACCAATCAAAATCGATTCTTATCCCAGAAAGTTTAATTCTTTTGGTGTCCCTGAAGGAATTGGCACAGCACAACCAGGCTTTGTCGCCATTCATTTCTCGGCACAAACAAAATATATACTGCCAGGTTTGATCTTCCTAAGGTTGTCCAGTTGCCACAGCAAGGACTTGGGGACCTCGATACTTGTCTCATTCCACCAGTATGAATCAACTACCCCAGCACATTTGTGTCTATTCCACAAGGCGCAAAGCAATGGAGCCATTTTGGGATGAATGTGATGCGGTGAAACATCAGAAACCAAAGTAGATGATAGAAGTAGTCAAATATGTCCACAGCAATGAGAAAAATAAAATTGGTTAATCGGACCAATGACCCAGAAATTCTCATTGCAGTCATAAAGATCAGATCAGATTGCCCATCTCCTAGTTCTCGACAAACATGAGTCCTTGACAAATTCCAAATGGAAACGACACATTTTTTTTCCTGTTCTGGTCTAGCTTTGTAAATTGATACATTCTACTCAGAAAAAGAAAAATCGAAGAGCCATGGAATGATTTGACCAATCAGTAAATTGGCATCGCTAAACACAGGAATCACATCTAACTGGCAAATTTACAACTGGGTCCATCATCAAACCTAGAGCAAGACCAGACTCATCATCTCCAGAACCACAAATCCGGATCTTTAAACCCTACCACACAAACCAAAACAAACAGCAACACCACCAGCACCACCTCCTAAGCCCTCTCGCCCCTGATCCTCCTTGCAAGCTGAATGTCCTTGGGCATTATGGTGACCCTCTTCGCGTGGATCGCACAGAGATTTGTGTCCTCGAAGAGACCGACCAGGTACGCCTCCGCCGCCTCCTGGAGGGCCGCGACGGCGCTGCTCTGGAACCGGAGGTCGGTCTTGAAGTCCTGAGCGATCTCACGGACCAGCCTCTGGAACGGGAGCTTCCTGATCAGCAGCTCCGTGCTCTTCTGGTACTTCCTGATCTCCCTCAGTGCCACCGTGCCGGGCCTGAACCTGTGCGGCTTCTTCACGCCGCCGGTCGCCGGGGCCGACTTCCGGGCGGCCTTCGTCGCCAGTTGCTTCCTCGGGGCCTTGCCGCCGGTGGACTTCCGCGCCGTCTGCTTCGTGCGAGCCATTTCTGGTTACGAAATCTAGGGCTTTTGGTCGTGCTTGGTTTTCACGAGGAGATGAGGAAGGAATGCGATGGTGATGACGGAGAGAGGACGCGAGTGTTCGTATTTATAAATTCGAGTTCTTTTTGGAAGAGGCGGGAGACTTTCGAAAAATTTTGACAGCTCCCGAGGAAGAGGTGGCGCGTGAATCTGGACCGTCGGTGCGCAGAAGAATCAACGACTGAGAACGAGTGGGCTGGTGAGACGGGGATCGCGATCCGTGTCACCTAAACGACAGCCACTAGGATTTCAGAACCTCCCAGAATATGTCTCAGCTCGCTCATAGAAGCAGAGGAAAGCTCAGGCAAGTAGCAATCAGCTGCTCCAATCTCAACTCCATTCACTTATTCAAACATAAAGTACAGAGAATGGCGGATCTACCAAACTCTCCATCACACTAATACAATCGAGCAAATATTTTTGACGAATTTATCGATATCTAATGAATGACTCCGAACTATTGCGACCATGTATAAAATTTTTTTATACACATATATATATATTCATGGGCTTGGTATCGAACGACTCCATTAGGAAGGGGATACTAAAATCCTTAAGTTCTAGCCCTAGAAAATAATCTAGCATCACTTGAAAAGACAACCCAATCTCATGCTATGCAGCACAGATCCACCATATCATGAACAAAACTTGGCGCGCAAGAAAGCGGAAAACGGTGTGCAGACATCTTACTTCCACCTGCCAACTTGCTCTAACTCTCAAGGACTTAATACTTCATCCAAAAGATCATCAAGAATCCAATCCTCCAATTCAAGCGCCACGCACTCCCCTTCCCACTGGAGGTTCAACCAACCATCTCCCTTTGCCATATCTCGAGCGATCACACCGTCTAATGTCTGGTCCCGCTCAGGCCTTGTACGGTACCGGTTCATTCTTTTCCAGACCTCCTCGAGCATATGCTGACCCTTCGGGATTGGTTTGACATTCGGCGTAAAGGAGAAGGCTTTTGGGAAGTAAGCTGGAAATCGCTCGAAGATCTCCAGCAGCGCTTCATTGACTAAATCGAACAGAAGCTGGCGGTTGCTACAAGCACCAACGTCCTCATCTGAGCATCCTAGCTCGTGATCTGCTGCGCAATCCTCCAAATCGTCTAACAACTTAGGGTTCAGCGGTTGCTCCGCAGTTTGCCACTGCTCAAATTGCTCACTTTCGGAGATGCCGGATAGGTTGAGCAAGTGACTTACGTAGTTAAAGTCCACCTCATCCCTTTTATCCAAATGCAAAGTCTTTAAGAAATGGTCTACAATGTTGTTTTCCATCCCATTGTCCGCATCTTTAGAAGCCTCGCAAGATACTGACAAAGCTTCCGGCACAGAGCTGCTGGGCAGGTTTGCATGAGAACCTGGCTCCTCCAGATGAAGGCAACCTGAAGCAACAGTGGATCAATTTGTCACACGGTCACACCCAACTCTTGCACGCGAGAAAAATAAAGTACCAAATGGATGAATGATGCAAATGCATTCCGATAGCAGGTCTAAATATGAACTTAGAGTGACTAGGATCAGACAAAACATGTAACATGTTGGAGAGGACATGAATTGTAAGGTCTGAATTCAAGGACATGACTGATCTTAATATGCTTAAGAAATGCCATTTCCTTCCCACTCTTGACTGTTATAAACCAGGTAATTCCAGGTGAAAGATGCGAAAATGGAAACTTGTCTTGGAGATGTAGTTGATACCGATTGAGGGCAAGAACTCCCCTGCCGTAGCTTCGTCGACCTTTGGAGAGGGTTCGGGACTGCAAGCTGAACTTAGTTCATCTCCTTGACTGACGGCATCCCATGTGATAGACATCTCTCGTTCATGCAGGGCACTGTTATCCTCCCCTGCTGATTCAACAACATTTTCACTATGTTCAACAGTCTTCTGACCTAAAGCTACAACCGCGCTGGAGCTCAGTTCAGTACTAGTCTCTGCATCATCATCATCGCCTTCTTCTTCTTCTTTAATATCCTCAAGGAACTTGACCTCCGGAGTATCATGTGATAGAGCACTTCCGTCAGGATTTGAAGGAATAGCTAAAGAATTTAATTTGCTGCCCAAATCACACCCAGTTTTCACACAAGAATCCCCATCCTTCTTCACTTGCATGTCCGAACAAATAGCATCTAAAGACACCACACCAAGGAGGAAAGATAGGGTTTCAGGATCCGGAAGGGAGAGTCTCCTTCTGAATGAATTACGTGTATGTCCACCCGAGGAATTTCTGTCTTCGTTTGTCAATTTTAGGCTATTGGAATGATGCAGTTTAGGCTCCTTCCCATAAGCGTTCTCGAATAACTGAGCATATCTATCCAGTGAATCGTGTATAGAGAGAGTTCTTTCCATGTGGTGTAGCTTACCCTCGTTGGTCCAGTTTTCGCCATCTTGGTACTGGGAATTTTCAGAAATCTCTTTCATGTCGGCAGGAGAACTTGATCCAGGAGAAATTCGGTCAAGGCAAGCATCTACTGGCGCATTTTCTGTTCTTTCTTCTTTAAATGCACGCCTTATTCTACGCTTGATGCGTTTAATCTGATTCATGACTGTCTGATTCCATCCGTGCACTTTAATCAGGTGGGAGTTGCCTGAGGAAGAAGCCATATCTTCTTGCTTCATGGCAGTGCTTTGCACTGATTGTACATCATGATTTTGCAGAAAGTTGGATGAGCTGAGTTTTAGCCCCTGACTGATTGTTGTCGGCTTTTCACCCTTGGGGAAAGACCACATTTCACTTTGCTTGTGCTTAAGAGTGATTGGCCTATAATGTCTAACGCCTGATGCATCGGCCACCGGAAATGATCGAGACTTTGTGAGGCTTGCTTTTCTAATTGAAGTCTGCTGGCCGTCATATTGTTCCACAATGCCCGCGTGTGAATCTTGCTGTTGGGAGCCATTGGGTAGGGAATCCATGTTTACCTTGACTGTCTTTTTCTCGGCCTTATCTTTGTCATGCTGCTGCAAATTTGTCTCGCCCTGCCCAAACTCCGTCAGCTTTCGCTTCACTTCTTCACCTCTCTCGAAATGGTGTGCTCTCTTTCCACCACCAAGCTCCTCCCCTGTCCTCAGTGAATAAAGGTCCTGCAATTTAGGGATCGGAGTGTCGGCACCATCATGAAGGATAATGATAGGATCCGTCCATTCGGCTTTTATTTCATCGAGGATGGAATCGGTGCGGTGATGTCGGCGTAGAAGAAAGCTCAAAATCCAATCCTGATGGATCTTTTCCTCGCGCGCATCTTTTGCAAGTAGTTCTCTGGTGCTACTTGCAGGAACATCGTTGAGAGAATTAGCTTCTATGCTAGGGCGTTCCTGTTGAAAGTTTCAGAATTAAAAGATATCCAAGTTCATTGTTACACAAGGGCCAGCGAAAGCATTCTGATTAAACATTGGTGTAATTGAAAATAAGAATTCTCCAATGCAGCTGGTAATTCGATGATATAAATTGAGAGCCGTATACCGAAATTCAGACGATGCTCTATGTTAAAAACATGAATTTACCAGTAGATGCTCTGCTTCATCTTGCCCTTGACCAGTCTCACAGGTGAAAGAGATTGTTTTCGGTGTCGTGCAACCTGAAACCAGAGGAAGATAAAACTCAGATAAGAACTGAAAGATATAGAACAGGAATGTGAGATCCAAAGTTACCATAGTGAATGCAATATGATAAAATGTAACACCACTGATACCTGCAGTTAATTGCGGTATTTCAGAAAAGGAATGTGATATCTAAAGCTACCCAAGCAATGTGATATTCGAGTCGGCAGCATAATCTAAACTTATCTGGTTCATTGATTAATTCATGCTGCGAAAAATTCCTCACAGTGCTAGACATCTTCCATCGTCAAAGTTTGTACCATTGAAAAGGAAAGCAGGGTAAATCAGATTGCCGGCGACGGTGACAGGAAACAGGACATATGGAAGAGTACTTAAAGAGCAGTCACAGATCAACATAGAAAGCAGTCTCTCAAACATAGCAAAAAAAGGGTTTTAACTCCGCACTTTTTCTTTATTATAGAGGATAAAAGAGATGCAAAAGGCGATAGAACAAGCGACCGGGGAGGATGAGGCAAACCGACATGGCTTATGTCCGCGGCGTTTTCTTCCTCGACGCTCTTTTCCATGAAGCGCTCTCCTAACGTGACGCCAGTAATGATAGTCGAGGACGTGAAAGAACCCCCACCAGCAACCAGGATGACTGTTCTGCAGTCGGATACCATGATCTCTGCCCCGGATGTCCCCTTCCATCTGTGAGAGGTCGAAGCAAGATCGCGCCTAAAGTCTTGAATGGCCGTTTAGCTACTTGACGACAGTTACGTCGCGAGGACTGACTTTATCACTGGAACCTGAATCAACATTGGAACATGCTAAGTGAGAGAAGTTCGCATTTTTCAGAGTCGTGCACCGACGAGCCATACTCGGAGATGGGTATTATCCACGAGTACAGTTTAAAGAGCCAAGGATTCCTGCGAACTCAGTACCAAGTAACTTCAGAATTATAAGGATCCAAGCACAAAGCACAACATGAGAACCACTTTACTCTCTTTCCCAAAAATATAGAACACTCTAAAATTCCATGCCTAATTCATCCCCCGCCTTCTAATCAGGCGCTCCTGCGCCTGATTTCAGACTTCAGTGGACATTGAACTACTTTCCTCTTCTGACTACCGATCAAGAGATCGTGTTTCGAACATTTACTAACCCGAGATCCTTAGTACTTAAAAAAGGAACGAAAGATAGGATTTCGGGATATTACCGTTTGCTACAGAGAAAGGCAAGGCTCGCAGTTTCATGCAGAGTTAAGACAGCAAAAAATGAAAACAGAGGTGCAAATTAGACGTCAGAAATCGAGATTAAAAGAGACGGAAAGGGTTTGTTCCAAACCCCTTGCTTCATACGTCAGCAAAAAACCAAAGAAACCCCCTAGAAGCGAAACGAAGAAGGAAACTGGGCATACAAAACAAGCTCTCGACATTGAAATTAGCAGCAAAGTTGAAGACAAACAGACCTCGGAGTTTTGCTCCTCCAAGCTGAGACAGGGCAAGACTCGGTCTGATTCAGCGCGGACTGCTCTTGAGAAAGATCAGAAAAGGAATGTGTCTGAACATTCGGGCAACCGAGAATTCCAACAGTCAAAACTTCTCATGAAACAAAACTTCGCGTGAAACGCAGAAAAGGGTTGGTTTTACGAGGGGAAAGAGGAGGAGGAGGCGGGAGAGTCGTTAGTGGTGGTTGTCCGACAAGGCAAGAGACTGACCAGCACCCCCAAGAATCCCGCATATTTTTTTGTTTGGCGAGCTAGATACGCTATAGTAGGAAGAGAAAACTCCAAGACTGGTCCACTCTCTCTCTCTCTCTCCCGCCTTGCTTTGGCCCGGTCCAAATTGCTACAACCACGTAGTCAGCAAATCAAGTCAATGAAGTAAAGCTCCATGCGTCTTCCTGGTTACCCCCACATGAGGAAAAAAAAAGGAAGATAAGACGGAAAGGAAGAGAAGAAAGGTATGTGGTTGGTCGGGGAAGGAGAAGGCGTAGCTAACCAACCAAGATTATCATTTGAATTGAATAAATTCTCCTCTCGGTGTGGCTCTGGCTCCTGAGGAGTTGATAAACTTGCCCTCCTTCAGATTAAATCCCATTTCTTTTTACGTGGGCTTTCGAATAATGTGCAGACAAAAGCGTCAAGAACGAGAGAGAGAGAGAGAGAGAGAGAGAGAGAGAGAAGGTCAATGCGAAAACACAATCTTGACCTCTGTGGGTTTTTTTTTTTCCCAAAACTTCTGTGTTGAGTGTGCAAGTAAAACTCTATTAAGGCCATTCCACGAAATTTAATGACGAAAAATAAGAGTAACCAATTTCGGGATGGGTCTAGGTTTCTTCCGGAACCTGAACCTATCCATCAAAACCGATTTTTCAATTTTTGAAATATGAAGCCTCGCCTGCATACCCTTAATTTGGAACCCGTCATAGGTTTTAGGGTCGGTTATAATATCTATCTAGGTTTTACCCGTATTCTTAGTTGAATGATTGCAGCGAATCTACCTCCACTTGACAATTAATCAAAACTAAGGCTATAACATGAAAAATTATCAAAAAAATCATAAACCTATTATACAAGTGGCCAATTCATTTATACACATTTTAATTGCGCAAAACTAGTCCTAAAAATTTTGACGATTTATCAATTTAATTATAAACCTTTTGATTATTTGTCAATATAATACTTTCGACCAATTATCGAAATAACATGTTTAGGTTTAAATTGGCATATTTGAATTTCAAACGCCACACCATGATGTTAATTCAACCGAAACAAAAGCGTGTCGAGTTTATCCGTTCGCTCCGTAATCTTTCCTGTAAGATTTTGTTCATCTACTCGTACAACTTGTTGCCCCCGGTCTTACTCCACGGTGGGAGGTCTCTTTCGCAGACATTGGACACTGGAAGATGGAGGCCGTGTGTCAAAAATGTTAATGTCTTTCAACGTTGAATGTTTCAAACTTTTTCAAAGGTTGCGTTGGACCGGAATCCCATGGGGGAGGTTTCAATTTCAACTTAGGACTGTGATTGGTTTTGAGATAGGGGGCTTCGAGAAGCCGGAAAACGACTTGGTTCCCAAGGGACAACATCGTGGGTACTTTGTCAACGTTTCTCCGGACGTTTGGACAAATCCATAATCCCCACATACACGCAAGCAAATGTAAAAGGAGAAGACCAGTCAAAAGGATTACGCAGTGGTTTCGAATGTTATACGACTCCGTTTGGATTTGAAGCGCCTCACCAACAACGGAGAAGAAGACTTTCATCCAACGGAGAAAAGCCCAAAAAATATATATATTTATATATGTGTCAATTTATTATGCCCATCGCGGCATATTTAGGCTGAACTGTTTTTTTTTTTTTTTTTTTGTAGCATTAAAAACCTCAAAGTCGTGCCTAGTGATATAGTTACCCTAAACTTTTACTCGTGACATAAAAAAATTATAAATTCATACTTATGTGACACCTCCGTCAAGATTCCATCAGATTTTTAGTCAAAATAACGTAATTTTTATTTCACTTAAGTAGCGCGGGCCCCATGTCAATAATGTTTGCTTTCCGGCATCCAAGTAGGCAGATTTTGAAGATTCTCATTTACGAAGGAGGGTAAAAAATGTGGCACAGAGATACAAGTCTTGGCATTTTTTTTTTTGTCACATAAAAAAAAATTAGGGTAAATGGGTCACACAATATGTATAGTTTGAGGTTTTTGATGTCTTGTTGCCTTTGATTCAATTCAAACTAGAATGTTGTTGGGCCAATGTGTTGACATTGGACTGTTTGTTCAGACTTCTTCTTTATAACCGACTAGGGAAACCGACCGTGGGCTTCGTGCGTATGCTTAATGGGCTTTTCTATCTTCTTTAGATGGCTGGGGAAGGCCAACAACCTAGCGGGCCGCATGTTGGCTTTCGAAGGCTCAAATAGATCTGCTTATAACAAATTCTTTGAATCCTTTATAGGATATTATATTTCTAGCATAATCGAAAAACCTTAACCACAAGCAAAATACGCAATGACCCATTTTAAAGTATCGGGGAAATCTTCCTAAGATGTAGGAATTATAAGACCCGTTCTATCTTTTCTTGTCTTTATCTTTGGAAACCGTATAGGAATACGCAAAAATGGAATGTCAAGATAAATCGTTAGGTGCCGCACTTTCGGATTCGAAAGGGATCTCCAGTCACCACGATTGCAATAGCAAAATATAAATGCCTACTCGTCCCCAAAAAAAGACCCGGCAAAAAAAAGTAGGTAAATTACGATTGCAAGCAAGATTTCGAATACTCTTCTTGAACATTTTCCCTCGTGATCTCGAAGCATCGAGACTCTCGCTCGTCGCCTAAGTCAACAGGGTCCCCATCGCACCGCCGCGTGCCATGCGAAAGTGATTCTTCCCCCGTCACCGTCATTCGCAAGTGGTTTCGCCCCGCAGGGCCTAGTCATTAGCGCCATCAAAAGATCCAAGTAAGTCAAGACAGCCAACCGTAGTCGAATTATCCGAAATCAATCGGATTCCATACGAGATTAAATCTTAAAAGATCAAACAAAATATTGGCATACAGCATTTTCCCTTGAGCATTTGCAAGATTTGCCTCAACCCTAAGCTGCTCATCTCACTCCTGCCGCAAATAGATATCCCATCAGTCGAATCCTATCGGATTCCATCTCATTTTACATGATATGAGAGGCTGGCCAAAGATCGAGATTAAAGAAGAACAGTATTCCTGCTCAAAATTAGCTTAGATTAACTAAAGAATTAGGAAGGTATAATAAGCCGGGGCCATGATTGTTGGTGATGGGACATCATGATCGGCAATGGGGAGCAAAATCATGAGGCATGAGCATGAGAAGCAATGATGCGCCATGAGAGTGCGTGTTCGCTTTTTTTCCCCCTTCCTTATTTTCTCAGCATCATACCCACATTATCAGATCCCACCCCAAACTTTACAGCTTTAACTAATAAAAAAAAAAGTTTTCCTAAACAGTGAATTCGAACATATACAAAACACATGCAGTACGAAGCACGATTCCATAGAATGTTGGGTAGGCACATTCTACTCAGCCCACTACTTGTACCTTCAACATTTTCAATGTCTCATTCTAATCCCTTCAGCATCGAGAGAAATCATGATTCGCTCGGTTCGAAGAAAACTATATGTTACGCTTCCCTCATAACAGATATTCCTGAAACAACCGAGCTTGTCGTTTCGTGAATAAAAAATCTATCAAAGTTCTTGAAACGAGCTTTCTGATCGTACCAATTTTATAAAAGCATTTCGTTAATGCTGCGATTCAATATAAAAAAAGAATGCATCTTTTGCAGTGAACCCAATAGAGATTACCTTGCTCTGAATCAACACGTGGAGTGTTCATGGTAGTGTTGCAGTGATCTACATGATTGGAAAAGCAGCATAATCCCAACTGGATCTATTTGGTAATTTGCTGGCTGATGGGTGGTGTAGATGGTAGAGTATGGACTGATCAACAAGAGCAGTTAGCATGTAAAAGTGTAACGCCGCCAAAGTGGTCCCCTACACATACACACACCCCCCACCTCCTGTCCTGATATCTACCATATGGTAAAAAAAAATCCAAGCAATTCAATCTCTCTACACATACACACACCCCCCACCTCCTGATATCTACCATATGGTAAAAAAAATCCAAGCAATTCAATCTCAATCTCTCTCTCTTTTCTCTCTCTCTCTCTCTCTCGGAAGATGATTAGGGGCTTTCGGCCTTCGATTGACTCAGTCCGAGGTCCATGAGCTTCTTCGTAGATATTGTCAAAATGGGTTATAAATGCAATTTCTTAACTCATATACGATGGAGAGAGTTATTATATGATTCAATAAACGAGTCATAGATAAGTGTAAACATAATATGAGTGTCAAATGGATCATAAATAGATTTACAATTTACTTAGACCTTGCTCACATCTATCGCCCTTACTTGAGCCCGTTCACTCCTCACTCTCGCATCGGTTTGGGTATAAATTTTCCTACATAACAGTATTAAATGAGTCTATTTGGGTTGGATCATTTATGACCCGACCCAAATTTAACCAGGCCCATCCGTTTAACGGGTCTACTTCATCTCGAGGTAATTTATCCAACTCGGATCCGTGTTGAGAAAGAGAGGGAGAGGGTGTGATCGAGATCAAGATTAGAGAAAGTTGTGACGGCATTGCGAGAGTTGCCTCTCCCAACTAATAGCAGGCTAACCTAACTCCACAAACAAATGTAAGAAAGCGTATAGTTTGTGACAAGTTGACTAGCATGGATGGACCTCATGCTCCTCACCATCTTCCTCTTTGGGCCTCTAATGGTCCTCAGTTCCTGCAATAGATCAAACCCACCTCCCCTTTCTAGTCATTTTCAAGAAAAGAAGCTATATAATCATTCAAAAGCCAGTATAATTATTCAAACTTACTCGAGTTCAAACCTCACCAAACCTCAACTCAATCCATTTTCAGCGGGGAATCCTAGGCCAAAATGGTGCCCAAAGCCTTGCCATGCCAGTGCAGAAAACAAAGCAAATCCAGAAAGCAATCAAGAAAAGGTTTGACATTGTGTGCTCAACAATCATATAAGATTGGACCCAGCAACCTTCAATAATAACTTGCAACGGAGAGATTCATGATTCTATGTCCGAAGACTATTCATCCTTATGAACCAAACCCTTTGCCTACATATGATGATGTTCAACACACCTAGTGATGAAAAGTTGTTATCTCTCTGCTTAACATGGGTCTGACATATTTTGTTGACTAATCATCTTGTGTTCATATTTGTCATCAATCCAACAATTGCTTATGCATAGAAGCAATTTTTTCCACTAAGCCCTAATGGGTCTTCGAATATTTTTATCGTTTGTTCCCTAATTTGCTCTCTGGAGATAAAATATTAAAAAGAGAAAAGAAGTATAGGGGCTCATGCTATGGGGGCATGTTACCAAAAAAGTCCTAAATTTATTGCACGGATGCCAATTCGGTATCAAACCTTTCAATTTGGTCATTTAATCCTAAACATTTTCACAATTTGTCAATGTAGTCCTTCATGCCAATTTTGGCCGACACTAGCTAACGAGGACACCACTCGTTTTATGTGACATAACTAGTTGACATGGATATTTTTTTGAATTTTTTTTTCATATTTTTCCTTCTTCCTTGGCCGATCACCACAGCCAATGACTGGCCACGGGCGTGGGCCAACTTCGCCAAAGGCCAGTAAGGCCATGGCTCACTCGAGGCTTGCGAGCGTTGACCCTCGCTAATTCCGATGAGGCTCACCCTCGCCAATTCCATCGGATTTGGCAAGAGTCGACCTCACCGGCCCTCATCTATGGCCGATGACCAGCGGAGGAAAAAGGAAAAAAAAAGAAAAAGGAAAAAAGAAAAAATTATAAAGAAATTCCCAAGAGTTGAATAATTACCAAAATGGTCAACGTCAGCAATTGCTAGTAAACTTTGGCGGGAATGACTACATTGGTAATCATTAAAAGGTTTAGGATTAAATTGGTCAAATTAAAAAGTTTATGACTGAATTGACATCCGTACAATAGGTTGGAATTTTTTTTGGTGATTTTCCCCCATTTAGTGTGCCATGGGTGTTCTTCTAAAACGATTTTCCTTAAGATTCAAATGTGGACAGGGGAATTTTTTCTAGAGCTACACGTGTAGACAAAGCTTCACCCATTTGCATGCACTAAGAATCGTGAGTGAACTTCAAAATCAAGTTCGAGTCACACTGGAAACAAAATCAACACGTTCTGGCCAAGCCATCGATCGAGGCCCGTGGCCATTGAATCTAACCAAGACATCACCTCGAGAGCTTGAAGTGGACGTACTTAGCGATGAGAATAGGAGGGACGATGCATGCTGAGATGGACAAATTATTAACTAAAATAATACGAGGAGCTACTCTCATTATGCTAAACAATTACCCGTTTTGCAGGCATTTTAGGCCGGCTAAAGTATGGTATAGATTTATGATAGACTATAGTTTTTTGGGGGGGCAAATGGACCATGCCCTATTGCCGTCCAAGACCTTAATTAGAAAGATTCTGCCAAGTGTTTTCTAGGAGAACAAAAGAAAGAGAGAGAGAGAGAGAAAAGTAGCATGCATGCAAACATTGGAGGTCAAACTTTCTGGAATACAAGTACGCGTTCATTTGTTCTGGAAACTTAAACCGTTAAATTATGGCGTGATGTGAATTTTCCATCCGAACGCTCCCTGTCATGCTAAGGAAGGCAAAACGATAATGGTGTCAAGCATGTATATCCGGTACGTATAAGTGAAAGAACCGTCAAAACTCACTACATGTAACAAAATCGAAACCCTGAATTCGACGAGTAAGATAGACGTGCGGAATCGAACTCGAAATCTACTGTTCTTATACCCAATATAGCTTGAAAGTTATACACACACGGTTGCTAGTTTACTGTAAAAACTTAGGCTGCATACGGGTTATGATTTGCTGATTAACGTTGCTTTATGTTTTTTTTTTTTGCATTGTATTAGACTTAACAACTGCGGATTAGTCCGATGAAAGCAGGTGGTTTCCCTGTGGGGAAGCACGTGCGCCATGCATCAAAAGTTACTCAGAAAGCATCGTAAAAAGCGATCTCTCCCGCTTTGAGGAGATCCTTTTATTAGTTTTTTTAGCTTCATGTGTCCGACCCGACTCGACTCGGTTTTCTTTTCTCAGTCTTTGTTTAACGTGGGTGTCGCCACATATTTGTTGCATCGGATCCTTCGCCGAAGTGGGTTAGACATTACAAATTAGAATCTTTTCTCTCTCTCTCTCTCATGATCCCAAACTTCCTCACAGCTAAAATCCAAAGAATCTTGCAAAAAGAATTAACTAATTAAAGACCAAAAAAAAAGGGAAAAAAGAAAGCTTCTCATCCTAGAATCGAGAACCGCCGCTAGGGACCGATTCCGCAAAATAAAAATCGTGAACCATCTCGCTCGTTCTATAGATCCACCCGCGAACCGAACATCGGTCCGGTCCGATTTCTAGATGGATCCATGGAATTGGTCACTTCGGATGGAATTCCATCACTCCTTGATTCTGTTCTAGCATTCCTGTGACGGCATCGGGAAATTTATGCTTCAAGCCACCGAACCATGCCTTGGCATCATCTCTATCCTTGCAAACTTTATTGCAAAAATGACATAAAAGGGTTTTATTAGATATTCAAAAACAGGTGCAGCTAAAAACAGAAAGGAAGGAATGCATTCAAAGAGTAGCCCTCACGTGAGGTATCTTACATATACATATACATATACATATACATATCATATATATACAGAGAGTTTTGATCCGATTGGGTGGTTCCCATATGAAAACGGGAAATGAGCAGGGTACCTACCGGTTCCAACAAATTGAAATCGAGAACCATATAGGTACCTAGTGGCAACCACCCAAAATCAATCGGTTGGATCTCGATTTTTTTGCTCACCCTAGTTTTTAATATAACATCCAGCGCGTCGAGGGTTAAACATGGGACTCTTACTGAACAAGGATGTATATAATGCGATATCCTTCCCATCTATTATATTAATAAGCACCTCCTCCCTTCTTGTTTTCCTAGGCTTCTCCGTCTCTAGCCTAAACCACTTCCTCACCTTCTTCTTCTTGCCACTTTGTTTCCTGCAAAGCTCTTCAGCATTCGCCCCCACGCTCTCATTCCTGCAAATCCTCGGTCCTTGGTTTCGATCCTGGTTATTTCCCAGTGTATATGTTGTCCTGATTCAGTTTGGCTCGTAATCTTTCATGGGTACGTCGAGTTCCGAAGCTATCCTCGTCCTGAAGAGAGATCTCAACGCCATGGAAGACCTCGCCAACTTAGTGTCCAGGAAGACCTCGCCGGAATTTCAAGAAGTCGGTGCACAAGAACGAAGCAAGCAGGTCGTGGAATTGCCATCTCTGGGAGAACTTGGCAGTGTCGAAGACAACGACGACGGTTTCAAGACTCCGACGCCGACCACGTCATCGTCAGGCCGGGAAGCGGAAACTCTGGCGGCAGTTCGGTGCCCGCCGGCGCCGAGGAAGGCTCGAGCAGTCCGGTCAGCCAAGAGGAAAGACCGCGGCGCGGGAGTCACTTTGCTTGATCTGACGGACGAGATCGATTCCCTGTTCCCGCCGGCGATCCGGAGACACTTGTACGGTAAGATCAAGAAAGCGAAGCTGGAAAGCAATGCGACCGCATTGTGTTCAAAGATTTGACATTGTATCGTTATTCTCCGATGCGGAACTTATTATTGTGCTGATATTTAGAACGATCCACCGTACGTTGTTGTCGTTACGCAGTTCTGTCTTAACGAGAATAGAACTTGTCTCCTCGGACTCCATCTCCTTTCTTTTTCCCTCTTTAGTAGTATTCTCGTTATTTGGATGACACTGCATTTCCCACACGTAGGGCTTAATTCTCCTTCATCGCCAGGATAATGGCTGTACCGTACAACAGTGTATGCTGTATCTATCTACATGAATCTACTTCTCAAACTTGACTGGGAATTCAATCCGCGATGATCGACTCCAACTAGATCGAGCTCGATTTTATGGCACTCGAGTCAGGTTATCAAGATCGCTTGTACTGCTTTTGAGAGAATCAAAGTCGAGTCGAACTCGAACCGAATCACGGATGCCGAAGAATTGAAGTATGCAAGGGCAATCAACATTGAGGTCCATGTCGCATGCTCATTGATGAGTTAACCATCTGGTGCTGCTTAGAAGTTTTTGTTGAACGAGTGTATCTGCAAACAGGGCTTACCGAATAACGTAAGGAGTTCGGTTCAGGTGGACAACGCAAGTCCGACCTTTCATACTTACGGCAGTCCATAATTTCCGTTAAGGTGATGTTTTTCCTCCATCTCCGATTTCCTCTGACCGGGGCTCTGGGGTACAAACACAGGCATCCCTCACTTTTAGTTTTTCAGATAAATTTTACAAATGGGCAATGTCCACAACTCGTAATAAAAGATGCGGTTGAAATAAACCTGTCAAAATGGATCATAAATTCATTTATTAGCCTATATATGATGGGCTGAATTTTTTATATAGGTTAGGTATATTCAATAAATAAGTCGTATATGGTTAAGAGGAGATGCTTCCTGGCGTATTATCGGGGACGGTACAATCTCAACCGTAGATCTACACATCATCACCGCGTGTTTTGCATAAAATACTTATTAGTTGAAAGATCGTGTGGTCGAAAAAGAATCGACAAGATTGCCACGGGGTAGCGGCTCCCTTAAAAATACTATGGGCGTTAAATTAGGTCGTAAATTGGTCACAAATGAGTTTACAATTTACTTAGACCCAAATCACCTCTACGACTCTTTCTTCATTCTCTCTCGAACTTACTCACTCCCCTACTCTCACCTCGATTTGTATATGACTTTTCCTAGATTGAGTTACATATGAAAGTGTTTTAGAAATATGAGTCGAATATGGGTTACTAGACTTACATTACATGGAAATCAATCAAGACGGATTAAATTGGTCGATTTGGGTCGGATCGCCTTCGAACCGACCAGCCTTTTTGATGGGTCTAAATTGGAGGAAGGCGCGTCGTGGAGAGGGGGTGGCATATTAAATAGCGAGGGCGATAACACCACAGATTCAGATGGGATCCCGGAAACAACGTGAGGGGATGTCACGACCCGGAGAGGAACCAACGAACCACGTCGACCATAATGTCTGGAATCTGCATAGGATCCCCCCTCATTCCCGGCGCAACATGCAAATGTCTCTCTCCTCGTTCAGCATTGACTTTGGCGGGAGAGAGAGAGAGAGAGAGATATGTGCAGACAATACTCCATTTTCTTTTACCACTGTCATTTGTTCTTGGTTCTTGAACCCTAATGAATATTGTGGAGGATCTTCGTGTTCCTTGAAGATGACACGCCGCTCATTGCCGAAGGGCCTTTTGATAAATGCAGCACAAGTTGCGACTTCCAGGTATCTTTTTGCAGCGATCTCATCTCATCTCTGTGTCTTTAATGTTTGAACCCTATGTTGCCGGCATTGACCATTCTTACTTTGCTATATTTGGAAAAGGAAGTAAGGACAAAAACAAAAGAGAGAGAATAATTTGTTTATGGAGCCGATCATTGGGACCTTACATACATTGGAATCCTATATCGTGGATATTATTTTCCTGTCTTTCTCTCTCGACCTTGCTTCCATCCGCTCTACGTTGTTTGTATCGCAATCAGATTGATTATTATTTCTTTTAAATACGGGAAAAGAACTACAGTCAGTGAATAAGTCACCACGAACAAACGAGGTGGATCAGGGGTTATCATAAACTTAGCTTGTTCTCCGTATGTGCAAAGCTATGATCAGGCTTGAGGTAATATAATAGTTCATCTAAATCAAGAAATTGCTTATTCACTTCTACGTACTATGGACCTATCAAAAATGGGTCAAAATCCATTTCTCAACCCATATATATGGGATCAGTTGTTACACGAGTTAGTTAAAATCAATAAATTAGTTTGACAATAATAATGTGTGTCGAATGAGTCGTAAATGGCTCGCATATTGGCTTATGGCTTACGTGGACCTAACTCGCCTCGATGACTCGTTCTTTATTCTCTCTTGTCTTCAATCGCTCTCGCGCTCACTTGCTCCGCGCTCTCACCTCGGTTCGGGTAAGAGTGTTTCTAAATTAGGTTAATTATGGAAGTGTTTTAGAAATATGGGTCGGATCGAGATATGTATTGGGTATGAGTCAATAGATTTACATTACATGAAAATGAGTTAAAACGAGTTAAATGAATCTATTTAACTCCGACCATTTTCAAACCTGGCCCATTGGTTTGACGGGTCTAACAAGCTAATCTCTCGCTTTTTGACTTCTTAAGCCAACGAAATGTTCATAATTTCTTTGATTTTTCCTGAAAAAGATCAAATGTTAATGTTTTGGAGTATGAATTTGGGGAATATGAAGTCATGTGCAGTAGGTACAGCCCGGAGGAATTAAAGTAAAAGATTCATTGGCACTTGGCTGATTAGCTACGGACCATGCAAGAACCAACAACGCATTAAAAGTTCGTAGCACTTTTTGACTTTTCTACTAGCGTCAATTAAAAAATTATCCTAGCCGAATGAAAAAGCAAGAGCCGTCATCTAAGTGATCTTTGCAAATAGAATATCCAATCGTTTCAATGACGATCGAATACATTATTAAGGCAAGATTTCCAAAAATGAAAAATAAAAAAGAAGGCCTAGTAGAAAAAAAAACCAGGACGACTAATCCTCCTAATTACACCCAAGCCCTGAAATATTTTCATTTTCTGCACTTAAGTCTCAGAACTTATCTCAATAGTTCACTTTAATCTTTTCGTTAGCAACGTAAGAATTTAGTCGACGGATAATCTACGTTCATTTTCTCTCATTAAAGGCCACATAAGATTGGATAAGTAATTTAAATAAGCCGCGTGCCATATTTTGATTGCTCAAAACCGACGAAGTCGGCGAAAAGCCTCGAGAGCACTATGGTTTTAAGTTTTGCGACTCAATTACATGATCGAGGTCATAAATTTTAGCGCTTTGCCATGTGATTATTGTCCTGAAAAAAAAAAATTGCATATGAGAGAGCGAATTGGGTCGCCAAAAGGGACGAGGGATTGTGGTTTTTGTCGACAAGCTTACTCGTAATCAGGCCTGTTCGTAGTTCGGGCTAACGAAATTTAGGCAGAAACTATTGGGCCAGGACGGGCCTACGAAGCCCAAACTGCAATGTCCAAGCCCACCCACAACTTCAAAAGGCCGAAGCTGAGCAGGTGTTGGATCGGTCCGGGTTGGTTTGGGTCACGTCTCTAGCTTTGTATGCAGCACATACAAAAGCAAACCATTACAGGAGATTTCAACCCCGTTAGATGGTGGATTAGCTCTTCGCAAAGTTAGTCCCTTTGAATTTCATAAAGCTCAAACAATCACATTTTATGGCTAAACGATTCCATTCTATGAGCAATATAAACGATCTATTTTAGAAAAATATTTTTGCAAATCATTTATTTTTCACGAAATAATCGGAACTTAGACGCAAAAATTTAAGATAACTATAGAAAAATGCAAACGCTCTTTAGAAAGAGAAATCTTCCATAGAGAAAATAGTTAACATACTTAGGGTGCATTTGGGAACGGCTTTCCCGGTCCAAAGTGCCTCGGGAAAAAATTTAGGCGTTTGGCAACTCACTTTAAGAAAATGCAAGTATGAGCCAAAGCTGAAAGCCCAAGGCGGCTGGGGCCTTGCCTTGGGCATTGAGAATTTTCGAAAGGCTGGGTATACAGTAAAATGAATCTTTTTCCTTCCCAAATTGCCCCCGCTTTTTATTTTATTTTCCAATTTTGCCCATGCATTGTTCATCTTCTTCTTGCAGCAGATTAGGGAAGTGGTGGAGGAGAGGGCGTGACTTGACAGATGCCGACGAGGGGTCCGCGACACCGACGTTGATCGCCCAGGGTCGTGCGGCCAGGGTTGCCTTCCGCCTGACCGTGTGACGTCGAGAGGCACGACGGGTTTTCAGTCGTCTCGCCCCCCTCTGTGGAAGGCAACCTTAGCCGCACCGGAGTCCAGAGAGGCACGACCTGAGGTCGGCGACCTCGGTTTCGGCTCGCCTAAGGTTGCGCGACATCGGCGTCACCTCGACTGAGGTTGCGCCGACGCTTGAGGACCAGATCTAGGAGAGGTCGTGGTTGGTCGCAAGGCACAAGAGCTGATGGTGACGAGCTTCGAACGACCAGATTTGCTCATTGCCGGTCGAAGGTCGCTTGGCCGTCGCAGCGGCTGAGGTTGGGGCGACGCTTGAAGGACAGATCGAGGAGAGGTTGTGGGTGGTCGCGAGTAACCAGATCTAACGGCGATGAGTTTCAAACGACCACAGAGGTGGGCGAGACAACCGAGGGGAGGACGGGACGGGACGGGAAGCTCCAGCGACGCCTGCTCCAACAAGGATAGCCGGCAAGTCGGCGATGCCTGCTCCGACAAGGGCTAGACGCCTGCTCCGACAAGGGCTCCTCCATGTCTTCTCTGCCGCGGCCATGGCTGCCTCTGTTTTTCATTTCTTTTCTATATTTTTTTTGTCATTTCAAAGTTGCTTTGCAAAATGAGTTATCCAAACACTACCCTAGCTTTCACCGGATACACCTTCACTCAAAGGTCCTTGAGAAAATGGCTTTGCATTCCCCCAAAATGTTCCCAAACGCAGCCATAGTCACATTCTTAACCTTAGACTTCTAATAATGCTCCCGTTCAACTTTGAAGAAGCTGAACGGGAAGATGCGGAAAATAGTTTAAAACCATACTCTGCAACTCCCTTGCTTTGTCCGAAGCCAGTTTCTCCATAAAAATTTTGCTTCCCAAGACCCATCAAACGACCCCGCCATTAGCCGATGTCACGAAACCATTAGGGTACACCGACTCGTGAAACCATCAGGATATTATCCCCTGAAAAGCATGGGATCTTCGCTTTACTTCTTGCTTAACGTAATCGCTTCTGATTAAATCACGAGGAGTAATTCTTTATGAATCCCCCATAAAGGTAGGTGATGGAACAATTCTCTCACGTGCCCCGCACCTCAACTGGCCATTGCGAATCTCCCGTTGCCCCAAATGCGTGTAGCGTCGCTTGTAGATCAATGGCCCAAAACATTGTCCTCTTTAAAAACGCCTTCCACCTATTTAGTTTTCTCATATTTTCCAAGATTTTTCAGAACGAATTTAGTTTACCTACTTACAATTCAAGGGTGTTGGATCGTGATGCATCACCGGCGTTACAAATTCAAAATCGACATGACTCGACATTTATTAACCTCTTTATTAAAAAAAAGATTTACGTCCAAATATTTTGACAGAGATAAGAGACAGTACAATTAATAAGTGCAAATCGAATTACCGAAAAAAAAAACGAAGAGAAATGCACTGCTTGCCAATCTTAATTCATAAGATTGACATTGACGATTCATATCCCATTTAAATCGTGAAGTACAAGTTCACAACATCATCTATTTTTCTTCCTATTCCATGGATAACACTCGTCAAATGCTAGATCCTCCAGTTTTTGCACATATAAAGGTCCTTTTTTTGCTTTTATATATATATATATATCAAATCACTCCAACCGTCCTGGCCAGGTAAAGCTGCAATAATACAACGCCCCTCCGAAGAAATTGGGCTTGAATGAGAATCTCCGGCTGCTCAGCTACGTGATGTACAAATCGGCTTCCTTGGATTTGCAATAAACCGCCTGAGGAGTTCGCGGGCGAGTTGGCCGCAAGACCTCCTACCCAATCGTTGCAACTAAAGAACAAATAAGGATTTTTAAATTTGAGATGAGCTAAACCAAATGCAAATGTTGTTTGGCTATTTTTTTAAGTTCTTTGGGGGATGCATTGCATTCAATCTTCTAAATCCTTTGCGAAATGCACTAATTTTTTTTTTAAAAATTTTGTCACATTGTCGCCGGTCGCCGCTTCGATCATTGGCCTCCGCCGGCCGCGCCGCCACCGCCACCTTTTTTTCAAAAGAAAAATGTTTTTCCAAGTTCATTTTTCACCAAACAATATTTACGTCAAAATTACTTTTCAAATGTGTTTTTAAAATACACTTTACTAAACACTACTTGCATTTTGAAAAGGCGCCTTTAACCAAAGGTATTTGCATTTTCTCAAAGCTTCTTGGCCAAATCTTGAACCAAATAAGGCCTAAATACGAGGGTATAGCTGAGGTCCTCATCATCGTGCGTTCGCTGCTCCGATGTCAACATCATTCGGGCATTTGAGGATAGAGAATGGAGCAAGTGTCGGATTGAAGAGGGGAAGTTGGCCGTACCTTTGATCTGTCTAGCAATGGCGGTTTTTTTTTAACCGCAGACATGCTCAGATGCTAAAACTGGAAACTAATAACGGTCCGTGAATATTCTTGGTTGCTGACGAGGCGGACTGTTTGGCTGACAATGGAAGTGGAGTTTATTTGTGTGGGGCAAACCTCGTAGAAACTTTGTGATCACATAAAAATTAGCAGGGTAAAGTTTTTTAAAGGAAAGTTTATATTGAGGTTCCTCGAGCCTTTGAATTTGATTACCCAATAATTAATTTTTTTAAAAAAATAATTATTAATGTTGGGGTGTGGTTCATACTCCCCAATGATAAGAAAGCTCGTGGATTCCGCTCTAAAATGAGAGGTGCGATATGCTAATTATAGTGAAATCCTCTTATTGGCGTAATCCTAGTTTAAGTTTAAGGGTAAATCAATATAAAACATCGTGTCTCAATTTTTCTTTCTCGCTATACTTTACTTCGATTTGATGGTGCGTCGAATCCTAACAATTAATGTACTTCCATTAGAGTCCGACTAATCTCTTTAGAGAACTGTTGACATACGGGCTTAATCACCAACTTTTGGATGTCACATTGACTCTATGTTCGTACTTTAACAGGAAAATGACGTTATGTTAGTATTTAATATTTATGGAGCCGATCATGGGGACCTTACATGCATTGGAATCCTATGCCATTGATATGACTGTCTTTCTTTCTCTCGACCTTCCTTTTATCTGCGCTCATTTGTTTTTACCATAATCAATTTGATTTTTTCTTTTGTTTATGCGAGGATTCATCAAAAGTAAAGCGAGCCTCATTTTCTTTTTGTAAATTTATAATTTTTTTTAAAGGGAAAATAAAAGTTCGTAAGTAGAAAAGCGCAATCGCTCTTAGTAACATCAAATATTTTCTGGTATACGCTCACGAGTGAAACGATTCTATTTGTCAATAATAACCTTCCTTTCCAGATAAAATTTATTTGTTCATGGTAACTTTTGTATGCCATTATTTATTTTGTTTGGTGGCCAATTAGTGATAGGTCTTGTATTTACTAAGAATGGCTTATATTTACCATAAACAAAATCATGCTCATCATGAGTAGATCATACTGATCAAGAACGACTTGTACCTATCAAGTGAGATGTCATATTTATAGGGAAAAGTACATTAGAAGTGCCGCAACTTTTGACGGCGTTCACTTGAACGTCATAACTTCCAAAACGTTCACTTAAGTGCCATAACTTTTAAAAATCGTTCACTTGAGTGCCATGTTGACATGGACGCCGAAAAAGGCGACGTGACTTCTTGAAAAAGCTGAAGTGACGCCACGGAAAGCCGACGTGGCACGCCAGAAAAAGTTAATGCAAAGACTCAAGTGAACGATTTTTGCTCGACGTGGCACTCAAGTGAACGATTTTTGAATGTTATGGCACTTAAGTGAACGTTTTAAAAGTTATGGCACTCAAGTGAATGCCATGCACAAATTATGACACTCACAGTGTACTTATCCCCATATTTATACATACAGTTTCAAAACATGTTTATTAAGAACTGCCAAAATAGTCATTTTACCACAAACAACATGCATGCATCACGAACAGCTTCTATTTACCTAGAACAAATTGCATGCATCAAGAATAACTTGCATTTATCCAGAACAAATTATGGTTGCGATAAGCAGTGGTAAACTTTATTTTTGCCCATGGTGAACCGTACTCGATGTTTTCACCATGAAAGAATGAGTTCGTTTTTTATCATGCAAGTAATTAGTTCCTGATAAAATTTACTCGTCCTTCGTAAATACGTGAAAAGATTTACCACGAGTGAATAAGTCACCACAAACACACGAGGTGAATCCCGACTTAACATAAACATAGTTTGTTCTCCGTAAATGCAATTATGATCCGGCTTGGAAAAATTATCCAAAAATTCTTAAACCTATTGCACTTTGGCCAATTTAATCATAAACATTTCAATTTTCCCGATAGAGTCACAAAACATTTTGACAATTTACCAATTGAGTCCATCCTGGCCAATTTTAGCTCGATATCGTTGACGTGGACATCGGACGTCCTACGTGACATGACTAGAGCTAACAAGGACAACCTTTGTAATTCTTTAAAAATTTCTCAATTTTTTAAAATTTTTTATTCTTTATTCTTTGCTTCTTTTTCTTTTCTTTCTTTCTTTTCCTTTTTTTGTGCCAGGCCCAGTGAAGGTTGGACCCTTGCTTGGTCACATGCCAGGGCCGCCGACCCTCTCCACGCCCTCACCGGCTACAAGCGAGGATCGCGGCCCTCACTAGACGGGCGAGAATTGTGGCCCTTGCCCAATGGCCAACGAGGGTCACCTATGGTCGGCGAAGGTCGCCGACCCTTGCCGGACTTGATAGAAAAAAAAAATCAAAGAAAAAAAATCAAAATTTAAAATAGAAAATTTAAAAAAAATTATCTACATCGGTATTGGCCATCCCACGTGGCACTACCAACATCCAATTCAGCGATTTGTAATTAAAATTGGCCAGGATAAACTCAATTGGCAAAGTGCCAAAAGGTTTAGAACTCAAATCGTAAGACCGAAATGCCTAGGATTGAATTAGCCAAATGGCAATAGTTTTAGGACTTTTGGGAGAATTTTTCCAATCAGGCTTACATATTGGATCAGACAGAGGAGGATGTAATATCTTAATCGATTGACTTATAAATTGAGATTCTGATGCACATGTTCCATCTAAATCAGCCTCAACCCCAGCAGAAGTGTGATCTACCTAAATTGGATCGATGTTAATGTCGGAGGAGCATCCTCGGAAAAAGAAAGGGATATATACACTAAAAATCCTAAAATTTATTGCAAAAGTGCAATTGAATCCTTCCATTAATACCATCAATTTATCTAACGAAAAATGTGGACGTGTCATTTTAAATTTTGTTTCCTCTCCTATGTGGCTTCTTATCATTTTCTTTTTTCAAATTTTATTTTGTTTCTTTTCAGTCCCAATCGTCTCCACGAGGGAGAAGAAGACGAGTCACTGAACTCAACTATGATATTCCGCAAGCTCACGGGATGCATAGGTTCTTGATTTTCTTTTGAGCATGGCCACGGCCGGAGAGAAAACAGATAAATTCCATGGCACTTCCTCTCTCTCTCCTCGACTCAGAATCTGAATGCTCGGCTCAATCCCAATCGCCCAGTTCCACAACCCGATGTGAGTGAGGCTTGTCGGCCCTCGCCTGGGGCTAGCGAGGTCTCACTCGGGGCTTGCAATGGCCGCCACCCTTGGCTAGGGCCGGCAGTCTCCGCCCCTCATTCAGCAATGCGCGGCGGCGGCGGTGGCCTACCCTCACCGGCAAGGCCCTGCCCAGCTGCTCTTTTTTATGCTTTTTAAAATTTTAGCATTTTCTTGATTTTTTAATTCGAGAAGAAGACGAATCAACGAGCTGAACTCAACTCTGATATTCCGCGAGCTCAAGGGACTGAAAAGAAACAACTAACAATTAAATTTTAGCATTTTTTCTGGATTTTTAGTTAATATAAATGAGATTTGGAAAAGAAACTAATAAAAAAAATGCCACGTAGGAGAGAGAAATTAATTGTAAAATGCTATGTAAGTATTTTCCGTTAGACAAATTGATAGTGTTAATGGAAGGACTCGATTGCATCAATTTGACAAGTTTTAGGATTTAATTACACTTTTTGAATGTTTTTTGGGACTAATCAGACTTTCGCGATAAGTTTTTGGGACTTCTAGTGCATATTTTTCGAAAAGAAATCCCCCATAGAGGGAAACAGCTAACATACGTATTCCACCGTTTACTTTTATTGGGATATCACATTTTCATTTTATTTCCCTGACTAGCTTACATCCTCGATCCGGGCCCCAAGTTTGGGCGTGCAATTTTTCTTGGCGCAGCAGTCGGATGGTATCTTGAATCACTGTTCTTGTATCGAATAATTTTATAGCCGTTTGGGATCAAAGATAGGCAATCCATACCACGGCTAAAGGATTCATAAAGAATTACTTATCGCGATTTGATCATAAGATATTACGTTAAGTAAGAATTGAAGCGAACATCCTATGTTTTTCGAGATATAATATCCGAATTGTTTCACAAGTCGACAACCACTAATGGCGTCATGGTATTGGTCATGGAGGGTTGTTTGGGTTAGGATTAGGTGCACAAAAAAAAAAAAATAGAGAGTAAAGGTGAGAAAGGAAAATTGAAACATAAGGTTTATCATGGTTCATTCTTATATTATAGAGGATTTCACTATAATTAGCACATCACACCTCTCTATTACGTTGTCTTTGTGTGCCTAATCATAACATCTCAGTATCGAGCGAATGGTAGATTGGTGGGGCCTCAATCGATCCGGTGTTTGGTGCATATCTTAATGAAGGAATTTGGTGATCGACGCCTGTTTTTCAAGCGACGGGTATTGTAGTGTAACAACACGGGACCGATGGTAGACTTCATGGTTCGGTCTGGAAAAATATATCATGAATGAAGTTGGGCATTGATGGAGATTCAAGTTTGAGATATCTTGATGCAAAGAGATACATGAATTAAAGAGGAACATGCCTAATATTGAGCTTACATGCAAAGGGGAGATTTATCATAATACGCATGTGAATTGTATTAGAAAAGTTTCATATCGAATAATTGGATAGTGTAGAACAGCTATTTATATCGTAATTGGGTGGAAACTTATTCACTTAAATTTTTAGTGAAAATGAGTCCAACTAAATATGTTGACGGTTTTAGAGTTAGGTTCTTTCTTGGCGATCTTTTCATATGAATATATCGAATTTCTGCTGCGCGCTCCTGGACGGGTCATGGGAGGCAAAATTTCAAAATTTTATGGAGAAATTGCTTTAGAACCAGCAAGGTTCAAGATTTGATGTAGGGTATGGCTTAAACTATTTTCTGCATCTCTGGGCGTGAATAAAAATATGCAAATCCCTCTTCTGCATGCTTATCTAAGAACAACGAGCCCCGACCGTTAACACTTGGCGACGCTCGGTGTTGGCGGAACACGTTTGTCATCTTGTGAAAAAACATTCCTCCGATGACTGAGACCTAATTCCCTGTGCTCTCTGCAATTTTTCGACTTGAAAAGGCACGCCATGATTCTGTTCCTTCTTTCTTTGTCTGGTCAACAAGGTTGTCGTAAAGAGCACAGGAAAAAGGCACGCCCAAAAATCATCAGTCCTCTGACTCAACTTCTCCCTCCTTTTTGACTCTGTCTCTGTCTCTTTCTCTGGGGGTGTGACGGATGCAATTGTTCCTCTCTGCATATATCCCACCATCTCAGATCGATCGATCAACCTGACTCTGTTCTTTTCTCGAGGAACGACATTGGAGGAGATGTCTCGTGTTTCACCTCATGCGAGGGTTTAGAACTGCAAGAAGACAGTCGAGACAGACTACCCCCAGGGACATGGCTCAACAGGTACCTGTTTTCTCCCTTTCTTTTTGGTTTTTTTTTCACTCTGGATCTAGATTGTTTGATAACGGATGACATTGTTCATGCAATGTCCTTTCGAAACGGCAATTTTTTTTTTCTGCTGAATGCTCTGATCTGGTCTATCTGTTTTGCAGAGAGAGGGATGGCCTCTGGGGTTGCAGCCGGTGAATGTGAGGGTCGGGTTGGGGAGGAACAACAGGGGACGCTCTGCTGGTTCCATATCTTTCAACACCCTGCTCACTGGCTCTCCCACTTCTTCTTCCACGGACTTCTCCTCAGATTTGGACACAGAGGTCAGTGAAAAAAATTTGCGGGCAACTACACTACGAACATGGGTGGTTCCTCGTAGGCAAACAGATGCCATTTTTCAGATGTGGCAGAACGAAGAATACAGGAGGGCGATGACATGTTGGAAATGGGTGGTTGTCGTGCAAACTTAGTTGGGCTGAAAATGCACTTAAATTTCTAATCCTTATCTGCTATGAACAGAGTATTTTAGTTTCTCTAAAAGCATATTGTGGCAACAAAATGAAAGATCTCACATCTGAAAAACCGTATGCTGGTCAATTTCAGTTCCTCGCCCCTGGAATTCATCCGGGTTTCGATGAATTGGCTACTTCTTGTCAAATTTATGTGGATGAAAGATTTGCGGTTTCGTGATTTCATGCAAAAAATGGACTAGTGAACCCCTCTCAATAACACTAACCAAACTGCGTTTCCCATCATTCAGTCCCCAGGATCATTCTTCCACGATAGGAGCATCACGCTGGGGAGCCTAATGGGTGCTTCCACCATGCTAGAGCTCTCGCGGAGATCGACGAGAATCCGAAAACCAGAGTCCGTCAAGAACAAGAAAAGCTGCAAGCCCAGAATCTGGTTATTCTCTCTGTGCTCAGGGGTGAGTACTGATGTGGAGAGCATGGACAACGCTGCTGCTCAGTCGCTCGGCCAATTTCTTGCAGTGGAGAGGAAAGCCGCCAACGAATGCAGGAGAATCGGTCAGGGCCCGATCACGTATGGACCCGACGAGATCGTTATAGCCCAGGGCGAGAGCGGGCCGCCGAACTCGCTCTTCGTCGACGGCCGGGTCGCACCCCTCCTAGAGCGAGCCCAGGAGTAGAGGAAGGTGATGGCCGCGATGGGTATGGAGTGTCTCTGATTCTTTGCTGTGCATGTGGGAATGGCTCTCACTGAATGATCTTGACCTTGTGAGTTGAATTTGTGGTTTGGTGTGGTGTGGTGATTCATTTAGTGGGAAGAGAGAATTCGTCTTGGCGATCTTTATCATCTCTTGGACCATGTTCGTTTTTTCTCTTCTCCTGCTTTCCCTTTTACTGTGCTTTTCCACCGAAACGCACCGAAAGTTGGAAACAGGGCAGGAGTGAGCAGAGCGGAGTGCCAAGCCCACTGCCACCGTTAAAAGAGTACCCAATAACTTTTTAGATACTTAAAAGGGATAAATGTATGGCAAACTCATCACCGCGCGGATGTAATTGAGTCTCAAATTCTTTAAAAAGTGCAATCGAGCATTAAAATTTATCAAGTTGGTGCTATTAACTTCTTCCGTTAATTCCATTCAACTTCACAAGCGAAAAATACTAGCGAATTTCAGGATTCGTTTGCACCAAACTGACGAGTTTTAGGACTTGATTACATCAATTAGACAAAATTTAGGGTTTGATTGTACTTTTTGAAAGCTTATGACTTGATTGCATTTTTTTGAAAGCTTTAGAACTTAATTGCATTGTAACTTTCGGCGCACTTATCCCTAGGACGTATATTCAAATTATATGTGGAAGTTTATGAGAATTCACTTTATTTTGATCCTTAAAGAGTGAACGGGAAAATTATTATGCATTTCAAAGGTAAATGGCCCAGACGATTCACCAGAAGCCCGAACCGGCCTTCTTTGTATGGGAGTACACCGGGGACTCGGAGGGCTTTCGAGAGCCTCCTTTAATTCGACACGAGAGTGTGCGTTGGTTTTTCCTCCAAATCTTGCATGCCCATCGCGAGTCAATTCACCTCAGCTATTAAATCATGAGTTTCAGGTGCACGTAAGAAAATTTTTTTTTTCTAGGGCCTCCCCACTTTTAATACGAACATTTCCTTAAATTTTGACTCAACAGACAATGTCGAATCGGATGAATGAGAGGAGGTGAAGGCGAAGTTGGAGGAACGGTGGATGCTCCGAGTGAGCGTGGAGCAGGAGGAGAAGGGTGAGCGGTGGCACCGGGAGGTTTGTCCGCCGCTTTCGGCTGCCAGAGAGCGCGAGGTCCCATCGGTTGGGGGCGAGCATGGAGAACGAGGTGCTCACCGCGGCGGTCCCCAATGAGGAGGTGAAGAAGCGGGAGGTCAAGACTCAAGTTTGTTGAAATCTCCAATTGATTTTAATTTCTCTTGCGTTCTCTTTTTCCTTTCCCATCTCTATTTACAGTGTTTTCTTCCGTGGGAAATTTTGTATCTCCCGTTCCTATGTCAAAAGCCACAAAAAAACTCCAAAATTATATCCACTGTGATGCATTTGCTTAAAAAAAATTCTCTGCCACCAAAATCTCAAACTTGTGTGTAGACCTACTAAAATGAGTAGTAGTTCTATTTCGTTACTCATTTATAATAGACTAAGTCGTTATACATGTTCAATGAATATGTGTAAACATAATATGAGTATTAAATGAGTTTTTCTTGGGTTTATAACTTATTTAGACCCAACTCACCTCTGTGTCTCTCTCTTCATTCTCTCTCGCCCTCACTAGATTCCGCGCTCACCGACTTCGCACTCTCACCTTAGTTTGATTATGAGTTTTCCTAGATTGGGTTAACTATGGAAATATTTTAACAATATGAGTTGGGTATGGGTCACTAGATTTGCAATGCAAAAAATAAGTCATAACTAAGTTAAATGGATCTATCTAGGTTGGACCATTTATGACACGGCCTCAACCCAACCAAACTCACCTGTTTGACCTGGTGTTTCTATGTAACACATTTACCCTATGTCAAGGTTCCGTCGGTAAGCATCGTTAAAAATCTACCTATGTGGATATCATAAAGTAAACGACGTTGGGGCCCACGTAACTCAAGTGAAATAAAAATGATATTGTTTTTGTTGAAAAGTCATCCGATAGAATATTGACGGAGAGTAAATGTGCCAACTAGATGTAAGTTTGAGGCGCGTTCCAACAGATTTATTTTGGGGTTTTTTATGTTGCCAAAAGAAAATTTCAAAATAAATATGTCGTAGTAGGCATGGTTTGACATTTTTTTGATGATTTGTTCTCTTCTCTTCGTTTTTTGGCCTAGTGTTGGTGGGTGGCAAAAGGAAAATTCGCTTATCAAAACATGAATCATTTATTGTGAAAACGGTCGATCCAAAAATAACGAGAAAGTCACGCGACTTTTGCTTGGTTTTGATTGGGAAATTTGGCAGAAATGTGATTACGTCAAAGACAGTAATAGTTATACTCGACATTGAACAGTCCATTTCATCTGCTTTCGGAGCGCATACGACAAACTTGGCTCTTTCATCGACTTTGCCTTCCTCTTTGACGTGATGGTTGTTTTAACGGGCGGAAGGACACCTCTCAAGTGTCAAAATTTATGTATAATGCTTCATTTTGGTGTCAAAAAATTTCACCGACTTACTTAAATACCAAATCATAGAAAAAAAATTACTTAAGTGCCAATGGTAAGGAATTTCGACAAAAAAATATATGTTGTATTTATATTTAAAATATTTTTTTTAAAAAATAGTCCACGTGGAAATTTTATTAAAAAAAGTCCACGTGCCAATTTTATTAAAAAAATCCATACATAGAATTAAAAATAAGCTAAAAATAAATAAAAAATAATTTTAAAAAAATGAAAAAGGAAAAAATAAATGGAGTTCCTAGCGGCGGCCGGGGTCATCGAGCCCCGGCCCTCATCGAGATTGGGCGACTAGCCAAGGCTTGACCACCGAACAGCCCCCACCCATCGCTGCCATTACCAATGACAGTGGGGCGGTGGCGGCGAGGGCTATACGAGCCCTCACCGCTACCCCAAAACCCTTTTTACTATTATTTTTATTTTGTTTTTTTAGTTTTTAACTTTTAGCTTCTTTTTTTAATCATTGATTGGAATCTTCCAGCGAGCTACATAAGATTTCCAACAAAGCTAATCGGAGTTGACACTCAAATAATCGTTTTAAAAAAATTGGCACTTAAATAATATAAAAAATGGCATCAAAGTGAGTGTTGTGCACAAATTTTAGCATTTTTGGTGTTCTTATGCCGATTGTAAAGTATTCCTTGTCCCTACCATAGCGATCATGCTCTTATTAGTAAAACGGTAAAATACCATTAGAAGTCTTAAAGCGATACAATACATAATACATTTTGTTTATATTTGTTTCGCGAAAATGAATGATTTAGAAATTTTTTTCCTAAAATGAATCGCTTATAGCGCTTGCAAAAATGAATAAACGAGAAATCTTTTCTTCGTCCATGAAAATGTTGAGACATGAATTATTATTGGTAATAAAAATATTTTCTATTAACTAATAATTTTAAGAAATATAAACGATTGTTTTTATAAAGATATTTTTTCAAATTGTTCATTTTTTGTGAAATAAATGGAGCGTTAGCGTGTATTTGTTTCACTGGAAATTTCATAAATAAAAATGTTTTTTTATGGAAATTATTTTCATGAAAAATTATTAGTTTTCATTTATTTGATGGTTTTGAAACGTGATTTCTTTCTTGCTACAATGGAAAGTTGATTTTCCTCCGATCTGAACTTATTGTTTTCAGTTCATGAAAAATGTTGTATGTAGACCAATTGATTATCCATCGCCCAAACACCGAAAAGTAGAAAAACAATCCCCAAAACAGTTTCCTTCAAACAAATGAATTATTATCCTAAAATAATTTTCGTCTAACACAAACTTTCAAAACCGTTGCCCTTATTATCCTATTATAACTCCTATTTGTGTTGACACGTATGTATTTTAACGACATATTGTATTGTCATGTTCGAAATTCGTACTAAACTTTAATTTCACAATCATGTACGCTCTTCCACTTGCTTTAGGTTTACTTTTCATGGTAAACAACTTGGTCGTTCTTTATGGTGTTAGCATCGGACTATGATCGACGTTTTGAGCTATTTGTTTGCGAGAAAAAATAACATAAATAGTCAGTGAACTTTGGTTCTGCTATGCAATGTGATCGCCGAGAATTTCATTCGTTTAACATGGTCCCGAAAACTTCGGTTCGATGACCAATGCAACCCGTGGGCTTTCAAATTTTTTAATATAGTTTAGAAACTGCATTACAAATTTATCAATAGTTTCAAATCACATTAAACAAATTAAAAGTCCAGATATGACATTACACATTAAGCCACAAGTTTAGGGATGACATTGGACAAATTAAAAGTTAGAAGCCATCTATGCGAATATACATGGAAACCCCTTCTTTCTATCTCTTTGCAAGACAATCACGGCAAGTGAAAAGCGGTCGGATTATCGATCTCGACGGTTCTTTTGCCCGCCTTATTTTCGAGTTTTTACCCATTCTTTCACGGGGAGCTTCTAGATCTAGACCGGATTTTTGGAACATTACTGGGCCGGACCGGACTCCTTTTCGCCATGGAATCTTACTTCTGATCCAAAGTCACTTGGCCCAAAAGTAGTTGAGGTATTGAAGATGGGCCTCATCGAGCAAAACAGAGAGTTTCTTGTTGTGACCAGTAAAATTAAACAGTAATAAAAAAAATCTGAGAAAGCGATAACAAATTTAATAAAGACCAATTCAATGAATGGATGATATTAACAAGCAAAGAGGATTGAATTTCAAACCAAATATAGACTTACAAAATTTGTATAAAGTTGCAACAAAATAAGACAGGAGATGAGGTACGGATTATCGAATCTCTTTAAGGCAGTTCGTTCATACCAACGGTGCTTTGCAGATTTATGAAATGTACATCTCAAGATGATAACACTTTGTACCTATTTGTATAGGCACTATGCAAACATAACTCAATCAAAGCTTCCCTCGAGTCGGCACACTTGGAGAAAAATTGAAGAGGAAAAAAAATTCAATATTCTTGCCCAAAATGACGAATGGTTGATTCAATTTTTGGAGCTTGAATGGACAAGATCCGAACGGACATAAACTGCTGCAGAAAACTAGAAGGACATTATCTAGAGAGACGTAACTGTTCCAGAAAACTAAAATGACGTGATCCGAAATTACAAAGCAACATCTGCATTAATGATTCACTTTTGTTGAGCCATTAACCCATAATTACAACATGTTCCATCCTCCCATGCGGTCGTCCCCTTCGCCGGTTTGTAAAACCACGAAATTGTAAAACGCATGAGGTCACCAGAATCAGTAATAGAAACACACATGCCATATAGAACAAGTTTAGCAAACTTATCTGATTTGGAATCCATCTTGATGCTAAATGATGATGATTCACCGGACCAAGTCTTTCTCTCTATTCCTTTTGATTTGTTGCTTGGCCGATGAGAGAGCCGTCACAGAACGAAGATGTGCGTTTTGAAAATTTTTGATACCAAATGACTAAATGAGGGATTTGTGCCTCTTATAGATATTTCGACGCAGGACCTCTCATAACGGATCGTGCCTTTTCGGCCAATATTAAGTCAGCCTATATTATATATTAAGAGTATATGTCATATTTTAGTAGATCAACTCATATATTAGTTTTAATTAATATAGACCACATTATGATAATCCTAACACGTTACCAAACGATTGTCAACATTCGAAATCCTATCGCAATAATATAATAAGCAATCTTACCTTCCTTCCGATTATACATATAATTATCCCTACCAAACATGCTTATGAGAACAATGCATGGGAAGAATGGTACGTCCGACAATACATTTCATCTCATTTTGTCCCCCCCAACCCTAACGCAAATTCAATCTCGTGGAATGAACGGGCCAGTAAGTGCCACGTCATCCGTGGGCATGCTGGTCATCATGGTCGACGACCTTTCATGTCTATCCTTTTGGTTTTTCCCCCAACCCGACAATGATGATAAGCCCCTCAACACTTAGAGCACAGCCGGACCTAATCGCTGCTCCTCATATTATGTAGACGACAGTTGGACGTCACTGACGAGACGAGAGAGGCCCTTTTCACTGGAAGGGGATTGGGGGTTTCGTGGCTGTCAGCTCACCGGCAGGTGACGATATCTCCCTATTAGCTGCCCGATTGGAAGTAATCCCGTCGTTGAGCTAGGCGGAGCTGCGACTTCAGTCAATTTTATTCTAGAGCATCTACCTGAGCTGTCTTCTTGCGGCTTATCACATGCTAGCTAAAGCTGATCCCCCTCTGCCCCCGCGACCTATTCCGCAGCTTTGCTCATGGTTCCCGTCTGCCCCGATATATGCCGTTGATCATGCCGTTTTCAGCTGGGTTTCAGGTCATTTGTGCGGCATTCAACGAGATGCAGTCTGAGGCAATTATTCGGCAAATACTTCGATTTTCAAAACATGATATATATATAAGTTCGCTAGATTTGCTGGCTTATTTTTCTTATTTGATTGCCTAAATAAGTACCTTTAAATTTTCTTATTTATTCCCTAACAAAGACCACGCGAGAAAACATAGTGACATCCCTTTCCGATTAATTGGAGGTGGTTTTGAGGGGGACAAGAGATTGCATGGTCGGTGGATACATTTTTTTTTTTTTTTGTAGCTTCACGTTTTCGGCATCGGACGGTAACCTGCATTCCCATCTTGGGCTCCACAAAATGGACGGTGACGATTTCTCCGCCAACTCGAAGACCGGATCGTGCCACGCTGGATACGACAACTATCCATCGCCCCTCACACATCGACCACGTGCGCGCGCCGCGGTTCAATCGCCTGCCCGTTTTTTTTTTTTTTTTGCAATATCTCCGCGTTTCGGTCGAATCTCTCGCTTTTGTCCGGGAAATCGCGTGAAACAGACCATGGCGTGGGACCCACCTTCTTTTTGTTTTTTTTTTTAATGTAGCGTGATGAAATGAATGTCCGATCGACTTATAAAGTCCCGGACATTTAATCTGCCTATGATTTCAAATGTTCGGTGAGATTCGTACCAATGATCAACGCGAAATTTCAGCCAGAAATTCTCCGACGCTCTAGCCAATTATGGCGATCTTAAAATCGACCCGAGGCTTGACTTTGACCTCCGCTCAATAAGTTGATGTCTGAAATTGATATCGTTGAATCATGAAGGTGAAGAAGAGCCACCAACGAGTGCGACAAATAAGGTACCTAGTTCTCATCTTCCTCCTCGAAAGAAGCAATTCCATTCGATGTCTGGAATTGTTTTTCGAGAATCATAGATGAGGGGAAAAAAAAAACATAAGGTAATGTGCATTCACCGTGAAGCTGAGTATATGTACCATGTTGCTATCGATACTTCTGCAGCGAGGAAGCACTTCAAAACATGCGAGAAGTGTACCCGCAATGTAAATAAGAAGCAAATATTCTTTCCACTACGAAACAAAAACTCGGCTGGCATGGCAAGGCAAGAAGAGATACTAGTATTAGTAGCATCTTGCCACATTGACATTTGATCAAGATCATTGGGGACACATGCTTGCCCGGCTCATCTTTGCAGTAATCATAAATATATCACCGATTGGATTTTTTTCTAAACAAAATTTGAATACTTCGTTTTATTGGTTCAATTATTGTTTCTATTGATAAATAGAGATTTTTATTATTGTACTCACTTTCGTTTTGTTTAATTAGAAATAAAATAAAAATAAAAAGAAAAAAATTGTCCGGTTCGGGTAGACTCTCGAAACAAAAGAGACAGTAGGTTCCAAGATCAATATGTGCGACCGGCTACCGAATTTATTTATTTTTTTTTTTTTTTTTGTGGCTTCAATAGACCACACTCTTTTTTTTTTTTTTTGGTGGAAATAGACTACAGATGTCGACCGCCTCTTCCTTGACATTTGGCTGACTGAAATCGGACGACTGGGAGCGAAGCAACCGAAACACTAAGGATGGGATGTTGGTGCCGGCTCGAGCCGATGATGAGTCGCTATCGGCTCGGCAGAAATAGACGGTTTATCTTTCAGCGAGCACACCAGCCGAGGCCAACTCCACGTGCCTGTGGGCCACGTGTATCTCCATTTTGATCCGGCGCGGTCCATCCCCCTTTTCTTGATTAGAGCCCGAGCGGGGATGGACGGCTGTCATCAGCTCCAATTGACACGTGTACGGCAGTGGTTACATGATGGCGTGTTGCGAGTCAAGCCAATCTCCTTACCTGGACCTGATTTGCAATTTTGGGAAGAAGAAAATGTTATTGGTCCCTGTGCACCTTACAGGACTGGTCGGCATGTCTCGTGCGATGGCCCTCCGGACAATTTGATCCGAGGAACAGGGAGAATAGTCTTTGAAATCCGAGTTCGTCGAATCGGATTCATTTCGACGGTCGATTATATTTTTTTCGTACTGTCAAACTCCTACGAGACTCACATGATCAATAGCTCTCAAGGAAAATCCAATCTTTTGATTCGGGCTAAAATCCTCTCCAAGAGTGGGTGAGAAGTAAATTTTCTCCGACACTAGTAATGTACTATCGCGTGATTAATTAATTACATTTTCGTCGATATCTTTGCAAGGTCTCTTCTCCCCCCGTGTAGAAGACTAGCTAGCTCAAAAAAATTAAGTCATCTCAACTCCCAACAAAATACCTTAAAAAAAACAAGGGCAGTTTTTGGCAAAAGAGGCTAATTGACTCGAGCTCCGAACTCCGAATTTTCAAGTTTGACGCACTCGACGGCACCTCCCGAGCACACCTAAGAAAGAAGAGGTGGCTCGGAACAGTGCTGCCGCCATCATCCGTACAATCTATCGAAACCGACCATGTCGTCCACAACGACGCTGGAAAAGCATGGCAAGGGAGATTTTTACTCATTTTCAGGCCCACGAGATCTCCATCATGCATAAATGCTGCAACCCGCAAGAGGCAGTCGATTCCCGCATCGATGTATCATTCCCGTCTCTTTGTTCAATTGTCGATTTCGAGCACTCAACAGGCTAATCAAGCTGAACCACTGATTTGGGAAGGGCATTGCTAGGTAAAGCCGTCCTTATGAAGGATCTATTGTGCGTGCCTAGGGTCTATGTCAGAATAAGTTTAATTATTGCCTCGTTGACTAAAACAAATGTTTAAACCAATTTTATTTATTTATTTATTTTGCAAGAACTGATGTACAAGTATCATAGAGGCATCCGAGTAGGCGACAGTTCACTCTCACGCCAATGTAAAACGAGGTCCATTCGAATGAACTTCGTGCAGTAGTTTGGCACGTGACTAGGAAAATAACTGATGGGGCTCTAGGGCGGGTCGGAATTGGGTCTAATTACGGAGCGGACCGGGTGGTCGCACAAGGCTGATGTCGGGAGAATGGCTACATCAAGTGCCGCACCAGTGATTTGACCAGCATACGCACCCGTGTTTTTAAGTGGCGAAGAAATGGAGTTAGTAGCATGGATTCATATCCCAAACCATAAAAAAAATTCCCTCAGTTTTAATGACCTGTAAATCTTGAACGATCTGGTGGTGACTGTGGTTACCCTACAAGCAACGAATAAATTTCACTTGTAATTATAGTAGAGAGAGCAAAAGAATAGGACCAAAATATAGAAACGTCCGGTTCTGGGTGGTTCCCTCCGGACCTCATAAATATCAATTCAGCTCCGTGTCATAGGCGTGGATCCACCCACTCGGAATAACTAGACTGAAATCGGTGGGCTCACCCGCCAACCCCATATTTATACCGAGCTTTGCACGTTCGGGGAGCTCCTACGCATAATTATGTTTCCAACTTGCTATTGCAGTATTCAAGATTTAACAATAATCGAAAATTTCTTACTCCTCGTTCTTTGATTTATGTCGCAATTTAGTAATGCCTTTTGTTAATTTGTTGACTCGCAAGCCAATTCCTAGGCCCACCTGAGAATCAACGGACGATTCCCAATTTTCAGTTTGTAGAACCGGCCCTTCGTGGGCTGTTCCCAATTCCAAAGTAGGAACCAACCCATCTTAAAATTAATCACCCTTAACTTATATTATCCCCCACACTCCCTATCGTTGATTGGGTCGATACTTCCCCCAAGTCAATATTTTCATTTTCCTTTTTGGCTTTTTTTTTTTCTTGTTTTTAGTTCCTTTCGTAACTTTTTGTGCTAAATGTTTTTCAAATTCGATACGACATCAGCCTCAGCGCGCACATGATACATTTTAAAGTGCCACTTGCAACATTTTTCGTCGATCAAATGTGATGAAGCTGATAGTATTACTCAATCATATCAATTACACGAGTTTCAGAACTTGACTGCATTTTTTTCAAATTTCGGCCCTAATTACAATTTCGTTTCAAGTTGGAGAATTTCTTGTACACTCATCCGGAAAAAAAAAAAAAAAAACCATGAATGCTTTGGGCGTCAATCTATTACTTGTTCCTCGCCGAGCCGCGTCTCAGTCGCCCGTGCGTATTAGTTTTTCAACCAGTCCATGCCAAGCCGGCGAAGCCGAAGCCAGTCCAGCCAAGCCGCCGCAGCCCTGCCAGCCTCGTGGCCTCTTCAAGTCAACATTTCTCCAGAAAAAAGTAATAAATAATACATGCTATATATAGAGAGAGAGACACACACACAACATCAATATGTCAAAATTATTAATTCAACTTGCATTTTCGACCCCCCAAAAAAAAAACTTACATTTATTTCTCGTAAAATTGATGATTTAAAAATATATTTTTGAAAAAGTAATTATATCATTGAAATAATCAATCAATGTTTTTTTACTATCAATAAAAATTTATGTCTAAATATTTTTGTGGATGGAGAAAATATATTTCGTTTGTTCAATAATATAAGAGATACATGCAATTTATTTTTAAAAAATATTTTTTAAATCATTCATTTTCACGAAATAAACGTGGCCTTGAATTATGTATCGATGTATCGAGTAACAGTAATATAATAAATAACGTAACTCTAAATATTCAATTGATGTATTTTTGTAAGGGTTAATATCACAAAAGATTTTAAATTAGATACATTTATGATAAATTTATCAAAAATTAAAATTTTACCACAAAAAATCCATATAGATACACATGTGATAAATTTTCTCGCAAACTATTTTTTTACTACAATAAATCTCAAACTGGTATACTTTACGACAAATTCATTTCGGACTATTTTTTTACCATAAAAACTTCAAATCGATACACTTGTGACAAATTTATCATTAATTAATTTTGGTTAAATTTGGCTAATATCACAAAAAAACTCAAATTAATATACTTGTGGCAAATATAGGATATAAATCTCAAACTAACACACATTTTAACTATCACATATCATCTAACTTAATAATTTATCGGTAAAATTTAATAAAAATCGAAGAAGTGTGAATTTATTATAATTGTATTAGTTTAATATTTTTTGTGATAAATAATTAATTAAATTGAGATTTTTTATGATAAAAAATATAATTTTAGATAAATTTATCTCTCAATTTATAGTTTTTTGTTTTTGTACTTCGTTGTACTAACCCATTTCATAAATAACGTGAATCCATGGTGTCAGCTTTGCGCAACTTACATAAAATACGCTCTCCTCTGCTCTCCCTCCCTCCCTCTCTCTCTCTCTCTCTCTCTACATATCGCTCACATGGAGTACGCACTGGCAATGGCGACCTCCTTCTCGAGGATCAGCGCACGGACACGCAGTTGAATCATCGTCGCCGCAGGCGCTTGGCGGCCTTGCTGGGAAAAATCTGCTCCCGGCGGCCATGGAGGCCGGCAGGGCGGCTCTCGCGGAGGGCCTCATCGAGAGCGTCAACGAGATTGCGTCCATCTCCGACTACAGATGCGCGGTGAAGAAGCAGTACTGCAACCTCGCCCGGCGGCTGAAGCTCTTGATCCCAATGTTCGAGGAGGTTCGGGAGTCGAAGCAGCCGGTCGGCGAGGGGACGGCCGGAGCTCTGGCCTCGTTGGAGGAAGCTCTGGCTTCGGCCAAGGATTTGCTTCGTTTCGGGAGCGAGGGGAGCAAGATTTACATGGTTTGTACGTGGCTTTTTGTTGGCGCTGATGCTAATCAATGTGCGCATGTTATTGTTTTCGTGCGCGGGTGTGTCTTCTTTAATCAGTTCTCGCAGTCGTTACTGTTAATTTACTCGATTTGGAATCGAGGCAACCGCTGAATCTGCTGATGCCGTAGCTGGAGTTAGTGTTTGCAGCTAGATTTCGGGATCCGCTCATTCACTTGTTGAGAACCTGAGAACAACTGAATCACGTCGGCTCGTAGTCGCGATTTCGAGGCAATCTCATGGCCGCAGGATATGAAATTAGGCAACTGATGGAAGTAGCTGCCTTTGATCCAAACTCCTGGCTCTGCTCCTTCTTTTGCAAGCTACGGGGCTATGTAGATTAAATTCCTAATTTCCAATTTCTGGCCATTCATTTTCAGTCAACACACTCCACCTCTGCCCCATTTTATTGTGCTCCTGACCCTCGATCCATTTAATAGCAATCCATAGACAAAATTTACTCTGTGATTTCATTGCGGTCACTTTGTTCTTGAATCTGTCATGTGGTTATAGCATAATCATTCCTACTTACGGTATTCGATGACTGTGACGAGCTCTTAGTCTTTTGTTATGGCACTACTGAGCCCTGCTCATTGGGTTCTTGCTGTTATTTAGCTTCGATCTTTCGTGTGTACAGGTCCTAGAGAGGGAGCAATTAATGAGCAAGTTTGATGAGGTGACGGCGCATATAGAACGAGCTCTAAGTGCAATTTCCTATGAAGAACTTGATATATCAGACGAAGTTCTGGAACAGGTAGTTTTCCATTCAAGCAAGTTTCCGTTGTCAGTAGCTAGGCACATCGTTAACTAGCAGTGCAATTTAGACTTATCTTCCTCTAATCTACCATAGTTTCTTGAGCTTCAAGAGTTCATGAATCCCCTGAGTTCTCTTCTAGGCCTTATTATGACGCTCAATGTCACAAGTATGGACCTTATAGACCTCTACAGATATTGAAAACCCTTTAAACCAATGATCATCTTGTGCTGATATTCACGTTGATTTCTTTGTCCAGGTTGAGCTTGTTCTCGCACAGTTTAGAAGAGCCAAAGGACGGACTGATCCACCCGACATGGAACTATACGGAGATCTATTGTCTCTTTATGAGGGCAATGGCGAGGCTGCAGATCCAGCTGTCCTAAGTAGATTGACTGCGAAGTTGCAATTGACGGAAATAACTGACCTTACGCAGGAATCTCTTGCTCTACATGAGATGGTTTCTGCTATTGGTGAAGATCCAGGGAAGAGCATTGAGAAGATGTCGATGCTCTTGAAGAAAATTAAAGATTTTGTTCAGACAGAGAACCCTGAAATGGATCCTCCTGCAAAAGGAGAAGGTTTACAGCTGCGTTCAGCTGGAGAAGCAACCGCTGATGGAAACCACAAAGCCCCCGCTATCCCCAATGATTTCCGCTGTCCAATATCGTTAGAGTTGATGAAGGATCCTGTCATTGTTTCGACAGGACAGGTAAAGGATGCACAATCTTTTCTCTCTATGATGCCCTGAAATTCGCTTGCATGATTGCGGAGCATAAAATTAGGATTTAGAATCTCAAATGCCAGTCTCACCATCTTTCATCCTGTTCAAGTGACCATAAATAACAAGTATTCAAGTTGGCATATCACATTCACATTTTGTGTTCTGCCTGAGGTCCCGCAATAGAAGAGCATATTAGAAACTCTTGCTTCCTGATGTCATTTCATTACACTTGCTTACGCAGCCTTAAATATTTCGAGACATACCATAACAGAATTCATCATCTTTTTCGTCTTTAATTCGATTCAAAATTGAAGATACATCCAATTCTTTTGTGAGGGCACCTCGTATCGCTTTTTCCTCCATCCCTTCTTTCTCTCTCTCTTTTGACTAGTACGAGTCATTTGACTTAATCCCTATCTGTATTTATACGTTGGCATATCCATATGCCTCTCATATGTTACACTGTAGATAGAATGATCCTTTTTTGCCAGTGCAGACCTATGAACGCTCTTGCATTGAGAAATGGCTGGAAGAAGGGCATGGAACATGTCCAAAGACACAACAAACCCTCACCAGCAGCTCCCTGGCACCGAACTACGTCCTGCGCAGCCTCATAGCTCAGTGGTGTGAAGCAAATGGCATCGAACCGCCTAAACGTCCTGCTAGCTCTCGCCCTAATAAAACTACTTCTGCCTTCTCCCCTGCAGATCGTACAAAGATTGAAGTTCTTCTCCGTAAGCTAATCTCTGGCATCCCCGAAGAGCAGCACTCTGCTGCCGGTGAGATCCGCCTTCTTGCGAAGCGCAATGCAGATAATCGCATCGCCATCGCTGAAGCTGGCGCTATTCCTCTCCTAGTAAGTCTCCTCTTAACACCAGACTCTCGCACGCAGGAGCATGCCGTAACAGCTCTTCTAAACTTATCCATATGCGAAAATAATAAGGGAGTCATCGTCTCTTCGGGAGCAGTTCCCGGTATAGTGCACGTCCTGAAGAAGGGAAGCATGGAAGCGCGAGAAAACGCTGCAGCTACCCTTTTCAGCCTCTCAGTCGTGGATGAATATAAAGTCACCATTGGAGGCTCGGGCGCAATCCCACCACTGGTGGCGCTTCTAAGTGAAGGTACCCAAAGGGGGAAGAAAGATGCTGCGACAGCACTTTTCAATTTGTGTATATACCAAGGCAACAAGGGAAAGGCTGTGAGGGCCAGTATCGTGCCCACGCTAATGCGACTGCTCACCGAACCTGAGGGTACTATGGTGGACGAGGCTTTGGCCATATTAGCGATACTTGCTAGTCATTCCGAAGGAAAGACAGCCATCGGAGCTGCCGAGGCGGTGCCTATTCTCGTCGAGTTTATCAGCAGAGGTTCACCGAGAAACAGAGAGAATGCAGCCGCGATTTTGGCGCATCTTTGCTCTGGAGATCAGAGACACGTAGTAAAGGCGCAAGAACTCGGAGTGATGGGTCCACTCACGGATTTGGCACAAAACGGGACAGATAGAGGGAAGAGAAAGGCAGCACAATTACTCGAGCGAATGAGCCGGCATGTCGAGCAGCAGAAGCAGACTCAGGCGCAAGCTGAAGCCGATGCTCAGATTCACCATACACAGCCTCCCTCCGAAAGAGATAGCTAACTGTTTATACAATTTTTGGTTCTCTCTCTTCTTCGGAAAGCCAGCTTTTATTTTTCGTCGCAGGTGGGAAATCACCTGGCCATTTAAGTTAAATTCTTTTGTTGGCCCGTGGCAAGGACTGCATCTTTCTAACAGTTTGCTGGAAGAAATGCAGAAAAAGGAGGTGGCGCCGAGCCGATAGGGAGATCGAGGAAGGCCTAAGATATTTCTGACATCAGTTTATAATGTACACGAGCAAAATGTACCATCGTCGTCCTCAAAAGTTTTTATTTGGAAGAGATGTATGTCTACATACATAACAAACTATTTGACTCGCAAATTTATCCCATGTTGCGCCCACGACCAGCTATTCAACATCCATCTTTTACAATTTGCTTGAATTCTCAACCTTCTACTTAAAACTGTCTCTACAAGAAATGGTCGGACCAGAGTTGGTCCATCACATACCCCTCGAAAAAGGAGCATCAAGTGCAAGAATATACACTTCAGCTGTCATGAAACTCCTCACCTTCGTTATGCCAAATCGAATTCTACCACAGGTTGCGAGGCACTGCTTCAATATTGCCGCCTACATCGATGAACTGCTACATGAGTAGATCTTGCATTCTAAACAGCAAAAGAACCCCGAAACAGTCCAATAGAACTTCAGCTCTGATAATGACGTACTCCTGTTAAATTGTGAGTTTCCTAAAATAGAAACTTAAACCAAGTGAAAAGAACCAAGTTACAAAATTTTTCAAATGGGGGAACAGACGCGGACTTGCTGAAATGTTCAGACTGGGCACTAACTCATCTTCTACTTGGCCTCTTCCATTGGAAACTCTATCAATTTCACCCAGCAGCTCTACATGGCTGAACTACTTCCTTCCCCTGTTAAGCCTCTGCAGATGATAATTAATGCTTCCCCCAGCCTTTCTGTTTCTTCCACTCTGAATCAATCAAGAGCCAAAAACATAAGGGGGTTCTGCTTACACGTGTTCATACAGATATTGGGCTCACAATCGAGAGCGAGAGAGAGAGAGAGATGGTGAAGGATACGCAAAGAAAATGCAAAACAAACCTGAGCATCCATGCAAGCACTCAAAAGTTCCTTTTGCCGGACGCATTTATCATCATTGTTATGGCTCAGTGCCAAGCAGTTGAGAAATGATATCATTTCCTTCATGCAAGGCTTTTGAAGGGAACCAAATTTTTTAGGGTTGATGTACACTGCACCGGCTTTTCGGCCCATTGAACTTGGAATATCACTGCATATACCCAACAGTCATTATCAGACACACAAAAGATAAAAGACCATCAAATATAGTACCAGTTGAAAAGGGCCTTGGCACCCTGTAAAGACGCACTACCTCTATAACTACAGTGCATCTGAAGCTCGAACATGATTATGACGCCTAATGACCACAATTCTGTTAAGAAAACATAGACACTCTAAATTGAATAGAGTAATTTAAATGTCATTTAGAAAAGTACAACCACCAAAGCAGCAAGTCAAATCCAAAAAGAATATTCTGCAGATGGGTAAAAGCTAGCTAAGGCCCTAACATTCAACTCCCATTCAGTTGGAAAAGCCAAACAAAGCACTTAGAATGTCCGCACCATCATTTCACATTTCATTACCACCTGTACTGCATTCCATTCTCTACCACTTTGATGTGATGCTCATACATTCATACACATGTCGGCAGATAATCCAGAAAACAAATTGCGTCATTGAGCATTGACTTCCCATTATACATGACACTCCACTAAATCTGCATGGTCAGCAATATTTCACCTCCATACTGAGCGATTGATAATCAATGACTTAACTAGAGAAACATGTAGACATACGCATAATCCAATTCCTGTTCACAGGGTGTATAGATTGAAGCGATGTAAAAATTTTCTAACTATGAAATTCCTTAAACCTTAGTTAAAGTCGGCATTAATGGTAACAGCTCAAAGAAGCTAAAGGGCCCACAGGGATCTACTCTTGTTATTGTGAACAAGACCTCATTAAGCAACAAAATCTAAAATTCTTAGAGATGAATTAACAGTTCAAAAAAGTATTACGTGATTTAGTTTGCTCATGTAGCATTGTATCAAACAAAGCCACTTAATCTATGACTTTCTAAACAATCTCCAGTATCATTGAGGTTTGCATCAAAAGAACCTTAACCTATATATACACAATAGCTCCCGAGGTACTTGACTTTACATACTAAGAAATTCTAGAAATTCTGCTTTAATTACCATATGCTAATCAGCTAATAGCTTTTTTCTTTCCTTTTCATTAAAATAAAAAAAAACTCTCTGAACATAACCTGCAATACTTCCTTCGCTCAAACAATGAGTAGCCCAATTCGACAAGTGGTTCATCGGGTTTCCAGATAAAAATGCTCTGCATTGGCATTATGTGAACTATTCTAACAAATGAAATTCATGGGTGCAATATCCAACAGGGCAAGCAAAGCAAAATCGTTTCTCAAGAAAGATTAAGCTATTGAATTACACTGTATTTCACTTGGTTAAAACCCCAAGAATGAACAAATATCTCCACCAAAATTCCAAAAAGACAGAGCTTTCAAAAAGGAACCAGCACAATTCAGCAAATCTTTACTTCCGCATGCAAAGGAGAACACCGTCAAAGATCAAGTGCACATGATCCTAGAGCAGACAAGTGTTCTAGAGATATCTAATTTCATCATAACCTCGAGGAACTTCAGATTTGAAAGAAAAACAGGTAGCGTGCTTCACAGTGGAACTCATTATACAGAATTGATTCTTGCGCTCAAAACTCTTCTTAATCCCTCTTCTATATGGAAAATTCTACATGTCCCTCATTGTGACTTCTGGCATGCAGGCAAGAGTACCCGGCCATTATGGGTTGGCAAAGTTTACTTATGGGTAGAGATACTATTTACCCATCTATTGTGTGGTATCTATTGTGTGGTATATCGGGGCTGGGGAAAAAATTAATATTAGCGAAGACAAATGGCTACATAAAGGGATAATTGTGAGACCAGCAACTCGAGGGGAACTTTTGGAGGTGTCTGATTTAATCATTAAGGAGGAAGACAAATGGAACAAACAGATATTGCAACGCTCATTTGATGACCATACCATAAGCGAAATTCTCACGAGCTCTCTGAGGCATCGGTTAACAGAGGATATGCTGGTGTGGACTAATACGAAGAACAGGATTTACAGAGTGAATAGTGCATACAACAGAAACAGAGAGGAGTTTGAAAAACCAGATCCCAACATGGCCTCCTCTTTTCAGCTTGGAAGCTCGACACGTTGCCAAAAATCAGGTTTTTACTATGAAGCGCTTGCCAGAATACACTGCCAACAAAGGAAAACCGATTTAAGAGGAAAATTACAGATGGTCCTATTTGTGCTCTTTGTGAACAACACCCAGAGACAATTGACCATGTCCTTCTTATCTGCCCTTGGACGACGAAACGTATATGGCCAGCCCCTCCCACGAATATCAGTACTTCCAGCATTGGGTTGACAAGGTTTGACGAATGGTTGCTTGATTACAACAAGCCCTCAGTACCTTATGAACTACTAGCGGTAACTCTCTGGCTAATTTGGAAATCATGGAATAGTTTCGTGTTTTAAAAGCAAGAACCGGAACCCGAACTTCTATTGGATTCGACGAAGGAGAAAAGGCCAGTAGAGTGCAGTGAATTACCTCCGAAGCCAAGCGTCCTCAAAGTTAACGTCGAAGACTCAACTGTAGGAGCGATCTCGGGCGTATGCCGAGACAACTCCGGCCGTCTCGTGAGTGGCTTTGCTCGTACTGTGTCGGTATCTTCAGGCGGAGCAAGAAGACGCGAAAGCTTTGGTCGAAGCCCTAAATCATCTTCAAGCTCGAAGTGAAGAGAAAATGGAGCTGCTCGCAGATCACTTTGATTCGATCTGTGTTCTCGGGCTTCGACCGGACCGGGTGAGACTGAGCTTTGCGAGCTGAAGTGATTCCGGTCCGACCGTCGCTTGAGCGTTCAGGCCCAGCCCGCCTGGATCCGGAGGACCCATTGGATCCTATGCGAGAAGCCCATTGGATCCTACTTAAACAAAATAGAATGAAACTAAATGCGGGCCGGGCTTTTCAGAATTTAGGCTCTAATAAAGAAGCCGGGCCTGGGGTTATGGGCCCTAACGAAAAGCCAGACAGGGGTTGATTTGGGTTGTGCCAAGCCTGAATTTCAGCCATGTCTTTTTTTTTTTTTTTTTTTAATTTTGAATAAAGAAATTCACTCTTGAGAAAATTATTTTCTTTAGCTCGGATTACTTTTGATTAGCAAATAATGGAAATAAATCTTGAGTTTAGGCGAATAGACGATTGCGGCCAATCATGTAGCCGACGTATAGGATACTTTATCGAGTTAAATAGGCTTTTTAAAATCTAGGTTCATTTGCCCTTTCCGTTTTGGGTCCTTAAGTGCATTAAACTGAAAGGGGGTGCCTCTTTGGCGACGCCAAGCTGAGTTTTCCGGCTGCAATATTGGGTATCTCTATGACCTTTTTCTTTAATAGATTGTTTGTCGTAATATGCAATCATGTTCCTCGTTCTTTAACCACTTGAGCCTTTCTAACATTCGAAATGGGTCTCGACATGTTATGAAGAACTCGAGGTTGATCATCGACTTTTAAAATGGGTCTCGACATTCGAAGTGACTCGCTTGGACATTCGAAAGAGCTCTCTTTGATGACCTGCATGAGTGCATCTTCAACTTGCAAAATGAGACCAAATAATTTTATTATTCGGCATTTATTTACTCACTCGACAAGACAACAAGCAAGGCCAAGTAGGTCATTATCAAAGGATTTGACTCGAAATCAAGACCTTCGATTCTACAGGGTCTGCTCCATTGATGTTATGCCCGATTTTAGATGGCACAAATCTCTCGCTAAAAAATAACTCATTTATTAGAATTCATCATTGAATAATTTATAAAGTACCTTCGTATTTTCTTGAAATATAGTCGATTTCGGTTGCGCTTTGCCTCTACTTATTCGACTTCAAATCAGTAGTTCACCAAATAATAGATAGAATATGATAAAATCCTTTGATTTATTGTCCTATCATATTCATTCCTATTCGACTATAAATCTGAATGACTAAATGTTGCCCGAAATATTGTCGGGGATAAGACAATCTTAGCTACAAATCCACACGACATCACCGCGTGATTTACATAAAATACTCATTGATTGGGAGATCATGTAATAAGAAATAACTAATAAGTCTTGTCGACTAAGAACTTCATTCGATCATATAGATATATGATGGAACTCTTTTCTATTATAAAATATTCTACATATTTTTTTTAACCGTCATTCGTGGCCAAAGGAGCAACGGGAACGAAAACGGCCTCTAAGTGAGGACGGAGTATGCATGACTGCTAGATTTCGTTGGAATTTCAAAAGCATATCGCCGCGCCATTCACAAAATTAGTTTATGCGATCTCTCAAAGATAAGCGAAAGCCAGGAAGACTAAAGCAAGAAGAAGGAACGGGGTGAACACATTCATTGTGCTCCCAAGTTCCGAAGGCCTAATTCCCTGAAAAAAAAAAACCTAAGCTTTAGATCTAGTCCCAATTTTAAGCTGAATTTTTCTTGCCTAGAAAAAGAATCCCAAATTTTAGGTCCAATCCAAATTTGCCCCGAACTTTTCTTTGTCTGGAAAAAAAAAAAACTCAAACTTTAGGTCCAGTCTCAAATCTACCTAGGTTTTTTCTTTTTGGTCTAAGAGAAAAACCACTGATCTTTATTTTAATCTCAAATTTGCCCCATTAGCCCTCCCCCAAAAAATCATCATCAATCTTTCATAATTTTCATATTATCGAACGGTTTCATTTTAGATGTAACTTTCCATGTCACATTATTGATGTGAATTTGTTATCAATGTAAAAATGCCACATCAAGTTGGAATTGAACCACAGGGGTAAATTTGAGCATAGATTACAAGTTGGTGATTTTTAGACAAAACAAAATTCATGGCATATTTGGGATCAAACCCAAACTTTGAGATTTTTTCAGAAAGAAAAACAAAAAAGAGCTTTAGGGCAGATTTGAAATTGGACTTAAAGTTTATGATTTGTTTATATAAAAAAATATTCATAATAGAATTGAGATTAAAACTAAAGTTGGTGATTTTTTAAGGAATTAGGCGGGTTTGCGAAAAGAGAGACCTGAAAGAGAGCAAAGGTGGGTGGCAGACCTGAAAAATAAATGGATGGGGTCAGCCATTTCGGAGTTTTAAATGTGATGGACCACTACAAGGGGGGGCGACTCTCACACTGAAACATGTTTGCTCCCAAGCTATTATCCATGCAAACCCACCTTAAAACCATATTCAAAAATGTATGCCCCCATAAGAAAACATGAGTTTGATATCAAAATATCGCTTTAACCCTTTCTAAAATACGGCCGGTACTGCATTGTCATATCGTGCGTCGCGTTACAATCGACCGGTTTTGTTTTTCGCCTGCATCTTTCGTGATTTTTAAATGCGAACCAAAACTGAATGGACAATAAAAAGGTTCGAATCGGGGTTCGGGCGGTTCACAACATGCACGTAGCATAGCACTTCCATCAATGGTGAAAAAAAAAGGTGACATTTTTCCCCCACCAACTCACATTTTTCATTAATCAAACTCAGACATTTTTGGGTAAACTTTGGAAAGGCACCATCTTTCTTAATGGGCACTACTTGCGGGTCTTCACTATTTCGAATCTTCTTTATTTTTATTTTTATTTTTTTTGGATTTTTTTCTGAAGATTTTTACTTTTGGAAAAAATGGGGAATTGATAGTTGAGAGAAGGGTTGTGTGTGTGGGGGCAAAAACTTTCGGCCGGATCGCGTGAACGACAACGACGTTCCTTGTTGTTTAGGTAAAATCTGATGGTGCCTCTGTTTTTTCAAAGTCTCTGTTTTTCCCCTTTTCCTCTGAACGAGACTTGTTCCCCAGGTAACCTTTGAAATCGACCTCTCCCCAACCCCTGAAACTTTCAAATTTCCATGATAGAAAACCACATTTCCCTGCTCTAAATGTGATGGACATTTTTCCCTTTCCACCTTTTTCTTGCGGACCCTTTTTTTTTCTTGTCTACATTCATTGTGTGAGTCGATTGTTCGGAGTCGTCGGAAAGGGTTGCGGATCGGGGTTAATCCCTTCGTCCAAGGCTTGAATTCGAGTCGAGTCGTCATGCTCCGTGCATTCTCCTAAAGAGTAACCCCAATTGCAAGAGTCTGATTTTGGGAGTGCCTTTTCTAGAACGAGTCGGGCAAAGAGAACAGCACTACCATTTTATATGAATACAAAAAGTCTTACCCTTGATTGACTTGAACGTAAAGATGGCTTGTGTAGTGGCGTGTCGAGTTGGAATTCTATCTACTTTTTCCACCTTTTTCAAACGGTGATGGAGCTCGGGAGCACAATTAGCTGGACGCCAGAATGAGTTCGACGCGTGACTTGAGAAAATCTCTCATCTCTTGTTTGTTTTCTTACACAAAGTAGTAGGTATTGTGGAAGCATCTCATCTCTTTATTGTTCCTAATGCTCTTTGCAACAATCATACGAACTCGACAAAAATAAAATAAAATGCGGACGATAGTGATGATGATCCGACACTCTCTGTTTTTCTTTCTCTGGGGGTCTGCCTCGTGCAGCCCCCACCTTGGCCTCCATGAAGATAATGACTTGTCTGCACGACTAAAGTTGTTCATGACCCCCGTTTATCTTCCTTTTCTTTACGAATTATGTGCCCTAAGAATCACACTTTGAGAAAGAAAGAATCAGAAAAGTAACAGAAAATTGATTCTAACGATCTAAAGTGAAAAGGATTTTACAGTGTTGTTTTTTCCTTCTGGAATCGGGCTTGAAGCCCAGCCAAAGGAGAATCTTTTCCTTTCCGACTGAACACTTTCACACGCCGACTTGGAAAAACTGAAGAAAACTATGTGATCTTGTATACGATCGATCTTCCTTCCTTGTTCTTTAATTTTTTCCCTTGTTCAGTTTTTGCCTGTTTTGTACAGAGGCTCCTGGACATTTGAATGATGCAGACATGCTGGTAAAATTCAGCTCAGAGCCCCCCCCGCCCCCTCCCTCTTCTGAGGATTGACACGACCTTACAATGATTTTGCATTTCAATGAGCTCGCATTGAATGGTCAAGCCAAACTCTCATGCATCGTCTGGTGCTTCATCACTCTCCTCATAATGACCAAAGATGGTCCTGAACATTCATCAGGCATTCCTACCCAAATCTCCACATTAACGGAAACGAGCTAACTCAGAAGGAGTTCAAGTGCCCTTTTGGATTAAAATAGAATCGACACAATAAGCAATCACATCCCAAGGAAAAAATTTTGAAAAGAAAGAATGAACAAGGACCCATAAAGGCAGAGAGTTCATGAAGATCAATGAACAATGGAGTTCTTGTCCAGGGGTCTGAAAGCTGTTGGAGAAGATGCCAGCGGAAGTACCTGGGAAGCATTTGAAGGGAAGTGTGGCATCACATTCCGAAGAACCTCCCTCTTCTCTCCATTCTTGCCCACAGTCATCCTCACAAGAGGCCCTTCTCTGTTGTCTCCATCGCCACCGCAGGGTTTGGCAAAGCCACGTTCTTGACCACCTGCTCTTTTAGCAGCCTCCTCTCTGAGTCTCCTGCACAGTTTCTCCTCTGCATCCCTCAGGAACTTGAACTTGGGCGGCGGCGACGACGCCGGCCGAGCCCACTCGGCCTCCGCCAAGGACTCGAACAGGGGGTTGTTAAACCCGTTGTTGCTGTAACTCTCGAGGAGGTTGAGGGATGATGACGACTTGAGTGGAGGTGAGGCCAGAGGGGTGAGGAACGGGGTCTGGTCAAGGGCCAAGATTATGTCACTCAAGCTCCTGGTCCTTGAGCCTTTCCTGCTCTTATCGCCCCTTGACCTCCCATCCTCGGACTCCAAATCTTCCCTGGTCTCTTCCTTGATTGTGAAGAGGAACCTCGGTGGGCCATGGAGGTTGTGGAGCCTCATGAGCTCCGAGTCCACACTCTCCTGATCTCCAAGGCTCTTCGACAGCAAGTCCTTGCTGTTTCCAACTTCTGGGTCTGCCATTTCATGCTCATTTGCACCTAAATCATTTCCATTTTCTGCATTCGCTTTGCTGTTGTTGGTGTTGGTGGGGTGCTGGAATGAAGAGGGCTTTTTCCAGCAGATGAGTTGGAGCAATTCCTTTGCGTATTTGGTGTAGTCTTCTTCTTCTGGGACGTCTGCAATACTACTACTTGAGGCTACTCTTCTTCTTTTCCACCACAGCACATAGTATACTTCCGCTACAAAAGCCAAGAATAGGAGACCGAAGATTATGCTCAGAGCAAGCCCCAGACCACTGAAAGTTGCCATCTTTCTCACTCCAATTTCACATTCCCAAGCAACTGAAACCTTCCGCTCAGATAATTCAAACTTGTCAGCTCTGATTACGACTTCCTAGCGATTACTGAAAGCCCCCAAACGACGAAACTTCACTTTGAACAGAGTCACAGAGCAGCAGAAGCAACCAGAATTCAACCACGGAGTAGAGAAGACACCCACAAAGCACGAGGCAAGCAAACCTCCGGGAATTAGCCAAAAGCTTCGGAACTTCTCACTCACGACTCACAAGATTCAAGCTCGGGGCTAGCCCTCAAAGCTTCCTTCCAGTGGGAAAAAAAACAGAACCGTTCCAAACAACACTTGCCCTCCACCAGTACCAGATTCTCAACCACTTCCCAAGTTAGAGAGATGGATATGGATGGAGGCGAAGGGAAGGAGAAACGCATGGACCTGAGAAATTTGCTGCAAAAAAGAATGAAAGAGGCGACGGAGAAATTGTGTGTTTATATAAAGGATGGGATGTTCGTGGAAGGTGGGCTGCAAAAAGATGTGGAAATACAGTTGGAAAAAACCATGCTCGCAATCACATGGGCTTTGCTAAAAGTTCGTGCACCATTAAAACCAGAGAGAGAAGAGGGAGAGAGAGAGAGAGAGAGAGAGGCGTAAAATAAAATAATCGGGGGGTGATTGCATCACCCACGCGGGCATCCACGAAAGCAGCTTTCATCTTTTTTGGAGGAACACAACAACGGTAACCTGCGAGTATCTAGCTGTGTCGCACGCGCGGCATTTGACGGAACGTGACCGGACCGAATTGTCTTGGTCGCTTCCCCTTCCCCCTCTTCCCACTCCGTATATCAACTGTTGCTTTTGCGGATGCTAGCGTCGTGCGCAACGTTTCGAATGCGCTTCGAAATACTGTCATACTTCATTAGTCAATTGCGTGATAGGATGCTTCTCTCATGTCAAGAGGTGCAGCAACGCTAGCCTGATATCTTGGTCGGGAAGATCGCTAAGAGGAAGATCGAGTCCGAACCATACAAAATATCCAACGAGATATCTCTTTATCTCGAAAGTTTAAACGATGAGTTACGGTTGAATTTGATATATGGACCGTTTCACATTATATTGCTTCTCACGTGTGCGTCTTAACGGATCCCTTCTTTATATGTGAGCCACTTGCTTTAGGTCCACTCCCTCTTAGTCTATGTTTTATTACGCACCAACATTAACTCGAGAATTTCCACCTTGGCTCGGCCAAGTATTGCAAATATTAGTTGGGACGATGTCCATCTTCCAGACTTCTCTTCTATCACCTTGGCCCAGTTGAGCTTGGCGGGAAGTTGGAGGGGCACCATTCGTCACCTCGATTAGATCGGGGAGTCACATCTAAGACTTTCCTCTCTCAAGATATTCACCAAAGACCAATTCATGTTAGGAGCGAGTCACCAATCAAACATTGGCTCGGATATCTATTCTTGTGAAATAACGTAGAAATCTACAGACCTTCATGTTCTTTATCATAAGAGAAACGAAATTACCAAATATATCGACAAGGAATGGCGAAGGCATCTAAAATTTACGGTGATTCAATCCAAGAATTGATAGCTACTTCAAAAGGAGAGTCGATCGCAAAGAAGAACACTATAATTTTACGATTAGCACTGTTTTGATAGCTTAATCATGCAAGTATTTTTTGGTCCTAATATATGCTGAGATTTGATCGCGTGCTCTTTTTCGATTCCAAACTACCAGCACAGAGATTTGGATTTACAAAAATAAGGATGCGCGACATCAATACGCGAATGGGGTTCCACTCATACTTTACTCATAGAATTTCCATTTGGGGTTTAGTTCTCTATGATTACTCTTGGTAGGGCATGAGAGATCGTGAATAAACACGATGGGGCACCTCTTTGGTGTAATTTATGATTAGGTGTAATTCCCGGGATTAATACTGAATTTCCCTTCGGTTGGCTCTTTTCGTGGAGTAGGAAACAACAATCGAATAGAACCTTGCGAATCTCCGGCGCTCTTATCGTCCTCGTAGATCGTTCCTGCAATTTCTTTCTCTCATATTTGATATTAAAACGCAAAATAAGTCTGCTTCGACATTGCTTCATGACAAATGTGAAGGGTACTTCGATCCCGTCTATATCCTAACTAATCAATACAACTGCCAGTGCCATTTTTTTATTTTATTTTATAGAGAGAGAAAGCCTGACAGCATTATTAATCGAGGCCCAGTGGGCCATCATCAGTTATGACATTAGGCCGGAAACTGAGGGCCGTTGATGAGATAATTAAGGGGGCCCACTTTGGTTCCGGAAAAGCTGGACAGCGGGCCCACTAAAAGCGATGCATCCACGACCACCACGAGACTCGACAATGAATTCGACCCCAAAAAAAAAAAAAAAAGAGACTCGACAATGACCAGATCGTGATTTTAATCTTCACCGGTACTTGACCCGGATCCAGATTACCCGTTGGGCCGACGTCCGACGTCGAGCTACGACCATGGATAAGACAGCCCCGGGGGTGGGCTGACTAGGCTAGACAGATCTAGGTTGTGGTCGCCCAGATCTGGGCCGAGCCTGAAATTTGGGTATTCTCTTATATTTTAATGGAATTTAAATAAAGAATAGAGAAAATAATAGAAAATGCCACGTAGGGGAGAGAAAATAATTTAAAAGTGCAACTTCAATATTTTCCCTCAGCCAAATTAACGGTATCAACGGAAGGCCTTGATTGCACAAATTTGATAAGTTTTAGGATTTAATTGTAATTTTTGAAAATTTTAATATTCAATCGCACTTTCGCGATAAGTTTTAGGATTTTCAGCGCACTCTTTCAAAAATATAATCTTGATTAGGCTAGCAAGCTGAATATTGACAAGCACGAGCTTGGCAAAAATTTTCGAGGAGTTGCTCGAGCTTGGGCTTGACGGAAAATTAGGAAGCCAATCTCAAGTAATTATCAAACTGAGCTAGAGCAACTCGTATGTTGCTTTTTTTTTTTGTGTGTAAAACTAGTAGCGATTTTATAGAAAATACGATTTATTCTTCATTATTTTGTTTCAATACGTAGACAAGACTCTTCACTTTTTTTTCGAAATTGACTTTTCTTTCTTTCGTTCTCGTCCCAAATTAGTCTCAAATCCATCCAAACAATATAGCTTCCGATTCCGAATTTGCCCCTAACTCAACTCGACATTGAAAATGAAATTCGAAAATCGAGGTCATTTAGGGCGTGCATGGTAATACTTATGAAAATGAATTTCGCTCCGTAAATGCTTCAAGTAAAAATCCGTTTAGTAATATAATTTCTAAATCGAAATCCGTTTGGTAAAAACTTTTACTTTTGAAAGAAATTTATACTTCTAAAGTTGTTTTTTTTCCAATTTGAGAAGTTAAAAAAAAGTACCTTCTCAACTCCAAAAAAAAAAAAAAACTCACAAAGTACTTCTTGCCTCACATTCTTTTCATTACACCCTCACTCTCTTTTTGACCAAGCCGACCTCCGTCGACTTTCGTCGCCGCCCATCATTGACTACTTACACCTACCGCCGCTACCGACAACCCCCATTGCCAACCGGTGGCTGGGCACCACCATCACCGCTTGCAACTAACGTCGACCATCACTCGCCGCCAACCGAGATTACTACCCATCGCCAAACAACGGCCGTGATCATCGACCATCGCCCGCCGCCACCCACCTCTAACCATCGCCCTTCGTCGGCCGCAGCTGTCGAATCGCTATCCCCGTCCGTCAAGTAAAAAATAAATAATATTTTTAAAAAAATAAATAAATGATATTTTTAATAATTAAAAATACTTTTTATTAAAAATTTCAAAAATAAAGTCAAAATTTTTATACGGGCTACAATAATTCTTCATAGAAGATTTGGTGTTAATAATATTTTAGAAGTATAAATTTTCATTTGTTATCAAACGAATTTCTATGATAGAAATCAATTTCTAGAGCATAAGTGAAAAAATCAATTTCGCTTTTGAGTAGAAGTAAAAAAATTAACTTCGATCAAAAGTTGATTTTCAAGCAAAATATTATTATGCGCGCCCTTAGAAATCGAAAAAGCCCCTTAACTCCTTCATCCTCTCAACATCGGCATGAAGCTTTAGTCTGGTGGTTTGTGATCTTGACGGCGCCTTGAAGTCGGAATTGATGACGATCAATCGCTATCCGAAGGAAGAGGAGGAGAGTTCAAGCTTGTGGTTTGGTGGGTGGAGCTGCTTTTGGAGAAGATGGTGGTGGGGAGTATCTCGCCCGCCGTCAAGAATTGATCATCACTTTCTTTATTGGCTCAGCGGCCATGGCCGCGGTGGTCTCTTTGCGTGGACTGAACACACTTAGCGGTGAAGAAGCGGGCGGCATGGGCAGAGGCAATGGCCTCCATGACCTTCAGTTCCATACTCTTTAGCTATCATCCTCGACCTCTTTGTGATTCACACGCGATATTTTTTTGGAAAAATTAACAAAAAAATTATAAATTTATGCTAAATATTTTGCATTCGTACTAATTTAGGCCTAAATATTTTTTTTATCAATTCAATCCTAAATATTTTTTATTTATGCCAATTCAATCCTTCCGGCTAATATTGCCGGATATTCTTGATGTAGCGTGATCGGCATTGACATGGCCAACTTTTAATCTATTTCAATATTTTTTAGATTTTTTATTATTTTTCTCTCTTCTCTTCTTATTTTATTTATTTTATTTTTTCTTCAAGAGGAAGAAGAAGAATAGAGAAAAATTTAAAAAATTAAAAAATTGAAAATATTAACATATTATTAAAAATTTTCCGCGTCAAGACTGATTGCGCCACATCATGTGAATTTCTTATACAAAGTGCATTGTTGTAGAAGTGGATGCCTTTAATTTGGCGATGCAATTTATGCTTAATTCAAACTATCTTTGACTAACTTATATGTTAGTTTACATTGAGGTTGACATAGCATTTTAAAGAGATGCAAGCACCCGTCTCCATCATTTTCAGGGAATAACGGAGACATCACAACCCTCTTACTACGAATACAAAATGTCGATTACCAAAAGCTGTTGGAGATCTATCTAATACGACACAAAAAACATGTAAAAGATCAAAATTTCTAGCTAATTTCCCTTGCGTGTGCTTCGCATAAATTCAAGAAATTATCTAGAAATCACGAAGATGAATTTATGTGAAGCACAGAAAGAGGGCTTTTTCTTCGAACCTTATAGAATTGATTACTCCATTAAAGAAATAACACGTTTCCCGAAAAGTCCAAGAATATTCGATTTGAGTAACAAACATCATCTCCTACGATTGCGGAAGTTTGAGGTTAATAAGTATGTAATCGCAATCCGCATGACAAAACAAAAAACAAAAAATGAATGCCCCGTGAGTCATAGGGCGTGCTTCTGGGGAGGAAAAATGAATTATTAAAATTACGTTGATGGGTATTCAGTTGCTTTTCGTTTATGGTTATTATTTTTTGATCTTACTAGAAATATTGGTAAACAGGTTGAGCAATCTCCTTGGAAAAATTAAAAGACCCTTAGCTCGTTATTTCCCATTTATAGAATGTTCATGCAAGTCGAATGTACTTTTCATGTATGCCTTTGCTATGGCGACGGCAACCAGCGGCCGGACTGGCCGGTGGTGAAAGAGGCGACGGTGTGTAAGGTGATGAAGGCGAGAAGGATCGAAAATTCTAAGGAAGGACAATATGGAGTTTTTAACAACGAGCTTTTAGGAAAAGATAGGTGAGTGGTATTCTTAAAAGTAAAGGAGAACAAGTAGTAACGGGGGGAAAAAGTTAAGATTTTTTTTTTTTTTGTGTTTCCTTTATTTAGTGTTATTTAATTAGCACCGTAACAGACAATATCGTGTTTTTAAAGCCCTTGTACTCGCAATTAGACATATTTAATAAGATGCCATTTAACAATAAAAGCAAATGAAAAACTGATTATACAACACCGTTTTTAGATAACTGTTATGCTAACAATCTATTCTCGAACACAAAAAATAAATAATAATTAAAAATTTATCGTAAATCCATTCTTTTAAGAATTTGTAGCTCTCAACACGTTGTTATTCTCGGAGATTGAGCATTGTGGATTTTTTAATTTTTTTAGAGCATTTTAGGGTAAGCTAAAATCTAATGACACCGACCCTTATCCGAAATGACCCCATCTGAATAGTACCAAGGCCTAGCCCTAAAATACTTTAAATTTAAGAGTCGGGTAGGGTTGGATCGGGTTTGGTGGGGCTAGATCGGGTCGACACGGGCTTTTTTTACATCCATATTCACAATTACCCATGTTAGAAAGTCCAACCTAAAAACTTAAGTTAATAGGTGAAGGGAGACTACAAGAATATAAAGAAAGACACAAGACTCATTCTTAAGCGATGTGTGACTTATAAAGTTAACACCCCCTATCACATCCAAACCAGATTAAGAGTGCACGTGGAATTTAGGCAAATGCACATTCGTGAAAGGGACAACATTGGCTTTAATACCATATTAAAAAGTTTAACCAAAAAACTTAAACCGATAGGTGGAGGAAGACCACATAAATATAAAGATCATATCGGACCCATTATCAAGCGATGTGGAACAACAATTTCAATATCTCTTCTTACGTGCAAGTCGGATTACAAGCGGCATGTGAAATTTGACTAATGAACGGTAGAGGCACAATCGCGAAAGAGATAAAGACTAGCTCCGATACTATGTTAAAAAAGTTCAACTCAAAAATTTAAGTTAATTGATGGAAGGAGACCACAAGAATATAAAAAGACACAAGACTCATTCTTAAGCGACGTGGGACTTATAAAGTCAACACCTCTCTTATGTGTAAGTCGGATTAAGAGCGGCGCATGGAATTTAGACAAACGCACATTCGCAAAAGGGATAATACTTGCTCCGATACCATTTTAGAAAGCTTCAATCCAAAAAGCCTTAAACCGATAGGTGGGAGAAAACTACATAAATATAAAGAAAGATATTAGATCCATTATCGTCGATGTGGAACAATAACTTTAACAACTCAAACACCGTTATACTAAAGCAAAGTCCAAGCAAATATTATACTATCCACACAATAAAAAAACCATTTTGTGCATTACAAATTACTTACTTCTGTCATATAAATTTCAGATAAACTGTCCGAATCACAATTTCCCACAAAATACATATTTCTAGGAAGTGGGAAAGCCGACGCGACCTCGTGGTGGGTTGAGCCTTTATCCTCTTGCGCCAATGAGTTTGTCGACCTCGACCACGGAACCAATAATGCATGCAGCTCCGTCCACGCATCATAAGACGTCGTCGTTTTTACGCCATTTCTCGGGTGAGAATCTCGGCCAACGTGCGTATAAGGCTGGAACTATGTGCTGGCCTCCAATTTGCCCCATGCCAATCGATTCTGAATGTTCAAATCAGGTCACTCCCAGCCTACTCTTGCTTTCATTTCAAGGACGGGAAAACTCGAGAAAGTTAGCCGGTAGGTCCTAAATGTACTGTACGAATATCAATTTAATCATAATTTTTTTTATTTTTATCAATTTAATTCTAAATTTTTGTGCGAATTGCCGACCTTTTCATTCCGACCCAATTTTTTGTGAGAAACCGCTGAAATAAGTCATTGTTGTCATTTCACGTCAATAATTTCGGGCATAAATTAATTGAAAAGACTACATTAAATTTTCGTGCAAAGTTTAGGACTATATTAGCAAGATTAGAAAGTTCATGACTAAATTAGCATCCGCATGGTAAATTTAGGACCGATTAGACAATTTCCGGAAAAAAAATTACCATTTGCATTATTGGGAACGCTTTTCAACCGAACACACAATCATCTCTTCCTATGAATTCATATCGTTAAATAGATTAGGTACGTGATCGCCTTGCTTCAAAAATTCGAATTGCTATGATCGAGTCCGTAATATGTACGGTGGAAGGACCCGCTCAAATAACAATTTGCTTAATTTTTGGATTTCTCTCAATTTCCTTCGAAGAATTTGATTGCTAATATCCCTACATCATGTTACCCTATTAGGGTGCACGACATTGATGTGATGAAATTAATCTAGATATATAAGTTGACTTTGTATTGCTCAAAAAGTCAAAACCAAACATTGTCATTATAGGCATGATAAGGAAACACGAATGGGCTAACTATATTGAGTTTTGACGTGATCTAAGAGCGTTTCATGTTTAAACTTGTTATCCAGAAGAATTGCACAATCAATCATGGAACATATTGTAGAGATGACAATTTAGTTGTAAGCTTTTCAAATTTGCCAATTTTGTTGATTTAGTTGTAAATCTTTTAGCAATCCTTAGAGGCGTTTTTGTTAGAAATTTTGACGACGTAGCCTAATCATTGTCGGCGATATTACGTAGCACATCGTCCAATCATCGATTCCTAGCACAAAATGGCTAGAAGGACTATAGTAGAATTTCGTACAAAGATTTACAACTAAATTGATAAAAGTAGAAAGCTTATGAATAAATTAGCATTCACACAACATGTTCATGGCTGATTGGACAATTTTCCTGTTTTATAGGGGTGCTAGAAATACGCAAACCAACTCAAAGATTTTGGATCTTTTCCGGTCTTTCTAATTCGGTTAATATGTATGAAAAAACATGCACCAAAATAGTTTTGGATCAGGCTGGTCGGGTCATGTACATGACTCGAACCGAAACACATCGAAGAATACACTCTCTTACTTTTAGAGAATGTGAATCCCTAAAAAAAATGTGTCCTTCCTCATTGCCCCTCAATCATCATCGAGAACACGGATCTCGACTCCACTCTGCGTCCGCAGCTCGATTGCAATCTCCGGTCTCCCTCTTTGTTTGGCTTCCACTCCTGCAGCCCTGTTAAGATGTCGTCGCCCCTCTGTGTTTTCCATGTCCCCATTTGCAACGAACTTGAATGTATCTCTTTGTCTACTAGCACCCACGAGGCATGGCGCCACCAAAGCCTATTCCCTCGTCAACAAGGATTCGAGGCGCTGATAACAAATCGAGATATAGGGCTCGCCTCCTGCAGAGTTCGACTCAACCTTGAATCTAGGTCGATCCTATGTTGAGGCTTGATGGATAGAAATGGAGGTGCGACCGGATGGATCGAGGTAGCTTAGTTCTTGCTGACGTGCTCTGAGGTGGGCAGCTGGGTCGCCTGTAACGTTAGGTTTGAGGAACAACGGCCATATCTCGACTAGAGCATGGCAGAGCATAGCGAGGAAGAGAGGAGAGAGAAAATGGGATAATTACATAACATGAGCCCCGTGAGAACAAAAAAGAATAACGTTAACCCGTTCAGAACCGTACCGATCTGAGCCGTTTTAAAGATTTTTTGTGCTATGCGGTTCGTGTTGCCATAAACTTACAACAATCATGTTGGAATCTGATTCGGTATCAATGAAAATTCGACCCGATTCGAAACGTAAATGCCCCTAATATTATCCGAACAAGTCGAGACGAACATTGTCCACGTGAAAAGACATAAAAGGGTCCAAGTCTCAAAAGAAGCGCAGCTGTGCTGGGGGCAAACGAGTCATTCAGCCACTCCATTAGGACCAAGAACTCCTTCCTCGCCTATAAAATCTCACTCGCCCTCCGCTCTCTTCCTCTTACGCTTGGCCCGTTGCGCCCTCCCCTCTCTCTCTCTCTCTCGATGGCTCCCTCGCTCCTCTTAACCACCATCCTCCTCCTCCTCCTCCTCCGCACCCCCTTCCTCTCCCAAGCACTCACTCTGACCCTGGTCAACAACTGCCCCTTCACGGTGTGGCCGGCCATCCAGCCCAACGCCGGCCACCCCGTCCTCGAGCGCGGTGGCTTCCCCCTCCCCACCCTCAGCCACCGCTCCTTCCCCGCCCCCGACACCACCTGGTCCGGCCGCGTCTGGGCCCGCACCGGCTGCTCCCACGCCCACGGAAGCCGCTTCTCCTGCGCCACCGGCGACTGCGGCGGCCGCCTCGAGTGCGGGGGCCTCGGTGGCGCCACTCCCGCCACCCTCGCCCAGCTCGGCCTCCACGAAGGCCACGCCGACTTCTCCTCCTACGGCGTCAGCCTCGTGGACGGCTTCAACGTCCCCATGACGGTGACGCCGCACGAGGGGAAGGGCGTGTGCCCCGTCGTGGGCTGCCGGGCCGACCTGCTGGCGACGTGCCCGCCGAAGCTGCAGATGCGGTCTCCGGCGGGGCACGGCCCGGTGGTGGCGTGCAAGAGCGGGTGCGAGGCGTTCGGGACCGACGAGCTGTGCTGCAGGAACCACTACAACAGCAAGAGCACGTGCCGGGCGTCGAGCTACTCGGAGTTCTTCAAGCGCGCGTGCCCCGCCACGTTCACGTTCGCGCACGACAGCCCCTCGCTGATGCACGAGTGCTCCTCGCCGCGCGAGCTCAAGGTCATCTTCTGCCACTGACTCCGCCGCGCAGGAGCTCGACAGCAGGCTTTAGTCCAAGTGTAGTGGAGTTTTAGCTTAGTCCTAGGTTGTTTTTCTTTCCGGGCGTTTATTCCCGAAGGAAAGACCACCATGAGATGTAGCTTCGTTGTGAGTGGAGTCGAAATCTGAGTCGATCGTTCTTGTTCTGAGTGTGTCGAGCTTGAAGATGATGTGAAGATTTCGATGTGCGTTTCCTGTGTACCCTTTCTTCTTCAGCTTTGAAATGGCATGAGCTCATTTCTGTAAAGAAAAAAAGAAAGGTGCAATTTTCAGATCGCCATGGATGAGCAGGAGAAGGCAGGCTGCACGCAAATCGATCTTTAAAGTAAAGGCTCGAAAGTAAAGGAGAGATAAAAGAGCATTTCTTTTACTTTTTTGCGTACAAAAAAGAAGACACGCGAGGAACGGGCAGTCGGGCAGAGCAGGGAGTGATTCTTGTCGCGATGGGACGCAGAACGTCTGTCATCATCTGAGTCTGAGGAACTGTCTGACTCGGACAGGAGACTGGTTTTTCTTCTTTTTTTTTGTTTTTTTTTCTGTCAATATTTCCCATTTGGCACGCATTGTCACGTGCGATGCAGACTGTGCACGTAGGCTGTACATCTAGGACACAAATGGTACCTCAATTATTGGGATGACACAAATGGTCCGGTCCCTAGATTTTGCAATATGAAATATGCTGTCTCAATTTTAAATTTATTCCATGCGAGCTTTAGCTCAATTTGTACTGTCGTATTTAAATTTTTATTTTATTTAAGATGAGTCTTAAATTTTTAATAAATATTTAATTTAGTTTCTGAACTAGATAAAAAATTTCAATGCTATTCTCGCATTAATTCAAATTCGAGAAGCAAATTGAATGTTTTTATAAAGTTCAAGGACGAAATTAAATATGTACAAAAAAAATCATTTATCACATTAAACAAATTAAAAGTTCGAAACGATAAGGCATATGAACATTATATTAAAGTTCAAAGAGTTCATTGACAACGTTACATATTGAGTCAAAAATTCAAAAAATATTTGTGTCATTTATCTTATCTCTTCCTAACGCCAATTTCCTAAAATCCACGTTGCACCGTGAATGTGGCCTTATATGAAACATAACATCGCATCATACGCTAAAATTATTTTTGGCATCGCGCACAAAATAAATAAAATTTTGCGGTATCAGTATCATTTTTTAGGTACGTGCATGGTGCCGCAGATGATTTAGTTTCATAAAGCGTTGTTCTCTTACTGTTTTTTACTTGGGTGGGGGGATTTGGATTCAATATTCTCTTAAAGAAATTTACAATGCGTAATTTGTGATTTATGACATATTACATGCACTTTGAAATATTTTTCTGTTACCGATACTTAGGGATGTCGGGTGTCAACAGTTCGGTTCGGTTTGAATTTTAAACAAAATCGAACATAATCGAACTATTAGGGTGTATGTTTGAACCAAACCAATCTCGCCCAGAATCGAACCAAAAACACAACGCCGATCGGTTTGGTTTTCGATTTTTTTGTTGTTGGCTTTTTTCCTATTATTGGAATTGCAAAAACAGCAAACTGGCCCTTTACGGAAACTTCATTTTCAATGTACCACCCTTTCTCTCTCTCTCTCCTCGATCTACGAAGATGGATTACCTCGCCCTAAACCCTATTGGACTGTCGATTAATCGCCTTAGATGATCCTATTCACTCTCGTGGCTCTCCTCATTGCGCCCTCGGAGGCCGCCGACACAATCCACGGCCACCCGTACCACGGCCTTCCCATTGGCCTTCTCCCCAAGGGTATCACCGACAAATTCATGGATCCCGCCACCGGCCAATTCCAGGTCAGCATGATGAAGCCCTATAACACCATGTTCGAGAACGAGGTCCCCTGCAAACTCAACGTCACCAGAACCCTTAAGGTCGAGATCGGCGGGCTCTTCAACATCTTCGCTAATGAGCTCTTCCTCTGGTTCCCGCGAGTGGCATGCGCGTCAACGTCCCCAGTGCCTTTTTGCTTTTATGTGCCATTACAGATCTCTGAGTAGTTTGTTTTTCTATTTCGTGGTTCGATTCAGTTATGAACCGGACCGACAAAATCCAAACTGGAAAAAAGATCCTTGACAGTACATAATACTACCATCCACGATGTTAAGAAGATTTTCGTAATTTCATCGAAATAATTGAAACCTAGAACTACTTTTGATAAATTATAAAAATATTCACAAACTTGACTACCAACCACGGAAATACACTCGAAAAGGATTCGACTTCCAAAATTATTTTATGTTTTATTTTCCTAACGTGCTGCGACGTTTTTATGAGCAAAGCCGCGCACATCCTTATAAATTGAGATAAGGACACCAATATCATAATCTTCATACGATGCTCATTTTAATGCTAAAGTTTTTCGAGCGATCACTTAAGTGTCACGGTTATTAAAAATTGATCACTTTAGTGTTATCGGCGATTTATCTTATCGATACTACGACGTGTCATTAATTCATTATATAATGTACGACGTGGCTCGCGATAAAAGTGAGTCAACAAGTAAGCATTTAGACGACTTGTTTAGGAATTTGCTTGCCCTAAATGAAGGAATTAGCCGGTTAGGGATGAGGTCTTGTCTTCAATCCTCCTCTTCCTCCTCCAAGCCCGAAGGTCAGTCTCTTCTTCACCCGTCCTTCGGGTTTCATCATCCTGAGCCGCGACAAACGAGCATTGAAGTATCGTGAAGGCGAACGAGAGGCCAAGACAAAAGGATTTATTTCTCCATTAATAAAACAGAGCTTTGCTCTTTCAGCTATATAGATAGAGGTAGACATGGCCATTTTGGCCCGTGGGCCCTAAACCGGCCCGTTGACCGGGCCCATGGTTCCGGTTCGGGAATAATCGGAACCGGCGGTTCCACCGAATAAAAAAAAAAAGGTAAAGAGAAAAGGCTTAGGAAAAAGGCCGGCGAATCCGGCGTAAAAAAAAAGGTAAGAGGCAAGGGGAAAAGGCCTATGAACCGAAACCCGAACCGCCGATTCCACCTTTTTCCGGAACCGGAACCGGCCAAGTCTAAATAGAGGGATTTCCCCAATTTAAATGAAGCGTCGCCGTTTTGTTCACCTGGCAATATCGGACAAACAGTTTTCCACGTTGGAATCAAAATTTACTTTAAAAAGTAACGTTAGAAGAATCGCTGAAGTTTATCGCGATAGATACTCAAATGATCGTTTTTCCACAATGTGGTACTCAAATGATGGCTCTGATGTCTTTTTCCCCTTTCAACTCGATGCGATTCAACAGAATTTTAATTGATTTTACATGTTACTCCTATACACCTGTCACCATTTATGTACGATTTTGTAAGAAATGTTTTT